>CM056049.1:126504221-127704221 GCA_029574335.1 Rana kukunoris
TGTTCAAACTAAAATCTATTTACATTTTTTTTTTACTTTGCAAAATTAATTTTCACCTAGTGAATGAGGGGAAGCTAAGTGAAAATTCACAAAGTGAGCACGCCCTAACTGCTTCAGTAAATAAACCCTACTGACTTGGAACAAGTATGCAGAGAAGGACTTCTGATTTCTCCGACCCTCCTAATCTGCATTTTTGCTTTGGTTGTATTGAAGGTAGTTGCTCTGTATACTGTAACAGCCAGGCAACTTGCATTCTCAGAGGGAATATGTGTATGTAAACCCTTTTATTTACTCCCTTCTGTTGCATATCACATTTAAAGAGTTCTGTTTGATAAGTGCAACAAATACCCAATAAGTCTGCATGAAATCTTGTAAACTGATACCATCCTGTGCCCTCTTCCTGTGCTAACTGTTATCTGTTAAATTGTTCTTAGATCTCTCTGTGAACTACAGAAAACCTCCTCCTATGTTGGTAACAATGCCCTGTCATTGACATAGTACAGTGAGTGAGCACTGTCCCTCTAGGACAGAAAGCGAGTCATTGGCAGGATTATCAGTCATAAACACAGGACAAAGTAGGAAAAATAGGACCCCCCCCCCCCCATATCTTTGTTGGGACTTTAAAGGCTCAAAATTGTATCATGTATGCAGATGATACCACTTTAAAGTCCCAATATATAGGGGGGACTCCTATTTTTCTTACTATAAATTAGGGATGTTGGCTCACATTGCACACTAATCTCTCAGCTTTCTTGAATAAATACAGGACATAAAGCTTGAAAAATGAATGCTGCCATCACATCGAATGACTGGTCAGCTACAACATATTGATTTAGGTTCTTTACTTTAGATACATTTTACAGTGGCAGCCCCCCCCCCCCCATATCTTTGCTGACAGATTTACTGTAGCTGGCTGGGCTTGTAGTTCCATTGCAGAAGGAATACAGGCTGTTCAATCCTGAAAATACAAAACCTGTTAAAGGGTAGCAGGCTGATTTAGAATTGTTCATGGAATAATAGTTAAAGGTTGATTAATTGAACTTTATGACACAAGACTTGCTCCTGAAATCAACACTGTATGCTGGGACTTGTAGTTCTATTTTAGCTAAATTAAAATGAACTCTAAAAAAGGACCTCCTCCGAATGGCTAACAGAATATATTATGGTTTATAGCGCCATCCCAGATTACCAACAGTGTAATTAAAGATTGCCTGGTTGCCTAGCAGGGTGTGCTGAGACTTCTGGTTGCTTTAGTGTATTATTTCTCCCAGTACCCTCACTAAAGGTTATATACAGTCTTAAGGATAAGGAAAAAAACAAAAAGTATTCTTTCAAAACAAATTACTGTACTAAAAATGGCAAAGTTACTGCATTTATTATCCTATTTACGCTTCTAAATTGGCCTGGGGAGGAAGCGAGTGCGGATTTGAACAACTGGAAAGAGAAGAATTAGGAAGCCACTCCTGGGGTTTCCTATCTCTGTGGAGGAGCAGCCAGAAAGTTTCCTCTTCAGAAGCTCAGCCAGTTGTGTTTGATTGCAGAACAACGCACATCACAATCCCAGGACCCCTCACACTGATTAGGTGCCATAATATATGCATAGTGTAGGGTGTAAAATAGAGGGGATAGGAAACAAGCCAGGGAATTCCCCCAACGCTTCCTAGCAAATGAAGGACTTATGACTCACAGCATCTCCAAAATGTGCGTTTAGATTTCCCATGTGGAACAGCAACATTATCAACATAATACAGTTTATGCCCACAGATGAGGAGTGAAAGTTTACATTAGATCCAGTCAGGCTCTTTATAAAAGAGAAGCATGGTTACAGCCAGTAATTATGGTATTGTCACCTTTAAAAAGGAGGAGGATGATAGATACCCTATAGATCCGAAGGTAGAAAAGACAGGAGAACAAAGGTAAACTACAGAAATATGTTTATGAGAACAAGTAAAAAGAAGAGAATACAGAGTGGGCAGAGTATGAAAAAAGTGTGGCAATGGCAAAGAGAACACAGAGCAAAAAAGGAAAAAGAGGAACAATTATATTATGAAGCCTGGAGGGAACATGTAGAATTGGTCAGAGTACATTGAGCTGGGAGGGAACATGTAAAATTATAGAAGGATCAACACATTTCCGTAAAAGGAAAACTCCTACCCGCCATCCCACTATAACAACACACCCTTAACACCTCATAAAGCCACCCACATCCCTCTCCTCCCACATATACTAACCCCGGATGTTCAAATCCTCCTACCTAAATAGATACCCAGACTCTTCATTGCATGCTTTGATATATGCTCTGTAAATGTTCCCTTGACTTGCCCAATCTGGCGGGCCTGGTGGGGAAGGGGTATGAAAACATCTAATGTGCCCTGCCTTCCCTCTCCTGATGTAGACGTACTCCACTAATCTGAAATTTAGGAATGTGGAACTGGGAGAGGCAGGGTGAATTGGGTTGTGGCAGGATACATTTAGAGGGGTAGTAAGAATATAGAGCTGAAAAATAACTTTTAGAAGGGTGGGGACATGTGGAACTGAATGAGAATATAAAACAATTAGGAGTAATGTACAGCTCGGAGAGGACATTTAGAAGGGAGGGAACAATGTGGAGCTGAAAGAGAATATTTAAAAATTGAGGAGAACTGTGGAGCTGGGAGAGAACATTTAGAAGGGTGGGAACTTCGTAGAACTGGGAGAGAACATTTAGAAGGGTGGGAACGTTGTAGAACTGGGAGAGAACATTTAGAAGGGTGGGAACGCTGTAGAACTAGGAGAGAACATTTAGAAGGGTGGGAACTTTGTAGAACTGGGAGAGAACATTCAGAAGGGTGGGAACTTTGTAGAACTGGGAGAGAACATTTAGAAGGGTGGGAACGTTGTAGAACTGGGAGAGAACATTTAGAAGGGTGGGAACTTTGTAGAACTGGGAGAGAACATTTAGAAGGGTGGGAACTTTGTAGAACTGGGAGAGAACATTTAGAAGGGTGGGAAATTTGTAGAACTGGGAGAGAACATTTACAGGTCGTTCTAAAAAAAAAATGCATATTGTGATAAAGTCCATTATTTTCTGTAATGTACTGATAAACATTAGACTTTCATATATTTTAGATTCATTACACAAAACTGAAGTAGTTCAAGCCTTTTATTGTTTTAATATTGATGATTTTGGCATACAGCTCATGAAAACCCCAAATTCCTATCTCAAAAAATTAGCATATAATGAAAAGGTTCTCTAAACAAGCTCTTAACCTAATCATCTGAATGAACTAATTAACTCTAAACACCTGCAAAAGATTCCTGAGGCTTTTAAAAACTCCCAGCCTGGTTCATTACTCCGAACCGCAATCATGGGTAAGACTGCCGACCTGACTGCTGTCCAGAAGGCCATTATTGACACAAGCAAGAGGGTAAGACACAGAAAGAAATTTCTGAACGAATAGGCTGTTCCCAGAGTGCTGTATCAAGGCACCTCAGTGGGAAGTCTGTGGGAAGGAAAAAGTGTGGCAGAAAACGCTGCACAACGAGAAGAGGTGACCGGACTCTGAGGAAGATTGTGGAGAAGGACCGATTCCAGACCTTGGGGGACCTGCGGAAGCAGTGGACTGAGTCTGGAGTAGAAACATCCAGAGCCACCGTGTACAGGCGCGTGCAGGAAATGGGCTACAGGTGCCGCATTCCCCAGGTCAAGCCACTTTTGAACCAGAAACAGCGGCAGAAGCGCCTGACCTGGGCTACAGAGGAGCAACACTGGACTGTTGCTCGGTGGTCCAAAGTACTTTTTTCGGATGAAAGCAAATTTTGCATGTCATTCGGTAATCAAGGTGCCAGAGTCTGGAGGAAGACTGGGGAGAGGGAAATGCCAAAATGCCTGAAGTCCAGTGTCAAGTACCCACAGTCAGTGATGGTCTGGGGTGCCATGTCAGCTGCTGGTGTTGGTCCACTGTGTTTTATCAAGGGCAGGGTGAATGCAGCTAGCTATCAGGAGATTTTGGAGCACTTCATGTTTCCATCTGCTGAAAAGCTTTATGGAGATGAAGATTTCATTTTTCAGCACGACCTGGCACCTGCTCACAGTGCCAAAACCACTGGTAAATGGTTTACTGACCATGGTATTACTGTGCTCAATTGGCCTGCCAACTCTCCTGACCTGAACCCCATAGAGAATCTGTGGGATATTGGGAAGAGAAAGTTGAGAGACGCAAGACCCAACACTCTGGATGAGCTTAAAGCTGCTACCGAAGCATCCTGGGCCTCCATAACACCTCAGCAGTGCCACAGGCTGATTGCCTCCATGCCACGCCACATTGAAGCAGTCATTTCTGAAAAAAGGATTCCCGACCAAGTATTGAGTGCATAACTGAACATAATTATTTGAAGGTTGACTTTTTATTTTATTAAAAACACTTTTCTTTTATTGGTCGGATGAAATATGCTAATTTTTTGAGATAGGAATTTTGGGTTTTCATGAGCTGTATGCCAAAATCATCAATATTAAAACAATAAAAGGCTTGAACTACTTCAGTTGTGTGTAATAAATCTAAAATATATGAAAGTCTAATGTTTATCAGTACATTACAGAAAATAATGAACTTTATCACAATATGCAAATTTTTTGAGAACGACCTGTAGAAGGGTGGGATGGTTGTAGAACTGTGAGAGAACATTTAGAAGGGTGGGAACATTGTAGAACTAGGAGAGAACATTTAGAAGGGTGGGAACGTTGTAGAACTGGGAGAGAACATTTGGAAGGGTGGGAACTTTGTAGAACTGGAAGAGAACATTTAGAGTTGAAAATGTTATTATTGGCAGAATAAACAGTACATCAGAAATATGGTTGACATATCACTTATAAGAAAGCGATAACAAGCGCGCCAAATGGCTATCGCCTACCAGGGGCGCTTGCGCCCAAAAGTTTAATTAATAGATTTGTATTCAATGTATGTCAAACCATAGAAAATCAGGAGGTAAAGAGAAAGGGGGGAGGGTTGGAGAGGGGGGGTGTGCCAGGGGAGCCTGGGATGGAAAGACAGTAACTTGGTAAATTAGGGGTATCCCTACATCTTTAGGGAAAGGTCATGGTGGTGGCAGAGCTGGGCTCAGAGGAACAGAGAGCATGCCAGCCAGGGTATCTGAGGAAGAGAAGCATAGCCAGACTGACCACAAAACCTTATATTTGGCAAAAGTGTTGTTGTCGAGTGCTGGGAGAGAACATTTAAAAGGGCTGGAGAAAACTGAAACTAAAGAAAAGTGTCTATCAAATGTAGCTTAAAGATTATAAAGTAATATGCAATTGCTGCGAAAGAAAAGTAATGGAAGCATGTTTAAGGAAAAATGATATTACAGCTGTGTGGAAGTTTTTGATAACTCTCCCTTAATTTGCTACATGCTTTATAACTATGCCCAACTGCTTAGCAAACAGTTGCATTCCCCTGCCAATAACCATCAGCGTTGTGCCATCACTTGCTCTTTCTCCAGGCCAGGAGCAAAGACCTTTGCTGATTGCACCAGTTTTAGGCAAGTTCTTCATTTGAAATGGAGAAGCCGAAAAAAAAAGGCAAAAATAATTTGTGCACTCTCTTACAATACTAAGCTGTTCTTTAAAACTGTTTGGAAAACTAACCTAAGTCTGCTAAGTTAGTGGCATATTTATCAAAACTTTAAAAAACATGCCCCAGGAAAATTCTTATGTAGAAAACAGTGAATGTCATATGTACAGCTTTATAAACTCACCCAAGTGTATAGAGCCAGAATGGACAAAGTGTAAGTACAGTGCACTGTTCCACAAACAGTGTTCCATGGTTGGAGACATCATGTATGGATGGATGCTCCTAATCTACCGGACAGTACAGTCCTGCTTCTTCCTTGCCTGCACCAGCATGCACTGGGGAAATATATGGATGAGGCCAATGATGTGTGCTCCATTCTTCTCAATGAGCCAGCACCTCAATGACTTTGCCTGATTATCTCCCATTGCACCATAGGGGTAGGCTGGGAATGAGATGAAAATAGATGTTGCATAGTACACAAGGGCTAGGGTCATTGAAGGTTCCAGACCCTCAAGAAATTCCCCACCGGTTACAGCTCCAAACCTCTGCAGCCATAGTTACATCTAAGCCTACATTTTAAATGTAATGTAAGTTTTGAAAAGCTAGGGAAAGTCTGCCAAAATAAAAGAAGTAAGGTCTATTTATACTCCCCTTTTTATCTGCAGTGGACGCTATATAGAAATAAAAGAACATTTAAAATGAGTTATTTTGAAAAATAATATATTCTGCAACTTTTTTAGGTGCCCTATAATGGAAACCCTCCAGAATGGATGTCTGGAGTAGGAGCGTGTATATAGGCAGAGAAACAAAGAGTTGTAGGAAAAACAGGATCAGGAGAGGGGAGAGATAGCACAGAAGGAATATTGAATGTGTGGGAAAGATAAAAGAAGAGCACACACAAAATATCAAAGAAAAAAAGGAGCAGGAAATACACATAAATGTTGGTTACTCTGGTGTTTAAAGTAGTAGTAAACTCCTTTTTTTAATTTGTATCTTTGGGTAAGCCTATAAGAAGGCTTACCTGTAGGTACAGTGAATATCTCCGAAACTTGTGTTTTTTCAGAGAAAAAAGTACACTGGTTGCAACCAGTGACATCATCAGCGCATGGGTCAGTGTTGCCATTGTTAATACTTTGTATAAAATCCTTTGTTGGCAATGACAGCTTCAAGGCGCCTCTTGTATAGAGAAGCTAGTCGCATGTATTGCTTGGGTGTGATTTTGTCTCAGATCTTGAAGATCCCATGGGCCTTTTCTATGAATTCTGATCTTTAGTTCTTTCCATAGATTTTCCATTGGATTCAAGTCAGGTGATTGGCTGGGCCATTCTAGTAGATGTATTTTCTTTCTTTGAAGCCAATTGAGAGTTTTCTTTATGTTTGGGATCATTGTCTTGCTGAAATGTCCACCCTCATTCCATCTTCATTTTTATCAAGAATGTCTTGGAACATTTTTCCATTCATCCCTCCTTCAGTGATATGAAGTTTGCCAGTGCCACATGCTGAAAAACAACCCCACACCATGTTGTTCCTATCTAGAAACTTAATTGTTGGTATGGTCATTTGGGGGTGATGTGCAGTGCCATTTGACATCAAAACATGGTGTGTATTATGACATCCAAAGAGTTAAATTTTGGTCTCATCTGACCAGGATATATTCTCCCAGTATTTCACAGGCTTGTCTAAATTTTGTGCAGTAAACTTTAAACACGCTTTAGCATGCTTTTTCATGCATGGCGAGCATGCATACAGACCATGGCGGTTGAGTGCATTACTTATTGTTTTCTTTGAAACAACTGCAACTGCTAATTACAGGTCTTTCTGAAGCTCTCCACAAGTGGTTCTTGGCTCTTGGACAACTCTTCTGATAATTATTTTCACTCCTCTGTCAGAAATCTTGCGAGGAGCACCTGGTCATGGCTAATTTATGGTGAAATGATGATCTTTACACTTCTGGATTATGGACCCAACAGTGCTCACTGAAACATTTCAAAGTTTAGAAATCCTTCTGTAACCAATGCCATCAGTATGTTTTGCAACAATAAGGTTGCAAAGATCCCGCGAGAGCTCTTTACTTTCACCCATCATGAGATGTTTCTTGTGTGACACCTTGGTAATGAGACACCTTTTTTATAGGCTATCAGTTGAGACTGAACCAGCTGATATTAATTTGCACTGACAATGGGCAGGATTACTTTCTAATTACTGATAGATTCCAGCTCTTGTCTTGGCTTTCCATGCTTTTTTGCACCCCCTTTCTTCGTGTTTTCAATACTTTTTGCCTTTGTCATTCCATTTTATTACACATAACTCAATTTCTGAACGTATTTGTTTTCGTTGCTTTGTAAGCATTATTTTCATGGGTTGTTACCGACATGTGGTCAAAATTGCATGTCAATAACACCTTTAGAAATATATTTACTTAGACAAAAGGTTATGTGTTCAATACGTATTTTACCTGCTATATATATAGTATCTCACAAAAGTGAGTACACCCCTCACATTTTTGTAAATATTTTATTATATATTTTTTTATGTGACAACACTGAAAAAAAAGATACTTTGCTACAATGTAAAGTAGTGAGTGTACGGCTTGTATAACAGTGTAAATTTGCTGTCCCCTCAAAATAATTCAACACATTACCATTAATGTCTAAACTGCTGGTATCAAAAGGGAGTACACCCCTAAGTGAAAATGTCCAAATTGGGCCCAATTAGCCATTTTCCCTCCCGGTGTTATGTGACTCGTTAGTGTTACAAGGTCTCAGATGTGAATGGAGAGCAGGTGTGTTAAATGTGTTGTTATCGCTCTCAATCTCTCATACTGGTCACTGGAAGCTCAACATGGCACCTCATGGCAAAGAACTCCCAGAGGATCTGAAATTAAGAATTGTTGCACTATATAAAGATGGCCAAGGCTATAAGAAGATTGTCAAGACCTTAAAACTGAGCTGCAACATGGTGGCCCAGAGCATACAGCGGTTTAACAGGACAGGTTCCAATCAGAACAGGCCTTGCCATGGTCAACCAAAGAAGTTGAGTACACATGCTCAGCATCATATCCAGAGGTTGTCTTTGGGAAATAGAGATATGAGTGCTGCCAGCATTGCTGCAGAGGTTAAAGGGGTGGGGGGTCAGCCTGTCAGTACTCATACTATACGCCACACACTGCATCAAATTGGTCTGCATGGCTGTTGTCCCAGAAGGAAGACTCTTCTAAAGATGATTCACAAGAAAGACCTGCAAACAGACTAAGGACATGGATTACTGGAACCATATCCTGTGATCTAATGAGACCAAGATAAATGTATTTGGTTGAGATGGTGTCAAGCGTATGTTGCGGCAACCAGGTGAGGAGTACAGAGACAAGTGTGTATTGCCTACAGTCAAGCATGGTGGTGGGAGTGTCATGGTCTGGGGCTGCATGAGTGCTGCTGGCACAGGGAGCTACAGTTCATTGAGGGAACCATGAATGCCAACATGTACAGTGACATACTGAAGCCAAGCATGATCCCCTCCCTTTGGAGACTGGGCCAAAGAAGCTGAGGGTAAAGGTGATGGACCGGCCAAGCATGTCTCCAGACCTAAACCCTATTGAGCATCTGTGGGGCATCCTCAAACGGAAGGTGACAGAGCTCAAGGTCTCTAACATCCACCAGCTCCATGATGTCATCATGGAGGAGTGGAAGAGGACTCCAGTGGTAACCTGTGAAGCTCTGGTGAACTCCATGCCCAAGAGGGTTAAGGCAGTGCTGGAAAATAAGGGTGGCCACATAAAATATTGACACTTTGGGCTCAATTTGGACATTTTCACTTGGGGTGTACTCACTTTGTCGCCAGACATTAATGGCTGTGTGTTTAGTTATTTGAGGGGGCAGCAAATTTACACTGTTATACAAGCTGTACACTCACTACTTTACATTGTAGCAAAGAGTAATTTCTTCAGTGTTGTCACATGAAAAAATATAATAAAATTTGAGGGGTGTACTCACTTTTGTGAGATATATATATAATTTTCTAAAGGAGTTAATAGAACATGTTTCGAATTTTTCCGATGGAAAAAAAAAACTATAGGAAATTCCGATTGTCTGTGTGGAACTCCATCGGAGAAAAATCCATGCATGCTCAGAATCAAGTCGACACATGCTCAGAATCAAGTCGACGCATGCTCGGAAGCATTGAAATTCATTTTTCTCGACTTGTTGTAGTGTATCATGTTGGACGGTCAGAATTTAGTCTGATAGTGTGTATGTAAGCCTGATGAAAGTCAGCCTTATCGGAAATTCCAACGGAAAATTCCATCGGATTTTATTCCATCGGATATCAGATCGTGTGTACAGGGCATAAGGTGGAGCTGTATTCATTTCAATCATCCAAACAATCATCCAAACATGTGCATGTTCCCTTGTACTTGATAGGAGATTTTAAGTGAACACAGCTTCACTTTGCCAAGTAAATATCCACTATTCCTTTATTAAATCAACCCCATTGCCTCGAACTACATTCATCCTGTTGAAAGATTTCATGTTTTATTGTCCAAAAAAATGTTATCACCATGGATTTCATTTATTTTGTTAACACTGATCAATAAAAACATACTCTTTAATGCCATAGTGACAACAAACCTCTGAAAAAAATTGATTTACATTTGTTTAAATTAAAAAAACACAAGGTAACCGCATGAGTATAAATCCTCTTTACCATGACATACCAAGATCATCAGTAGTGCAGCCAATTCTTTTCCAATGCCTCATAATTAGTTAAATGGAGATCACCTAGTCAAAAGGTTTTAAGTAATTGTGATATAAAAACACATGTATCTGGAAGGCTTTCCAGCAAAACAATGACCCCAAACATAAAGCCAAAACTACACAAGAATGACATAGAAACAAAAATGTTAATGTCCTGGAATGGCCAAGCCAGGGGCTGGATCTCAAGCCAATGGAGAATTTGTGGCTGGACTTGAAAAAGGCTGATCACTCACAATCCCTATGTCCCCATGCAACCCAACGAAGCTGGAACAGTTTTGCAAAGAAGAATTGAGACAAATTGCAGTGTCCAGATCTGTATAAGCTCAAAGAGATCCATCTACGAGACTCAAGGCTATAATTGCTGCCAAAAGCGCATCAGCTTAATACTGGCTTGAAGAGGGTGTATACTTACATAGACAGCCTTTTTGTGTTTTACATTGTAATTAAATCACTTTGGAAAGATATGTTTTCACTTTAGATATTTTTGTGCTAATCAGTATAAAGAAGAAAAAAAAAGTTAAAGTGCATCTAAACACAAACGCAAAAATATAATTAATTGCAGCTCAATCCATAAGGCTATGTTAAAGTGATACTGAAGTCTCTTTTTTTGGGGGTTCAAATTAACAAACATGTCATACTCACCTGTTCTGTGTAGTGGTTTTGCACACAGCAGCCCAGATCCTCCTCTTCTCGGGGTCCCTCTTTGGTGATCCTGCCCCCTCCCTCCTATTGAGTGCCCCCCACAGCAAGCAGCTTGCTATGGGGGCACCCAAGCCGAGCCGCAGCTCCATGTACCCATTCAGACACAGAGCTGTGGCCTGGCCCAGCCTCTCTGTCTCCTGATTGGCTCACTGACTTTGATTGACAGCGGGAAGAGCCCATGGCACTTCACTGCTGTCTCAGCCATTAAGAAGGGAGAGTCCTGGATGGCAGAGTCTCTCGTACAACATCGCTGGTTTGAGTTGGGGCTTAGGTAAGTATTAGGGTGGCATTTTTTTATCTTAATGCATAGATAAGATAAAAAATATTCAACCTTTACAACCCCTTTAGCACTAAATCAAGTGACCTGCATTTTTGGCATAAAAAGAATGTAGATCACCGCCTGAGGCACATTGGGGTGATGTACAGTGCAGTGTGGAAAAATGTAAACATGCTGTATTATTCCACAGCAGTGCACTGGATGACACAGTATATCACTGCATCACAGCACAAGGAACCATTCCTATTCAACACCAGTCAGTAAAAAGCTGCATTTCTCTGTGCAGGCTAATGTTTTCTAGGTATTTTTTGTTTATTTGTTTTGTTATTTGGCTTCTGTTGCTGATGATAGTGTTTGCTACCACAACTCCTATGGATCTCTGTTCGTGTCGCCTGGTCCTGCCTGTCGGCCCTTCCTCGCTGTTGGCTTGATTGAGCACATGCGTATCACACGCAGTGGGGGTTATTTACGAAAGGAAAATCCACTTTGCACTACAAGTGCACTTGGAAGTGCAGTCGCTGTAAATCTGAGGGGTAGATCTGAAATGAGTGGAAGCTCTGCTGATTTTACCATCCAATCATGTGCAAGCTAAAATGCTGTTTTTTTTTTAAATTTCCTTGCAAGTTCCCCTCAGATCTACAGCGACTGCACTACCAAATACACTTTGCACTTCGTAAATAACCACCAATATGTGTTTTTAAAAACTTCTCAGGCTTTATCCTTACATGTGATCCTTGACCATACTCCTGAGTGTTGTAAGTTGTTATGAATTTAATGTTCCATGTTTAATATTGATATCTGTATTAATTGGTATTGATAAGTGTCCATTTTTAAATGCCAAGGTTCTTGGACAGTCCCAGAAGAAGAGCTTCAGTCTCGACATTGGAACTACATTATCTTGACCATAACCAATTCCCCAGCCTATGCTATATTAAGTGCTTTTTTTTTTTTTTCTGTTTCACATCAGCTATTACCAAGCTTTAGAGTCCCGCTCATCGTATGATGCTTCGATCGCCTCTATTTGCTATTTTGCATCATCTGTGAAACTATTCCGAAATCTTTTTGCCTTGTAAAATATTTTTTTTTTGTATATACTGTATGTAAAGAGGGAACTGCTCTATTACGTCATCTAACAGTGATGACTCGGTGCATCCGATATTGGAAGTACCACTCTTTTCACCCTCCCAACACCTCCCCCCCTCCCCCCTGTGGCCCCCAGTACTCCATTCTAATTATTCTCTGTCGGTAGGTATCTATATGTGCCTCTCTAATTTATGAGGCACTTATTTGTGGATGGTAAACTCTCAATCTCCCCTCCGCCAGGGCTACATATCTCACATGGATGCTGCGGAGTCCCTCATGATGGTGCTCTTATATTCTCAACATAGTTCCATGTTTTTTTGTACCCTTCCACTTTTGCCATTTACTCTCAAAGTCGTTCTTGGTTTCTAAGGTATTTTCCCTCAGCTTCTCCATCCTGTATGTTTCTTCCACTGCCGCCACCCACTTCCATATCTGTGGGCTTTCGATATCTTGCCATTTTTTGGGTATGAGCCTTTTTGCCGCATTCAATAACTTACTTCCTTAACTTGATGCAATATGGCGTCCCAGTATTTCTGAATTATGGGACAAGTCCACCACAAGTGGGCCATCGTGCCGTTGTCGGCGCACCCCCGCCAACACTCCGCGGACAGACGGGTTTTAAATTTACTCAGTTTCGCCAGGGTGATATACCACCCAGAGATGCACTTATAATTCATTTCCGCAGTTCGCATATCTGAAGCGGAGGAGTGGACCAGAGACAATATCTTGTTAACCGTGACCACCCCCCTGGGGATTCCCAGCTCCCTTTCCCATTTTTCCACTAAGTGTGTTGCTCCCCGTGCCCCGATCTTTATAAGTATCTTATATAATTTCGAAATAGTGCCCTTAATATTCTCCCCAGTGCAAACCTTCTCTAAGGCCTTGTACACACGAGGGAATAGATCCGATGGGAACGGTCCGACGGACCGTTCCCATCGGATCTGTCTGCCGGATTGCTTTGATCCGATGGCTGTACACACCATCGGATCAAATTCCCCGCCGGCGGACAGCGCCTTGACGCGGCAGTGACGTTGACGCCGCCACGTGACCGCCACGTCACCGCACCAGTAACTAAACACTTCCGCGCGCATGCGTCGGATCCATTCACAGGATACGACGCATGTGCGGGCAGATATGTCCGCTGGTTTGCCGTACTAACCAGCGGACATATCTGATGGACAGCTCTCCGGCGGAAAAATTCCAAAGCATGCTTTGGAAATTTTCCGCCGGAGGAATCCGGCCAGAACGGTCCGTTTGCCCCTACACACGAGCGGATTTTTCGGCTGAAATGGTCCGTCGGACCATGTTCAGCGGATTTATTCACTCGTGTGTACAAGGCCTAATGGTGTCAGCTCGGTCCCCGTCCTTAGTGGATGGGGAAGTTGCTGCACAAAGTGATGTAACTGCATATAGTGCCACCTATCGAGGTTCCATATGTCTCGTCTGCACCTCAGCTCCTCGCAGGTGGCCAGCTCCCCATTCCTTATAATATCCCCTAAGTACACTCTATCCTTTTTAATCCAATTTCCCCCAGTTTTTAACTCACCCGGTGTGAAATATGCGTTTTCTTTTAAATTAATAAGTGGAGAGTTGAATTTATTATCAAGTAATATCTGTACCCTATCCCACCATTCTCAGAGTGCTTATCGTCATTTCATATATATTGTGCTTCTTTTCCCATGCTTGTCTCTGGCCCACTCCACCGCCCGAGAAAGAACTGCTGCTCTATAATAGCTTTTAATATCCGTGACCGCCAGCCCTCCATCTAGCTTGTCTTGTTTAAGCGTTGCCAAAGATATTCTATGCTTTTTGTTTTTCCATACATAGTTCATTAGTAGGGAATTTAGTGTCCTTAGATATTGAGGGGATAACGCTATTGGAATTAGTTGAAATTTATAAAGAATCTTGGGGACGTATATCATTTTTAACATATTTATACGTCCCACCCAGGAAATAGGTTTATTTATCGTTTTTTTTAGTTCATTTTTAATTTCATTTAACAAGGGGACGTAGTTACTCTTGTAAATCTTCTTAACCGTATTAGCTAGCTTGATGCCTAGGTACTTTACTTCTTGTCGCCAGGGGAAATCGCATATACCTTTCACCCTCCCTGCTTCGATTTTATTCAGGTTTATATTTAGTATTTCCGATTTTGCCACATTGATCTTAAAATTCGAGATAAGGCCGTATTGTTGCAGGGTCTGAGATAGCTTAGGGATGGTGTTTACCGGATCGGTGATATAAAACAATATATCGTCGGCGAACGCCGATAGTTTGTGTTCTTCTTCGCCGACCCGGACCCCCTTGATATCGGGGTCTTTTCGGATCGTGGCCAACAACGGTTCTAATGATAAAATGAAGAGGAGGGGAGACAGGGGACAACCCTGTCTTGTCCCGTTCCTCATCTCAAAAGGATCCGATAGGGATCCATTGATCTTAATTTTTGCTGTAGGCCGACGATATAGTGCCTTGATCCATTTGATGAACCTGTCCCCTATTCCTATTGCTGATAGTGTCTGCATCATAAATCCCCAGTCTACCCTGTCGAATGCTTTTTTGGCATCCACCGACAGGAATAGACTGGGGGGCCCAGCCTGCCTTATCTTCTGGAGCAAGAGGCGTGCCCTTATACCATTATCTTTACCCTCCCGATTAGAAACAAACCCTACCTGGTCCGGGTATATCAACCGGGGCATAATTCCCTTCAATCGTCCCGCCAAGACCTTTGCATACAACTTAACGTTTATGTTCAGTAGGGAGATGGGTCTGTACCCGGCGCATAAGGATCTATCCTTCCCTTCTTTTAGGATGATAGCGATCAATGATGCTGACGATTCCTGACTCAACTCATACTCAACCCCCAAGCCATTGAAGTAGCTGCAGAGTTTGGGTATCAAACAATCGCTAAATCTCTTATAGTATAATACCGTAAACCCGTCAGGGCCCGGGCTCTTCCCAATGGGCATATTTTTCAGAGCGTTTTTGATTTCCTCTTCCGTTATGGGCCTATCCATGGTTAAGCTTTCCTCCTCGTCGACCTTAGGTAGTCCTGCCCTCTCGAGGAAGGTCGCTACCGCAGCCGCCCTTTCTCCCACCTGCCCCGATGGTTGCTTAATATTATATAGTTCTTTATAATAATTTTTAAACGTATCTGCAATATCTGCTGTTGTATAGGCCCAATCCCCATTTTTCCTTTTAATTTTTTCAACATAGTTCCTTGATTTCTTTTTTTGGGCCATTTTTGCCAAATGTTTACTAGATTTGTTGCCCAATAGATACATCTCTCTGGCCTCATAATTAAGATTTTTCCTGGCGTCCTGTTCCATAATTTCCTTTAATTCATCTCTTTTTATTATTAAGTTTCGGTACAGCTCTTTTTGTCCCCCTTCTTTGTGGGTTTGTTCTAACTGGGTTATTTCTTTGACCAATAGGTTACGCTGCCTGTTTCTCTCCTTCTTCTTTCTTGCCCCCTCTGATATCAATACCCCTCTAATATAAGCTTTGTGCGTCTCCTAAAGAGTTGCTCTTGAAACCTCTACCGTATCGTTGACATCAAAAAATTGTTTTAGCTCCTTTGCTACCCTCTCTGCCCCACCCTCCTCGCGTATCAGATAGTCGTTAAGTCGCCAAGTTGTCTGTTTATTATTTAGATGAACTGACTTAATCTTCATGGTTATCGGGGCATGATCTGAAATGGTCATGATCCCTATAACTGTTTCCGTAATCACATCTAGTAGCCTATGATCTACCAGCATGTAATCTATTCGAGAGTACGTTCCATAGGGGGGAGAGAAGAACGTGTAGTCTTGTGTATTCGGATGAATTGCTCGCCAAGCGTCTACCAATTGGCAGTCATGTATCTTTCATTTTATCTTTTGTAACTGTACACTAGTTGTCTCCCTCCCCAGGGAAGTGCTATCTTGTCTCGGATCCAGAACAAAATTTAAGTCCCCCATCAATATTGTATATCCCTCGGCGAAGATTTTAAATGTATCCAAAATTCTGCCTAAATATTTTATAGGGTGGGCGTTGGGGGCATAAATGTTAGCAAGGGTATAGACCCTGTTCCTGATTTTTCCTTTCAGGAACAGGAATCTGCCCTCCGGGTCGGTCAACCTTGCCTCTAGGGCAAAGTCGACCCCTCTGGCGAAGCCGGTAGCTACTCCTCTGGAACGATTGGAGATAGCATCTCCATAGTACCAAGTGGGGTATGTGGATGAGTACAATTTAACGTTGGAATCAAGGGAGAGGTGAGACTCCTGAAAAAATACTACCTCAGCCCTATATTGTTTAATTTCTTCCAGTACCTGCCCCTGGAATTTAACCCTTTCACATTATATGATAAGAATTTAATATCGCCCATGTCGGCAGTTGTCTCTTAACCTTATTTCCCTTATGGAGTCGCTGGGAGCCACCTTCCCCCCCCTTCCCTTAAACCCTTCCCGTCCCCCCATCCCCAACCGCCCCCCCTGCCTCCCCCCAACCCCCCTCCTAGACCTGAATAAGGCCTCTGAACCATGTGGGTCAGCAAGTCCCATTGCCCACCGGTTCTTTACTCGTGAGGTGAGGCTCTCCGCGCACTACCCCGCCTAAGTCCCCTCGTCCATTGGGGCAGATCTTGTACGGGCAGGGCAGGAACCTCACACTGGGGCCCTCCTTTCCTCCCTCCTAACCCCAAAGTCCCCCCCCCCCGCACCCCCTCTCCCACTCCCCCAATCCTTATTCCGCCCATCCTGGTATTTCTACCGTTTGTAAATCTAACTTGCTACAGAAGCCTGGTAGGTCTTCTGGGAAGACCAGCTTTGCCAAGATCCCCTCCTTCTGACCTATAAGGCATGCTGGGAAGCCCCATTGATATTTAATATTATGTACTCTTAGCAACTCGAGAAGTGGCTTAAGATGCCTTCTCCTTGCTAACGTTTCCCAGGCCAAGTCTGGGAAAATTTGTAGCTCAACCCCACCATGGCTCATTTTTCGGCCTTTTTCTCATTTTTGTCCAGATCTCCGCCTTATCTTCATAATGTCTAAACCTAATTATTATGTCCCGTGGTCGTTCGCTGACATTGTCCTTGAATCTTCCTAAGCGGTGCACCCGCTCAATTTTGAGGGGTTTCCCGCTATCGAGGAGAGGGGTAAACAGATCGTTCATTATTTTTCTTAAGTCTTCTCCCCTTTCTTCCTTGATGGATCGAACTCTCAGATTTTGCCTTCTATTCCGGTTCTCCTGATCTTCTAGGCGGTATTGTATTTGCCTTAGGTTCAATTTCATGTCAGAATGTTTTTTTTTTTAATTGGCTTAGTTCGGATTCCTGTTTTTCCATTCTGAGTTCGATCTCCTCAACTCATGGCAGAATATGGCTTATGTCACTTCTTAGAATGCTAATTTCTTCCTTAATAGCATTCTCCAGCCTCCTCAGCATCCCTTCCAGTTCGTTCATTGTTGGAATATGTGTCCCTGATCTCGATTCGTTGGGCAGATCTCCTTCTGTGGATGTATCCATGGCTGGAGGGTTCGTTCCACCTATCCCTTTTTTGGTGGTTTTCGCTGTTTTCTTTTCCGTTACTGGGCTTTTGGTTCCACCTTCCTGGGACATGTAGTGTTTTATTGAGCAGGTGTTTAAATTATCCTTTGGGGTTTTCGGGGCAAAGCCCCTAGTGGTCTTACTCATTATGTGTCTCCTCCTCGTTCGGATTCGCTTCCCCAGTTTTAATATGGATGTTATTTTTGTCCTGGTCTAACTTGGGAGCGCGGGTAAAGGATTTGTCGGACACCTCCAAAAACGCTCTGCGGATGGTAACCTAGGTTTATGCTAGAGATGGGACCGCTTTAACCTCCCCACCTACTAGACGTGGCTGGGATGCTTATTTAAGGGAGATTTTTTATATATATATATATATATATATATATATTTTTTATAGGTATGGGATAAAGGGCAGAATAATAGGGGCTCCCGCAGGTCAGCTTGGTAGCACCGCAATGTATACTGGTGCTTTACCCCTGGTGTACCTGGGATGGTGCAACCCACTTCTGGGGTTCAGCTCCAATGTTCCCCCTCACCACAATAATCCATCCGTCCTATGGGATGTCCTACCCAGCCTAGCTCGTGGGATAGCTCCTCCTACATGTAAGAATTAGGCATTAGCGTAGAAACCCTGCTACAAAAGAAGATATGTGCCGCGTCTGCAAATCTAATGTCACCATAAACCTCTAGAATATGACAAGATAATTATAGGGGATCAGAGTAGGCTACGAGCTGCCGTGAGTCAATGTCTCCTCTCAGGGTCCAACCACTGCTCTGCTAACCCAGCTAGTGCTCAAAGGTCATGTGCCCATATGTCTCCCCTATATCTCCGAAAATCCTTTTTCATTATACCGTGGGAAGTTCATGCAAATCTAAGTGCCCAGGTTTAGCCTGGAAAGATGCGATAGGCAACACGTATACGTAACGTTATTTACACTTTTCACAATGTTGTAAGATTATAGTCTTACCCGTCCGACTGTCTCTATTTACAGCTACTAAGATACCTCCATCTCGGAGGCACATGCAGGTGGATGTTACCTGAGCAAAGCTCAGGGCAAAGCGTGTCTTCAGTCAGGGGGGGCAGACGAATCCGTGTCCTTGCTTTCACTGGTGGGTGCCGCTGTTCCTGGCCGTCGGATCGTATAGGGGAGAGGGGGGCTTAGGCGGAGGGGTCAGCGAGACAGTCGGCTCTCTCCCCGCTGTACTATCATCGCCGTTCGCTCACCCTCGGGACCATCGGCATCCTCCATTCAGTCACCCAGTGCGTTCCGTGGCACGGCCCGCCCCTCCCTCTGCGTGCTTGCGTCACGTGCCGCACATCGTCTTTGCAATCAGCTTCTAACTTCAGCTCGTTCAATTAAGCTTTGACAAAAAAATAAAAAAATAAAACTGGAAGCTGATTGCTTTCGATGCAGAGGTGCACCAGGTTACCTCCAGAGGTTGCTAGGGGTTCCTTGAGCATTGAGTAATTTCTGACTCTCAGATAACTTCCCACTGACACCATTGATCTTTTAAGCTGTCTGTAGGGGAATAATTCTTTCCAATGACCACAAGTGTAACGGAACGGGTCAGCTGCACAGTTTTGCACTGATTTATTGATGTGTTATTGCATTTAGATTGCACTCCTGGTTTATTATTTATAACCTTTTTGCGCAAATCCTTCCTTTTAATTTCTTCACTTTGATCTCTGTTATTGGTCACAGTGATCACATGGTACATAGTCCATAGCCCGTACCATGCGCTTTCTGTGACCAATCATAGATGTAAGCAAAGAAAATATATAAAGCTGCGCAAAAAAGAAAAATGTAAGATGTGGTTGTGTATATGTGTATATACATAAACATTCAGAAATATAAGTGGAGGAAACTGTCTCCCGTCTCCTCCACTAAACTTGAATAAAAATTCACACACACCTGTATATTACCTTGTACTCACTTAACAATCATTGAATATATAAGTGATTAAATTGCGGGCCAATTGCCCCTAAATAATATAAACACACTGAAATGTCCACAGCAAAGTTAAGGTTCCAAACATAAGGGGATCTCCCAAAGGTGTAGATTTCTTATACGAGAGTCCACGGTGACATAACACCCAGGAAAGAGTGAATGAGTAAAGGAATCCTCCACCACCAGGTATTAGCCACTTACCAGACTGTATGATCCCCTAGTTGAAAGAGATCACACATGCTTTGTGGCTTATTTCCCAGCCCTGGGTCTCTGCGGAAAGGATTTTCACTAATGTCCAGCCTCCACGTCCACCTCAGCAGGTATTTAGATGGCCCATGTGGAACAAGAAAACACTAGTCCAAGTCCCAAACAAAGTCTTTTTTTTTCAGACAAGGTTCCCCTCTGGTGGGAATATTAGTAGTCCATGTAGCACTCGCAGATGGGTAGAAGCCTCCAGCTGACCTGACACACACACACAGCTTGGTCCAGGTAAACTCATCAGAGAACCTTTTGCTGCTGAAGGTCTGCTGGCCACTGCGGTTGCACAAGCTTGTGCTCTGCTCTTGCTGCACTGACTAAGCAGCTATAGGTGGTTAGTGGCAGTTACTGTTCCTCTGATCACAGCCACACTAGTTTTTGTTTCCCTGATCACCATCACACCAGTTATTGTGTGTCTGATCAGTGCCACACCAGTCATATTATCCATGATCATCACTATACTAGATATACCATAGTTTGTAGGCTCTATAACTTTCACAGAGACTACATAATATACACTGATTTTGGTTGTTTTTGCCAAAGAAATGTAGGTATAAAAGTGTTTAAAAAAAATTTGAATTTACAATTATGTTGTAAGACATTATTTATACTAATCATACTTTAAATATTCTGCCACTCCTCCCGAGTATAGTGATATCACATGTGAGGCCTTTTTAATGTTTGGAATGAATACGTAGCGGACATTGTATCTTGTGTGTGGGCAGGTCTTAACATACCCGATCAGTGACTAACTCCTTGCACTCCGTAATGCCTGTGCTCACAGGCATGGGCCACATGAAATAAGCGTTAAGGCGGCACTCCAACTTAGAAGGGAGCATTGGGAGTTCACCGCTCTAAGGTAATTACCTCTCCTACAATCAGCTATCTCCACAGTTGAACAGGGTGCAGGCTCTGTTTGCAACAGAGATAATGAAAAAATAAATAGCTGGATAGCCGCACTCCAAATATTCACTCTAAGGTCCCTTTCACACTGGGGTGTTTTCAGGTGGTACAGCGCTAAAAATAGCTCTGCTATACCGCCTGAAAAAATAGTGCCCTGTAGTCTTCAATGTGAAAGCCCGAAGGCTTTCACACTGAAGCGTTGCGCTAGCAGGACCACTCCAAAAGTCCTGCTAGCCACATCTTTGGAGCGGTAAAGGAGCGGGGTGTTTACCGCTCCTTCCCATTGAAATCAATGGGAAACCGTGGTAATACCGCCCACAATGCGCCTCTGCAGAGGCGCATTGCGGGCAGAATTAACCCCTTTTAGGGCTGCTAGCGGGGGTTAATACTGCACCGCTAGCGGCCGAATATTTCGGTAAATACGATGGTATAGCGGCGCTAAAAATTGCGCTGCTATACCGCCACTGCACCTCCACTGCCCCATGTGAAAGGGGCCTTATTGAAAAGTAAAATCAAGGCATCAAAAATAGGTACAGACTAACTGCACTGACATGTTTCACACCAGACACAGTGCTTAGTCATAGCTAAAATGCTGAATATACATACAGATATACTGTATATATATACCTGAGTGATTAAACAAATTGACAACACATGTATGCCACAAGAAATATAGTGAAGGGAGCATGCTTGACTTGCGCAGTTAACTCACACTTCTTTTTTTTTCCCAATTAACATTTTTTTATTTATATGAAACAGTTCGCAAGATACAGATAAGTGCAGGTAATAACAAAAAGCCAAAGCAAAGACTTATCCAAGAATACAAGTATTACTCTTGCCCTTAATGGGTAGAGAAGGGATCAAGTTCCCGACCCATTGGGCTCTGATCTAAAAGCTGGCTCTACTGCCAGTCGTGTCAACAAATTTTACATTTCAAACCGTTTTCTAAACTCTGGTGTCAACGGTGACACCGAAACCGTAGATTGTATAAGAGGAGAGAAGGGTCAAGAAAAGAAGAGGGGGAAGGGAGAATCAGGTCACCGCGTCTGTCACCTCGTCTGCCCCCGGCGGGACCTCCCGCCGGTGCCACTCGCTCCAGACCTCGTCGTGGGCATCCATGCCATTACGTATCCTGGCTGTCATCCGCTCCATCAGCTCTACGTCCTTGATCCTAGCGTAAAGGGCTTCTTGGGATGGGGGTGTGGATTTTTTCCAGTTAAGGGCTACCAGGCATCTAGCCGCCGTTAGTATGTGTCTAAGCAGTTTTTTATATGGTTTGGCCAGGCGGGGTTGGGAGATACCTAGCAAAAATAGTTTAGGGGTTAGGGGGATTGGCGTCTCAAAGAGATGGGTAAGCAGCCGTTGCGTGGACTGCCAAAACGGGGTGATAAGGGGGCACGTCCAGTAGATGTGGAAGAGAGAGCCTCTGTCCTGATGGCATCGCCAGCATCGGTCAGAGGTGGAGGGAAATATTTTGTGGAGTATGTCCGGGGTTTGGTACCAGAAGCACAAAATTTTATATGAGTTTTCTTTATACAAGGTGCACAGGGACGATTTAGCAGCCTGCCTCCAGACGGCCTGCCAGGCCTCCATCGGCAGTGACTCCCCTAGTTCTGTCTCCCACTTCAGCATATATACATGCTTCCCCCGCCCCTGCCAATCATATGCGTTCAGCAGCTGGTAGATATCTGTGATCAACCCCCTTCTATGGCGCCCCTCCAGAACTATACGTTCAAATGGGGATGGTTGTGAGAATTGGAGCTTTGGGGCTATTGTCTGGGCATAATGCCTTATTTGTAGGTAACTATAAAACACCTGTCTGGGCAGATCGTGTTTCACCTGGAGCTCCGAGAATGTCAGCAGCCTACGGGACCTGGGGTCTACTAAGTGTCCAAAATGAAATAGGTCTCGAGAGGCCCAGGGCCAAAACATCTGGTGGGTCAGGCTGTCCGGTATTTTGGGGTTGCAGACAAAAGAATTCAGCAGGGAGCATTCGGACTGAAGCGCCACCTCTCGAGACATCTTGCGCCAGAGACCTCTAAGTAGGGACATCGAGCCTAACAAACGGTCAGGCTCCACCCTCACATCAGCATCCCATAAGAGGCTATTTGGGTGGACCGGGGCTAACCATATCTTTTCTATCTCCGTCCACTTATTGAAGGACCTCTGGGGGAACCAGGAGACCACTGCACGCAGCTGGGTAGCTTGGTAATATTTAACAAGGTTGGGGAAGGCCAGGCCCCCATCCCCCCGTGAAGTTGTCATGACCGACCCAGGGATCCTATGCTTCTTATAGTTCCAGACAAACTTCAGCATATCACTCTGGAGTTTGCGGAGGTGGGCGTACGGGATCGGGATGGGTAACGTTTGAAACAGGTAGAGGAGTTTGGGGAGGATGACCATTTTTATAGCCGCCACGCGGCCTAGGAGTGAGATATGATGTGCCTTCCATTTTTGAAGAAGGCCCCTAGCCGTTCGATATAGGGGAGGAAAGTTGGCCTGGTACAGGGAGCCGAAGGAGGGCGTAATGTGGACCCCAAGGTATTTAAGGGATGAACTCTCCCAGGTGTAGGGGAAGTTCGACTGCAGGTGATGGACCTCAGTCTCTGGGATGTTGATCGGGAGGGCTGCTGACTTTGAGGCGTTCGTTTTGTAGCCCGACATTGTCCCGTATTTATCTAGTTCAACATGAAGGTTAGGTAAGGAGATTCTGGGTTGGGTCAGGGGGAGAATAATGTCGTCCGCGAATAGGGATGTCTTAAATTCCTTTCCCCGCACTGAGATACCCCTAATGTCCGGATTTCCCCGTATGGATGCTGCCAGGGGCTCGACACATAGAGCGAAGAGCAGAGGTGAGAGTGGGCAACCTTGGCGCGTACCGTTGGCTATCTGAAAGGGGGAGGATGTGGCAAAGGGGGTTTTAACTTGGGAGGTAGGGTTTGAGTATAGGTGTTGTATCGCCCGTAGGAAGGGTCCTTTGAACCCCATGTGGTGCAGGGTAGCAAACATGAAGGGCCAACTCAGGCGATCAAAGGCCTTTTCAGCGTCTAGGCTCAATATGAGAGCTTCCGCACTGTCCCTGTTGGCTACATCAATCAGGTCAATGACCTTTCTGGTGTTGTCCCCTGCCTGGCGTAGCGGCACAAAACCTACTTGGTCCTTATGGATCAGGGAGGGGAGAATAGCATTCAGCCTAATCGATAGAAGTTTAGTGAATATTTTGAGGTCTGAATTCAGTAGCGCTATGGGCCTGTAACTAGCGCAGGAGGCCGGGTCTTTGTCTGGTTTTGGTATGAGGGTCAAAAAGGATCCCTGCATGTCACTCGGGATTGGGGTCTGGTGGAGAAAGGCATTAAATAGTGTGGTCATGTGGGGGCTAAGTAACGGGAGAAAGGTCTTGTAGTACTCGTATGGCAGTCCATCCGGTCCAGGGGATTTATGGGCTGGGAGGCCCTTCACTGTCTCTGCTATCTCCTCCGCCGATATGGGCGCGTTCAGGCCCCGTAAATCCGCTGCCTTAAGTCGGGGTAGACCCGTTTGCTCTAAATATTGGGTCATACGGGCCTCCAGGTCAGGAGATGGGGGGTTATGTGGGACTTCCGGCTTGTTATATAGGTCTGTGTAATAGTCTGCAAAGGCTCCCGCTATGTCCCTGGGATGTGTCAGAAGATCGCCCCCCTTGTCTTTTATCTGGTGTGGGGTAGAGGTGAGGGCCCGGTCTGCCAGTTTCCTGGCCAGAAGGGCTTGCGCCTTGTTGCCCTTGTCATAGTAGAGTTGCTTCAGGCGCGTCAGCGCCTTTTCTACTTTGCCTAAAGCTAGGTCCCGCAGTGTCGTGCGCGTTTGGACAATCCGTTTGAGGAGTGCGGTGGAGGGATTTAGCAGAAGCTTAGCCTCCAGGGCCTTTAGCTGGCGTTCAGCTAGTGCTTTAGCAGCACCGGCGTCTTTCTTCATGGCCGATGAAAGGGCCATGCACCGTCCTCTAAGGACCGCCTTGTGGGCGGCCCACAGGGTGGAGGCGGAGATGTCTGGAGTGTCGTTTTCAGCGAAGTAATGCTGAAGGGCCTCTTCCAGTGCCTGTTTCGAGGGGGCATGTTGCAGGAGGAAGTCATTAAGCCTTCAATTATAGGGGCGGCGAAGGGGAGCGTTTAAGTCCAGGGATAGTGTGATGGGGGCATGATCCGACCATGAGATAGGCAGCACACTAGCCGCTTCTGCAATCCGAAGCGTGTTATTATTCACAAAAAAATAATCTATTCGCGTGTGAGTGCGATATGGGGCCGAATAGAATGTGTATTGGCGATCTCCTGGATGGAGAGCTCGCCACACATCAAAGAGTGCATTTTTCCTAGTCAGCTGGCGGAACAACTTTGAGTACCTAAGGGCCCGGGTTTGCGAGGTCTGGGTATTTGCCACCAGGCGGTCCCAGGTGGCCGAGTGTGCCAGGTTATAGTCTCCTCCTATCACCAGAAAGTCATGGGACTCTCGGAACAGTCGGGCATGGACCCTGGTTAAGAAGTGGTGTTGATGTGTGTTGGGTGTGTAAACTACGCATAGGGTAATGGCCTGTGACTGCCACAGGCCCCTAAGGATAAGAAAGTGTCCCCGAGGATCTAAATACGTGGAGGAGCATGAAAAGGGAGACCCCTTTTTAAAGAGGATGGCCACCCCCGCCCTCTTATGTGGTCCGAAAGCCTGGTATACCTGGGGGAAGTATCGGGATGCAAACGTGAAGGAGTCCCCCCTATCAAAGTGGGTCTCCTGCACCATAATAATGTCTGCCCCCGACTGCCTAAACTCTCGGAGCGCCAGGTGTCGTTTCTTGTTGGAGTTCAGCCCATGTACATTTAACGAGAAAATTCTAGCCATAGCCTAGGAGGGGGTGTGCTACTCGTATACTTATCTGATGGAGCAGGTGGTGTGTCCGGGTCAAGGAGCGCGACATCCGCGCGAGGAAGCCCGGGAGCCAACGGGGGCGAGGCCCAGACTGCGGCGACCAGGAGGAGGGAACTCTAGAGGGGGAAAAGAAATGAGAGTGAAAACACACAGAATAAACACAGTGAACATTTGCGTACATGCCCTGGCTGACCAAGAGGTCGCGGGCCATATAAGTTCCAGTCGGACTCCCCGGCCGGGAGATTTAAGAAGTCCGGGCCGGGGAGAATCTGAGGGACCAAGGTCCAGGGAGGAACTCTCTGGCGGATAGCCACCAGTGGGGGTCAGCATCCAAAAAAACGATCAGTCCAGACAGGGGCCGCCTCGGGACAGCCCGACAAATAAAAAACTAAAATGTGGCGAGGGCCTTCGGGGGAGAGGCAGGGATATGGAGCTTGTAAGCTACCAAGAAAGAAAAAGGGACCATAACGAACTAGCACCAACAGGGACAGAAAAAAAAAAAGTGATACAAATCAGTACTCAGTTTTGTCTGGCCAGGCAGGTCGGGTTGCACAGGTCAATCAGCCGGCCATCAGGGAAAGGGCCTTCCAACTCCGGGGCCCCAGGTTCTGTGTTTAGGGGATCGACGGGAGGGCTCCGGGCCCTTGGGGCGTTTGTTCGGTGGAACTTTCTGCCATACCACCGGGGGTGGAGGGGGGGTGGCCACCAAGTCCCAGTCAGGTAGTGTAGGGACAGGGATGTCCAAGGCGTCGCAGAAGGAGTCTAGGTCCTCGGGGTACCTTAGGATCGCCGACCTCCCTTGATGTTTGGCCGTCAGGCTAAAGGGGAAGCCCCATCTATAAAGAATGTCCCGGTCTTGCAGGGTGCGCAGCAGCGGTTGTAGAAGTCTCCGCTTCTGGAGCGTGATCCATTAAAGGTCTGGATATATTTGTATCGGGGAATTGTCGAACACTAGGTTGCGGGCAGCGCGGGCTTTGCGCATAATGGTCTCTTTCAGTGGGTATGATTGTATTCGGCAAATGACATCCCGTGGTTTTGAAGCGGGGCCTTTCGGGTGTAGGGCCCTATGAGCTCTGTCCATTTCGATACGTTTGTCCAAGGGTGCCCCTATGAGGTCGTTAAACATCGTCTGGAGCGTTTTCTGCAGATCTTCAGCCTCTTCCGCCTCAGGGAGGCCTCGCACTCTAATGTTATTGCGGCGCCCCCTGTTGTCCAGGTCCTCTAAGTGGCGTTGCATGTCCCGTAGCATAAGACGGTGATCGGAACCCTGAAGTTGAAATTTAGTCTCCTGTATCTCTTCTTCAGCCATCTCTACTCTATCGGCCAGGTGTTTAAGGCCTGCTTGAATGGTTTGGATTTCGGTCCTGCATGTGTCTTTTACGTCCGCAATCAGTTGCTTAAAGTCCTCTTTTGTAGGGAAGGCTTGCAGAAAGGACTGCCAGGGGGGCTGATCCGCGCCATCCGGGCCCCATGGCTGGTAGGGGGATGCAGGGTTCACGTGGCGGTGGGACTCTGCCATAATGATCTTGGTTCGGGGCCGGGGGTGTTCAGATGGGAGAGCACCCGGATCAGTCCATGGTACGGTCAGGGGGGGCTGTAGGGTGGGCCCCGGGGACATGTCCCCCTGAAGTGGCGAGCTGGTCTGTGCCATCTGGGCATAGGAGGGGTGGGGGTGGTGTGTTGCCTCGTGTACCTCTGTCAGGAGCAGGTCTGTAGAGTGTAAGGCTCTCTGGGCCTGAGGTGGATTCGGAGCCCACATAGAGGTAAAGTCATGTGCCTGGGGAGAACCAGGCCTGACCATCGCGTGGGGGTGCGATGGGTTTGGCAGGGCTGGGAAGTCCAGAAGTGGATCCGGGGGGGAGGATGGACCAGTAGTGGTGTCCTGTGATCCCGGGGCCTGCATCGCATGGTGCGATCCGGGGGTGGGCTCCGCGCCCTGCCGCAACTGCGACGGAGGATGCGTTGCGGCCTGGTGCGCGTATTGCATGTGCGGGCTTTGAGGCGGATGGCCGTGGTCACTCACCCCCTGCTGGTCCGATGTCCTCTGTGGGGATGGCGGTGTGTCCCTGGATGCCGGCGGATGAGCGGTGCTCTGTCCACGCTGCGGGGAAAGGTCCCGGCGCTGATAGGCCTCGGCCTCCGGCGCCATCTTGCTGTGGCTGCCCGGCGGCATGTCGGGGACCTTGAAGTAGTCCCTGAAGGACGTGGAGGCTCCGGAGAGCGGCAGGGCGAGTCCTCTGGATGTGGAGGATCGAGTGGTGCGGGAGGCGCTCATCAATCCGGCAAGATTTCCCCCGAAATCGGCCTGTGTGCTGCGGGCTGATGCGGAGCTCCTAGGCAGCACGTCCGTCCAGCTCGGCTTCTGGTCACGCCCCCAACTCACACTTCTTAGTGATTTATGCTACACATTAACTGTACTCTGGCTTCTCCCTATGGATGCAGAAAATCTGAGTGGGTACTGCGGAGCCTGTATCCCACTCACCAGCACAAGTTACTTTACTCCCAGTGAAACTATGAGACTTCTCCCTAACACACACAAAGATCCCTTCACATGTTCCCAAGATTCTCCACTCCCGAGAGCCCTCACTCTCTCTTCTCTACTATGAGCTCCACGCTAGGTACATATGATGAAACTACAAAAGGAAATAATTCAGCGCTGGTAAAACAAAATAGTGACAATAAAAGATAAATAATATCAAAACTAATGCAAGCCAGCACTGAAGGATCAATTCAAATAAAACGTCCCAAAAAACAGATTCAATAACATAAAGTGCAGCGCAAACATAAATTATACATAACATGGAGTGACATCTTATAATAAAATAAACAAATAATAATCAAAAGAGTCCATATAGTGCACTGGTGAAAAGAGAAAACTGGTAATGCTCCAATCCTATCGTGACTGCGTGCAAATTCCAAGATCAGTGACCAACAGGACAGATCCTCCACCAGATATTAGAGATGGCCTCTCACCTGAACTATTTGACTCAAGGCTAGGTCACATAGCATGAACACAACAGACGCATCCAGATCCCATACAGGGATAACAATCAGCAGGCAGCTCGGCAGTTCCCCAGATCCAAGGAATGAAGGAAGATTATGCAAATACAGAAAAGGGAAAGACTAGTGCTCTCTGTATAGCAAAAAGGTTTTTATTAAAAACAAAGAGTAAAAACTCACAATTTCAGACACTAGCGGCAGAGTGTGTGGTAAAAACACATGTCCTGGATCTCCAGGTATCCAACTACACAAGCAGCACACCGAACCGAACGTGAGGCGGCGATCGCGGGTGATGTCACGTGACTCCTCCCCCTCGTATGCGTTACTACCCGTGGGAGAGACTTCATCAGCGTCACTCGGACTGAATACCCGATTAAGCAGTTGATCACGTGCTCTACGGTGGGCGTGGTCTACATGCTTGAATGCAAGTGTGGATTACAATATGTTGGACGCACCTCACGTGAGTTACATGTGAGGGTGGGAGAACATATTAGTAATATCAGACGTGGCATTAAGACCCATAGTGTTTCTAAGCATTTTAGGGTTTTGTCTATCACAAGCCTGTCTAGGGGGGACCTTGCTAGAGCACACTGCCCTGCCGAACACAGACCTACAGCTCCTGTTTGTTCCATTACACACGTCGGGAGAGGAGATACCTGCTGTGTGTGATCGAGGTAATGCCATGGTACCTATCTTCCCACCGATCCGTGGTGGCTAACAAAACTACCGAGGGAGGTTGTCCACACAGAGGATCATCTTATATGCCTGTTTTTGACTTGCTGGAGGTGAGAGTTCTGGGAGACCAGACGCGCTGTGTGGTGGTGTTTTTTCCTCAATCTCTTGACCAGTGGACATCCTTTCACACTGTTTTCACCATTATGGACTATTAGTGCACTTATTTAAGTTTTAGCACTTCCTTTGGACTTTTTTCCGTCCCTGATAGACCTATAAGCTTGGCACTTTTATACTTTTTGTGCACCATATATATCACCCATTGTATATGTTATGTTATGTTTTTTTACAATTTGCGCTATCACCCACATTGATTTTACGTTATTAGGTGCTGTGTATGCATTTTTTGTGTTTGCTGCATATTGTCACTGATTGCTTGATAGACAGATTTAGTAGCGCAGAAGTCCCACTTGATTTCATGTTTTAAAATTTGATCGGTCTATCTTACCTGTTGGTTCTTCTTTTAATTTTTCAAGTGAGACCATTATTCCTGTTTACTGTTCCTTCGAATGGTAATTGTTGCCTGCTGCCTTCTATTAAGGTAACACTAGGTGGCTCAGGTTTTCAGGTTTTTAATGTGCCTTTGATTGCTATGGTAGCGGCACACTATTTAGACCATTGCGGGACGTTCACGTTGATCTCTCCACCCCACGCTGATGAAGTCCCGCCCACTGGGACGTAACGCATACGAGGGGGAGGAGTCACGTGACGTCACCCACGATCGCCGCCTCACGTTCGGATCGGTGTGCTACTTGTGTAGTTGGATACCTGGAGATCCAGGACATGCGTTTTACCACACACTCTGCCGCGAGTGTCTGAAATTGGGAGTTTTTACTCTTCCTTTTTAATAAAACCTTTTTGCTATACAGAGAGCACTAGTCTTTCCCTTTTCTGTATTTGCATAATCTTCATTCATTCCTTGGATCTGGGGAACTGCCGAGCTGCCTGCTGATTGTTATCCCTGTATGAGATCTGGATGCGTCTGTTGTGTTCAGGCTATGTGACCTAGCCTTGGGTCGAGTAGTTCAGGTGAGAGGCCATCTCTAATATCTGGTGGAGGATCTGTCCTGTGGGTCACTTATCTTGGAATTTGCACGCAGTCACGATAGGATTGGAGCATTACCAGTTTTCTCTTTTCACCAGTGCACTATATGGACTCTTTTGATTATTATTTGTTTATTTTATTATAAGATGTCACTCCATGTTTTGTATAATTTATGTTTGCGCTGCACTTTATGTTATTGAATAGGTACATATGATTATGATACCCTGTGACGTGATATTAGACCATTGATGTGGGGAACTGGTTGCTATAAAGGGGGTTAAGCTTGCAAACCCCTTCACTACCAGGGCCTTCTATCACCTGTGCCAAGTCACCACCACTCCATGCTGGCTGGCTGCTTTAGCACCCAGGCATCACTCCTGTTACCCTTGGCAATGGCTATACAGCCTCTTCTACTCTACTCTACTCTACTGCAGGTAACACCATTGTAATTCTTTACTGACTCCTCTTGATCCCCAAACTAAGCCCTGTTCTTTGATACCCCATGCATGCATCCCTTTCCAAGGAACCTCATACCAGGCACTTTCATGGAACCTTAGAACTTTTACTTGAAACTTGTTCAGATACAAGGCCATATAAAACTTAGATTCCTCCATACACAACATACCTTCAAATAGAAGAAAGCCCTTTAAGAACATGAATCCATCTTCGGTACCCCAACTGGATAATCACCAAGGAGAAGCCCCCGAAAAGTAAAAGCAGAGATTGATGTGGCTTTAGTCCTCCTTGCAATTCCACATCCAAAGATCCAGCTAGGTTGCCTCCCCTTGTTTTTATAGCCCTTCAAAAAAGGGGAAGAGCCATAAAGACCTGGGAGTCGGCACCTTAACTCCTTCCTGACTTCTGGGAATCCTGATAACCAGAACACACTAAACATATTTACTCAGTAAAAACACGTCAGAATTACACAAGTAGGCACCTACCTACATGTGTTTCACACAAATCAACCAATTGTATCAAAACTAATGTACTGTAAAAGTTGCCTCTGTACGAGTGTTCAGGGAGTGGATCATAGTGTAGCATCACCTGTAGCAGTCTCCGTTCCTATAAGCCAAGTAAGCATAGCCTAGTGGTACATGGCTACCCCCAGGAATACCATATTCACTGTTAAGGAAGTACAGGAGGCTGAAGAAAATAAGGACAAAGAGTTCCCATAGTTTCACGAGTTTAGGGGATAGTTGAGGCTGGTGTCTTGCAAGAACGTAGTCAGTGGGAAGTGCAGATGGGTCAGTTCAGGTGGATGTCAGAGACATGGTCACAAAACATGCAAAGGATAGGTGCAGACAGCAGGCAGAAATGTGGTCAATAAACATGCCACTGTCAGTACAGGGCAGCAGGCAAAGTCAACATTGCACTGATCTGGTAACACTGGGACAGGTGTGACAGTGATCAGGAACACTGTTACTGTTTACACTGGTCTGGTGACACAGACACAGTATGGCAGCAACCAGGAATGCTGTTGCTGGCTTACACGGATCTAATGACACTAGAAATGGTGTAGCTGAGATCAGGAACACTGTTGCTAGTTTACACTGGTGTGGTGACACTGGGAATTAGTATACGACAGCAATGAGAAACACTGTTGCTGGCTTAGGCAACTTTCACACAATCGGACAGTTCTGGTCCACCTGCCAGTTTTGACGGCGTACCTGAACGGCCGCTCCGTGTAGTCCTATGGAGAGTCGGATGTCAACGGAGACATGTCCGCTGACATCCACCAAAATTGGACGGATGGCTATACATCCCCATCCGTCCATGGCGGATCGGATGAGATCTGATGAAAACAGATATATGAAAAAGGGAGTATCCAGTCACAAAGTGAAAGAATAGCGGACTTTGAGGCAGTGCGGAAGTATGTTAAAAAATATATATACTTTAATACAAAAATAGAAAATTATACAATTTTACAATAGAATAGAATATAATCATATGGATTACATATTTTTTGATACTGGAACAAATCCCTTGAAGTCGCCTACGCGTTTCGCCGTTGGGCTTCTTCAGGACGAGATACAAAGGAAAAGGGAAGAATATAATACAGTCGTATAATCTAAAGCACGATAAGTGTATTCATCCACCAGGATTAGGCATAAAGGAAGTGCCAAAGTATTCAAACATAGGTATAGTCACCTTAGGAAAATCGATAATCCATATGATAGCATCAGTGATAACAATAACAACCGTAAGCCAGTATAGGAACCAGAGTATCAGGAATCTGGGGGGTCCTAAGATGGCACATGCCAGTATAGCATAATTCCAAAGCTGGACAGTATCAGGTATAATCTTCAGAAATGTGCTCGTCTGAATGTGCCCCAGGGTGTACACAACGCTGGTTGTGACCCTGGGGCACATTCAGACGAACTATGCACAAGCACCATTAAAGCTGCTGAAGATTATACCGCTGACAATAAGCGAATGTCCAGAATATGCTTTGGAATTTTTCCTCTGTTTGGATGCCTGTCTGTGCATAAGATCTGGCCCCAGTTTTAGTGCCATCTTAGGACCCCCCAGATAAGGAAGCATTGTCTACCTATTGCTGTGATACAATTTCTGGTTCCTATACTGGCTTACTATACCATGAAGTTCCTGATACTCGGGGACGGTTGTTATCACTGATGCTATCATATGGATTATCGATTTTCCTAAGGTGACTATACCTATGTTTGAATACTTTGGCACTTCCTTTATGCCTAATCCTGGTGGATGAATACACTTATCGTGCTTTAGATTATACGACTGTATTATATTCTTCCCTTTTCCTTTGTATCTCGTCCTGAAGAAGCCCAACGGCGAAACGCGTAGGCGACTTCAAGGGATTTGTTCCAGTATCAAAAAATATGTAATCCGTATGATTATATTCTATTTATGTCTAGTACTCAATTTCTATTGTAAAATTGTATAATTTTCTATTTTTGTATTAAAGTATATATATTTTTTAACATACTTCCGCACTGCCTCAAAGTCCGCAATTCTTTCACTTTAAGACTGGATACTCCCTTTTTCATATACCATATACGGATGTGGCCAATGTGAGTGCTTTCCTTGTGTATTTTTCCCACGTGTTTTTCACCCTTCTACTTTTCTTCCCTTTCCTTTCTCTTTTTTCTATCTCTTCCCTTCCCATTCTTTTCCAACCCCCTTCCCAATTTCAAACTGATGAAAACAGACATGCTCCGTTTTCATCTGATCTCCCATAGGAGACAGCGGCGCTGCACAAGCCCCTCCCTGCTCAGTGAGCAGAGAGGGACTTGTCATCCGTCGGCTCAGAGGAGATCAGCGGACAGATCTCCCGCTGAACCGGCAAGAGTTGGCGGACTCCGTAGCGACGGTGTCCGCCAATGTTGTAGGAGGAGGCCTTACACTTGTCTGGTAACACTGAAACTTGTGTGGCAGTGATCAGGAATACTGCTGCTGGGCTGGCATACTGTGATCTGGTGACATTGCAACACCCTACAGGGTGTGCATGACACGTGCGATTGGGAGGAACCTTTAAAACAACAGTTAAGCAACATTTCATCTGAAGTGCCTTCAGTGCATCCCTCCATCATGTCACACACTGCCTCTTATTAGAATTAGGGACCCCCAGTTATAGGTCTATACAAGCTCAGAGGAGTGTGGGCCTTGCATCAAATGATCTTCACAATCAGAGGAACCACAGAGCGCACCCACATATAATAAAGCTGTATATTGCCTCCACTCAAATGGTAACAAGAAAAATGATATATCTACTTACAATGAATCCAATATATTGCGCATATCAATTCAACAACCAGCTCCGCTGGTAGCGGCTCCAGCATGCACAATGACGTCAGCACAGGCTCCCCCCCCCTTGAATAAGGTGTGTGATGATAATGAGGTCTGTGTGGAGAGAATGGGGAAGTGATACTGAACACAGTGCCATCCTCATTTTTCTCCAAATTCACAAGTCAGTAACAACATGTTTATGCCAGGCAGCCATGAAAGGTGACATAATTGCCAAAATTAAAAATAAATTGTAACTGATGTGGCGCTGCCAGAAAAAATTATATTTCAGTGGGGTTTTAAGTAAAATGAGGATCTATAGTGCACTGTAAACAACCCTCATATGCATGTGAAATAAATAAAAACCTCCCTTATATATGTGGCATAATTAATAAACATATAAAGATGTATCGTAAACCAAAACAATAGTACACCTCATAGTTTCTGTCAGCGCTACACCAATTACAATTTATTTTCCATTTATACTCTTCTTTTTGCTGGAGGTTTCGGTGCAGGTAGCTGTAGCTCATTCACATACTTCACATACTGCCAAAATTCAGTCCAAGCTAAAAGAAATGTTGAGAGATCTTAAAAATCAAATGGCCAGGGTCTTCAAAGGATAGTTTTAGGAATACGCCTGAGATATTAACCTATAGCTGAACTCAAACTCTCCATTCATATTTAATAACTCCTATGGTAATGAGTAACCTTTCTGGAAAGTGTCTACACTAATGTGGAAGATACTGCTCACACAACAAACATGCCTACATTTACAAGGTTCAGTAGGCAAAAAAAGCCCATTAGACCTTGAGGGAGAAAGACACATCATAGAGCTCTCATATTTGGTGTTCAACAATTCATAGTTGTATTCTGGTAATACTATGCTGATGTTTGAATTGTGAAACCTTTTCATATGGAGTTGTTGATGTAACCAGTATGGTTGGTATTAAGGGTGTGTCTGCTGGCCAATAACAAAATACTCCAGCACACCTACAACACACACCCCAGACTCACTGATTGGGTGGAGTTATCTCTGCAACATCCTCTACGGGGGTAAGAATAGCAAGCCAGTATCTTACACCAAATCTAAGAAGCAAAGCCCTGGACTCCTTTATTGAACTACCACCCAAGAAGGATGGCAATTATTAGGTCAGGAAGGATGCTATAATTATAAAGGATCTTTGACCTCAAGTAGTCTAGAAGGAATTCAATTTTTTTTGGGAACCAGTGAAACAAATTCAGTTATCAGTGCTACAAAAATGCACTGTCACTGTACTAATTGCACAGGGAAGGGGTTAACATCAGGGGTTAAATGTGTGCCTAGCTAATGTTTCAGTGTATGGGGGGAGGTGCCTTTACTAGTGGAAGCCATGGATCAGTGTTCCTTCTTTACAGAAACAAGGCCCATGCCTTCCCTACTGACAGAACAGCAATCAGCCTTGTTCACATAGGCAGACTGCTGTTCTACCTGTGTACACAATGATCAGCGAGTGCCAGCAGACACCGAGTCAGCGGGACCCTCTGATAAGCTCCTGCTGTGTAAAATCACAGCGGGAGGGATGTCATATGTATATATGTATATATATATATATATATATATATATATATATATATATATATATATATATATAGACACATACATACAGACACACACGTGATCCTGCGCAGCACAGCCACCCTGTAGCAGTAAATTTGCTATGGGGCAGTCAACAAGTAGCTAAGTTCACCTTTTATACCAACTTCTTCCGTAATTCACCCCCATTATGTCCAGTATGAGCTGTGAGTGTATTGCTATCATTTCACAAGAGGCAAATGTCCTCCTGAGTAAAAAACAAAATATGAGAGAAACAAAGCTCAGCCATAATATAAGTTGGTTTTCAATATTGTTGCATGCAACACTACCAGGCGTTGATGTTGGTTTATTAATGATCATATACCAAGGAACCTTATCTCTGTCCTCAAATATGCAATCATAGCATGAAACAAATGAAAGAAGACAATTCACATCATATTACAAGAGCAAATGTTTATTTCAGTAAGTGTAACCAGAAATATACACTGTAGGAAGTTTTGGTGCTTTACAAATTGAAACATAAGCAAATACCACAATTCAATCCAGAGCATGAGTGTGGGATATACAAAAGGGTCATACTTAAAATAACAAATAACAAAAAACATTTGTACAGATTTCTCAGCAAATTGTAGAAACAACCCAATGAGGTGAGATTGGCTCTAGTTAGATCTCTCTGGTTTTAGAATTGTCTAGAGAAGTGTAAACAGGGTGAAAAAGAACATTTGACATCTACATACACTAAATAATAGAAACAATGATACATCAGAGCCCAGCTGAGGGTTGGAATGGCAAGGATTGTATCAGCATGGATTTATAATTTGTAACCTATAAAACAGAAGGGTCATGCACTTGACTTTTCTTGTTAGGAAATCATTGGACACAGGAAAAAGATCAGGTTAGTCAACTACTACACCAGTTTTTTTTATGGGAAAGGGGCGCAGGCAAGGAAAATAATATTTATATGTTTAATTTGGGATTGTACACAGAAGGAAGGTCCTTGTGAAGGTCAAAATACATGAGGACTAATTAGAATTCAGATTTTAAGAGTAGACATTGGATGTATTGACATCATAGGCGTGCGCACAGGGTGTGCCAGGTGTGCCTAGGCACACCCTAATCACCCTTTGCTGCACAGCTTTCCCCTGCTGCTTGGCTGCTGAAGAAAGGGACTAGGGAATCTTTGTCTCAAAAGTGAGACATCAGGGGTCGCTTTAGACCCCTGATATTTCACCAAAGCCCCCCAATGCAGCTTGTAAAAGATTGTAAAAATAATAATTATTATATTATTGTACAAAGTAAAAAAAAAATAGAAAAAGTAAAAAAACTATTTTTAATTTTATTGCAAAAAAAATTAAAACAAAAATTGTATAAAAGTAATATAATTTTTTTAAATAAAAATAAAGCTAATTGCCCTACTGACAGCGTCTGCTGCTCTACTGACACTATTCATTACCCCACTGTACACACAAACACGACATTGGTATGTTTGAGCTTTAGGGTGCACACCCTAATGCAATAGGCTGCACACCTATGATTGACATGGGTTACTATAGACCATGGCTTTATGAGTTCTTCCTGTATTAAATAAAATAGAATGTATTTAAATATTTCTATACAATTGTTTTCTTCTTTTTTTAACCATTTCATTAAATGTTAAAAAATAAAAAGTACTCAAATGTTCCTACTTACAGTGTGAAAAACATTTCTCCAACATAAGAGTCAGCTGCTCCTCTGTTTAAAGGGTAGTTGCCTCTCCTAGGAATGAGTGTGGAGGATCTCGGCATCTATCATAAAGCAGTACTACACTCAAACCAAGTTTTAACCTCTTCAATAAGGGGAATTTTCACCCCCTTCCTGCCCAGACCAATTTTTAGTTTTCAGTGCTGTCGCAATTTGAATGACATTTGCGCGGTCATGTAAAACTGTACCCAAATTTTTATGTTTTTTTTCCCGACACAAATAGAGCTTTATTTTGGTGCTATTTGATCACCTCTGCGGTTTTTATTTTTTGCGATATAAACAAGAGAATAGCGACAATTTTGAAAAAAAAAAACACTATATCTTTTACTTTTTTCTATTACAAATATCACAATAATAAAAAAAAAAAAAAACATATTTTTTCCTCAGTTTAGGCCGATATGTATTCATCTACATATTTTTGGTAAAGAAAATTATATTAAGTGTATATTGATTGGTTTTCACAAAAGTTATAGCCTCTACAAAATAGGGGATAGATTTATGGCATTTTTCCCCCCAATTTTTTTTTACAAGTAATGGCGGTGATTTGCGATTTTTATTGTGACTGTGACATTGCGACGGACAAATCAGACACTTTTGACACATTTATGGGACCATTCACATTTATATAGCGATCAATGCTATAAAAATACATTGATTACTGTGTAAATGTGACTGGCAGGGAAGAGGTTAACACTAGGGGGCGATCAAGGGGTTAAGTGGGGTGTCTTAGGGAGTGATAACTGTGGGGGGAGGGGGGGACTGACTGGGGGAGGTGACCGATCGGTGTCCCTATGTATAAGGGACACATCATCGGTCTCCTCTCCCTGACAGGACGTGGATCTGTGTGTTTACACACACAGATCCACGTCCTTGGCTGTGTAACTCACGATCACGGGCCCCCTAGCGTGCACGCACCCCCTAGCAGCCGGGGGGCCCAAGGACGTCATATGACAGCCACCTAGGATGGCAGAGCCACCTTGCGGCCATCATTTTCCAAGTAATGAAGTGGTTAAATAAATTTGGAGTGGAGACAAGTAATAGTCAATGTGGAGAATTCAATCTTTCCACATGACAAAAAGAATGCAGTTACACTACAATTTAAGCACATTGGGAGTCATCAAACTAGATCTTTATACAATTACTCTCTGTAGGTATAAACATTAAACTGCTTTTAATAATACGGTATGTCTGTAGTTCACAAATACGGGAATTTCTTGGACTAACATTTCTGCAAGGACTTATTTACAGTAGTGCATTTTGAACATTTATTAAAATAAAACATCAGAAATTCAGCTTAAGAAGCACATGTCAAAAGTGATTTAACTGTATATAGTGAACAACATGCATTACCAATATAAAAAGATAACTTGAAACAGAGGGACATGCATTCTAATGCACATGTCAGCATTTGTATTTATATTAATTCAAAAAGTGATGACATTTGCAGGCACCAAAGAACACTTGCAAGTTGCATTACATGAGCACTTTTGAGAAGAAACCCTAAAAAAAAAATATATGTGCTATTTTTATTTATGAAGCCTTAAGACATTTTTATTGCCATACAGAACATTGTGCTCCTTTACAAGTTAACCTAATTCCTATGACTCCATGAAGCAGACAAATTATAGAAGGGGAAGAAGTACAATCTCATCTTTCATCAATAAGCTATAGTACCTTCGTTATCGGAGGTTCAAAGAAACATTTTCCTCACATCTATGAAAGAAATTACAGTAAAACTTTGGAGTGCGAGCAAAAGCACTCATATATCAAAGCAAATTTTCCCGTAAGAAATAATGGAATCTCAGACGATTTGTTCCACATCCCTTTATTCATAAGTCCTTCAGTTTATAGTCCATATAAAAAGGATTATAGCAATGTGACCAGGTTGTGTAACCATAAATTGTCTATCCACAAATGGAAACCTTCACAAGGGGATTAGAAGCGAAATCCAGCAGGAACTACAGAGTATAAAAGAGAAGAGCGGTTCCTCTAAGTGTAGCAATATGGTTACATTTAGTGCCGGGCAGCTTCAAAGTTCTGGCCCTGCATGCTGGAATTCTCTTTCTAATACCTAGTGTTGATATCTCACCAACAGAACAGGAGAGTAGAAAATACCTACCACCTTCTATTTATGGTCACGTGACTACAATGTGAACTATGCTCCTCTGTCTGTTAGATGCTCTGTGTTGTCTGCATGTTCCCTTGCAGTGAAATCATGATGGTTGCCCTTTCATAGGAGTTTACTAAAATTTAACAGCTGGCATAACAGGTATGTCTTCAGAGTACTGCAGCTTGTTTGAAATTTACACTATAAGGCCCCTTTCACACGGGCGGACCAATCGCCAAATTGTAACTGAGGAAAACCCTATTTTTTGGATCAGATGATGACGGATGACTCTAGGGTCCGTCGTCATCCGATCCCCAATAGAGGAGAGTGGCGCTCTGACAGGTCGGTCCCTGCACAGTGTGCAGAGACAGTCCTGTCACCTGCCTGCTCAGTGGGGATCAAAGGAGCAATCCCTGCTGAGCAAAGCGGAGCCCGCTCACGGATCCTGCGCCGTGTGAAAGAGCCCTTATACATGCACCATAAAGTAATACCCACCCTTCGGGCTACGCCTCCTGGTATCCAGTAGGCCAGAAACCTCCTTTTTTCATCTTTCAAGGGGTTCCTTCTAACCATCCATGCATATCATAGTTACATATTTGGTAAGGTTGAACAAAGACAATAGTCCATCCAGTTCAACCGCTGTGGGTGTGTGTTTGTGTAGATAATCTTTTCCCATATCCCTGTATATGGTGTTCGCCAAGATGCACGTTCAAGAATCTTTTAAAACTATTAATACTTCCTGGCAACACTACTGATTGTGAAAGAGAGTTTTACATCCTTACCGCCCTGACAGTGAAAAATCCCCTATGCATCTTAAGGTTAAACCACTGTTTACCAGTCTCATTGTGTGCCCCTGTGTCTCCTTATACTCCCAGAGACTAAATAGTTTTCTACCTACACTGGAATCACCATGGAGATATTTGTATATCGTTATCATATCTCCTCTCAAGCATATCTTCTCCAGGGAAATAAAAGTAGTGCTTGTAGTTGTTCCCCGTAATTGAGGACCTCCAGTCCCCTTATTAATTTTGTTGATCTTCTCTGGACTCTCTCCCGCTCCAGTACATCCATGCTGACATTTCCCTCCTGCTGCTCGCCCGGGCTCTCAGGGAGACCCTAGCGACCAGCCAAAATTGACTTTGATCGGGTCTCAGCTATGGTAATCTGGACATCATGACATCACTTCCAGTTTACTCGGGAACCAACGGCGCAGGTTTTCAAAAAGCAAAGGTATTAAAAATGGCAATCTTGGTGTTTTGAATGCTTTCAAGTGCAGAGGGGGGTTTGGGGTTTTATAGACTCCAGATCCCTCCATAAAGAGTACCTGTCACTTGCCTATTGCTGTCACAGGGATGTTTACATTTCTTATGACGGCAATAAAAAAATAGAAAAAACAAAAAGGGACAGCGTTATTTTTTTTAAAGCGCCACATCCCTTTGTGCTCACACGCAGAAGGCAGTGCATACATAAGTCACGGCCACATTTGTAAACAGTGTTCAAACCACACATGTAAGGTATTGTTCGTTAGAGCAAGAGTAGTAAGTAATTCTAGCGCAAGGCTTCCTCTGTAATTCTAAACCTGTAAAAAAAATGCTTGTGGAGATTTTCAGGTACCGTTGTTTTTCGCCATTCCACGAGGGTGCGCAATTTTAAAGCATGACATGCAAGGTATCTATTTATTTATGCGGCGTAACATCATCTTTCACATTATACAAAAAAATTGGGCCAAATTTACTGTTTTGTTTTCTTTTAATTCAAAGTGTATTTTTCCCCCCAAAAAAATGCGTTTAAAAGACTGCTGCGCAAAAATAGTGTAACATAAAATATTGCAACAACCGCCATTTTATTCTCTAGGCAGGGGTGTCAAACTCAATTTCATTGTGGGCTGCATCTGAATTATGATTTCTCTCAAAAGGGCCAGTTGTATCTGTAAGATTAGATGTCCAGAGCATCCCCTCCCATTACATTAGATGTCAAGAGCCACCCCACCATCAGAAGTTGAGTCCCCCACTCTCCTTTACATCACAGTGCAGCTGCTGCTGGGAAGAAGCTGAACGCATTGCTTGAAAGCGGAAAGTAAGGGTATGGAGGAGGACTGGAGCTCTCCTGCAGCTGCAGTTGAGGTGCGAGGGCCACATGAAATGGCCTAGAGGGCCTGATTCAGCCCGTGGGCATGTGTTTGACACCTGTGCTCTAGGGTCTCTGCTAAAAAAAGGAAAAGGAACAAATGTCAGAAAAAGGCTTGGTCTTGAAGTGGTTAATTTATTTAGGTCCTCTTGTAAGGTTTCTATAACCTGCTGTGATGTGATTGCCCTACTCATTTTTGTGTCATCAGCAAACACTAAGATTGAGCTATTTATCCCATCCTCTATATGATTTATAAATAAGTTATATAAAATTGGTCCCAGGACAGGGCCTTGGGTTACCCCACTTACCACCCTAGACCATTCTGCATACAGTTTTTTTTTTTATCACCACTCGTTGGAAACGCCCCCCGTAATCAGTTTTCTATCCAAGAACAAACCCTATGGTCCAAAATCTAGATAAACAACATCCATAGGCCTACCTTTGTCCAGGTTGCAGCTCACTTCCTCATAGAATGTTAACAGCTTAGTTTGGCAAGAACGTCCTTTCATAAACCCATGCTGATTATTACTATTGATACTGTTTTCCTCAGCACATTATTGGATATAGTCCATTATCAGCCCCTCAAAAGGTTTACAGACTATTAATGTTAGACTGACAGGTCTGTAGTTTCCAGGAATATAATGCTACCCTTTTTTGAATATTGGTACCAAGTGGGCTTTTCGCGAATCAGCTGGTACCATTCCTGTCAATATGGTGTCCATAAAGATTAGGAATAGCGATAATTCATTTTGTGTAAAATATTGTTTTTGTTTGTACCACCTGCTCCCTGGGCCCCCCCCTTTTTTCCCAACCTCCCTGGTCTATACAGTTGAATTATCTTGCTCTTAGGAATTTTGTAGCATTGTGTTAATATGTATATGGTTTTGACATTCTTATAAGCTATACTACATGTTCGACATTTATTTTCTGTTTGTATCTTATTTGTTTTTATTTTTTATATATTTTTGTTTCTTTTGAAAAAGTTTATTAAAAATACAATAATAAAAAAAAAAAATTAGGAATAGCGGCCCGATTATGCCCTGACTGGGTTCTTTGAGGACTTTCGGGTGTAAGCCACCCGGTCCTGGTGATTTGTTGGTGTTTAGCTTTTCTAGTCATTTCTGGTCACCAGCCTCTGTTAGCCACAAGGTTACATCCTGTGATATATAACTAACAATACCGTGGTGGTTGTTATATCGATCCTTTTCCTGTGTTAAAGACTGAGGAGAAGAAAGCATTTTGTACAGTTGCCTTCTTCCCGTCATCTGTAACCAACTTCCCTTCACCATCCTTTCTGGAGCCAATATGCTCCGACCTTGATTTTTTTTGCTGTTAATATATTTAAAAAATATATTGCATTTTTTTACTCTCCTCCACTATGTGTCTCAGTTTTTTTTTTGCCGCCCTGATTGCGTTCTTACACTTCTTGTTGCATTCCTTGTAGTGTTGGAATGCTGACAATGATCCCTTATTTGTCCTTTGACTTTTTAAGTTATGGTTTAGCCACCCAGGTTTAACCTTCGTTTTTCTATATTTATTGCCCATTGGAATGCACTCAGTGATCCCTTTAATTAATATGCTCCTAAAACTTGTGTTCAATGTATCTAGGATTAGGTTCCATTTAATATCTTGCAATATTGAGCACAGTTTTGAAAAGTTGGCTCATCCGAAATGTAGTGTTCTTGTACTACTCTTGTGCCTTCTTTTTCCTATGATTTATGCTGAATGCAATTATCTTGTGGTCGCTAGTTCCCAAGTTGTCCCATATTTCCACATCTGCTACCAGACCGGATTCATTTTTAAATACTAAATCTAGCAATGCATTATTTCTGATCTGGGAATCCACAAATTGTTACATGAAGTTGTCCTGCAAGACTTTTAGGAAATGGCAGGCCTTTAATGAGTGAGCTGTCTCTTTTGTACAGTCAATATCTGGGTAGCTGAAGTCTCCCATTATGATTACATTTCTCTGCCTCATCGCTATTTCTAACTGTGAAAGGAGATCCAACTCCTCCTCTTCCTTTAGATTAAGGGGCCTGTAATATACCTCCACTATTAAATTCCCCCTTTGTCCCATCTCTCAATTCATTCCTCTCTTCCACCCGTAAATCATTCTTGATATATAGGCACACCCCTCCCCCTCTTCTACCAACACAAGGAATACCCCTGGATATTTGCAAGCAAGTCGTGTGAGCTGTCAAACTAAGTTTCTGTGTTTCCCATGGCGCATCTTATGTGAAGTCGGTTTAGTTTTTGTTCCAAAAGTTTGTGTAAAAAATATAGGTGTGATTTTTACGCCGCCCAGAGAGCTTAGTCATGGGGGTTCCCCATGACTAAGCTCTGTGTGCCGAGTGAAACACGTTGGGAGCATGGTCTGGCTGGAGCCCGGGCTGAGGTGGTCATACAGCTTCTTACAAAGTTTTGCAGAGATGTGCAACTTCCAGGACGTTTACCCTTTCCTTAGGGGAGGAACTGATGTGAATGTAAAAAAATGTAAATACCTGTAATAAGAATACATAATTGATAACATTCAGGTACTTGCATTTCCTAATATAATACAAACAATTAATCATACAGAGCTACATTTTTTGGTGCCTTTTACATATGCATGAAGTTCACCTTTAAGAGGCTCAGCTGAATATACCTTTTTAACCTCAGAGATTGGGGAGCACTTGGGAGAGCATTTATTTCCCTTGTATGCATTTGCCTCGTTTGCGTGTATAAAAGATTATCTTTTGGGGTAAATTAATCAGACCAGTTTTGAAGTTCAGAAAGTACATAAATAACCCTTTATAAATAATGTGACTTTATAAGTGCCAAGTGAATAGAACACATAGTAAATGCTTAAAAGATACTTTATTACAATATGTATCAATCATTTAAAACATCATAACATACGGTATATTTACCGTATTGGGGATGTGGTGTCCAAGCAACTTTCCATCAACCTTTACATAAGAAATTTCAGAAAATAATAAAGTATATATAAAATCAGTTGAAATATCTTAGTTTCCACTTTGCTTTACCTTTATAAACAGTGAGGGTAAGAAAAAAATCTATATCTAGACCTACTTGATAAACAGCAACCCACCAAAGGGGATACTTGGTCAGTACTGGATTTTATACAGTGCTACATACTAAATAAGGTTGCGAAAACCGATTTAGTCTGGTTGAACCCTGACTAAATATGGCTCCAAGTAAAGGTGGACTCCAAAATCCCATTACACAACTTGTAGTATGCAGATTTTCATTTAATATAGTAAGCAAGCAAAAAAGGTTCACGTTTAGTTTGAAATGATCTCTGCAGAGGTCTCAAACATTGTGTATTACTGCACTACTTTTGTTTTACCTGAAAAGGAAATCCAGAACCGCTTTTCTTTTTAAAAAACAGAGCAAAGGGAATGAGTGACGGCAACTTAGAGAGCAGAATGTCAATAACAGTTTACAACTTTAACAAAGCTGTCATAGTTCAATAAAACAGACTCAAACCAGGAACATGACATAACTATAACAATTGTAATGGAGGTCAAATTCTTTGGGTCTAACAAGTGTACATTTCCTTATATATTCCTCCACAGTGAACTGAAAATGCTACAAAATCTGCAAAACTTTAAGACCCTCAATTAAAAGCCTGACATTATAATAAAGAGAAAAAACTAAATAAAAAGAAATACAGAAGTACATTTATCAACAAATTTTTATAACTCAACACCTTTTTCTGAAAAACAACTTTGGCTTTACTTTTTTTAATATAAATATATTTTTTACAGCCCTGTAGTAACCCTAAATTCATGATTTTTTTGAGGAGCAGGAGAATCCCTGGACAGAGGCTGACAGAGGCTGTTGCTCCCTGACTTATGTGGTGCCTATTATATCTGGGGAAGTGAAACTGAACCTTTGCAGCTTTCACTGCAGCAGTACTGCCCTGGAATTGGTGGTATCGCAGTTGCAGCCATTTACTATGCGCACACACATTAAAAGTTCTGTAACTGCCTTACATGACAACTATGGATCTCTCATGAGCAGTTATATTGGTATGTTTTGTTTTGGAGTCAACAGCTCTCGGAATTTGAATATTTTGCCTTCTGCTCTTGAGAAAATTATGTGAAACTTTAGGCCATTTTCCATATTTTATAGGTTCTTAGCTTCTTTAAAGTAGGAAGTCTAATATTTACACAGCTCAATGATTCAACAGCATTAGCTGACAATAAAAAACAGCAGTTTAAAAGGAAAAATAAATGATCACTAAATGCATTATAGTTTCTAAAAGTTCCGGTAACACTTTTCGCCAATCATTTGAAATGCTGTTACTTTATGGGTTTCACCAGTGAAAACCATGATCAGCCACACAAATGCATTGGTAGTATTAGGCCTACTCTTTCTAATTTGTTGCTATATTTTTCACAGTGTTGGTGCTTTCTAAGTAGGAAGCACAGAGGTACCCTGTGTGGTATAGGGCCTTCCACATATACTTTCTAATGCACGGAACTGTGACTTCTGTTTACATTGCAAATCAGATATAATTAATATTTATCACTTGCAAGCTGGTAGGACTATGCGCTTGGGAAATATTTAGTTATTTGTCGCTCTATAAACTATAATCAATCCCCCCCCCTTCAGAAAAATGCCCTGAGGAAATTGCACCTCTTCAGTAGCTTGTTTTAAAGTGGACATTTATTGCTTTTCTAATTTGATTAAAGCAGGCTGAGCTTATTACAGACTGATTGTACGATTTGTACACCATTTCCTTTACATCGCTAAATCATAAGAGAGCAAAACCCCAAATAAACAATCTATTTAGATTACATCTGGTACAAGAGCATTATATTGTGTACAACTTAACTGAGAAGTTCACCTTTTGAATGTGTTATGTTCAGCATCAGACCCCTCTTCCCTTCCCTTCCTTAAATAGTGATTCAGCTGTCACAATTCAAAGAGCACAGCCATGCGAGGCTGCACCCACCGCGTCACTGATCCACAGATCTTCATTTTTCAATTTAAAGACCAAAAGTGCTGATGTCGGCTCCACTCTCTGCAACTTTACACAATGAGTGTAGGGTACCTTTGTGATGCCCCCTCAGTAGTTGTGCTTATGATGAACTGCACCCAAAGGATGTCCTCAGTCTTTTGAGTTGAATGGATCATTCAAACCAGAAGACTCAAGAAAACTTGTAAATGAAAAATTTACTGCAAGGGGGGAGAAGAGCTCTGATTTAAAGGTGTATATTGCAGTAAAGCTTTTACTAAATCATCAAGGGGCAACATAAAAAAAGCCTAGACTTAAGCTTTAAGTTATATTACAAAGAATGCAACTGGAGAAATGGGGATCAAAACATGTATCATTAATGCTGAAGGCTTCCAAATATAAAATGCCCACAATATTCAACCTTTAACTGAGAAATTAGTATCTGTTGAAATGTACCTATCACCTACACAAATGGAAGAAGCTTGGTAAAGACAAAGCCAGCTATTTCTTCTGAAACAAAGTAAACTAAAGAAAGAAAACTAAAGACACTAAAGAATCTAACAATGTTTCTACTAGGCAACCATGTCTCAGCCCACCAGATGTCTGCCTCCATTGTTACCACATGACTGACACACTTTAGCCAACAAAGATGGAGAGCTGTACATACAGGTCAGAAAATCATAGCACTACTGGGCAAAGAAACATACTTTCTATACGGGAGCTAATTAAAACTATATTTAATAAAAACAACATTAATGTGAAATACTAAACAAATCAATCCTATTTGACTTTTGCTTAGCGTTTTCAACATTATAAAAAGTTAGAATCCATAAAAATATCTGACAAAAGGCACGTTTTAAATAAATGATGAAAATCTTCAGTGCCTTTACCAAAATATAGCAAAAAAATCATGTCAGAATATTTCATTACATAATGTGCATTTTAGGTGAGTGTGAAACAAAAAAAAATGAAATATTTAAATTGGAAGAAAGGCATCTGCATGTAAAAATATTTATCTAACTATATTTTTTTTCACAGTGTTTGTGATCAACATATTGTACTTTTATCTGTGACAATATAAAAAAATAACAGGTTAAATTAAAACTATTCACAGCTTTGCTAGGACACCGTGGCTTCCAAATGGTTAAATGAACTATACATTTCTTTGCACATTTTCAGACTGGACCAGTTAAAACAACATAAAACAATTTACCATTTCAAGCAAGCAGAACCTGCTATTGCATTAAAACATTTGTTCCCCAATCATTCTACAGTTACCATCTGTGCTTAAAAAAATGATCCAACATTATCATACTTCTTTTAAAATAGAGCTTTTTAGATGTAAAAAAACTAACCATGTAACCATGTCACTAAAGTTCAAAATTTGACCTGGGCTATTGCAAAAATTGTACAAAGCTTTAGAGCACAGAGTACAGATGATAAGACAGCAATACTGAACAATAATAAGTCCTATGTTGTGTAACGATTGGTTGGGATTTTGGGTAGCAGAAAGATCTATTGGCTAACTAAAGTCTCACTATAAATCAGCTAAATGCATTCTAGGTGTATTAGAGGATAAGTTCACTTAAAAAAAAAAAATACACATTTTTTTATGTATTTTATGCAGGTAAAACAATGTATGTTTATTATTTTATGTAGTAAAAGCCTGTAAAGCATTGCACCTGTGATCAGCAGATTGCTGATGCCACGCAGGTCTCCTGCACACTGTCAGTGTATCTGTGTGCCCATACATTCCATATAGGTAAGCTGATACTCCCTGACAGAAAGACTCCATGAACTACCACAGCACTACACAACGTTGTGGTAGTTCACAGAGAACAAACCAACAGCCACTAAGGATGTCGGGGCTTGCAGTTCATTCAGACAAACAGAGTTGTGTGTATGGATGATGTGGCCGTGTGTAACATGTTCCCAAAGGTGAACTTTTACATAAAAAGAAAGGTGAGCAAAAGCCTAAAGTTAATTTCATTAGAAAGGAGCCACAACTTAAGTAGAAAAATCTGTTCCCTACTAGCTCGTAGCAGAGAAGGACCTATGGTCATTGTGTGGAGACAGTGGTCTCTCGGCAGAGGTCTGACATGTTTCCCTGCTGACTGTACAATCAGAAAGGAGCATGAGCTTTGCTGATTACTGAGCTACAGGTCAGCAGCAGAGACCGGTAAACCCCCACAGAGATCAAGGGTCCATCTTTGCAGCATGCTAGCAGTGGGCAAGCTTTTCTACTCTTTAAAGAAAATTAACTGAATGACTTGGCACAGCCTTTGTTTTCATGCACCTGGAAAGCATATAGCGGATTTATACAGAAAAAGAAATTAGGTTTTAAAATGCATCTCCATTTTTCAAACTATTTGAAGCAGAGCAGTAAGATAGTTACTAGTACTTTTTACCCGACTTGTTCTATCATGAGTGTACAAGGCTGCTGAACTATGCATTATATGTAGTAGATAACACTTTTCTGCACTTTTACACTGTAATGCCCTGTACACCCGATCGGTTCACCTGATGAAAACGGACCGATGGATTTTTTCATCAGATATCCGTCGAAGCTGACTTTCATCAGTCTTGCCTACACACCATCAGTTAAAAAAAGTTTGTGTCAGAACGCGGTGACGTAAAACACTACGACGTGCTGAGAAAAATGAATGTGGATTTTTGACCGATGGACTTGCTCACAGACGATCATTTTTTAACCATCAGATAATTTTAAAACAGGTTCTACGTTTTTTCACCGATGGGAAAAAAAAACGATGGGGCCCACACACGATTGGTTCGTCTGATGAAAACGGTCCATCGGATCGTTTTCATCAGACGAACCAATCGTGTGTACGCGGCATAAGGGCTCCTTCACATCTGAGTGGTAAAAATCGAAAAAATATGAAAATATCGTAAAGGGTATACCTATCATTACACTGCATGTACAGTATTTCCAAACTGCATCAGGCAGAAGATCAGAGCACAATGTCAAAAGTTGTCACAATTTTTAGCTGTACTGATTGAAAGTGAACCATTCAATAAAATAGTACAGCTCTCATTTGGGGTTTTATGAAACACTTTCAAATGTAGGCAATGTTTCAGGACTGCCAAATAGTTCTAGACTATAGTAAAGTACACAAAAAGAGAACTTATAAGCCCTGTACACATGACCAGGATTCCCGGCGGTAAAAAGTCCACCTGGAATCCCGGGGGGGGGGGGGGGAACCGAGAATCTGCTCGGTAACTTTCCCCCTGTACACACCAGGGGTTTTCCCATAGTGAGAACTGCGGTGAGAGCTTTGGCCGGGAATTCCGGCCGTGTGTATGCTCCACAGCAGTGTTCATGGCAGGAAAAAATAGAACATGTTCTAATTTTTCCTGCCAGGATTCCCATCGGTTTTCCTGTCGGGAAAACTGCCATGGAGCATACACATGGCCAGTTTTCCCGGCCAAAATCTGTCATGGCAGTTTTCCCGACAGAAAAACTTGTCATGTGTACAAGGCATTAGGGTAAGAATCAATGCACTTCAATCATTTTATTACTCCTTAAACTGCCTGTGTAGTGACAGCCTAGATCACAAGGCTTGGAGTTTTTTTTAAATAAGGCCAATGTATTCATCTAACCTTACCACTGTCCACAATTTTATGCCAACGACATGGCTACCAGAATCATTTGAATATTTCTAATAAACAGTACAAATAATGCAACAGCCTGTACAAGCATAATATAAAAAGATGAGAAATGGATACCAATTAAAATGTTTATTTTTCCACTGCTCTGCCTTAAAACGTTAACTTCATCAAAAAAGTTATGATTTAAAATAACTAAGCATTTGATATACTGAATATTAAGCACCAAAGATTTTAACTTTCAATACTTTGAGAACATAACTGTAGTTAAAAGACTTTGCTGGAAATATTACTCATCTTGTGAAGGAAAAGTTTAAGCTCAAAGGTTTCTTTCAGAGAAAGAGTTAACTACAGCATGAAAAAACCCAGAACCAAAAGAGGAATATTGAAGATTAAATAGTTTTCTTCCATGTAGTGAAGGCAGTTAAACTCTTATTTGGCATTGCAGGAGTTAAGCAGGGAAGGCCACAGAGGTAAGGTGAGCGAATGGGCCCAGGGCAGTGGAATAGCAGACAAGCTATGGCATCAACTAAAAGTGTAGGGCGATGTCAGGGCAATTAGACTTGCACCATGCTGTACTGTGCAGCTCTGCTGTCAGCCTTAATCTGTGCTGTGATGGGCAGCACGAAATCCAAGGAGCAGACCACAGGAAGCACAACCAGTGAACCCATATTGCTTTGACAGTTGCACTCATCTAGAAATAATGTAAAACGCTATTTAAAATGTATACATCTTGACCATGTGCTCTAGGAGGAAAACAATCTAATGAAGGGCTGAGGGATTAGAATAAAAACCATTGTGATGAGGGCTGGGCAGAATCTGAACTATTTATTTTCTTTAAAATTCGTCACTCTTTATTCTGTTGGAACGCCTGGTAGATATTGTCTTGCTTTTTGTGTTCTTGGCTTCCAAGGCTTCCTTGAAGAACCTGAATATGGAGTTGAAGCTTTTCCATGAGGTCAGCTCGTGGCGCTCGGTGCCTGTGAAGAGACAGAGGAGAGGTGGAATGAGTAAGTCAGAACAAATTGCTGGTTGTTTTTTAAGTCACAAATGTTCCACGCATAACCAGACAGCCTTTACCATCACTTTCCTGACATTTACATATGTGCCACCAAGTAAGAACCAATGGGCGCTTACCTCAAATGTCCACAAAAAAAAACAAAAAAACATTCCTTATGTTATTTTTTAAAGATGGACAGCGTGACAGAAAACATTGGGTTAGCAGCGAAGAAAACCCCAAAAACTGTCAAATATTTTTGTTATGAGATCCTTTGTCTAAGGATATTTGCTCACATTTACAATACCAAATTATCAATGTTAGACACTTTTTATTTTTTTTAATAAAATACTTTTTTTAATGCCTAGTCTACCATCCGATAAAATGAGGACACATGAAAAAAACGATTAAAAAATTATGTAACTGCAATTCTGGTGTTGTCCATAGCAACAAGCTACATCTGGTCTATTTTATAAAGCACTTATGAAAAGTTATTGTTATGAAAGGACACCTATAATCACTTCATAGGTGTCTGCAGAATGGTTTTCATAATTCATTTTCAGAATTCTACAACTTCAGAAATGTGTCAAGTTCATGTTAGCTACATAACAATGTTTTAAACATGCCTCTTGGTATATGTATAATTTAACAGTTCTAAATACCATGTTTCACTTGCCAATTACTGGTAGATCCCGACTGATATTATTAGCACTGAAGCATGTTATACAGATTTTTACATCATATGAGATGGAAAGCAGGAAGCAGGGTATTGGTGTGATCTTGGAAGAGAATATTTGCCAAGAACAACTTTTCTGTATTCTGTTACAATATCTTCTAAAACAAAATGACGTACCTTATTTACAAAAAGGTGCAAAGTGCTAATTAAATGTAACCATCTTTCATATTATCACCTTTTGTAAATAAGAGAGGCTATTATTGGTGTCAGTTTTTACAGTCAGAGGTGTCATCTTAACTTGTCATTAGTCAGGCACACTGCTTAATGTTTCAAAAAGAAACTTTCAGACAGTGAAGACACTATCTTGGAGGTAAAAGTGCCCCTACACATTGACTGTTAACAACTGAGCATATGTTGCAGTACATAGCACTGATTGGCACCTATCGCACCTATCGCAAAAGAAAACCTTTATAGTTAATTTTTTTTTTTTTAAATCACTGAAACACTAATTGGATATTGCCATAACAAATAATTTACATATTATCACAAAAAAAATGATTTTTTTAAAGCAGATCCCTACTTCTTAATTTGATTTATATTCTGAAAAAAATAAATAAAAAGTAAACGGACCAGTTGGAAAAATAGAATTATTTTTATGCTTTAAAAACTATGTTTGTAAAACAACACTTAGCTATGCATAGAAACATTACAATCATTAGAAGTAATGTTTCATTAGTCTGACCAAATACAAGACGTTACTTGCTATTCATTAGGAGTAGCATTACATGTACAATATCTTCAGTGTAAAGAAAGCCAGTAGCTTTGGATATTTTTTTAATTTATTCATAAAATGTATATTTGAGTATTGTTTTTGTGATGCATTTTTTTATCTGACAGCAACTGGATTCCAATGAAAATTGATTAGCTTAAAATAAAAAAGCTTAAAAGCTTAAAAGCTTTTTTTTTTCTAATTCAGTTTGTGATCCTAGCTCTATAAAACAATACAATTAAGCAGCACTGCACAAGATATTACCCCATATAAAAATAAAAATATTTGCTCTACAGAATGGTGGGTAAATTTCAAAACTGTGGCGCCTAAAATTTTCCAGGATAACATATATACACCAAAATATGTTATTGCTGCAGTTGTAGTAACCCCATCCACTGTTCCAACACATGCTCTTGATGAAAAACACAGAAGACACAGAAGATCGTAGTACACCCACAACAAAAGCTAAAAAAAAAAAAAAAAATCCACATTGTATCAGTAAAAGCACATTTTTATCCTAATTTCTTAAATAAACGCAGCTTTTATAATAAACTCTTTTTATAAATGTTACTACAGATGAGAGAAAAATGGGGAGGGGGAAATTATTAAGTCTCAAAGTATACCAGTTAACAAGGACAGGCTGCATAAAGAATAAGGGTAACGCAAGCCACCTTGTTAAGGCTGAGTATGAATTGGTTACAAACTTTTTTTCACCGACTGTAATATCATATCTAGTTCTTCAGCCAAAGATGGAAGTTTGATGATATTTAAAGAGTGCAAAGTATAACCAGGACATCGTTTGAGAGCACCAAGTGCAATGATTAAGGCTTCATGAGAATTTTTTTTTTTTCCAGATAATGTTCGTTCGGGATGAAAAAGGCAGATTAAAAAAAAAATACATCTTACCAGAGCATGTAGAACCTCAGGCTATGAGTGGTCAATTGAGCTTAATAACTGAGGACGGTATCCACCCAGGTTAAGCCAAACAATCAGCCCAACCCTCAAAATGAGATCTTCTTCACTTTTCTGGTACAGCATGTCAAGTGTATGGACATACACAGAACGTCTCCAACAGTGTAGTAAGATATGGGCAATTTAAATTAAAAAAGGATTAAAAAAACACATGGTATTATGAATCAAGGACCCTTTGACCCTGATGATGTCACGTATGACAAAACATGTAGGGAGGCAGGATACATGGCCACTATTTTGGTTACTGTCTGTAGGACTGTATTAAGCAGGATTCCGATTTAGTATACATAACACTATCATAATGCCATGTGTTTTCAAAACTTTTAAAATAAAATTGGCTATATTTTACTTTATTATTGGAGGTGTTTGTTTATGTGCTTTTTGTCCATAAACTTGGTACACTGTACCTGGAAAGTGAAGGATCTCTCATTTGGAGAGCTGGGATGATTGTTTGGCTCGACCTGGGATGATACCTTTGTTATGAATGCTCAAATGCATTTATTAAATGCATTTGAGCATTCATAGCCTGAAAGTCAACATGCTCTGGTAAGCTGTAGAATTTTTTAATGTGGGAGTACAACACCAGATTTTTCTGGTTGAAGTTTAACCTGTTTTCTTTAATTATCCGGCACGAAAATCTTATGGAAAAATGTGTTCTTGTGAAATCTGCCAAAAAAATATTTAACCTTCTATTGTCTGGGTGGTAGTTTTTCACATTATTTGTATATTTTGAGAATATTACAATGTATTTATTTCTGTAGGTTTATGTTGCAGATCATCACTGGATTGAGTGTATCACAATTTTTGTTCACTGTTTATTTCCCCTTAATAGTTCTACACTTTTGTACACATTTATTATTACTGGGTATCAAAGTACAGTGTTAGCAGCTCTGGAGGTTTTTTATTCCATGTGTGGATTAATTTATACATAGATGACAAAGGCTTGACAATTTTATTACAACATTTTCTATTTATGTAATTAACATCGAGGGGAAGTGCTTAACTTCCCTTAACTTTTATTAGTGGCCAAAGGCTTTCCATTTCCTCCTAATTCTATGACACCTATTCCATTGATTCTCCCTTACAGAAGTTCTACTTCTATTTCTCTGCAGAAAAGTACAAAAAACAATAAAAATGGCTGGAGTTTTAATGTGTGTTGTCATACACGTGTAATAGAAATAATAGTGTAAAAAGGTAGAATTTCCTGGGAAACAATGTAAAGGACAACTGTTGGAGAAGAGGGTTTAGTAGAGTATATTGTGCGGCCATTCTGGGACCCAGCATCACCAGATCACAGGAGACTTTTACATAGCTATTAGGACGATGGGCTCTGAAAGTGTTCCAAAGATTTCAAGTAGTGTAATGGCAGAATGGGGGCAAAGAGATAGTAATAACTTGCACATTATAATCACCACCTCTCTACCTTGCTTAAAATGAGCATAAAATGTTATGCCATTCTGATTATATAAATATGACAAGTAGACACACCTACAAATACGGCATGTCAGGCACTGAGGAAATCTCTTTTTAATCAAAATAAGAATGCTATCCTGAAAGTGGGAGAGATCATACAGCTATTTGCAGACTGGACACGTACCGCTGGATGTATATATCGTAGTGCACACACAAAGTGATGCAGCCAATAAGAGTAAACCAACTTCTTTTCATTGTGTAATGTTGCCATTTACCTCTTTGTGCATTAAAAATCACACACCATAAGGAGCTGCCGAGGCTGTGGGTATCACCACACTCTCTGGATGGCATCTGGCTTGTGAACACCACTCAGCAGCAGGGCCTGTCCCAGGAAGGCTGAGTACAGTATGTCACAGCCTCAGCTGCTCACAGGCAAAGCTATTCATTCCCCTTCTGCTCCGAGAAATCTCATACACAGAATAGCTGAGAGTTATTTTCAATTTAATATCTGAAGCCGATCTGAATATGTGTCATTTACACTTTCCCCACAGAAAGAGTGACTATAATCCAGGACACAGCAGTATAAATGGGTTAAACAATATGAGCATACACTGCACGTAGAGACAATATGCTGAGCCAGAATCCCCACCTGCTTTGTCAGTTACAGCAAATATATTCAAAAGGGGTGGCAGGTCATAGGTCTTCAAAGCATGTGATTTTGCTCCTTAGTCTCCTGCAGACAGACTAGTGTCTGAGCCTGCTTTCCCTGTGCATATGAAATAGTCAGGCTTATATTCATCCTCTGTGGGTGCTGTGTACACCAGTTTTTCCCTATTGATACAAAGAACCTGCTTGATATGTCAGCGTATCAAGGACGAGTCTTCATTAGTGGGAGAAGTTCGCTTAGCCCAGAATGTCAATCATGGATTGCCTGTGTATTATCAGAGAGTGAAAGTAAGAGACTGAAGTCCACAGTACAGAGGGAAGGACTGCCCTGAAATGCTGTAAATTAAGAAAAATGATCCCAGATTGGCACTCATGTGAATCATTGCATATGTTTCATACCACAACACTGTTAATGTTAATTTTTTACTCTGTAATAGTAGGTCATTGCTATGGTTACTCTACAATGGTGCAACACTTTTCTTTCCCTTCAGCTATTCGCTCAGTCCTGGTAACCACATTTGTTGCCTAGCAACAGTTTTGTGACAGTATCACAATCTGGGAGAACAACAATGAAGACGTTTTTGCAGCTGAGCGAGGTGGAAATGGGAAAAATGAGGCCAAAACACACAAGACAACACAATTGGAGGGTTCACAAATGTAAGTGGGCTGGTCATGGTCCACACGAGACAGATAAAGCATGATAAAATAGAGTTCAGAACATGTGCTTAGGGATACTAATGGATACAATTAATATATCTACCAGAATGTTACTAATGATGTCACGTATTTTTATATATATATATATATATATATATATATATATATATATATATATATTAACACCAATGTCCGAAGTGGTAGCTTATTCTCCAGTGCCACTGAAACTTGCATCATTTATGGTCTTTTTTATTTATTTATTTTTTAGTTTAAGGATCTTTGAGAAAAATAAGGTTATGTACCATGAGAAGAATTAAAATACTACAAATCAAGAAGACATTTGTTTTCGGTTGGGTTCATCTATTTTGTGTATTTACAGTCAATAATATTAACAACTTATAACATTGAACAACCACCTATGGCTGCACTGAATTTTTCTTAGACAACACATTTTAAAAATTGTGCGTGGTAAATAAATGTGTTACCGCCATCTAGGAAAAAGGAAGGCTCAGCTGTAAAGATTTCAGCAGGCGATTTAAAAAAATAAAAATAAAAATATATGACCTTATTGCTTACAAACATTCATTATGTGTTTTTTTTTAGCTCCTACACATGAGATCCCCAACCTATACATTTTTTTAAAAGGGTCTGTGAGCAATGATACATCTTTAAGATGTTACATTTTTAATGAATATCATGTAAAGTTGGTAACTTTGGGAAATCTTCCAATAAGGATACCTTCTGTGGATAACAATGTTAATTTTGTTTTTACACTTAGAGTGGCATAGAGGTGCAGATATTGGTCTATCCTTGCAAGGATCAACCAAATTCTGGGGTTTGCCATGATCCTCACAATGCAAATGTTTCTTTTGGTCCTCTGACAGGGAGAGTCAATGTAAAACTACATATGATAACCCCTGAATGTCTGAGATACTGATTTCCTTTATGTAGATGGTTACCTAGATGGCATTGGTTGCAAGCAATGCTCAAAATTAGGATTATTAATTGTAATTATCAAGTTTTCTACAGCCACCTCAAATGCTAAATAGGAACGATCTTTAAAGTAGGCTAAATTGCAAGTGAATATCAGGCAGTGTATGCCCAACAATACCACCAACTTGAGAACAAGACTGAATGTGAAAATCAAAAGGTCATAACTGAAGTACAAAGGTAAGTGGAAGCTCTGTAATACTTACATATACTGTAGTCTCACTGACCAATGGCTGCATTGTAACACTTTAGTACAACAATGAGGTAGTGTATGATTGGTTAAACAACCACAGCAGGTAGTCTGGGGCATCACCATCAGGAGTAATCCAAATATATCAAGTCTGAATTTTTCTGTTCTCAAGTGTCAATGCACTGTTAAGGGCAGGATACTTTTTAACACATACTGTATGTCATAAATGTGTAGAAATGAAGACATGCTTTTCAACAGCCTATTGGTTTCCTACTTGATCACTTCCATCCATTGGATAAACAATTTAGTCCTTCTGATCTCCCATCACACTGATGTAAACTATTAGAATGTAAAAATATCAAAACAATTTTTTTTTATATACTATATGAACTTAAATTTGCTATATACATCCACTTTACTATATTTGTTTCCCCCACAGAGCTTTACTGAATTAGCCTTTCATTAGCCTTTACTTGAATTTTATCTTCACACGTTCAACATACACATTTCCTATGCAAACCATTAGCAAGGCAATCACAATACAATTACATACTTTACACTAACATAACTCGGATCACCCTATTATAATTACATACAATGAGATATACATGCACTCTAATCAGCTAGGTTACTTCTGTGCCCTTTCACATGCAAGACAGATAAGGAGTCTAAGGAATGTGCAGTTCTGCTGTTGGGTGTACTGAATTTTTTTAACACAATTATAGGAACTTTTGTAAAGCAACAATGTCTTTTACAACACTATAAATTGACTTATAAGTATAGAAGAGTTCACGGCAGCATGATCAAAAAAGTAATGCTGGGTACAAAACACTTTTATAATAAAATACAATTTACTTGCCTGCACAATTTTTTTGTAATGACCTAGATATAGGTAATGTTTTTTTTTTATTAGAACGATTACCAAATATAGATCTGCCCAAAACTCTAGTTATGGGAACTTGCAGGACATTCTTGAGGTTGCACTTCCCTTTACTTGTCTAAGTTTGCACTCTACTTACACCCTGCTCATTACATCAGTTCTCCAGGAGCCAACTGTGCCAAAGAAAGGTTATGCTTGTTCGAGGCCATGCAGCACCAAGCTGCAACGCAGGCAATGCAATAAGGCATCGTTGAACACCAATGAACTTAACTTTTATTATAAACGTTTCAAAATCTGTTAACCACATTTACCAAATGACAATTAAGTCTTTAATTCTTCAATTTATTCAATAAAACTCACCAAACAGTCTAAATTTAAAACAACTTGATATACTACAAATTATCATAAAACTAGCATATTTTTTGAGGGACGCAAAAGCCAAAAAATAATACCTCAGAGTTGCATACATATACAACCCACTACAACTAGGCAGGTGTCAACTCTTATTTTCTAATTAGCACTAGAAAAAATATAACTGGACATCCAATTAGGAAACCAACCCTGAGAGTGAAGGAAAATATCTGTTATGCAAAGAAAAAACAAATCAGGTTCTTCGTGTCAACTTTTCATTCAGTCAAGTGACAGCAGAAAATGGATTGCTTCCTGTAGTGTTTTGCTCCACGTTTTATAAATCCGATAGTTTTAAAGGATGAGTATACTGTATTTTCACTGAAAACAGTGATATGCAAGCACAATCACGTGTTGATGTAATAAACAAAGTATTTTTTTTAATATATTTATAAATCTGCATTGGACATTCTGACCGTGTGTATGCCCCATCGGAGTAATTCCATCAAAAATTCAGGTGAATTCCATCGGAATTAGAAAACATGTTCTATTTTACTCCGATGGAATTCCGTCGGAATTCCAAAGTGATTTTGGTCGGACAAAGGTCCGATCGTGTGTACGGGGCTTTTCTGTTATATGGTCACAATTCTCTGTTCGTATCTCCAATCTGTGTTGTTACCCTGGCTTCCGATTGGGACTACAGGTGGATGTTTCAACATACACATTTTTCAGACATGGTTCAACTGTTGTAAACCTATGCACTACTGAGATGAAACAAAGGATGAAAATAGGCTAAAAAAAGTATTTCCTTAAAAAATGGACAATTGTTTATCAAACAAATTGCTTTAGTAAACTAAATTTCATACAGTTAGTGTTTTCAACTACTTTAACCCCTTCCCGACCAGCCTCCACAGTTCTACTGCGGCAGGATGGCTCCCCTGGGGAAACCGTCGTAGCCGTACATTGGCTCTTTAAGATGCTGTAGCAGGAGTACGCCCGCAGTGTGACCCCAGAACCGATGCGCGTGCCCCGTGATCACTCATGACAGAGTGAGAACCAGGAACTGTGTGTGTAAAAAATCCTATTTCTGTCAGGGGAGAGGAGACAGATCGTGTGTTCCTACCAAGTATCCTCCTTTAGTCAGCCACATTCCCCCCACTGTTAGAACATATCTAGGGAACACATTTAACCCCATGATCGCCCCCTAGTGTTAACCCTTTCCCTGCCAGTGACATTTATACAGTAGTCGGTGGTTATTTTTAGCTCTGATCACTGTATAAACATCAATGGTCCCAAAAAAGTGTCAAAAGTGTCAGATCTGTCTGCCGCAATCCCGATAAAAATCACAGATCACCGCCATTACTATTAAAAAAATAAAAAAATAATAGGGCGTGGCTGGACGTCGAGCCGAATGGCAGTGTGATCTCTTCGCTCCTCTGGGACCTGCTCTACAGAAGCTCCAAACGGGGACTTAACACAAGTCTGATGGGCAGAAATCAAGCCAGCAGGACACTGAATTGTGGGAGAGACTCTGGGCGCTCCATATCGCAGGGTCCCCAGATCCAGACCTACTTCTCTCCGCTCTCAGGACCCGCCGGGCGGGAATCGGACAACATGGCGCAGCAGCGTGCAGCACAGTCGTCCTCTCTCCCCCTCCGGAAGCCTCTGGAACCAAAAGGTCGGCTGCCGCGACCATCATGGACGTACATTCCAGCGGTATGTCCACCCGCAGTAGACCCGCTGCGCTTGCCCTCGGCACCGCCAGCCATATGCGGCTCTCCCCCTTCACACCACGGGGAACAGCCGCCACCATCTTGCAGCCTGGATACCGGGACTTCTCCTCCAGCGGTGCGGGTGAGTCCCTCTCCTGCTTCCTCCCCTATTGCGGGCCCTGGTCCTATTGCGACCTCTCTGCGAGGCACCCCGCCAGCCTTTCAGCATTGGGGGCTTTCCATCCCACCCCAAACGGGCCGCTCTCACTCCTTGCCGCGGCTGCGGCCTTCGCCCCAAACCACCCTAACCCCATCCTCAACTCCAGGCTCACCAAAGCTTCAGAGTCTGCCGTGCTCCTCTGATCCCGGTTCCACCTGCTTCAATGGGACTCGCACGGAGCTCTCGGCTCCTCCATCCTCCATGCATGGCCCTCCCAGAGCTCACCATCATGCCCAATGAACAATCATAGAGAGTGGTTTGAACCATGGCCTCCCACTCCGCAGGCCCCAGTCCACCCGCATCCTCTGCCCAGGGTACCCTCCATCCTTACAGCAGATGAACTGGTCTCCTGGCGGGAACAATTGCACTCATTGCCCACTAAGGCAGACTTTAAACTGCTGATAACTGAGGTTAAGGAAGCCTGCCGGGGTGAAATTCAAGCCCTGCAAGCAAACTTCCACCAGCTGGCCACTCAGGTGGAGGACCTTGATGAAGATCTGCAGTCCACCAAACTTACGCTCCGTCGAGTCCAATCTCAACAGTCTGATGATCGTTATATCCTCCGTGACATGCAATGCCACTTGGAGGACTTGGACAATCGTAACCGCCGCAACAACATTAGAGTCCGAGGCCTCCCGGAGTCTTCCGGTCTGGAAGATTTGCACTTGGTCCTTCAGACGGTCTTCAACAATTTGATGGGAGTGCCGGCCTCCACGCACATTGAAATGGACAGAGCCCACAGAGCCTTGAAGCCTAAGGATCAAGCGTCCAAACCCAGGGACGTTATCTGTAGAGTGCATTCATTTGCTTTAAAAGAGGACATAATGCGCAAAGCTCGGCTGATCAAACCTATCCTGATTGATGGTGCCCCGATCCAGCTCTTTCCCGACTTATCTTGGATTATTTTACAGAAGCGTAGACTACCTCAACTGCTCCTCCACTCTCTGCAAGATGCCGCCATCACTTATCGTTGGGGCTTCCCCTTCAGCCTGACGGCCACACACGCCGGGAAGACGGCGACGCTCCGAGTGCCTGAGGACATTAGTTTCTTCTGTGAAACCCTGACCATCCCCATTCCAGATTTCCCAAGCTGGGATATCATCCCCCTCCTCCTCCTCCCCCTTCGACCGGCTGGCAAAGGGTCCCGCTGAAGAGGAGGGGACACCCCTCTAATACCCCTCGTCGGAGCCCTAAACAACGCCCAGCCTGAAAACTGTCCTGGTTACTTTACTTTAACCTTTATCCTTTCTCCCTCCACCACTGGACAGGTGTTGGGACCAACCCGGAGGGACACTTTGTCTTTACATGGTTCGTCATGGGTGCAGTTTATATTTATGATAGCTACCATGTGTGTTTTTTTTTTGTTCTCTCCTTCCACGACGGTTGTCGCCCCCTCCCTTGTGGACAGTGGCCTCTGTCCCTCCAGGCTGACCTGGTTTCTGGCGCCTGGGCTGTCTCGTTGGAACGGTAGCTCTCCTAGCACCCAGCCTGGGTGCGGACGTTTTTGTAACTGACTCACAGCCCACATATTTTTGCCCACATGTTCATGCTCAAGTTATTTCTTACAGTGAAAAGTAGGATCCCCCTAGCTTTTGTTTAATCTTTAACCACCTTTTTTTATGGCAGGTCCCAGGTTATAGGTACCTGCTGTAGTTTGGCATCTGACACTAACCCCCTAGATTGATCGTTGATTTGAAGGTTCCTTTCTAATTATTGCTTACCCCTCCAACCAACCTGGTCGCTGGGGGTAACCTGGAACCAATTATTGGTCTACTGTTGGACCCCCATTGTTTGGTTGTTACGTGAATTGTGACTTTTGTTTGTTTTGCTAACCTATTTCTGTTTTTGTGTCCTTTTTTTTTTTTGTCTCTTCTTTCTTTCTCTTCCTCTCCCTCCCGTGGCTCTTCTCTCCTGGGCTCCTGTGTTTACCCATATACGAAGGTCAACGTTTCCGGTTTCCAGTCCGGTCTCCCTGGATCTCTGGGCTCGATAAGTATATAACACACAGGCACACGTCCTTCCACTGCCTCTTGTCTATATTTCAACCCCAACATGGTGCAGGTTTACTCACATAATGTTAATGGGCTTAACTCAAACTTTAGACGGCAACTAGCACTGAGAAGTTTTAGGGACTCTGGAGCGGAGGTTATCTTTGTACAAGAAACGCACTTTAATAAGACGGGCACTCTGGCGTTTGCGTCACGATTTTTCCCCGTGGGATTTTTGGCCTCCAATACCAAAAAGAAAGCAGGGGTGGCCATTTTGATAAAGAAAGGGTCTCCCTTTACACCCACCTCCTCCTACTCTGATCCCAGGGACGGTTCCTGATTCTTAGTGGCAGATGGCAACACTCTGACATAACTTTCTGCAATATTTATGCACCAAATGTGAACCAAATGTCTTTTGTGACCAAGGTGTACAACCGCCTATTTAGAACCACACATTCCTTATTAGTAGTAGGAGGGGACTTCAACCTTCCATTCTCCCCTACTCTAGATAAGACATCCCTGGACAAGAAAATCCCCTCCCCACGCCTCGTTAGACAATCCCAACAATTCCGTCAGATCACCCGTAAGTTTGCCCTGTTTGACGCATGGCGTGTGGAACATTCAACCGAACGTCAATACTCCCATTACTCCCACCCGTTTCGCACTCATGCAAGGCTAGATTATTTTTTTGTTAATGCCCCTTCCCTGCGGGCGATCACTGACGTTGAAATCCTGCCTATATCATGGTTGGACCATGCTCCGATCCTCTTGAAACTTAAACTGGATCCCTCTAGGGTCAGACGCTGCCAATGGCGACTCAACGATTTCCTCTTAAAGGACCTCGCACATAGGTCAGAGTTAGAAAACACTCTAAAGCTGTACTTTGCTGAGAATAATACCCGGGAGATCTCTGTGGGAACCCTCTGGGAGGCACACAAGACGGTCATCCGTGGCCAATGTATAGCGGTCTCTACGGCCTGGAAGAAAAATTCCAAGCTTCTGAGACAACAGACAGCACAGCGACTACGGGACTTAGAATCCAGACTTCCAACTTCGTCCTCGATCCGTCTTTTAAGAGAAATTATACGACTCCGGGCAGTTCTTAAAAGTATAGACATAGGCAAGGTTGAAAAGGCCCTTCAGAGACTCCGTCAGGTATACTATGATAAAGGTAATAAAGCCCATACCCTTCTAGCGCGTAAACTTCGTGAACACACTCAGGCCTCGGCTCCCCACGCCCTTCGTGACCCAGCTGGGACCCTTCACTCCCACCCCGAACGTATTGCCCAATTACTCCGAGACTACTACTCGGACCTCTATAACAATTCCTCTATACCGCATTTACCGACCCAAGCGACTTACACTGACCGTGTACGGACCTACCTCGCAGCCAGCGGGGTGGCCACTTTGCCGACGGGGGCCCTACACTCCCTTAATTCCCCGATCACCGCCGAGGAGATCTCGGAGACTTTGAAACTCCTTCCGAACAATAAGGCCCCGGGCCCCAATGGCCTTCTGTATGAATATTTTAAAGCGTTCCTACCCACCCTGCTCCCATATATGGTCCGTATATATGGTCAGTTTGTTCAATGGGTTTATGGGCAATGACGAAATTCCACGGGACATGCAGTCCTCACACCTTACGCACAACACCAGAAGAGCCATCAACTTAATTGACATCATTAACAGACAAAAAGACGAGGCGCTCTTGCTCAGCTTAGATGCTGAGAAAGCCTTTGACAGGCTCAGCTGGCCTTTTATGTTTACCACTCTCGAACATCTGGGCTTCCGGAGGCTGTTCCTTCAGGCGATCAGGCATTTATATGCAACTCCATCTTACTCCATCAAAACACCTTTTGCGACCTTTGCCTCCTTTCCTATTTCGAATGGGACTAGGCAGGGCTGTCCGCTTTCTCCGCTGCTCTTCGCCCTGTATATCGAACCCCTGGCGGCCCAGATCCGACGAGATCCCAACGTCACTGGCGTAATGGTCAGAGGACGCAAATTTAAAATATCATTATTTGGGGATGACGTTCTTCTCACCCTAACACGCCCGCATATCACCCTCCCCAACCTCCACAAACTTCTCGAGGAATATGGGTCCCTATCAGGATATAAGGTTAATCCAGCTAAATCGGAAGCCCTTCCACTTAATCTCCCCCTGCAGCAGTGCACCGCCTATCGGAAAACTTCTCATATACGTGGAAGTCCCATGCCATTAAATATTTGGGGGTATTCCTCACTCCCCGGTATGACTCTCTATATGATGCTAACTTCAGACCCCTGTTTGCATCCATAAGATCCCTATTGACCAAATGGAGACGTTACCCATTGTCTTGGTAGGGACGCATTGCCTCAGTCAAGATGAATGTACTACCTAAATTATTGTACTACTTCATGACCCTCCCGGTTCCCATACCGTCCGCCCAGCTTGGGAGGCTCCAGACCGACCTCCTAGATTTTGCGTGGAATTACAAACGGCACCAAATAGCATACCCCATAATGTGTGCCTCCCGAAAAGACGGGGGTCTGGCCTTTCCGCACCTCCAGCGCTACTATTATGCGGCACAACTAAGGGCTATAGCTTCCTGGGTTACCCTTCCGGCCTATAATCGCTGGACGCAAATAGATAAAATTTGGTTAGCCCCCATCCACCCAAACAATTTATTGTGGAACACTAATGCAGATGTCCCCTCCACCGCCCTGCTGCATACCATGAGCCTCCTACGCACTATTTGGAGACGACTAAATCGCAACACCCCTCTACAATCTGAGGCCTCTTTGGTAACAGCTTTTCTTTACAACCCTAAACTACCCGACAGCTTAACTTCCCAGATGACTTCCCCCTGGCAGCAGAGGAATCTCTTTCACTATGGACATCTGGTGAATCCAGTTTCTAGGACCTTGCTGCCATTTGACGAACTCAGGACTAAACACAAACTCCCTCATAGCGCCTTTTTCGGTTACCTCCAAATCAGACACTACGCTCTTACCATCACCCCCACCCTCAAATTGTCTAAGCTATCCCCATTTGAACGCTTAATCTTATCAGGGCCTACACAGAAAGGGCTCACCTCGGACATATATAAACTTTTGAATTTCTATGATATGGCCACCCGGGGGAAACATAGCTATATGCGTAAATGGGAAGAACACATTGGAGAGGAGCTGACCCCTGAACAATGGGCTACCATATGGTCTTGGGCAGCCAAGAGTCTCTGCGTACGCTTTACAAAGAGAACACATATAAGGTACTTTTCCACTGGTACCTGACTCCGTCACGTCTGCATGCTATCTTTCCGTCGGCCTCGGATCGCTGCTGGAGATGTCTCCAGGACCGGGGCACCCTACTCCATGTTTACTGGAGCTGTCCACTCCTCCAACCCTATTTGGAGCCCGGGAGGGACACGCCCCCCTGCTTGGGTCTATCTTATGCCCTCCCCTTGCCTTATCCTCTCCCCCCTTCTTTCCTCTCTTTCTTTCTTTCTTTCTTTTTCTCTCTCTTATTACTTTACTTTTGCTCTTCTCTCCCCCTTCTTTTTTTTTTAATTATTATTTTTCTTTCTCTTCCTTCCCTTTTGGAATAGCAGGACACGCAAACGTAAATCACGGACCTCACTAATGGTCTGTTTTATGGGAGAAGCCTGCGCTATAATTACTTTACCGCTATTTCAGTCTGATACGCAGTGCTTTCCCTTGTTGACTCCTGTCTGTGGTCTGTATGTTAATTTTATACTATGTAGACCTCCGTGTCCTTTCCAGAGCTGATGACGACTGCTGATTTCCTTTTACTTTTGTACTGTTTTGTTCTTTTGTTTGTTTTAACCTCCCTGGCGGTATCCCCGAGCGTGACTCGGGGTGGGTTTTTTCTGCTAAGAACGGTATCCCCGAGTCACGCTCGGGGTAGCCATGCAGAGCCTGCAGCGCGTGCTGGCTTACCTTCTTCCTGGATCCAGCGATGCATCCCCGCTGTGTGAGCGAGCGAGTGCTCGCTCTATTCACACAGCGTCCCCGTGTGCCGCCGATCTCCGTTTCCTGCGACGTTACGACGCACGGAAGCGGAGAACGGCGCCAAATTCAAAAAAGTAAACAAACACTTTACATACAGTATACTGTAATCTTATAGATTACAGTACTGTATGTAAAAAATACACACACCCCTTGTCCCTAGTGGTCTGTCCAGTGCCCTACATGTTCTTTTATAAAATAAAAAGTGTTCTTTCTGCCTGGAAACTGTAGATTGCCCATAGCAACCAAAAGTGTCCCTTTATGTCAAAAATGGTTTTAGATCAGCTAGAAAACAGCGATAATAAATTTTAATCACTTGCAGAATTGAGCGATAGCGATTTGTGGGGAAATTCGTCATAAAAAAAAAATAATGACAGCGACAATTCTGCAACTGAGCAAATTTCAGTGTTTTTGAGTTGATTACATTATTGAATATTTTTTATTATAATTACATTATAATTTGTTATAATTTGTTATAATTATTTATAGTTTTTTATTATATAAAAAATTATGATTTTGTTTTTCAAACTTTATCATACCCGGGATGTCTTGTTTAGACAGATTTAAGCAAGTTATTCCTAAGAATTGCAGGCCTACAGTATAAAATGCCAAATTTCCATGCAAATAATTGTACCGCTTTTGGTACGTAATTCCAGACAGAATCATACCGCCAGGGAGGTTAAACCCAATAAAAATTGTCAAAAAAAAATAATAATAAAAATGACAATCTATCCTCTATTTTGTAGACACTATGGGCCAGATTCACATACACTTAATATTGCGCTGCGTAATCGAAATACTCTACGCTGCCGTATTTTACCAGGCTCTACACCGAATCCTGGTAGATTTTTGCCCGTACGCTACGGCGGCGTAGTCTATTTCTCGCCGCGTAATCGAAATACGCGATTAGGGGGCGTGAAGCATTTAAATTAAGCGCGTCCCCGCGGCGATCGAACTGCGCATGCTCCGTTCAGAAATTTCCCGCCGTGCATTGCGTAAAATCACGTTGTTACGTCATTCGTTGTTTGAGTAGTGTCGTTTACGAACATTCCTATTCCCGGACGACTTATGTAAAAAATTATAAAAGACGTCGGAAAACGTAGAAATTCGACGCGGGAACGACGGCCATACTTAACATGGGCTGTCTAATATTAGAGCAGCAAAAAGCTGGTATAGTGTTACGCAAATAAAAGATGACTAAAGGTGCCGTAAGAGATTGCGATTGAAGATCGTAATTTCGGGGATCGCCGGCAAAAGCTCATTTGCATACCCCGACGTGAAAAACGACGGGAAGTCCACCCAGTGGCCGCAATTTTATTGCAGCGTAGATCTGAAGGCGTACGAACACGTAATCCAGTCGAATTGAAGCCCGCAGCCGTAATTTGAAATTACTCCAGTCTAACACCAGTTAGACAGGCGTAGTGGCTCTCTGAATCTTAACCAAAAATATGCAGAAGAATACATATCGGTCTAAATGGAGGAAGAAATTCATGTTTTTTTTTTGGGGGGGGGGGGGGATATTTATTATGGCAAAAAGTAAAAAATATTGTATTTTCTCTTTAATTCAAAATTGTCACTTTTTTTGTTTATAGCACAAAAAAAAAAATTGCAGAGGTGATCAAATACCACCAAAAGAAAGGTCTATTTGTGTTTTTGCACAATGTCACACAACTGCGCAATTGTCAGTAAAATGACGCAGTGCCGTGTAGCAAAAAATGGCCTTCTCATTAACCACTTCCCTAGCACTTCCATTGTCAAATGACGTCCATAGATGGGATCTCCCATCCTGGGTGGATGTCATATGACGTCCTGGGCTTCCCGGTCGTCTAGGGAGGGCATGAGCGCACCTGCGGCATCGCTCGGGACCCGGTGCGCGTGCCCAGTCCGCCGTGTACTTGCGATTGCCCGCAATCACAGCAGGACTGTGGACCTGTGTGTGTAAACACGCAGATCCAGGTCCTATCAGAGGTGAGGAGACCGATGTGTGTTCCTAGTACAGAGGAACACAGATCGGTCTCCTCCCCTTGTGAGTCTCCTCCCCCTACAGTTAGAATCACTCACTAGGGAACATATTTAACCCCTTCAGTGCCTCCTAGTGTTAACCCCTTGCCTGCCAGTCACATTTATACAATAATAAGTGCAGTTTTATAGCACTAATCGTTGTATAAATGTGAATGGTCCCAAAAATGTGTTAAAAGTGTCTGATGTGTCCGTGGCAATGTCACGGTCACAATAAAAATTGCTGATCAGCGCCATTACAAAAAATAAAAATAAAAAATGCAATAAATCTATCCCCTATTTTGTAGACGCTATAAATTTTGCGCAAACCAATCAATATACGCTTATTGCGATTTGTTTACCAACAATATGTAGAAGAATACATATTGGCCTAAACTGAGCTAAAAAATATATTTTTTATAGATTTTTTGGGGATATTTATTAAAGCAAAAAGAAAAAATATTGTTTTTTTAAAAATTGTCGCTCTATTTTTGTTTATAGAGCAAAAAATAAAAACCGCAGAGGTGATCAAATACCACCAAAAGAAAGCTCTATTTGTGGGAAAAAAAAATTGTTTGGGAGCCACGTCGCACAACCGCGCAATTGTCGGTTAAAGTGACGCACTGCCGAATCGCAAAAAGTGCTCTGGTAAGGAAGGGGGTAAATTCTTCCGGGGCTGAAGTGGTTAAGGGGCCAAATCTTTTGGGGCTGAAGTGGTCTAAACAATTTTGGATGTGACTATAGAAATGTGTATATTAGCCAATAGAGCTCTGTATCTCAGTAATTGTTAAGCCACACTGCTTATTAACTGCTAAGATACAGTGGGGAAAATCATTAATTGATCCCCTGCAGATTTTGTAAGTTTGCCCACTTACAAAGAAATGAAGGGTCTACAATTTTTACCATAGGTGTATTTTTAATGATAGAAACAGAATATCAACCAAAAACCCAGAAAATAACATGTGATACAAATGTTATAATTTGAGTTGCAGTTCAGTAAAATAAGTATTTGATCCCCAAGCAAAACATGACTTGGTACTTGGTGGAGAAACCCCTTTTGGCAAGCACAGAGGTCAGACGTTTCTTGTAGTTGGTTACCAGTTTTGCACATATCTCAGGAGAGATTTTGGTACACTCTTCTTTACAGATCTTCTCTAAATCCTTAAAGTTTCTTGGCTGTCGCTTGACAACTCAAAGTTTCAGCTCCCTCAATACATTTTCTATAGGATTAAAGCCTGGAGACTGGCAAGGCCACTACATGACTGTAATGTGCTTCTTATAAAATCACTCCTTTGCTGCCTTGGTGGTATATTTTGAGTCATTGTCATGCTGGAAGACCCATCCACGGCCCATCTTCAGTGTTCTGTCTGGAGGTAAAAATGTTCTCATCCAAGATTTTACAAAACATGGTCCCATCCATCGGCCCCTAAATGAGGAATTGAATGAATAATGTTTTCACCTCACTGCTTGACTGTAGGGATGGTGTTCTAAGGGTCATAGTCAGCATTTTTCTTCTTTCAAACACAGCAAGTTGAGTTAATGCCAAGGAGCTCAATTTTGGTCTCGTCTGACCCGAGCACTTTCTCCCAATCCTTCTCTGAAGCATTTAGATGTTCATTGGCAAACCTTAAATGGGCCTGTACATGTTCATTCTTGAGGAGGGGGAGATTGTGAGCGCTGCAGGATTTCAATCCATGTCAATGTATTGTGTTACCAATGGTTTATTTGGTGACTGTGGTCCCAAATGCCATGAGATCATTCACAAGCTCCTCCCCTGTAGTTCTGAGCTGATTCCTCACTTTTCTCATGATCATCTTTACCCCATGAGGCAAAATCTTGCATGGAGTTTCAGACCGAGGGTGATTGATGGTTATTTTGTATTTCTTCCATTTGCGAATAATTACTCCAACAGTTTTCTTACTTCTCACCAAGCTTCTTGCTGATGGTCTTGTAGCTCAGTCCAGCCTTGTGCAGGTCTAAAATCTTGTCCCTGATGTCATTTGACGGCTCTTTGGTCTTACCCATGAAGGCGAGGTTGGAATGGAAGAAAGATTCTGTGAACAGGTGTCTTTTATACACATAACGAGTTGTCATTAGGAGCACCTTAAATTGACTAAGGACTAATTTGTGCACCACATGAGCACATACAGTAGCCAGTCCATGGGAGACAGAATTATTGTTGGTTGATAAGGGGTCAAATACTTATTTGACTCACTGAACTGCAACTCAATTTATAACATTTGTATTAGGTTTTTTTTCTGGATTTGTGGTTGATACTCTGTCTTGATCATTTAAAATACACCTATGATAAAAATTATAGACCCTTCCCTTCTTTGTAAGTGGACAAAGGTAAAAAATCAGTAGGGTATCAAATAATTATTTTCCCCATTGTATCAGTCACCGAGTGCTTTGTGTTCAGTGAGTCAGGAGACACACAGATTTGCCTAGTGAGAAAGAACATTAAAGACCAACTGCTGTGTGACACTGCAAAAGTACAAAGCAGGGCCTGAGTGTGTACTAAAAAAATACCACTTACACCATGTACATATATAAAAATGTGTATAAATGTATATTCTTGCCTGTATAGTTCGTTTTTATGTCAACAATGACTAGTTAGTACTATTACAATAGGTAATATGACACACCATGCCTGAAAATGAATCATGTATTACACCAATAAGCAATTACATACATTATGCGGTTATTAAAGCAGAGTTCCAACCAAAAGGGGAACTTTCGCTTATATGCTTCCCCCCCTCTGGTATCACACTTGGCACCTTTCAGAGGGGGGGAGGAACGGGGACCCAATTATGACAGGTCCCTTTCCCCTTTTCCAGGAGACAGGCCACAGCCCAATCTCCTGGAAGTTCGACCCCCCTCCTCCTTCCCCTGCCGCTGGGCCAATTGGAAAGCACAGTGCGCTTCGGCCAATGCGCAGTAGGGAACCAGCAGTAAACCCGAAAGGTTTCACTATCTGTTTCCCTTAACATGAATGGCGGCGGCGGCAGCACCCAGGAGTCGATACGAAGATCGGCTGGGGTGCCAACATTGCTGGCTCCCTGGACAGTTGAGTTATTTTTTGGGCTGATTTTCCGCTTTAAGCTTTTGTTAAACCTTTGTGACCCATAGAATAAGGAAGTAAATTAAAAAAAAGGTTGTCCTGAAAATTTTATTTTTATTGCAAAGAAAAAAAGTACCAGGAACAATACTTAACTGCAATATAATCAAGCAAAATTTAATCAGTAGGCTTTTTGCATACATTAATCTGCATTAATATGAACTAAGTAAAACAAAGGCATGCACTGGTTCATTAACCACTTGACCACTGGGCACTTAAACCCCCTTAATAACAGAGCAATTTTCAGCTTTCGGTGCTCTCACAGTTTGAATGACAATAACTCAGTCATACAACACTGTAACCAAATTAAATTTTTGTCCTTTTTCCCCCCACAAATAGAGCTTTCTTTTGGTGGTATTTGATCACATCTGCGTTTTTTTTTTCCTATAAATGAAAAAAGAACAACATTTTGCAAAAAATAATAATTTTTCTTCATTTCTATTATAAAATTTTGCAAAAAAGTTATTTTTCTTCATAAATTTGGCCTAAAATGTATACTGCTACATATCTTTGGTAAAAAAAAAAATGTTGGATATTATTTAGTCTGGGTGAAAGTTATGGGGTCTACAAGCTATGGTACCAATTACTGAAAATGTATCAATTTCATCACACCTGATGTATTGACAGCCTCTCTCATTTCTTGAGACCCTAACATGCCAGAAAAGTACAAATACCCCCCAAATGACCCCTTTTTGGAAAGAAGACATTCCAAGGTATTTAGAAAGAGGCCTGGTGAGTTTTTTAAAGTGGTAATTTTTTCCCACAATTCTTTGCAAAATCAAGATTTTTTTTTCATCAAATTTTCATATTATTAGGTTATTTTTCACACACAGCATATGCATACCACAAATTACACCCCAAAACACATTCTGCTATTCCTCCCGAGTATGGCGATACCCCATGTGTGAGACTTTTACACAGTGCGGCCACATACAGAGGCCCAACATGCAGGGAGCACCCAGGCCAATTCTGACATTTCTCTCCTACATGTAAAAATCATCATTTATTTGCTAGAAAATTACATAGAACCCAAAACATTATATAAAGATACCTCACATGTGTGGTTTGAACACCGTTTTCATATGTGGGCGGGACTTGCGTATGCGTTCGCTTCTGCATGCGAGCTCACGGGGACAGGGGCGCTGTATGCCCAGAGTATTGCGGAGTATGCCCAGAGTATTGCCAGAGTATTGCCGGAGCATGCCCAGAGTATTGCCGGAGTATGCCCAGAGTATTGCGGAGTATGCCCAGAGTATTGCAGAGTATGCCCAGAGTATTGCAGAGTATGCCCAGAGTATTGCAGAGTATGCCCAGAGTATTGCAGAGTATGCCCAGAGTATTGCAGAGTATGCAGAGTATGCCCAGAGTATTGCAGAGTATGCCCAGAGTATTGCAGAGTATGCCCAGAGTATTGCAGAGTATTGCCAGAGTATGCCCAGAGTATTGCAGAGTATGCCCAGAGTATTGAAGAGTATGCCCAGAGTATTGCCCAGAGTATTGCCCAAGTATTGCAGAGTATGCCCAGCTGAGTATTGCCCAGTATTGCAGAGTATTGCAGCAGGGATGGCTGAGCAGGGAGGGAGGGATGGATGGATCTGTGACTACATTTGTCACAGATCCAGCCCGCAGCACTGGCGCTGCCATCCGCTCCCTCCCCTCTCCTCTCACACTGTACCGATCGGTACAGAGAGAGGAGGGAGGAACCGGCGTCAGCACATGACGTCGCTTTGTTTACAAGTGGTCGCTCCGTCATTGGACGGAGCGATCACGTGGTAAAACGCCGCTATTAGCGGTGATTTACCGTGATCCGTGATGCGTGATGCGCCGGGTCCTCCGGACCCGGCGGTCACGGATGTTCCCGTGTGCGCACCCCAGGGGGCGTGCGGGGGCGCGATTCTAAGAGGCCGTTAATTAACGGCCACTTAGAATTAAGCAATCGCCCTGTAGCCGTACTTTCGCTATAGGGCGGTTGCAAAGTGGTTAATTAGAAGTTAATAAAAATATTAATAGTTTTAAAACTATTATTTTTAATAAAACCAGTTTTTATTTTAAGTCAAAAGTTCTGGAGCATTTTTTCCCCTATATTTTTAAGAGGTTGGTTTTACAAAAGTTCCCTTCTTAAAAAAGTTTCTAGTAAACTATTAAAAGATATATTTGCAATTAAAGGAATTTAAAATATATATAATCAACTGTCAACTGTACTTTATTCATTATTAGATTACTGTCTAAGTACTGCTGGTTGTATTCTCAGTGAAGTAGAAATAAAGATTATATAAAATAATAGACATATTAATAGAATGAGACAAATAGTTGAATGTTCAGAAAGTCAGCGTTAAAAGCTGTATTCCACAGATTACCAAAATATTGTTTGGCAGCCATTCCCTGGAGAGACTGCTCTAAAAGGTGAGAAGGTACTTCACTCTTAATGTTCATTATCCACAGCCTCTAAAGCCTTCAATTGCGAAGATGGTTTCTGGATGTGGTGATCTGGGAATAGCGCTGAGAAGACCAACCGCTCTCTTAAGGGTCACCAAACCGCTTTAAAATGCTAATGATTTTTAGTCACTCCTGCCGAGAGCCAGATTTAAACCTCTGACCTTAGGGTGAGAGGCTATGTATCTTAATGCCAGTCTCCAGATCAAGCCATCTATCCTTCACTACTAGACTAGATGAGATAGTAGTGTATTTAACAAGCAATGACATGACAATGCACACATACTCATTTAACACTAATGCATTTCTTAACCTTGCTGTACATTTACAGTACTACAGTGCTCTGACCCCATACCTAACTGAATTTACATTTCATTGTTGAATTTATAACTACTTACATACACCACATAGGGCAATTATTATAAGGCATAGAGCAATAATCAATAGCTTTGAGCAACCAATAAGAACCCATCTTTTACAAACAATTTGGGACCACTAAACAACATATATTTTACATTTTGATGCCAAGGGTTACTATAAATCTTAGGTATTTGAACTATATGATTAAATTAGAGTCATTTTTAGCACAACATAGACACTAAATAGAAAAAGTGCCAGCAGTCAATTGCATCTATTTCTATGTAAACCAAGGTAAAATGAATGCTCCATTACCCCCAGCCTGGCATTTGCCACTAAGATATATATAGCGTTTAATATGATTTCACAACTTACATAATGGTTAAAAAAAAAAAAAAAGCTGACATTTCACAAACAAAAGCTATTTGTAAGTTATTTAAGCTACCTTTTTCTCCCTGTTCTAGAGTTTAGTAAATTATAAAAAGGTTTTGAAAAAGGATTTGTTGTCTAAAACAATCTAGGAGCCGCCTGTAATGTCACTAGACCAATTTATCACATTCTTTCTTTCTAATGCTGTCACTCATTCAGTCACTCTACAATTCAGATACAAAAAAGACATTGGTTCTCCACACTGAATTTACATTGATGTGGCATTTAGTGACCCTGGGTTTATTAGAGTGACCTCACTGTGGTTTGCACTGATGCACACTGCTGAAAAAGGCAGACAAGAGAGACATGTTATTTTATGGACACGGCTCACTGCTGTGGGTCAAGTATACCAGTTGTGCAATCATCAAGTTAATAACCTTCAAACAGACATCTGTATTCACTGATGCCCCAGAAGTAATGCTCTCTCTTCCACGTCAGGAATTTTTATTTATAATTTACAGCCAATCTTGGCTAAAGTTAATACCCACATGGGGAATGGGGAAATATATATCACCTTTCTGCCTCTTGAAGTTTTACTAATTGTATGACTACATCTATATCCTGTTTCTCTAACTTTTGATTGAATTTTTAGGATAGCAACAAAAATTTGATAATTCGAATTAACCTGTACTGTGATAAATATGGAGGATACTAGCTACCGAAAATGCGTGTTATTTTACTATCTTGCTATGGCGTCTGTACTTTCTGAACTGCTAAACCAGAACACTAATTTTATTAGGACTTCATTTGGAATAACTAAAGAATTAACCAAAACTAGCTTTAAAGGTACCTAGTCCCTGAAAGCGTTAATACATTTTATCGATTAAGCACATCTACACATATCTTATATGATCATAAGAATGTTTTTTTTTTCCATCAGGCATGCATGTTTGATGACCAAAATAAACTTTTGGTTGAAGCTGAAGGAGTTAAATACACAGTTGAAAAGACATATATGTAGACTGTGTTACCTGCCTTGTGATCCATACAGAGTGTACAGTCTGGTGTATCACCCATCCTGGCCACTGTTTGGGCAATGAAGGAGCTCCAGCAATCTGATAAGGTCACCTCCCCCCCCCCTTTAACTTAACTATGTTCAGCTTTCAATTTATGTTTTTAAAACCGGTTGCTTTATTTTTTTGCAGTACAGCTTTCAATATTGAACTTAATTAGTAATTGGAACAGTGGGGAACAAATTCACACCATATAATGACCAGATTTATCAATGTTGTACTTTTTTTATATACCTATACAGAGGGCAACAAAATAACAAAATGTCTGAAAATTAAAGTGAACTTGTATTTTTTACATTCAGGGAAAGGTAACAGGTTTGTTTGATAATGCTAATGATATTAACCCAACTAACCTCTGTCATTGGAGAAGAGCTGGTTATTCAACTTTGAGAGGACACATGGCCAGTCTGCCTATAGTTTTTTTTTTCCTTTTATTGTGCCATCTTTAAACTGCTGAAGCTGTCAGAGTGCAATGCACAAAGTTAAAAGTACAAGGCTTTGCTTTATAAATGTGTGTTTTTTTAAGTAGGGGTACCACTACTTTATTAGTGGATTGTGATAAGAGTTTGACAGGAAGTCATAAATCTATTTTAATTTCTTTTTTATAAATAAACATATTAAAGACTGAAAACTTTCACCTTTTATATATCATATATAAGACTTTCTATTTCACTGCATAATTGATCTTACATTAATCTTGGTTAGTGGCTAAAAAGGTCCTAAAGAAACTAGAGAAGCATTGCAGCCTGGCAACAAATATTTCCACAAGATGGTCCGTCAACATATCTATTTCATTTGGTGACTGGCTCTGCAAACCATTTAAGTTATTATTATTTTTTTTTATTTTTTTTAGAATGTCCCCTCATTTCTGTAAATAATGCCAGCGCTATAAGGGAAGCCTGCAACTTTTTTATTATATTATTACTCTGCAATAACATTGCTATTTTTGTCTGTCCCTGATTTCTTGTGGGGATAAGAAAAACACAAAGGAAAAACAAAAACATGAAATTCTCTCAGGCCAGAGCGCCTTTCTAGTTTATTAGCCATCTCAGTGTTCAACATTCAAGATGCCATTTTAGCTGTCTCTAGGAAGTCATAATATGAGATGACACAGATACTAGCCTGGCAGAATGAACAAAAGCAACTTGATATTAAATTAAGCTGTAATCTTGTCTTGGCTCCAGACATAAGATTGTTCTGTGTTCACCTAAAAAGAATTGTTTTAAAATGGCAAATTCTGTAAATTAAAGTAATAGCTATAAAAGTAAATGAAAGCAAAGTAGTATCGTGATTCAAGACTGGGAAAAGAAAAGATCATGTATACTATCACCATAACAACCACTCAGATTCCACCATTTTCCATTAGGGGTTAGTAAATTCTTAAAGCTGAACTCTGGGCAGAAAAACACTCATATACGAGGGGAGGACAATATGTTCTTACACTTGCCATGATCTTGATGTGTTAGGGATCTGAAATTTTGCACTTTTATATGTGGATTTCTTAGTAACATGCATGCAATTTTTTTAGGTAGTTGAGAATTATAGTTAGAGCCAAGAGAAATGGGGTAGGTGTCATGCCGGACAAAGTTGAATACCGAGCTGTGATTAAGTTCCTCCATCATCAAGGGAAATCTCCCCAAATAATCCACAAAGATGTCAGCTGTGTATGGAGAGGATTGTCCATCATATGAGACTGTCAAATGATGGAATAGAAAATTCAAGTGTGGTCCCACAAATATACAGGATCACCCAGGAAGTAGTCTGTCAACTGCCACAGAAACAAGTGTGGTGGCGAAAGTTGAGCAGCTAGTGCTTAACCAGTTAAGGACCCCCGCACGCCTATGTACGTCCACAACATGGCTCGTACAGGCACAAGGGCGTAAATTTACGTCCTCGCCTTAGTGCGGTTCGGGGGTCCCATCGGGACCCCCTCCGCGGCGTGCGGCGGTCCCCCTGGCTCTGGGAGCGATCGCCGACGAGCGGGCGGATGTCCGTGTTTTCCGCCCCCCCCGCGATCGCTCCCAGCCAATGGGAGCGCGCTCCCAGCCTGTCACTTCCTCCTCCTGTGTTTACACAGGAAGGAGGAAATGATGTATTCTCTCATCGCAGCGCTGTTTCCCAGCGCTGCTGATGAGAGAAGACATGACAAGTAATGTGCACCAACATTACACTGACACACACTCACATAGGCATATTAACCCTTGTGATCGCCCCCCCCACCCCCCTGTCACAGTGTTACTGAATGCAGTGATTTAATCACTGCATTTAGTGTCAGTGTGACAGGCACTGTAAAAAACAGTTAGTGTTGGTTCAGGATAGCCCCCCCACCCCCCCTAAAAAGTTTTAACCCCCTGATCACCGCCCTAGTTAACCCTTTCACTCCCTATTGCCAGCGTCACTAAGCGATCATTTTTCTGATCGCTGTATTAGTGTCGCTGTTCCCGCTAGGTAGCTATTTTTTTTATTACGATTTTTTTTTTTACTAAAGACATGTGGCTAAATAAATTTTGGCCTAAATGTTTTACTAAAATTTAGTTTATTTGATTTTTTTTATAACAAATAGTAAAAAAATAGTGATTTTTTTCAAAATTGTCGCTCTATTTTAGTTTATAGCGCAAAAAATAAAAATCGCAGAGGCGATCAAATACCACCGAAAGAAAGCTCTATTTGTGGGAAGAAAAGGACGCAAATTTTGTTTGGGAGCCACGTCGCACGACCGCGCAATTGTCTGTTAAAGCGACGCAGCGCCGAATTGTAAAAACACCTTGGGTCATTTAGCAGCGTAAGTGTCCGGGTCTTAAGTGGTTAAAGATAGATATGTGACTTTTAATTTCCTAGCTAGGGAGGTGAACATTAGTAGGGGGTCAGTTTACAACATATTACATAACATCTTACATATGATGAGCAAACTGGCTACACATTGAGTTCCCAGGTTACTGACACCTTTTCAAAAGCTGCAACGAGTGTAATGTGCACAAAGCATTTTGGACCTGTACCAACTGTCATTATTGTTCATGATTGTGGCTATGAATCCACTTATTAATAGCCCTATCCAACTTACTCACCTGACCTGGCACCTTCAGACTTTTTCCTGTTTCCAAATCTGAAGAAACATTTACAGGGAAGACGTTTCCACACTGATGAGGCAGTCATTATTGAAGTTGATAGCTGTTTTTCTCTAAATCTGCATACTTCTACGCAGATGTATTAAAGGTCTGTTCCACAGATGTGAGAAGTGTGTAACCATAGGAGCTGGATATGTAAAGAAGGAAGAGTCAGTGAACTAAATTTCAGATCCCTAGCACATCTGGATCTTGATGAGGGCAAGAACTTATTGGCCTCCCCTCATAAATATTATTATTATTATACATGATTTATATAGAGCAGGTTATGCAGCACTTTACAATATACAAGGGAGACGGTACAGTTACAATACAATAAATTACAAGAGGGTTAAGAGGGCCCTGCTCATAAGAGCTTACAACCTAATAGAGTGGGCCAAATGGTACAAAACGTAACTGTGGATAATTTGGATGGGGTTACAGACCTGCCTCCCCTTTTCCAGACTTCAGGATGGTTAACGCTGACTGTCTACAGTCTACATAATATGTAAGTGCAATTGATATTGTTACACTGAGTGTTCTGTCATGACAACAATGTATGTATATTCATATATGTTTATTTATACCCCTGAAGAAGGAATAAATATATTTCTGAAACGCGTTGATTTATCCTGTTGAAATTAGTCTTGGTGTATGTATTGTGACACTTATCAGGACATTGTAGAACTTTAAGTTACATATTGTACATCTTGAGCATATTGTAGATGCATCAATATATTCATCAGCAGCTTTTTCTGTTATATGTAATTTTCAATAAAATTTATACTGTGATTTTATATTGGTGTTATTATCAAACATTATTGTTATACTACTCTACTTATCTACATGGCCTAAAAAGTCTTGTTAGGGTTTTTTCTTTGTCTAACTGTGGGGACTGAGCTGATATAAGTGATAAAAGATTAGTTGGAGGCATGATAGGCTTCCCTGAAGAGATACTTTTTCAGGGTTTGCCTAAAGGCAGCCAGACTAGGACATAGCCGGACAGATTGGGGCAGAGAGTTCCAGAGGATGGTAGAGGCTCTGAAGAATGAAAATGTGAGGAGGAGATAAAGAAGCTTAAGATACTACATACATTCCTCAATAACTACAAAGTCTACTTAGCGTGCACCAAATTGTCTTTTTAGACCCTTATTTTACCATTATATTTACTTATTGTTAAGATAGCAGTAACACTATCACTTAAGCTTGTGCAGGAAGCAGAGCTGTGGTAGGGACCCAGCAGATCCACCTGCTGAGTCCACATGCTGCCTGCTAAAAACTTCAGGGAGGAGGATACAAGGACAATTAATCTGCTCAAGGAGAAACGGTAGCAGTGACTGGTCTTTATTACAGGGAACTACTATGAAGAGGCAAGAAAGATTTTTTTCTACAGGTGCTATGTTTATATCTTGTTCTCATGTTATTCACACTGTTGATTTGGAAAAAACGCTCTGTGAAGTATTCTCTATTTTCACCATGTTCACTATACAATCCTGTGATACCTGACAGTCTATGCCAGTCATGTCTGTGAATGTCAGAGTTTTACAATACCCCATGACTTGTAGTTCCAAAACAGCTGGAGGGCCGTAGTTTGAAGATCGATGGTCTATGCTATGTGTATATGATAACCTGGGCTCAAACAGCCATTTTCCAACTATTTCATCTTACTATTCCAGTCTCCCATAAGCTTGTGAGGAAATGCAACAAACATATGCCTAAGCACCTTTTTTATTTGTATCTCCAAATTAAGCGCTACTTTTACACTGTCTTCTTCTTTAACTGCTTGCCGACCAGCTTAAGTCTATATACGTGGGCAGAATGGCACTCCTACGCAAACCAACATAAAAGCAAAAGCAGGATAGTGGGCAGATCACCGCCATTACTAAGAAAAAATACATACAATATACATATCGGCTTAAACTGAATTTTTTTTTATATATATATATATTTTTGGGGAATATTTATTATAGCAGAAAGTAAAAAAATATTTTTTTCTAAATTGTCGGTCTTTTTTTGTTCATAGCATAAAAAATGAAAACCCCAGAGGTGATCAAATACCACCAAAAGATAGCTCTATTTGTGGAGAAAAAGGACGCAAATTTTGTGTGGGTATAGTGTTACACGGCTGCGCAATTGTCAGTCAAAATAACGCAGTGCCAAATTGTAAAAAGTGCTCTGGTCAGGAAGGGGGTAAAATATTCCAGGGCTGAAGTGGTTAACTATAGATAAACACACTATGTTTGAATACATTTTTGTCCAGAGTCCCCACCAATTATGATATTATTATAATACAGGATTTATATAGCGCCAACAGTTTGCGCAGCGCTTTACATCAGGGAAGACAGTACAGTCACAATACAAATCAATACAGGAGGGATCAGAGGGCCCTGCTTGTTAGAGCTTACAATCTAGAAGGGAGGGTCAAGTGGAACAAAGGGTAGTAGCTGTGGGGGATGATCAGATGGACTCAAATGAAAATACAGTTGTTAGGTGTGGGAAGGGTAGGCTTCTCTGAAGATGAGGATCTAATATCTTCTATCCATAAAATCTTCCACGAGGATCCCTCATTTTCTGATTATTATTCCATGTAAATGACTCAAGCTCTTTAATGCCCTATCCCTTTAATATGTTGGAAAAAAATCAGTGAGTCCACCTCAAAGTCTTCTCGCTGTGTGGTACATAGAGTACCTACAAGGTCTTGAGGTGTTGGTATAAATTACCTGAGATGTTTCATTCTCGCAATCCAATGTTATAAGAGACCTGCTGGAGATGCAGATAGGATAAGTGTTCACTCTACCATATATTCTGACTGTGCCCTCACATTCAATCTTTTTGGCCCCAAGTAATATCATTTTTCAGACAGGCTTTTGATTTCCGTACTTTTAGACCCTCTTCATTATCTCCTAGGCATCTCCTTCCACAGAATCTCCAAACACTTAAAAAAATTAGTGACTCACATCTTAACGGCTGCCAGGGTGGCTATCCCTCTACACTGACTATTTTTTTCCCATTTAATTTTATTGCTATCACAAGGGTGAAAAGGCCCCATGTGATAGCTTTGGGCAGTGACTGGTACTTTTTATTGAGACATCAGGGGTCTATTAGATGCTTGATGTTTCCCATGCTTTCCAAAGCAGCTGATCAAACACAGATTGTGTTTGATCATCTGCTTCTCTGGCTGTATCAGCTAGGGAATGACAGCACTGAAACTGAAGTTAGAAAATGATTGTAATTCATTACAGAGGGGTTTGGGAAAATGCATATTCCTCCATCTCCTCTGTGTGCAGCCAACCTGACCACTTACTGGTGGAATTGGAGAGCCTGGGAATGATGGTGGGAGGGGTAAAAGTGATCAAGCATTTATAAATCAGGATAGAAAATTAGGTAATATTGTCCAATGTTGCAAGAACAACATGTAATTTTTTGACCTAGCTGAAAATGTTCTTAGTTTTTTTTTTTTTTTTAATAATGCTACCACTAAAAAAAAGGACTGGTAAGTGGCAATATATTACATTTTAGTTCTAGGGTTTAGCTATACTTTAAAGGAAATATGTAGTATTTTATATACACTGGCAGGGCTTAAGGGGTCATAATGGCAACCCTGTCTGTCACATTAGGTTGTACACTCAGGGTCAGCAACCTGTCGATTGCGGTTTACCCAACAATCGTGGGTAGGTGATGGGTAGCATGCGTTCCTTGCCAACCCCTGGAACCTGGACAGGCGGGGTGGCATTTACTGGAACCAATCCACTCTTTATTTCCTCCTGCAGCAGCCACAAGCTGGCTTTACCTCCATTCCGTCCTGTAGACATTCAGCTGGTACAGAATGAAAATGGAGGGTATTTATAGACAGTTTAGACCCCTGATATTTCAACAAAGCCACCCAACAGGGCTAATAAAAAATGTAAAAAATAATATAAAATAAAATGTAAAAAATTTAAATTGTAAGAAATTAAATAAAAAAATTACTGTCACCATCTATTGCCCTACTGACAAATCCGCCATTTTACTGACACGTCCACTGCCCTACAGAGTGACATTGTCCACTTTTTTTTAAGGTAGACCAAGTTTATATTATTACAGTGACATTGGTTGTATTATATTTTTCTAAGTTTCCCTTAGTTCGGCCTTGTTAGTTAATTTCTTAAAAAAAAAGAAGGTTACCGAACTCTGGTGGATCTTTGAGCTCTTTCATGTTATTCAGTTAGATCTCTGCCTCTAAAAGGTTGCATACCCTGTTTTACACTGTGTTGCTGGGGAAAAGTGTTGCCACATTGCCCTAATTCAGAGGGCACAGGTGGGCGGCCCGTAAAGGGGCCTGTCAGGCCCATCCCGAACCCTCAAAGTTTCCGGTTTCACCTACACAAGATGTGGCAAGCCTTTTCCCCTCGTGGTGCACTCTCTGCTCATCCCTCCTACCAAGCCCAGTACAGCCCTTCCCTCCCCACCCTGCTTAACAGTACACATGAACACAAGGTGGGGGCAGAAAGTAGTAGTGGATCCCCAGGTGGTAGTGGGGGTTACCACAGGTGGTAGTGGAAGCAGCTTATCATCGGTCTAACCCCGTAACATATGCGGTCAGTATATGCCACTTTTACATTTGTGGTTAGTATAAAAGTAACCCCTAACACTGGTAGTCAGTGAAACGTTTTTCAATCACACTTGTGGTCAGTAGGTGGGCACATGGCCTCCAAACACTGGTGGATACTCCCAGGAAAAATAACCATTACGTTACAAGTCAGTGGAAGAAAAGCCCAGTTACAATGTTTGACAATGGCAGGAATGTCCTCTTGCACTGATAGTGGAAAAAATGCTCTATTACAGGTTGTTGGTTCACGGGAAAAAAACACCTTCACTGGTGGTTAGAACAAATTCTACTTTCATTGGTGGTCAATGAGAAGGATGTACACATACTGACAGCTAGAAAGATCATTGTAGTCAGTTGTTTAATGGAAAGATGGGAGTGGAAATATGCAGGAGATCAATCTGCCTGAACAATCTGCACAATGCACCCAAGGTAGACTCCTTTGGGCATTTTGCTTTTGGTATGCCACCAAATTACAGCTTTCAATTTAAGGGAAAATTAAAGAAAACAGGTTGTTCACCTTCAGCATCAGCTCTTTTTACCCTTTATCTTCTCCTAATATTTTTGACCAATTCCCATTTTAGTGAATAATCACAAAGACCACACATTGTATGGTCATATTTATATCAGTCTTCTCAACAGTCAAATTGTTTGCCATCTGCTGCCTTTGACCTGAAATAAACTATACATAGGCATGAGATGCCAGTGGCTTGATCTAGTATTTTATTTCAGTTTAGGAAACAAAGTTATTCTCAATCCACTCTGTTCTTGGGGGAACAATCAATTGGGAATGTTGGAAAACTTCTGTTTATTGAAAGACCTCTCTACAGATAATCTGAGACGAGATTCATATTCATATAGACATTAAATTCATAATCATTTAGTGGGGTTTACCCTGCTTGACTCATAACCCAACCAACAAGTGCATGCAAAAACAAAATCTATGTCTGTGTGTACATGGTGTATTATAATTAACACTTATAGGAAAAGCACAGAAGCTGATAATATAAAGTAAAATGTAATTCATCTAATTCAATACGTAAAATTTGCAGCAGATTACAATCATACGGCCCAGCCCACTCAATGCCATATTGCTTGCACTCAAATCATTCTCCAACATTGTATGATGCCAAGATTCACAAACTTTGTTTACACATTAAACAATAGGGAAGATTTATCAGCTTTTAACACATTACTATTTAAGCCCAAGTAACTTGACAAAGAAGATGAAGCTTATTCGAATTGTATTTCAGTAACAGTTCAAAACACTTACTGTATTCTGTATGTAACATTTTTTAATAAGGAAAAAAGTAAAAAGAAATGATATTCATGAATAACTCAAAGATTGCTTTACATTTCATTTTAAGTGGCTTCTGTACTTATAACACAGTGAGAACAGAACACACTTGGCCATGCCATATGCACACGCATCAAGCCACTGAAAGCAGCAGAAGGAAGCGGAACCGCGCAGAATTGATACAGGAAGCAGAATGCCAGGAGACAAGGCTTTGCAACTTGTGTGCGACTGCCAGCCTTCATAAAGATGTACTTTACTGGTCTGAAATTAATGACAACAATATATTTTATTATAAAAGCTTTCAGAAAATAAATGATTGCTGCAAAAGAATATGCATTTTTTTTAGGATAGAGTAATGCAGAGGTTGGGCTACCTGTCAGGTTTGTGTTGTTGTCTGTACCTTGTGTTAGATATATTTACCTATCTATTTCTCCTGGTGACTATTGACACGTAGACAGAAAGGGGTTGATTTACTAAAACTGGAGAGTGCAAAATCTGGTGCAACTCTGCATAGAAACCAATCAGCTTCCAGGTTTTTTTTCTGATTGGATATCAACCCCAAAGTGGCAGTAAATCCAAATTTTTGGAGTCTCCACCAGAGTAAAAAGTGGGGGACAAGTTTCTATGACGACTCCCAGAGATGAGAATACTGTTCACTATATAAAAATCTAATTTTCTCTAGTTGTCTCTCCAAGACAGGAAGTTAAAGTGGTTGTAAACCCTTACAATCCACTTTTGACTACAGGTAAGCCTATAATAAAGGCTTACCCTGTAGCTACCCCGGATATCTCCTAAACCTGCAATTGGTACATGCGCACTTGCTGTTGCTTCAGTTAGTGTGCCGTTACTGGCAGCTCCCTTGTGCATACGCGGGAGTGACATCATCGTGGCTCCGGACAACCACAGTGCCGGAGCCCTGTGATACCCGGAAGTAACTCACCGGCCGGAGCTGTGTACTGGGACCGCTGCAGGAGCTCCGATCTAAAGTGAGTATTTCATAATGAGCTAGTATGCTATGCATACTAGTTCATTATGTTTTTGTCTTGCAGGTTTTTCTTCTTTTTTTTTCAGTCAGTTTACAACCACTTTAAAGGGTCACTAAAGCATTTTTTTTTTTAGCTAAATGGCTTCCTTTACCTTACTGCAGTCCTCATTGTTAGTTTTTGCTCTGATGTTGCTGTAATCCTGCTCTGTTCTGGACACTTCCTGGTTGTATGTTTCCTGATCACCACAGTACTGGGGGATTCTAGTTTTGTTTTCCTAACCATCACTCTCTATGGCTCAGTCCAGCACAGAGGCATTAAATTACATGCAAAAACTAAACTAGCTGCAAAAACGAAAGTGAAACTAGAGGCACATTATATGATTGATTTTTATCTATTTTTAATCGTTTTTAAAAGGAATCAGTTAACTTTTATGTCTCTATACCCTGTAAACAGTAATTTCAGCAAACATTTTTTTTCCTTTAGTGACCCTTTAACCACTTCAGCCCCGGAAGGATTTACCCCCTTCCTGATAAGAGCACTTTTTGTGATTCGGCACTGCGTCGCTTTAACTGACAATTGCGCGGTCGTGCGATGTGGTTCCCAAACAAAATTGGCGTCCTTTTTTCCCACAAATAGAGCTTTCTTTTGGTGGTATTTGATTATCTCTGCGGTTTTTATTTTTTGCGCTATAAACAAAAATAGAGCCACTATTTTGAAAAAAATGCAATATTTTTTACATTTTGCTATAATAAATATCCCCAAAAAATATCTAAAAAAACATTTTTTTTCCTCAGTTTAGGCCGATATGTATTCTTCTACATATTTTTCGTAAAAAAAAAATCGCAATTAGCGTTTATTGTTTGGTTTGCGCAAAATTTATAGCGTTTACAAAAAAGGGGGTAGTTTTATGGCATTTTTATTAATATTTTTTTTTTACTAGTAATGGCGGCGATCAGCGTTTTTTTCCAGTACTGCGATATTATGGCGGACACATCGGACAATTTTGACACATTTTTGGGACCATTGGCATTTTTATAGCGATCAATGTTATAAAAATGCATTGGATTACTATAAAAATGCCATTGGCAGTGAAGGGGTTAACACTAGGGGGCAGGGAAGGGGTTAAGTGTGTTCTAACTGTATGGGGGGGGGGGGGTGGCCTCACTAGGGGGAATCACTGATCTTCTGTCCATACATTGTATGAACAGAAGATCAGCGTTTCCCCGCTGACAGGACCGAGAGCTATGTGTTTACACACATAGCTCCCGGTTCCCGCTCTGTAACGAACGAGCGCGCGTGCCCGGTGGCGATCGCGCCTGCCGGGCGTGCGCACGGGCCGCCGGCGGCGCACGCGCCCCTTAGCGGCCGCAAAAGATAGGACGTAGAGCGTATAACTGCGGTGGGCGGTCGGCAAGCAGTTAAGGCAAGTTTCTTAGCAGGATTCAGCCAGACAACTAAATCTACAATAAAAAATGTGCTGGTGACAAATTGTCCAATAAATGTGAATAATGATATTACTAACACTGCAAAAAAAGTGCAATATATCCAGAGTAACAACCAACCACAGGATGATGATGTAAAAGCACAAATAAAAAAGCCAATGCTAAAAAAAAAACACAACAAATCGGCAGTGTGATTTTACATCATCATCCTGTAATTAATTACTACTGAGGATGTTTTGGGCTTGTTTGCATGTGTTAGCAATATTAATATTTACATTTATAGAACATTTTTTATTTATTTATTTGATTTTCAGTATATATACACCTTTGTGTGTGCAGCTTAATTTGAGAACAAGTGTGCAAATTCTTTGTCAATCAAGTATGCATTTTGGGAGACAAAAATTTAACCCAACAGGGGTTTTAACCCTTACCTACAATATCCAAAACGGAAAAAAAGTTCTTGGCTTTACATACAGTTAGTTACTATGATTGTTGACCCCCTTCTGAAATGTTTTATTGACTAGCTCACTAGGGTTGATTTACTAAAAACATGGGGAAATTAAATTTTTTCAAAGAATTTTACCTTCAGCTTAGTGAATGTGATAAAAATTCACTTTGCAATCGAATAATGTGCAGAAACAGAAAATATAGAAATAAAGGGATTTTTAAATACAGCTTACCTGTAAAATCCTTTTCTTGGAGTACATCACGGGACACAGAGCGGCATATTCATTACTATGTGGGTTATATGGAGTACCTTCAGGTGTGGACACTGGCAATCTCAAACAGGAAGTCCCCTCCCTATATAACCCCCTCCCCTAGAGGGAGTCCCTCAGTTTTGTAGCAAGCAGTATGCCTCCCAAAATGGTCACCCAAAAGAGGGGTGGGAGCTCTGTGTCCCGTGATGTACTCCAAGAAAAGGATTTTACAGGTAAGCTGTATTTAAAAATCCCTTTTTCTTTCTCATACATCACGGGACACAGAGCGGCATATTCATTACTATGTGGGATGTCCGAAAGCAATGCTTTAATGAGGGGAGGGAGACATCTTCCAAAGAAGGATTTAATTTAGAGGTAAACTCAAATAATAATAATAATTCCAACTTAGTCAAGAAAAAACTTTTTTTTTTTTTTTTTTTCTTTTTTACAACCAAGGGTGCTTCTGATCCCGAGGATCTCAAACTGCAGCCTGTAGTACTGCCTGTCCAAAGGCAGAATCTGCATTCCTTCTCACGTCTAGTTGATAAAACTTTGTAAATGTGTGGACTGACGACCACGTCGCTGCCTTGCATATCTGAGCCATAGAGATCTGATGGTGTGCTGCCCAGGAGGCGCCCATGGCCCTGGTAGAATGGGCCTTTACCGACAAAGGAGGAGGCAACCTCTTCAAACCGTAGGCTTGAATGATTAATTGTCTAATCCATCTCGAGATGGTGGATTTTGCAGCTGCCTGCCCCTTCTTGGGGCCATCTGGTAGAACGAACAACACATCTGTTTTCCGGATCTTTTCTGTAGCTTTAAGATAGGCCTTCATGGCCCGGACAATATCCAAGGTATGCAGCAACCCCTCCTTTCTAGATGTGGGTTTTGGAAAGAAGGATGGAAGTACCAAATCCTGGTTCAAGTGAAATTTGGATATAACCTTTGGTAGAAAGGAAGGATGGGGCTGGAGAACTGCCCTGTCCTTATGCAGAACGAGATATGGTTGCTTACACGATAATGCTGCTAATTCTGACACTCTCCTGGCCGAAACTATGGCGACCAAGAAAACCAACTTTCTTGTCAGTAAGACTAAAGGAATCTCAGCCAACGGCTCAAAGGGTTGTTTCTGTAAAGTGGACAGGACAAGATTTAAGTCCCATGGACAAATTGGTGACTTGACAGGAGGATTAATACGCAAGACCCCCTGTAAGAAGGTCTTTACCAGCGAGTGGGTGGCCAGCGGCCTCTGAAACCACACTGACAGAGCTGAGATCTGTCCCTTGATTGTGCTTAGTGCCAGGCCTTTATCCACTCCTAGCTGGAGAAAACTTAACACCCTATCAATAGTATATTTGCGGGAATTCCATCTTTTGGATTCACACCAGCCTACGTAGTTCCTCCACACCCTGTAATAAATCACCCTGGAGACCGGCTTTCTAGCCCTAATCAGGGTAGGAATTACCTGCCTAGACAGACCTCTACCCCTGAGAATCAGGGATTCAGCCTCCAGGCCGTCAAATTTAGACGCCGTAATGTAGGGTGGAGGATCGGGCCTTGTGAGAGTAGGTCTGGTTGTAGAGGAAGAGTCCAAGGGTCTCCCACTGCCATCTTCAGGACTAGTGAGTACCAAGTCCTCCGGGGCCAAGCCGGAGCTACTAGAATGACTGGCTTGTGCTCCACTCTGATCTTGCGCAACAGGCAAGGGAGTAACTGTAGTGGAGGGAATGCATATAGAAGTTTGAATTGATGCCAAGGGCAAACCAACGCATCGGTTCCGCAGGCCATAGGATCCCTCGCTCGAGACACGAACCTGTCTAGTTTCTTGTTGAACCTGGATGCCATTATATCTACGTCTGGCATTCCCCACCTCTGGCAGATTGTCTGAAAGACCTGGGGATGCAGAGACCACTCCCCTGGCAACAGACTCTGGCGACTTAAGAAGTCTGCCTGCAGGTTGTCCACTCCGGGAATGAATATCGCTGAAATGCAGGGTACATGAACCTCTGCCCACTGAAAAATCAAGCTCACCTCCCTCTGAGCGGCCTGACTCCTGGTTCCCCCTTGGTGGTTTATGTATGCCACCGCCGTGGCATTGTCTGACTGGATTCTCACCGGGAACCCCTTTAATCTGGAGGTCCATGCCAGAAGGGCTAGGCGAGCAGCTCTGATCTCCAAGATATTGATGGGGAGCTGCCTCTCTGCTTTCCCCCAAGTTCCCTGGCGAGAGAACCCCTCGAAGACTGCCCCCCAGCCTGCCAGGCTGGCGTCTGTGGTAACTACCTTCCAGACAACCGGGCTGAAGGATTTTCCCTTTAGAAGGTTCTGAGGGTTCAACCACCAGGCCAGGCTTTGTCGGACCCTTGATGATAGCGTCAAAGGGGACTCTAAGGCATGTGCCCTCTTGCCCCAGGCTGCTAGAATGGCTGCCTGTAGGACACGAGTGTGGATCTGAGCGTATGGTACTGCCTCGAACGTGGCCACTAGCTTGCCTAGTACTCGCATACACAGGCGAATAGTTGGTTTTTTCTTGTTTAGAACCAACTGAACCAACCCCTTGATAGCCTCGATCTTTACCAGGGGCAGGAACACCCTTTGCTGTTCTGTGTCTAACCTCATGCCGAGGTATTCCAACTGCTTTGTAGGCTGGAACGCTGACTTTCCCCGGTTTAGGACCCAGCCGAATTCTTCGAGGTACCGAACCGTGAGGTTTACTGCCTTTTGCAGACCCGGCCGTGAGTGATCTATGATTAAAAGGTCGTCCAAGTATGCTAGGACTGTGACCCCCTGGATCCTTAAATTGGCCAGAACTGGGGCTAGGATCTTCGTGAATACCCGGGGGGCCGTGGCCAGCCCGAAGGGGAGCGCCCTGAATTGGAAGTGTCGCTGCCCCACCGCGAAGCGTAAAAATCTTTGATGCAACTGAAAGATTGGTACATGAAGGTAAGCATCCTTTATGTCTATGGAGGCCAGAAAATCGTCCTTCTGAAGCGCGGCGGCCGCTGACCGGATGGATTCCATCCGGAAGGAACGAACCCTTAGGTAACCGTTTAACCTTTTTAGGTCCAAGATTGGCCTGACATCGCCGTTGGGCTTTGGTATGACAAAGAGATTGGAATAGAAACCTAGCCCTTGCTCTTGGGCTGGCACCTCTATTATTACGTCCTGGCAAAGCAGGTGATCCAAAGCTGCCAGCATTGAGGCCTTCCTTGCTGGATCCCTTGGTAGCCTTGATTCTTAAAAATGAGGCGGAGGATACCTTAGAAACTCCAGTCTGTAACCTGCGGTTACAGATGCCCGGACCCATTTGTCGGGGATCTTGGCTTCCCAAACTTCTGAGAAGAAACGAAGCCTTCCCCCCACCCGCGAGAGTGGGGGCGCCCCTTCATAAGGCAGACTTAGGGGCTGTCTTTGTCGGCTTGCGATACCATGGCCTCTTACCCCCAGGGGCCTGTCCCTGTGATCTACTGTTAACGTTGGATCGTGCAGGCGGCCGTCGATACTGCCTGGAATTTGAGGGCCCCGAGACAGGAAAGAGCTGCCTTTTAAATGTAGGACCCCGGAATGTCTTTTTGACCGGTAAAAGGGTACTCTTGCCATTTGAAATAGTCTGAATATATTTATCCAGATCCTCTCCGAAGAGTCGTCCTCCATGGAAGGGAAACCCTGCCAGAAGCTTTTTGCATGGGGGCTCCGCCGCCCAGTTCTTCAACCATAAGAGCCTTCTCATGTGCACCAAAAATAGTGATAAACGAGAGGCCTGCTGGATGGAATCTTTTATAGCATCTACAGCAAAACACAGAGCTCTGGGAATGTCAGAAAACTCTTCTGCTTGTTGGGTAGGCATGTCCTTTAACATTTCCTTTGTCTGGTCCTTTAACGCCTGACAAACACCAATCGCAGCCACAGCTGGCTGCACCACTGCTCCTGCCGTAGCAAAGGATGCTTTTAAAAGTGTCTCTAACCTTTTATCAACCGGATCTTTAAACATATGTATGTTTTCCACCGGGCAAGTTAGTGATTTATTCACACATGAGATGGCTGCATCCACTACTGGGAGCCTCCACCTCTTGGAGAATCTTTCCTCCATAGGGTAAATGACCGCAAATCTTTTCGGTGGCAGAAAAATCCTGTCCGGCCGTACCCAATCCCGAAAGATCAATTCCTCCAAGAGAGGATGGACCGGAAAAACTGCGTTGCTTAACGGAGCTTTCAAAGAGCCCAGAGAGGATACCGGAGGAACCTGAGGCTCTGGCAATGGTAAACTAAATGCCGAGCGGACCATGTCCGTCAAAGACTGTACCCACAGTCTTTCTGTCTGGGAGTCTGAAAATGGTTCCTCCGAGGCAGACCCCTCAATCCCTGAACCCTCTTGGTTCAGGTCTAGTTGATCCTCCTGTGATTCCAATTCCTCCGGAGAGAGAATCTCAGCATCTGAGGATACACCTCTTGGTGATGGGGATCTAACCCGTTTCTTACCAGGAATAGCTCTAGCGATCAATGCTGCTATTCTCTCTTCTAGCCCCCCTAGGGATACGGCTAGCATCTCCTCTGTGATAAACACAGGGCTGGGCTGATCTGGGCCAGCCTCCGCACCAGATCCCCCTAATGGCTCATCCAAGGCGCTCTTTATGTTAATAAGTTGCGGGGAAAGTATCGGCATATCATCAGAATCAGAAGGGGAACCCCTTTGTTTTTTGGTCTTTTTTGTACCCTTTGACCCCGAACCTTTGGAAGCCATAATACAAAATCGAGGGACTCCGCCCACACAACAGACTGTAGTGGCCAGGAGTACAAAACCAGAGCTTAGGGGACAATAGATCACTAATGCCCAAAAACTGATGGGATCCCGTATGTTTTTCTCTTTTTTTTTTTTTTTTTTAATATTTATATATATTTTCTTTTTTAAAACATACAGTGATCCCAAACTTAGTTTGCCAGCCTCCAACCTGCTGCAAAAAGGGGAATTTCTTGGCTTAACAAAAAAGGCATTGGAACAAAGTCCAGCATGTACTACCCCTCTTCCGCCACCGGGAGTCACTGTTCTGCCGCTCTGCGTCCTCTCCTTCTGAAATCAGCCTCAGACTGAGCACTGACAATTGCCTGCTGATCTATAACAGCACAAGGCGCGCCCCTGTATGACGCCGCAGGCACGCCCCCCCCGCCCTCCTGTGTGAACGGCGCGAAAAACGTCTATAAGACGTGCGCGCGCACGCGCGCGTATGCCGGAAACAGGAGGAACATGGAGGAGCCGCGCTGCTGGAGATCCAGGACTGCAGAAACAGGCGGCAGATTCAAACCCCTGGCCAGGTAGGACTCTCAAAAAGGCCCCTAGGGATCCTTACTAGTCCTAGGAAGAAAACAGCAGGTTAGCTAGCAACACATTCTTAGACAGGGGAACCTAGTGATGGGGGAGAAAGGGTGTCATCCTGTCTCTCTTCAGACATAGTGAACAAGGTTGCCCATGCAGAGCATACTTAGGCTATCCCCCCTTTTAGGTTACCCCGGAGAGCCTGCTGTCGAACCAAGTCCCGCAGGCTCCCCCTTACCTGCTCCATGCTGCAGGATGTTTGTCCAGCAAACTGATCCAATCTTCTCCCATCTCCGTGGGTAGCGTAGTAGACCTTCAGGCCCTGGGGTCCTATGAAGGTACCCACTGTCCTGGACCTATATAGCACCCTGGCAAACAGGAACTTATGGTTTTTACAAACTCCAAGTCCTGGGCCCAGGGTCCAGCCCTCCAAAGAGGAGCATTATAGGCAAAACCCCACGGTTTGGGGCCCGGGTACTGTCCACTTTGGCACTGAGGCTCCTTGGACAGATCCGGTTAGCCCGCCCTTAATCCCAAGGATGTGGAGCAAAGCTATTCCGTGACCAACACCTAAGACACTGGCGAAAAACTGAGGGACTCCCTCTAGGGGAGGGGGTTATATAGGGAGGGGACTTCCTGTTTGAGATTGCCAGTGTCCACACCTGAAGGTACTCCATATAACCCACATAGTAATGAATATGCCGCTCTGTGTCCCGTGATGTACGAGAAAGAAATATATATTTTGCTTGCTTGTGACTGGATGACAGAAATCAGCAGAGCTTCACCTCATTCACTAAGCTAGGAGAAAACACTCCTGAAAAGTGAAAAGCATATTTATAATTTTCTAAATCCACAGAAGACGTATGCAGAGATCTGGAAACACAGAGAAAGTAAAAAGTCTTTCTTTGCATAATTATTCCAGGTTAGTGGATTCCATAATTTAGGGTGACAGTCAGGCAGCAAGAATTTTTTTTAGAAGGGCAGATCAGTGGCAGTCCCTGTATTTCTTCCAAGATAGGTTTAAAAAGAAAAACAGAAGGATACTGCAGGATAATTTCAAGCCCCTCAACTCCATGCATACCTGTATTTCTTGGTGTCACAGTGTCTATCCCAGAATCATCCCTGTTGTGTAGTCATCAGCAGAGGATGATGAATTATAAATTACAATTTGAGTCACTCCTGCTTAACACAAGTGTTGTGCTGTTTTTTTTGGGGGGGTGGGGGGGCTGTTATTTCCTATTGTATCCAATTAACAGACTAATTATTGAGTGAATGACCTTAAAAAAGAGAATGCATAAAGGGGGCACAGTATGGACTTGCTTGAGATTATGGCCACCCCTTCCCATTATTTAATTCATTTAATTTAGGGAAGCCAGCATTTAGCCCTGCAGATATTATGGGTACTCTGAATCCATTTTAACCACTTTAGCCCCGAACCATATTGCTGTCCAAAGACCAGAGCACTTTTTGTGATTCGGCGCTGCGTCGCTTTAACTGACAATTGTGCGATCGTGCGACGTGGTTCCCAAACAAAATTGGCGTCCTTTTTTTCCCACAAATAGAGCTTTCTTTTGGTGGTATTTGATCATCTCTGCGGTTTTTATTTTTTGCGCTTTAAACAAAAATAGAGCGACTATTTTGAAAAAAATGCAATATTTTTTACATTTTGCTATAATAAATATCCCCAAAAAAGAAATAAAAACATTTTTTTTTCCTCAGTTTAGGCCGATACGTATTCTTCTACATATTTTTCTTAAAAAAAATCGCAATTAGCGTTTATTGATTGGTTAGCGCAAAATGTATAGCGTTTACAAAAAAGGGGGTAGTTTTATGGCATTTTTATTAATATTTTTTTTTTACTAGTAATAGCGGCGATCAGCGTTTTTTTTTTCGGTACTGCGATATTATGGCGGACACATCGGACACTTTTGACACATTTTTGGGACCATTGGCATTTTTATAGCGATCAATGCTATAAAAATGCATTGGATTACTATAAAAATGCCATTGGCAGTGAAGGGGTTAACACTAGGGGGCAGGGAAGGGGTTAAGTATGTTCCTGGTGTGTTCTAACTGTATGGGGGGGTTGACTCACTAGGGGGAATCGCTGATCATCCGTTCATACATCGTATGAACGGGAGATCAGTGTTTCCCCCTCTGACAGGAACGAGCGGAATGTGTTTACACACATACCTCCCGTTCCCCGCTCGCGCGTGCGTTCGTTACAGAGCGGGGAACGGGAGGTATGTGCGCGAGGTATGTGCGCGCGCCCCCTAGTGGCCGAAAAAGATAGGACGTAGAGCTACGTGCTCTCGCCAAGCAGTGCCACCGTCCCGCAGTAATATGACGGCGGGCGGTCGGCAACCAGTTAAGGATTCAGAGCTAGGGTAGTGACCAATGGGAATCCAGGGAATTTTCGGGAAAATTGGAAAGGATGTTTAGGGACTGTGGGGATAGGTTTCTTCCCCTTTCCTGGCGCTCAAGAAGAAAAAAGCTCCCTCCCACCCCCCCTGCCATTCTGGGGGGGGGGGCTGTTTATTTTCTATGTAAAATATGTGGTACTGCTGCTAGAGATCCCAAAACTGAGCAGTAAGAACTGATGTTAATTTGAATTCATGATGTAATTTGGCCAATAATAAAAGAGTATTGAAGGATATCTAATGATAGTTAACGGCCATTTCTTTGCCAAAAAATGTATCCTGAGTGTTTATTTAAATGTATTGTATCTGGGGAAAAGCATTTGGGAGGGGTGTGGCATGCAATCTCATGGAAGAAATAGTATTTAACAGTGCTATATACCTGTATACATAGTGGAGCAGAAATCAAACTTAATGGAAAAAATATTAATATATACTTTGCCGAAAATATGAATCACTCAATGAGGTACCTGTGTTTCAAACAAAATGACTAACAGGACCTCGTACCAAACCTAGTTACTTTTTTCTCTATGTCAGAATCACATATCTGTGTAGGTATCAAAGGAGGGGTAAAGTCAGAAAAAGTTTCCCTTCTGGGCACATGCATCTGGATTAAGGATATTCTGAATGGCCATTGCTAAGCATTTACACCATTCCTTCTACAAATGCCTTTTGTTTGAGTGACCAAATATTCAAGTTGCTGCACAGGTAATTGATGGTTACATGCATCAAAAGGAACTATATGTATTCTAAAACAAAATGAGCTTGTGTTATGTAAGATCAGGATGGTATTCAGTGAAGTTTCTGCTTTACGTTGTACACTCTGACCAAGCTAGCAGCTTACAAAACAGGTGCAGTATTCACCATTTTCGAAATTTAAAAGGTAAATGCCAGGTAAAACACAATGGGCGGTAAAAGAGAAGCAGCAGACTGATGAGGTCGTCCAATGCTCTCTACTCCTATTTGTATGTCAGCACATTTTAAAGGGAGCATGACTAACTGGATCTCTTTGTTACTACTACTCCTCATTGTCTGAAGGTTATTGTACAGGAGGTTGCAAGAGGCTCACATGAAGTCATATTCAGATACATAAACTAGTTGCATTTAAAAAACACACTTATTTAATAAAAAAAAAAAAAAAAACATTTTTGGTGTCTTTTTTATCTTCATAAATGTTATCTTTAAACGTTGCACAGACATGACAAAAGTAGAGTAGAATCAGCACTATTACATTTAAACAGAAAAACACCAGCACACAATGCCTTATTTACACGTTATGATTTTTTTTGAGGATATGATAGTTTGCAACACAAACTAATATTATACGAGAGACAGGATGCATGCTAATGGAGTACTATACTCAAAATAGCAGGGTAAATATAATCTTCTATCAAGACTATTTATTCTCCTTGATAAATGAATCAAATTGTTTAAAACTGACAATTAAATGGTTAGACAATACATAAAATTACACCTAGGAGTTAAACCCATCGGTAAGATGGTAGGTGCCAGCATTATTTGGAATTCTGGCTAATAGTTTGGAATGTTAAGTTTGCTTTTTATAAAACACTTCAAAAAGAACTTGCTTACAGCATCACATTTCTAATCAAATTCATTCAACCATTTTACAAGTCTAACAAAGGGAAGCAAGCAAATCAACACTTTACTATACACATGAATTTCCACTTGGACTTTAAGTATTTAGCTTCCGCCATTATGAACATATCACATCAATAACTTTTTAGGAGGCTTTTTTTTTTATTCAACATTTGTTTTTTTATCTTGTATACAAGTGATGTTATTCTGCTCCATTACATACAAAAGGAAGATGCGGCATAGCCACAGGCTAGTGAATATCAAACAAAAGCGGGAAAGTGCCAAATAATAAATGCATATTATCTCCACATTTCTAGTGAACGTAGAGCTGTCAGGGTAGGTTTGTAATCTCCGTCTTCACAGGTAATTTTAGAATTAGCTGGTGATTATAAAGCATTGTGTAACAAACTCCGCTTTCCTCTTATGGTCACCTTGGATGTCATACTGCAGCTTCCAGCTGATGGATTTAAAGGGGTTTTAACTGTAGATTTATTCAATCCCCTCTTGAACCTATTGTTGATTAAACAATAAAGTTTCTACATTATTATGCTATATCCTCAATTTAATTAAGCAGGACTGCAGTGTCTCTTCTACCGCCATTTATTTATTTTTTAACAGGAGAAACATCTGCTCATCTTTATGTTAAATTTAAAGTGTATAAACCCAAGAACAAACATATTATTTATTGCAGTTTACCAGGCCTTATGTGTGGTGGCTGCATTTGTTTTCTTTTGAGACTAAGCCCATGCAAATCTGGAGAACACACTCCCTATGTAATGAAGATGAGGAGAAGGGAGATGTTTGTAGTCTAAATCAAACAGTGGAAACAATGTTGCTCCTCCTTAGATACAGTGAGATCTGTCACCCTAGGACAGGAAGTGCGTTACTGGCAGGGTTACTAGATAAAAATAAAAGGAAAAAAGCCTGAAAGAAAGAAAACAAACCTAAGAGTCACTTTTAAGATCTGCTAAGCTACAATATGTTACATTATTGTCTTTCAATTTAGAAACTCTAAAGCCTCATACACACGATCCAACTTCAAAAAAACTTTCCCGTGGATTTTTGTTTGAAGGGCGTTGGCCGTAAACTTGGTATGCATACGCACGGCAGGACTTTTTCAGCAAACTTTCCCAAAATCATGTGTTTTTTTCTGCTCTTTACCGCTACCCTTTGGTCAACTTCTGCTATTGTTGGTTGATTTTAACATTGGTTCTGAGCATGTGTGTTTGTACTTTGGACTAAAGTCCAATGGACTTCTGTACACACAATAGGATTTTGCACCATAGGACTTTTGTTGCCGAAAAGTTTGTCCGTTTGCAGAGCGAACATTTATCCAATTGAAAACCGAAAAAGTTTGTCCGATGGAGCGTACACACGGTCTGATTTTTTTGAAAACCTGCTCATTTTGAAGTTTGTTGTCAAAAAGTTAGACTGTATGGGGCTTAATTCAGTTGCAATAAAACAGCCTGGCTATTCAGGAGTGATTGTTGATAAAATAATTCCAAATTAAAGGAGAGAGCAACTTTAAAGAGTAACTCCATATCCATGGGGGGGGGGGGGGAGCAAATAATAAAAAAAATAATAATATAGCATATACAATTGGGACACATTCACACACTCATATTGTAATCGAATGGTATTAAAAATTACCTTTCCTTTTCAATCTGCAGCTCTGTAATTTTCTGTAAAGTGAAATGCAATATAGCTACCTGGAGGAATTCTGTACACAGGTAAAGAACGCCCCCCAGAAACATCATTCCCTGTTTTGTGTGTTTGGTTTACTGATTTTTCCAGAAGTCTATACTAAGATACAAGTCAGATTTGTGGCATCCCCTGCAACAAAAAAATCTTTTTTGGTAAGATACTCCCAATAGGAAATAACTTCTAAAGGGATGCAGACCCTGCAATTTTCCTCATAAGAGCCCCTGATTCTGCAGGAGCTGATTAATAATTATGGAACCACTCCTTTTAGGCCTCGTTTTCCTCAATGAGTTCCTTGTTAGGCTTGTTGAGAAACTTGACAAGCTGTCTTTGCGTACACACTGTCAAGACCAAATCTCCTCATTCTCAAACTCGGTGACTTCAACACATACAACGGCAGGGGAAGTTCGATTCCACTGGCACAACCCTTGGGGCTGCTTTTGCTAATCTCACGTTACTGCGTGTTAGGTAAAAGTTTGGTAAGAGACATTTGCACTTTTCAGTCTGTTACAGCGTGACAAATGTGCTATTTCCATTACAAACGCTACTTTTACCGAAGGTGCGCGAGTTTCTAAGCATACATACCAACGTGTTTCTCGTGTAAAACCAGCCCGACGAGGAACACGACGACTCCCGTCGAGGAAAAAGAGAACTTGCTCTCTTTTTTCCCCGTCAAGTTCCTCGACAGTTTACTCGATGAAAAGTATACAAACGACCGTTTTCCTCGGCAAAAAAGCTCTGCCACCAAGTTTCTTGATGGATTCTGTCGAGGAAACCGGTCGTGTGTATGCGGCCTTAGACTCACTTAGAATAGGGTCACAGAGGAACAAACAGTGATTTCTTCAGGATAACAAAAGTTTAGTAAAAATCCATGCAATACATAGATCACTCAGAGGGGAATGTGTTTTCTCAACAAAAGTGGAGTTAGGCTTTAACCACTTCCCGCCACTGTATTTAAATGGGGGTGAAGAGACAAGCGTCAATAGGGGAGAGTGTCAACCTGTTTTAACCCATTGGAGCCCTCCGAGAATAAGTCGCAGTTGACACACAGTATGGGTTGCAGCCACAGCATGTGTACACCTCCAACCACTGCAGCATGTGTACTCCCTACAGCGGCTGAGGGTGTACACATGCTGTGGCTGCAATCCATTCCACCCACCAACAGTGCCTGGGTGGGGGTATGGCAAAAAAAAACGCCACTCAACTGTGAGGTTTTACCGTCCCCAACCACCCATGTGCTTTAATAGTGTAGCCAGTCACAGTGACCTCAATCACCACTACACCAGTCTCAGTGCAGTGCAATCTGAAGAGAGATCTGAACACAGATCACTCCCCAAACATCCTTTGACAGGCGATGAGGAGGCACTGTCTCGCCTGCATTTTCTTCTGAAAATACAGTTCTTGCATTTGATAATAACGTCTAATTTTTGATTATTTTTTTTGTGTACATTGTGATGTGCCAAGAAACATTAGCCCGGCAGTTAGAGGGTGATAAAAAAAAGAAACACATACATACAAGATAGCTCACACAAACACGTTTTCCATCCCATGGATGCTATATGCAAGAGATATTTCATTATATGTTTTCACTAAATATATTATATACAGAAGTAGCATGAGGTCTTCAGGAATCATCATCATCTTCCTAGATGACGTAGCACAACTTTTACATACAGACCAAAAGTTTGGACACACCTTCTCATTCAAAGAGTTTTCTTTATTTTCATGACTATGAAAATTGTAGAGTCACACTGAAGGCATCAAAACTATGAATTAGCACATGTGGAATTATATACATAACAAAAACGTGTGAAACAAATGAACATATATGTCATATTCTAGGTTCTTCAAAGTAGCCACCTTTTGCAGCAGACACATCTCTAGAACAACTGTGAGGAGGAGACTGTGTGAATCAGGCCTTCATGGTAGAATATCTGCTAGGAAACCACTGCTAAAGAAAGGCAACAAGCAGAAGAGACTTGTTTGGGCAAAAGAACACAAGGAATGGACATTAGACCAGTGGGAATCTGTGCTTTAGTCTGATGAGTCCAAATTTGAGATCTTTGGTTCCAACCACCGTATCTTTGTGCGACGCAGAAAAGGTGAACGGATGGACTCTATATGCCTGGTTCCCACTGTGAAGCATGGAGGAGATGATGTGATGGTGTGGGGGTGCTTTGCTGGTGACACTGTTGGGGATTTATTCAAAATTGAAGTCATACTTAACCAGCATGGCTACCACAGCATCTTGCAGCTGCATGCTATTCCATCCGATTTGCGTTTAGTTGGACCATCATTTATTTTTCAACAGGACAATGACCCCAAACACACCTCCAGGGCTATTTGACCAAGAAGGGGAGTGATGGAGTGCTGCGCCGGGTGACCTGGCCTCCACAGTCACCGGACCTGAATGCAATCGAGATGGTTTGGGGTAAGCTGGACCACAAAGTGAAGGCAAAAGGGCCAACAAGTGCTAAGCATCTCTGGGAACTCCTTCAAGACTGTTGGAAGACCATTTCAGGTGACTACCTCTTGAAGCTCATCAAGGGAATGCCAAGAGTGTGCAAAGCAGTAATCAAAGCAAAAGGTGGCTACTTTGAACCTAGAATATGACATATTTTCAGTTGTTTCACACTGTGTTGTTATGTACAGTGCCAATTTTGCAAGTTCTCCCACTTGGAAATCATGGAGGGGTCTGAAATTGTTATCGTAGGTGCATGTCCACTGTGAGAGTCCAGAAATCACAATTTATGATTTTTTAACATGGAAACTTGGGAAAATCTCGCGCTAAAATGTAGTGCTAATTGAATGCAGAATACTGGATTAGACATGTGAAACAATTGGAGAGTACTAATTATTGATAGGTATAACAGGTATTATACAACATTAGTGAAAATAATATAATATAAATATGTGAATGTCGTGCTAACCATATAACAACAAACCAATAAGTGCAGAAAAAATATATAGTGACAATAGACAATGTGTGTCTATCCAAAAGTCCGTGTTTGTTTAGTGCAATGTTGTGCTGCAAACAATAGTATTCCAATGGGTGCTCCGCTTCCTGATGACGACATTAACGAAACGTACGTCGAACCTGGGCACGCACTACTAGCATATTCAAGCCTTGCTTCAAGTACAGCCTCAGTGCCGGGAACACGGGCACCATCGAAAGTAAGAGGCCATTTGGCATTATATTTTTTAGCATAAAAGGTTTTACACCATGGGAGGTCTGAGACCTATCCACAGCCTGTTTTATCGTGGTTTCCACGGACAAGAGCTGATTTCTGAGCCTATTTGTAGGTCAACACCTTCGGGTGCCATCCATTCACACGGTGTTTATTTGGTGAAGGTGATATACGTTTGAGCACCCAGAATACTATTGTTTATTGCACTCAGACAAAAAAAATTGCACTTATTGGTTTGTTGTTATATGGTTAGCACGACATTCACATATTTATATTATAATTTTCACTAATGTTGTTAATACCTGATACCTATTTTAACTATTTATTTGTATGATACAGCTGCAAAGAAGTATTTGAACACCTGTCTATCAGCTAGAATTCTGACCCTCAAAGACCTGTTAGTCTGCCTTTAAAATGTCCACCTCCACTTCATTTATTATCCTAAATTAGATGCACCTGTTTGAGGTCATTAGCTGCATAAAGACACCTGTCCACCCCATACAATCAGTAAGAATCCAACTACTAACATGGCCAAGACCAAAGAGCTGTCCAAAGACACTAGAGACAAAATTGTACACCTCCACAAGGCTGGAAAGGGCTACGGGGAAATTGCCAAGCAGCTTGGTGAAAAAAGGTCCACTGTTGGAGCAATCATTAGAAAATGGAAGAAGCTAAACATGACTGTCAATCTCCCTCGGACTGGGGCTCCATGCAAAATCTCACCTTGTGGGGTCTCAATGATCCTAAGAAAGGTGAGAAATCAGCCCAGGACTACACGGGAGGAGCTGGTCAATGACCTGAAAAGAGCTGGGACCACCGTTTCCAAGGTTACTGTTGGTAATACACTAAGACATCATGGTTTGAAATCATGCATGGCACGGAAGGTTCCCCTGCTTAAACCAGCACATGTCAAGGCCCGTCTTAAGTTTGCCAATGACCATTTGGATGATCCAGAGGAGTCATGGGAGAAAGTCATGTGGTCAGATGAGACAAAAATATAACTTTTTGGTCATAATTCCACTAACCGTGTTTGGAGGAAGAAGAATGATGAGTACCATCCCAAGAACACCATCCCTACTGTGAAGCATGGGGGTGGTAGCATTGTGCTTTGGGGGTGTTTTTCTGCACATGGGACAGGGCGACTGCACTGTATTAAGGAGAGGATGACCGGGGCCATGTATTGCGAGATTTTGGGCAACAACCTCCTTCCCTCAGTTAGAGCTTTGAAGATGGGTCGAGGCTGGGTCTTCCAACATGACAATGACCCGAAGCACACAGCCATGATAACCAAGGAGTGGCTCTGTAAGAAGCATATCAAGGTTCTGGCGTGGCCTAGCCAGTCTCCAGACCTAAACCCAATAAAGAATCTTTGGAGGGAGCTCAAACTCCGTGTTTCTCAGCGACAGCCCAGAAACCTGACTGATCTAGAGAAGATCTGTGTGGAGGAGTGGGCCAAAATCCCTCCTCCAGTGTGTGCAAACCTGGTGAAAAACTACAAGAAACGTTTGACCTCTGTAATTGCAAACAAAGGCTACTGTACCAAATATTAACATTGATTTTCTCAGGTGTTCAAATACTTATTTGCAGCTGTATCATACAAATAAATAGTTAAAAAAATCATACATTGTGATTTCTGGAATTATTTTTTTTTGATTATGTCTCTCACAGTGGACATGCACCTACGATAACAATTTCAGACCCCTCCATGATTTCCAAGTGGGAGAACTTGCAAAATAGCAGGGTGTTCAAATACTTATTTTCCGCACTGTATATAATTCCACATGTGTTAATTCATAATTTTGATGCCTTCAGTGTGAATCTACAATTTTCATAGTCATGAAAACTCTTTGAATGAGAAGGTGTGTCCAAACCTTTGGTCTGTACTGTACATATGCAAATGCTAATTATCAATAAGTTCACGTAAATACATTTCAAATGCTGCTATATATGGAAAACTACTGCCTGAATCACATTTACCTCCAATTCAACAATAATAAGGTACAGGTTGGGGGAAGAGCAAAAATTTTTTTTTTTTTTAAGTGGTCACTTAGAGAAAATAAGCTATTCATTCAGTGCTTTATGATTCATACAGACAGTAGATGGATGCCAGCCATGCATGCATGATCCAGCCACCAATTGTTTCTCCTGAATGATCGCTGTGCAAACATCCAAAGACTTTTCCTACTTTGTTCCAAAAAAACACTGTCCACGGTTTCTCTTCCAATCTCCACTATCACCCTCCTAGAATACAGGAAATATGGAGGTTGATTTACCAAAGGTGTTGAAAATTGTCACTCAAATTGTGTAAATGTTTATGTCCATTATGTGAAAAACAAATTCTTGTTCACTTTGAATACTCAAATTAGCTTTTTACATGAAGGGATAATTGATATTCACACAAGATTCTCAACTTTACTAAATCAGCCCTTCAATGAGTGTGTATAAGCCCCCAGCATATGCGTAAAAGAAGAGGGAAAGAAAAAGAGGCTGATGGGACACAGAACAGATAAATAATAAGTAAGGGTGAGCAAGGAAGAAAATTACAGAAAGAAAAGGATGGAAAGGAAAAAAAGCTTAAACAAAGGGATGTAAAAGTAATATTGTCAGGTATTGGTTGGAAATTGTAAAAGGATATACATATATATATATATATATATAATTTCTTAGGAAATGTTCCATAAAAAAAAAAAAGGACATTTTTCTAGACTGAGTGCTTTTATTATAAAGGTCATGGAACCCTAATGAATTAAAATTGTTTAATGTTTAAATATTATAATACACAGGTATCTGTTTGGAAAAATAAAATAAACACACTGATTCTATTACAATGATGTATGGTAATTTTACCATTATGAATTAAATTCACAAGAATTTGCATGGCACAAATCAAGCCGTTATTTCAAATGTGTGTGTATGTACAGGGATGCACTATAAGCAGTATACATATTTTCTGTAGCCTTCAAGATTTCTTTTCACCCAATGCATTAAAATGAAGAGACATCATAGTATGCCTGATAATCTTTGACAACAATTCTAACACTGTCATTGTGGCCACTGGAGAAACAAGCGCACACTAAGCCCTGACCCACCAAGCTTTTTATCTCAATGTGTACTCTCCACAGGCCAAGCAAATAAAGGGCAACTGATCATTTACACATGAATCGGCCTTCTCTGCAGAGCAGACACTGGAGACGGCTCTTTTTTCTCTGGTACACAGTAAAAGGAAGCCAGCTCTCGGCTTGTCTCACTAGGAATCATACAAGTGAAACAGTGATATGTAAAAATGGCAGATCAGCAAAAGCTGTTATGAATTCCTGATAAAATGGCAGCCACAAAGGACTAGATGAATCTATGGCTTCAAATAGTCCTGACAGCGAGAATGAGACTTGATCCTATTCAACAGAGAGAATGTCATACAAACTTAAAGGAAGATACCAAATGTGATAGAAGATAGTTCCAGATAGCTCTACAGCGCACTAAAAAAAGGATAGCTACAGATTTTACAGAAATCAATATTGACCATCATTAAGATTTCATTTATTCCTGAACATTTAAAATCCTTATATTGTATAACTGATAAAACAGCAACATCATTTTGGACCCACCCTCCTCATTAATATGTAAATTAAGTGACCTCTAGAAGTTAACTGATGAGAGAAGGTCTCCAGCATGCAGATGGCCTAATTAACCAGTAATATCTGGCCTCACTTCCCACAATCAAATGCAAAAGAGATGGAATCACCATGCCTCAGGCGAGACTAGGAGATTGTCTTCACAACAATCTCAATGTGCAGGCAAAAGAACCCCAATTACAAACAGGATTCCGGTAGGCCCTGTCCATGACAGAACCAAAAATTTAACCAAACAAGGGTGGGGAATGTTATATACCTCTTAAAAATATGACCTAAAGGATATAGAAAGCACTCCAAAGTGTTGATTTTCAAGTCCATGATTTTCTAGCATATAAAAAAGGACAGTTAGGATGTGATTGATGTTAGCAAGGCTAATATTTTTTGTTAGAACCTTTTTATACACGAGGGCCTGTGCAAATTGATCCCATCCTAAGTCACGTGTTCCAATTGTCTTGCAGTGTTTGGTCCCTATAAGAAGCAGCTGGTCATCTAATGCAAACATTTTCAGAAATTAGAAATAGCCACAGCCATGACTATACTGCAAGAGGAAAAGGCTGTTGAATTACCATACCTGCTATCCCTGTGTTATTTTCATATAATTCCCAGAAACTGTAAGCATACTCTATGCCATTAGAACCATTGTAACAGGCAACTTATTGCTGACCATTGCTCTCAGGCTTTAGGCACAGTGCAAATTTCTTTCCTTCAACCACGGGTTGTAGATAAGATGTTCGTGCCATTCCCCTATTAACACAATCAGTGTTGACAGGGGAATCATCAATTTTCTGCTCTGAGCAGGGTGATGGCCGGTAGGAGAAGCCATCTCCACTGGGAGAAGACAGTGATTATTGCTAGTGGCTATAGCAGTCTTTAGCGATAATTGCAAGTAAATCCGGTGTAATGCCATATTCTGCTCCCTATCGCAGAATGCTACGGAAGTCACGTGGCGGCCAACTGCGCATGCGCGATGCGTTCCAATAGATTTACGACAGTGCACACCAGTGAACCCGGCATTCAGGTCGAATCCACGGGGATGTTAAAGAAAGAGCCTGGATGCAGACCAAGGTTTCACTGGTGTGCACTGTCGTAAAACCATTGGAACGCATCGTACTTGCGGTTGGAATGCATGCGCAGTTGGCCACCACGTGACTTTCATAGCAGTCTGCGATAGGGAGCCGAATATGACAACTCCCCGGCAGGCTGGTTGTACCCAAGTTGATCGATCGATCAACTTGGTACATACAGCCTGCTCATTAACAGTTCGAATGTCAGCCGTTTGCCTTACATAACAGGCATTTCTTTCATCTTATTCGTAAGGGCTGTAAAAATATAGAAATCTGGTGAACAGCTGGATTTTCTGCATTCTACACACATTCATTTGTGACACTGCAAATACAATGATCCGCATTCTGTGCAACCCTACTTTTCCTTTCCCCTCAATGGGTATAAACACATGTGTCTGGCTCACCTAACAGTACATGTTTGTGGAAAGATCTTTTGTGCAAAAGGTCTTTTGCCCGTTTGACCATACCTGTTCAGCTGCTCTCTGATGTCTGTAGGTGAGTATACTTGTAATCAAAAGTGAATGTAAACTGTACAACAAAATATGTATTTATTTAATTACATCATTTTTCTGTGTTTAATAAAAGATAACATTTTGTGTAAACCAGATAAAAAAGGGATTTAAACATGCTAAAGTTGGACAGTAAATGTAGTGCTTGAATAAAAAATATCGTTAGTGATCTGCAAAACTAACACTATTGCTTGAATAACCTCTAAAATGTCTGTGTTGAGTATAATGGTTCCAGCAGCTGTGCTGTATTCTCAATGCAATCTCCAAATGACCTCAACTCCTGGCCATGGACCAAGAAACTGTCACAAAGCATATAACTTAACACATTTGAAAGTACAACAATGTGGGGGTATGCATACGTGCATTCCATTTAAATTTAAACAAACTATATTAATAAAAACCATAAAAAAAACTCATCACTTTCTTGAGACACTTTATAATCCTAACCTGATGTTGACAGTCAGCACCTTTTTCACTCTGATTCACAAGGGGGTCAAAGTCTAAGAATTTCAGCAGCAGCATGTGGTTGTCACACGCATACATGGTGCAGTGCACAAAAAACGGCCTCATTTTGAAATTTGTTTGTAATGCCCTGACCAATGCCAGTTTGAATCTGAATTCTCAAAAAACAGATGATTTTTTAAGCAGTAAATATAGGGCTTGTGTATGAAAAACGTGCAGGAAAGGGTTGAAAGTAAAGCAAGAACTTCAAATGGTTGCTAAAATATACTATTCGCTTTTTTTTCCATGCATATGCCCCTTAGAATTCCACACAATTGTAAAAATTCAGCACTGAATTTACTTTTGTATGTTTGTAGGCACAACTGGCTCTCTTGCATACCTTCAGGGTACTGCTCTAGAAAAAAAAAAACACCTGATCAGGGGCAGAGGAACAGGGGTTACAGCAACTGTATAAATTATTAGGTCTGTAGAGAGACAAAAGGGGCCAGTACTGCAGCCTTCACTCTCAGCCAACTCCTTGATTGAGAAAGTCAACCTCTTCTTTTCTTCACTATCATTTGATAATGGAACCATAAGTATCTCTACTGAAATGAATGGAAAAGGTTTTAAAATCGCACCCACAGTTACGTTTTTGGAGTCACGTTTTTTCTCCACAGGTGCAAAACGCACTGATAACGCAGCAAAAACATGGTAAAAAATTGGCAAAAACACATGTGGAGCAGTGTGAAAGTAACTTAGTGTTAAGATTGTGTGGTTTCAGGGATGAGGGGGGCAAGTCTAGTCTTGGCTGGGCAAATGTAACTTTAATCGTTTGCCACCCACGCTATAGATGAAAGACAGCTACAGCACAGGTTTCCAATGTTGGGAGGGATTACATGGACATCCTCCCGTGATCACGCTGCCTGGTGTTCTCTATGATCACTGAGTCCTTTGGACTCAGCTGATCACAGATCGGAGTAAAGGGCCAATCACAGTGCCCCTTTACCATGTGATCAGCTGTCAGCCAATGACAGCTGATCACAGGATGTAAAAACAAGTCCGTTATCGGCTTTCTTTCCTCATGCTGACAGAGTGAGATGAGAAGAAAGCCCAAAACAGAATTGTGTCAGGGACATGTGCACTGATTATCAGTGTCCTGATTATCAGTGCAGTTCCAACAGTGCTGCCAATCAGTGCACATTAGTGAAGGAGAAAAATTACTTGATTACAAATTTTATGACAAACAATGAAAAATTATATTTTTTCAAAATGTTTGGTCTTTTTTAATTTGTATTAAAAAAAATAAAAACCCCAGTAAATACCCCCAAAAGACAGTTATATTTGTGTGAAAAAATTATAATAATGTTATATGGGTACAGTATCATTCAAAGTGTGACAGTGCTAAAAGCTGAAAATTGGCATTGGCAGGAAGGGGGTTAAAGTGCCCAGTAGGCAAGTGGTTAATGTACTGATAATTATATTAATGCTACATTTTATACCTTATTAGATAAGGTCTTGTGAGGATTACTGTCCCTGTTATAATTACTTTGTACATACAGTAGTATGGGAGACTTGCTAAGCACATACTGTATATGCAACAACAACAAAAATCCACAGGAGAGCTTAGGGAGTACAACACAGTTGTGTTCAAGTATTAAACACAATGCTAATGCACAATGAAGGCATGGCACCCAGTCATTTGGGGACATAGAGAAGTCATGTGGGCTAGATGAGAGAAGCACATGAAAAGCCATTTCAGCTGTAAAAGGGGTTTTATTCCCAGTACTGAATCTCCTGAGAAGCTGGATTAATAAGGTTAAATTATGGGTCTCAAAAAACATTGGAGTAACCAGACTATGTGGGTCTGTAAGGAGAGAAACTGTATGGAGGCTTCCTTGTAAGTAAATCACTCATGTTTTGTGGCGTTAAACATAAGGTTCAACTCCTTGGTAGAGAGGTTCTTGGCCGTGTGTCGGACAAGCTAAGAGTTTTTAAGCAGTAAATATAGGACTTGTGTATGAAAAATGTGCAGGAAAGAGTTGAAAGTAAAGCAAGAACTTCAAATGGTTGCTAAAATATAATATTCGCTTATTTTTCATGCATATGCCCCTTAGAATTCCACACAATTGTAAAAATTCAGCACTGAATTTACTTTTGTATGATTGTAGGCACAACTGTACGACAATAAAAATGTGGTAGTTACAGTATGTAATGTATTGTATTTGATCTTTATTGTATTTTTGAATGACAACTGTACTGAATAAACTAAAATCGTACGGTCTTGTATCATACAAGACATTTTTTGGGAATGTACCAATTTTAGCATGAATTGCTCTCGAAAGCTGTGTACAAACGATCATATTATTGTACAATCGCTTCAAAAGTGGTATTTTTTGTAAACATTTCTGATCGTGTGCACAGGCCTTTAGATATGGACATAGCAAGTTGTATTTTTGTTTTAGAATTCCAAAAAAAAAAATTATTTTATACTCTTAAAATCTCAAAATCTCAAAATCTACTTGCAGCCACAATCTAAGACTAACCTATCTAGTAAAGCAAAAATTGCTATACATACCTTTACTGAAGCCGATCCGGTCCAGTCTCCAGCAGGAGGTAGCCGACAACAGCTGGCAAGTGACATCACCCATAGACTTACTATGGGGCTTCTGTTGTCGGCTACCTCTTTTTTCACACGCCTAAACAGAGAAGCTGCCGCTGACAGCTCAGTGTGGGACCGGACTGGCTTCAGAAAAGGTATGTATATCGATTTTTGCTATACAGGGCTAGATAGGTTAGGCTAATGCCACGTACACACGATCATTTTTCGGGATGTAAAAAAACAACGTTTTTCATGCTCTAGAAAAAAAAAATCTTTTTTTTTTCAACTTTATCATTAAAACGGTCTTGCCTACACGATCGTGAAAAAAATGCTCTAGCAAAGCGCGGTGACGGCACTATAAAGGGGAAGTTCCATTCGGATGATGCCACCCTTTGGGCTGATTTGGCTGAATTTGTGTTTCGTGCTTTTCTATCTGTTACAGCGTGATGAATGTGCTTACTCCATTACGAACGGTTGTTTTACTAAAACGAGCGCTCCCGTCTCACAACTTGCTTCTGAGCATGCGCAAATTTTTCACGTCGTTAAAGCCCACACATGACCATTTTTTACAACCCGAAAAACAACAACGTTAAAAACGTTTGAAAAAATGGAGCATGTTCGAAAAAAATTGCCGTTTTCAGAACCTGAAAAATGCTTTGATCGTTTTTAATGACAAAAACTTCATTTTTTACAACCCGAAAAATGATCGCGTGTACGCGCCATTAGATTGTGGCATTGTGATAGAGATATTAGTTTTAGGCTAAACTTCTACTTTAAATAAGATAGAGCAAATGCCATCAGTAAATTCCAAAATAAAATGGTGCAGCTACCAATAGTAAATGAAATGTTGCTATAATAAAGGCAACACCCACTGATGAGGTAGCATATGCAACAATGCAATATTAAGATCATTTATTTTTTTTCCCCTACATGCTTATTTACTGCAGGTTTGGAAATATACCTGTAAACCTGTAGTCCAGTCTATTTATACTCAGTCTGAAGAAGAGAAAGTGCCAACATTTGCATGAACAGTCAACTTGCACATGGCTAGTTTAGAGGAAGCTTTTGGCGATTTTTGTAGTGTAGTGAAGTTTTTAGTAGTGTTGGTCAAGATAGAACCGTGAACTATTTGAACTTAAAATTATCCAGAGGCGAAGAAGAACATGTTAGAATGTTGTTTAGATTTATAAACGTGTATTCAGTTCACATACTATTTTGGATGACTTTTCTGAAACCCAGGTGATAGCTAAATTCCGATGATCATTTCCCATGATTTATTCTCTGTATGAGGAAATACACATGGCTTTAGAAAAACACACACTAGAAGTTTTGCACATCACATGCTCAATCTTCATGTGTCTTGCTTGTGTCTCTCTCTCTGTATCTGCTCTTTTCCACATGCAGCTGTTCTCCTCCCCTTCTGCTCCCAGAATGCATCTCTCCAGCATTATTTAACGATCTTAAGAGTTATTTTAACGTCCCAAATGTTAATAATAACGTCTGAGTAGTTAGCATAACGATTGGATAAAGAGTCAGTTGAAAACCATAACGACTATGTTAAATAACGATTATAGCTTTCGTGAATACCATGTTTGCTAGCGTTAAATAAGGAGTGCTAATTTAACACCTGAAGAAAACCAATAACGTTTCTCTTTGTGAATTGACCCCAATGTGTGAGAATGTAGATTCTAATATTTGGAAATGCAAATCAGGCCCTTTATTACAGTGTTTGAGAACAAGTGTTCTAGAACATCTCAAAACAATGCATGTTTTTTTTTGACACAGACATTCATTGGAACTTATTAAATTCAGGCATAGTATATACTTATGTTGTCACAAGATGTAAGTGCCTCAGCATGATTGCCCAGATTATTTAATTGTCCTGCTGGTGAGGTCATGCTCTTTTGGCATTAACTTGATGCTTCTCATGTAGCATTAATGGATGCTCTGCCATTTAGTCAGGTAAAAACATTAGGCATAAATATGGGGAGAGGTGGATATTTTTTTACCCATTTTAAAGAACCTTGTGCTTAAGAAATCTGTGGCAATTACAATGCATTGTACGTTTACAGATATACTCTTAAAGGGGAACTAAGCCTTTCCATCCTTTACGGCCAAGGAACCTGCCATCTCATCTTGTTTGATCTGCAGTTGCCATGGTGCTGTACATGTGATCAGATATGGCACTAGACATTTGATGACTTGGTGTTGGGTTGAGAGCCAAGAAGCACACTAGTATACCTTGATTGTAACTGTCTTGGGAAATCGTTACATTTGTGGGTTTATTTCCTCTTTAGTGACTGAAGGTTATCACTGGAGTAATTTTCACCTTAGAAGCGTTTATGATCATTGCCTTGCTTTCACAGTATCTTCAGGTAGTCCGGATGGTTTTTGTGTAGGCAGCAAGAGTCCACATAATGTAGCAGTTGAAGTTTACATTGGCTGCTTTGTTGTGATTTCAGCATTAAATGAACATTTGTAGTATTTTCACCATCCAGAACATGATCAGTGACAGTGTCAGCTAGGCAGAACGGGGAGATGTTGTGTATACACTAACTCTCCGTGAGACGATTGCGGGTATGCCCGCAGTGATCGAGTCTGTGGGACCCGCGGGCGCGCTCACAGAGACAGCTGCGGGCGCAGGCCCATAACAACTGCTTCTTAAAGGGGACATGCAGGTACGTCCTTTTGCCTGCATGTGCTATGCTGCAGATGTATATCTGTGTGCCGCAAGCGGTTAAAGCATAGCTACAGCCAAAACCCAAGTTTAATTGCTGTTTCTGAAACCATTGGTGAGATCTTTCCTTAGGTCTTGTGTTCTCATCAAGACAGGAAGTAAAATAAATATCTCCAACAGAGGCACAGAGGTTAATTTAAAAAAATGTGTAAGGCCGCGTACACACAATCAAATCTGTCTGCTGGAAACGGTCTGCTAGACCGTCCCAGCAGACAGATTTGATCGTGTGTACGGGCGAGCCGACGGATTTGGCCACCCGACAGATTTCAAAGCATGCTTTGAAATCTATCGGGTGGGAACCCGTCCGCCCGACATGTCTGCTGGTTAGTACACTTACCAGCAGACATGTCGTCTCGCACCGGCGCCGAATGGATTCGGCGCATGCGCGGAAGTGTTTCACTTCCTGGTGCGGTGACGTGGCGGCGTCAACGTCACCGACACGTCAGCGCGCCGTCTGCTGGCGGGGATTTTGGTTTGCTCGTGTGTACACGCGAGCAAACCAAAATCCAAACAGACAGATTTGTTCAAATCGGTCGGACAGACCGTTTTGAACAAATCTATTGCCTCGTGTGTACGAGGCCTAAGGGGTGAGAATCTGGCTTTTAGGGCTATGTATGTTCCTGTTGGGGAGATCTCACCACTTCCAATTTAATTATGAGGAAAGAAATGATAAGGAAACAACGACAAGGAAAAACCTGATAGAGGTTACATGCCCTACTTATTCTTACCAGGTCTAGAGTTGGATTAGTAACATTTGTATTTAAAATATTACTTGCTTATCTTTACACGTGTAATAGCCAGAAAACAATAAAACATTTGATCACAATCATAAAGCACAATTTGTATGAACAATGTATTAAAAACATAAAGAACATTCTGGTTCACTGTGAAATAGGCTACATGGGTATATCTTCTATATAAACATATATTCTAAAGAATTAGTGGAGTAAGAAATATTTGCAAAACTTTCTCATATTTTTTTTCCATATGATGGTACAAATGCATCTACAAAGCAATTAACAGTTTTTTCCAAAGACCTCACAGAATCGCAGCACACTACGCAAGCTTGAAATGTGCTAAGCAAAACAGAAGGAATAATGAGGACAACTGTGTAACTCAAGAGAACCAGCACAACTTTACAGACCTCAATGTGCTCATTTCCATTTGGTATTGGTATAAAGGGAGTAGATGCCAGAGATTATAGAACAATCTTATGTTCTGAAGAAGCCAAATTAGCCCTAAGAAATAAACGGATACCACAATCTCTAGTGTCACACCAACTGTTAATCCTTTTGTTGCTCGGAAATATATCGCTATGAGCTACAATCACTACAAAGGCTGCGTTTTTTTTTTAATCAGCTAACAAAATGTACATGAATAATCATTAATAGCAGCTCAAAGTTGCAAATAATTCCATTTGAGACCTTTACTGAAGTCATTATGGAGCTTCGTGAGCAAGAGAAACAAGTCTCATGAAGGAACAATTTCTTTGTATTCTGAATAGAAGGAAGGTAGATGAAGCTATAGGCAAGCTAAATCAAAAGTGATCTAAAAATGAACACAAGAGGAACATGTTTGACAAAAATATATATGTACATTCCTAATTACCACCGCTTAAACAGAACACCCCAACTTGTTAACAGTATACTGGCCCTGATGTGCCCTAAACATTCATAAAAGAATTTAGAGGCCTGCTGTACATATATCGCATTTAGGCAGAAGTCAGTATCCAGAAGGGTAGTTGATACCCTTGTTGGAGTGTCACTACTGTATCTACAACGGTCTCAATGGTGTCTTTAGGCAAAACAATATACACTGATGAACCATAACTTCATGCCCACCCACCTTAAATTGAGTAGGTCCCACTTTTGCTGCCAAAACAGCCCTGACCCATCGATGCACGGATAGACACCACTAGTCCGCTGAAGGTATGCTGTGGTATCTGGCACCAAGCCATCAGTAGCAGGTCCTTTAAGTCCTATAGGTTTCAAGGTGGGACCTTCATGGATCAATGTTGCTTTCATCAATACTTTGCATAGATGATTGATTGGATTGAGACCTGGAGAATTTTTTAAAGCCAAAGTCCATACCTCAAACTAGTTGTGTAGTTACTCAAACCATTCTTGAACAATTTTGTTGAGCAGAGCTCATTATCCTGCTGAAATTGTCCACTGGCATCAGGGAATACCATTTCCATGAAAGGGTGTACTTGGTCAGCAACAATGTTTAGGTAGGTGGTACCCATCACGTAACATCCACATGAATGAAAGAACCCAAAGTTTTCAAAACAGAACATTGCCCAAAGCATCACACTGCCTCCAGCAGTATGCCTTCTTTTCCACACTGCATCCTGTTGCCATCTCTTTCCCAGGTAAGTGACGCAAACACACCTAGCCATCCCATAAGATGATAAAGAAAATGTGATTTATCAGCCCAGACCACATTCTTCCATTGCTCTTTGGTCCAAATGTCATGCTCATGTTACCATTGTAGGCCTGGTATGCAACTACATGGCCCTATACCAAACAAACAAACTGTGATGCACATTTTTTCTGCTTTCAACACATCAACTTCACGGACAACATGTTCACGTGCTGCCTAATCTATCTCACCGACTTTCAGATGCCATTGTAACAAGGTAATCAATGTTTTTTACTTAATCTGTCAGCGGTCATTAAGGTGAAGCTGATAAGCCACATCCCTACTGGCAAGAGAAGTGACCACTATCCACGTATGGTGCAGTTTAGAGTTTTGTACCAGATGATGGTAGGGTAATGCTTAGAAGCTTTGTGGCACAGTGACAAAGCACACAAATGGTGCCTAACATTTCAAAGGTGTTAAGGAGCCCTTGCCTCTCATAAAGTGAACCTTTCACATTTTCATTTGTTAAAAATACAAACTCTTTTGTTAGCGTTAGATCATACTATCTGCCGCCTCTCTCCCCAATGTCAGTCCTCCTGCTGATACTGAAAGCGTTGAGACTCACAGTGGGATCTACTTGTGGATAGTTTGCTGTGATAAAAGGCCTGTCATTGTGCAGGGGGTGGGGGCACGATATTTTTTTGGTATTGAAAATAAAATAAAAAGTCAAATTAAAAGTGTCTCCTGGTGACGGAGTTTCTTTAAGGAAAAGTACATTATGTCATATGATGTATGCTGAATACCTGTATGATACAGACAGTGAATGTTTACATTGTAAGATTCAAGCTCTCATTGTAAGATAATGAAGCCTCAGGCGGCGTACACACGACCGAGAAACTCATCGGGCGAAACACATCGTTTTCCCTGTCGAGTTCCTAGTTCGGCAGTTAAAAAACACGTCGAGCCAAATTTTCCCATTGCCCAACGGGGAAATAGAGAACATTCTCTTTTTGGCTCGATGAGTTTCCCAACGGGTTTCTCTGTAAAAACTGTAAACACTTTCTCGGCAGAATACGTCTCCCATCGAGTATCTTGCTGGATTCTGCCGAGAAAACCGGTCGTGTGTATGCCGCCTTAAAGTGGGCCAAGCATCAGATATATTTTCAATGTTTTCACTGTACAACCCTTGTGTCCTTTCTAAAATTATAGAATCATATTTGTTCAGGCATCTACTGAATAAAAAAAACAAAAACAAATTGACTTTGAAAAGTCCTGCATGCTGTATCTTTGGTGCAGTATTTCAAAGGCACACCAAAAGTGCACCTTCAATTGTAAGTCAATGGGAAAGCATCAAAAGCACATCAGTGTGAAAGGGCCCTCAGTAGCACGTAACTGAGGGGAGGCTTCAGCAGGAATCTTATCTGTGTTAAGCCGGCCCAAGATGATTTCTTGATTCCCCCATCAACACAGTCAGTGTTGATGTGGAATGACTCCCGTGGAGCTTTTGTATTCTCCCGACTGGGAGGTGCGGGGATCTTCACTGCCAGGGGAACACTGGCAATAATTGCATCCTAAAAATCTGGCATGCTGGTTGAACCCAAGTCTATTGATGGATCGACTTGGGTACAATCAGCCTGCCCACGCATGGTTTGAATCTTACCTGCTGAATCGGCCGATATCCGAAATATCTGCCACTGGCTTTAGAGCTTTGTGAACAACTATGAACTGTCTATAGACAAAAAGGACTGCATAAAAAGGTGGCAACCACCCCAATTTATAACTACACTTTGCATTGAAGTGCACATGGAAGGGCAATGTAGATTGCGAACAGACAAAAAAATTCTCAACACATTTACCAGCTAGCCTGCAAAAAAAATTATTTTGACTCTGTCTAACAATTCATGTATAAACAGAGGGTTAGTTGCACACATATGCAAATATATGTAAAAGCTGCAGTGCCTGCCCCAAGGCTCCTCTGTATACTGTGGTCCTAACTCTATATTTTTGAGAGTCACCCAAGTTGGAGCATGTACTGTACAGCCGTGGATAAATTAGGGGACGGTTTGCCTAGAGGGAGCCCACTCTCCTTAAAGGCACAGGGACACACTGGATGACCCAGAAAAAGCACAATGGCAGCTGAGGGCATCCAGTGTGTCTCCCACACCAAATCCAGCGAACAAGCTATACAAAGAGATGGCAACCATCCCAATTTATAACTAGCCTTTACAGTAAGGTGCAAAAAGAATGGCAATGCACAAAAGAGTGCTCCCCATGTCCAGTAGTATACTGTTCCTGCAATCCTCACGTCCAGAGCCAGCCTATGGGCATGATGACTTCAGCAAACAGTCCATGCGCAAGACCACTAGCGTGTGGGGGGGCAGGGGACAAGTCTGGCACTGAGAGGATCTGTGGAATAGGTAAGTATATCTCTGCTCTCCTCACCCTTAGACAAAAACAAGCAATTGACCTTTGCAGTGTAGGCACAGTCCTGCTGCATGGGGAAAAATAATGAATTTACTGGAATGATTTTTCACACAGTAATAATAATCTGATTGGAAACAGATTTGATGGGAGATATGTTTATTTTGGCTATAGTGAAAAAAAAGTGTATTCTTACCTGCTAAGTCTTAAAAGCAGCAGTTCATAGAATTCACTTTCCAGATATCAGAGCAGTACAACATATTACCAGCTAAATTTTGATTAGAGTCTAATTAGTAAACTGCTGCAAGCCCAAGCTCTACATTTTCAGCGACCAATTTTCTTAAAACAATCTAAAAGTTCTGCCTAAAGCAGAGCTACCCCATAACAGGCTGTATGAGAAGAGAAGAGTTACCCCCAGAGAGAAGAAATGTATTATTCAGGTATACGAAATGATAAGCAAGTTGTGTCATTTGTGCCTTCTTGTCCCCAGGAAAAACTTCCCTTTGTTATAGAAGTACTTACCTAAACATCATTTTTGTGTTTCTGCTTCCATGGCATAGCCAACATCTTGGGAAATAAGTGTACTATCTAATTTACAACCTAGAGATAAAATCCATTCATTACTATTGCATGCATTTCTACATGCCATTGCCCAGTAGACCTAAGCTTGCACTCACATCTGAGCAGGTCAAAAGCAGAACATATTCTTAGTGATATTTAAAAAATAAAAATCAGTAATTTTTCAGGTGTTTAGATGTGTAGTAAGCTCCAGGAGTCTGCTTCCTGGGCTTGACAAAGGGGAGGAGAGCAGTTCTATAGAAGAGAAAGGAGTATTAAACCCCCCCCCCCCAAAAAAAAAAAAACAACAACATTATATTGTAGCTTATAATTGTTAGGCCCCATACACACGATCGGATATATCCGATGAAAACGGTCCGCGGACCATTTCCATCGGATATGTCCGATCGGGAGTTTGATCCGATGGCGTGTACACACCATCGGATCAAATTCCCCGCCGCCGGACGGCGCGGTGACGTGGCGATGACGCGGCGGTGACGTTGACGCCGCCGCGTCACCGCTACGTCACCGCACCAGGAAGTAAAACACTTCCGCGCATGCGCCGAATCCATTCGGCAGCGGCGCGGCGGCGGTGGGAGCCGACATGTCTGCTGGTAAGTGTACTAACCAGCAGACATGTCGGGCGGACAGATTCCCACCGGATAGATTTCAAAGCTTGCTTTGAAATCTGTCGGGTGGACAAATCTGTCCGCTAGCCCATACACACGAGCGGATATGTCTGCTGAAACGGTCCATCGGACCGTTTTCAGAGGACATATCCCCTCGTGTGTATGCGGCCTTTAGATGTGATGGAAATACCCTTCCATTATATCTGGTGATTCAGCCAGTAGGTCTGTTTTTCAACAGAACAGGCGTGTTTGCATTTACAATGATCAGACAAACCATTTACCACTGACAGGGGTGCTTGAATGATTAGCTTTTTGCTTGTGTAAAACCTTTACGGAAAAAAAACAAAAACATTTTGCTGTAACTGATTATAAAGGAGCTTTGCTTCAATTTTTTACTGTATGAAAATCTGCTAGTACATCTGACAAAGCTGCTGTTCAAAGGTGCCGCCTGTGCTCCTTTATCCAGAGTTGGGGCACTCTAATAAAAGTGTGTTACTTACAAGTTCATGGGTGAAAACAGAGAGAAAAAAGCATAAGAAAAAAAATATAGCCACCACATCTAATGATTGATAACCTGCAATATATTACAATTTTGGCTTTAGTTTTAACCACTTGAAACCCGCACGCCGTCATATGACGTCCAAAACGGGGACCTGTTATGCCGGGTGGACGTCATATGACGTTTAGGGTTTTGCGGGGGGGATATCTCAATGATGCCTGCACCCAGTGGCATCATTGCGATATCATTTTTTAGCGCCGGCGATCCTGCGCACCGTAAGAACGATCATAACGGCGGTTCCGCCGCTAGAACGTTCTTACAGGCGGCGGGAGGGGACATCCCCCCTCCCGCCACCATCCGGTGCTTCTCCGGGCTCTCCCGTCCCATCGGGGGCCCGGAGAGATGATCGCCGTCCGCCGGATGCTTGCCATAGAGATGACTGGTAACCAGATGGTCACCAGTCATCTCTATGACCGTTGGAGGCCTGGGCGCGATGTGATGACGTCACGCCCGGGTCCCCGTAAGTAAACAAACCGCAATTGCGGCTAGTTTGAATGAGATCTGTGAATTTTTTTTTCACAATCTCATTCTTTCCACCCTGGAGGAGAGATTTTGAAGCATGACATGTTAGCTATCTATTTACTCGGCGTAACCGCATCTTTCATATTTTACCAAAAAATTGGGCTAACGTTACTGTTTTGTTATTTTTTAATTTATGAAACCATTTTTTTTTACAAAAAAAAAGCCGTTTGAAAAATTATTGCGCAAATACGGTGCAAGATAAAAAGTTGCAATGACCGCCACTTTATTCCCTATGGTGTCTGCTAAAAAAACATATATAATGTTTGGGGGTTCTGAGTAATTTTCTAGCAAAAGAGTGATGATTTGTACATGTAGGAAAGAAGTGCCAGAATAGGCCCGGGAAGGAGGTGGGTTTTAAAGCCCGGTATTGAAGTGGTTAAAGAGTAGGTCCACTTTTGTTGAGAAAAAAGTATTCCACTCTGGGTGATCTATGTACATAAAAGTATTTTTATTAAACTTTATGGCAGATTCCTAACTTCTCTTATTCTATAGAAATCCCTGTTTTTGCCCCTGTTCTGAGTAAGTCTACAACGTTATTTCCTATTGGGAGTATCTTAACAAAAAATTCAATTTTTCTTGCAGAGGATGCCAAAAATCTGATTTGTATTTTAGTGTAGACTTATGCGAAAATCAGTGAGCCACTCACACAAGCAGGAAATTCATTTTCTAGGGGAGCATTCTCTACACTTTCTATGTACAGAACACCTCCACCTCATATTGCATTGCGCTTTGCAGAGCTGCAGATTGAAAAAACATTCAATTACTTGTGTTTCAATTGTACACACTATATTATTTTATTAAGAAAGTGGAGTTACCCTTTAACACTGCTAGAATCTCTTTGGGCTCTTACAGGCGCTGCCACTGAAGTCTATGGGAGCAAAAATATGCAAAAAAAAAAAAAAACCTCATGCACTTTTCTTAGCGCTTATAAGAATGAACAGGGACACTTAGAATTGAACTTGTCTCCATTGTCCCCATCCTGCACTCACTGGGAGCCGCTCAGGAGATCAGATCTGTGGGAGCTGTTGGGAAATAAGCTGTCATTGATAAAAAGCCAAACTTATTTTTTTTATAAGTGATAGTGTTGACGGATGAGAAGGAAACAAGAAACCTGAGCATAAGTGGAGTTCCACCAAGTTCCAGCTGAAAAAAAGCCCTGGCCACACCACAAAAAAGCATGGCTGGTACCAAAAGTAACACTCATTGGTAGGTGTGAATGGAACCCAAGTGTTCAGAGTCAGATTAGAAACAACTGAGGCTAGACAACTTTACTCAAGGAGACTCATGGAAAATGAAATGGAACACATTCATCTTTTTCTAAAATAGAAAATATTTAATACTCTTCCTGATCCCACATCGTTGTTTGCACAGTGCCAGCAAGACACAACGTAAGGCTGCCTACTGGGCTTGCAAGCATTAAACTGACAATTATGTGGCAGGATTTTCATTTAGGATAAGTGAAGCTGCAGTTGTGTCTTAGCTTGTGATGTTAAATAGAATTAGAGTACAGATGTAGAGACATTTAATAAATTAGGAGTTCCAAAGTAGTTCAATAATTATTTAATTCCTATTGTCTCGTTTTATCTATTTGACTAATGATGACAGCGTAATTATTTGCAGTAAAATGGGTAGAAATAGCAGAGGATAATAAAGTGCCTGTGTATGAAAGATTACAAATAGTCTTATCACTGAAGGGATTAAGTAATGAGTGTGAAGCTACTCCAGAGTATGGGCTTACTCTCAAAATATATATGAAGCAACCTAGGAAGAAAATCTTAAATGTATTTGGTTTTCGGTGTATCGCTATGAAGTCACAGACATCCTAGAGGACAACAATGAAAAATTCATATAAATACTAGATAAACTGTTATTTTTTTATATTCCAATACTAATCTCGGATCAACAATACTCAATTTCCAACGTTCTTCACATTTCAGTAAAAAAGGAAATCCTACTAAGACTCTTCTGTTCTCTCCATCAATTACAACGTATGGATTTGGTCCTCCCGATGCTTTGCTTCCTAGTTTAATAAACAGTAATCTATGGGAGTTCGGCCTGCAGCACTTCCTGCTGGTGGACATGAGATTACCGCTTATCGATTAAGACAGTGTTTTTCAACTCCAGTCCTCAAGGCACACCAACAGGTCATGTTTTCAGGCTTTCCATTATTTTGCACAGGTGATTTGATCAGTTTCACTGCCTTAGTAATCACCACAGCCATTTCATCTGAGGGAAATCCTGAAAACTTGACCTGTTGGTGTGCCTTGAGGACTGGAGTTGAAAAACACTGCATTAAGATATAGTGGTGCTGACAAATACTTACAAACAGGGCTGCTGCTATAAATCACTGATCCCCATACAGACTACCTGACAGGGCTCCCTTTCCCTGTCCGAAAGTGACTAAGTACTTGGATTTATCATTCCCTTTCTCTGTAGCCTCAGCTGCACAGATGAATGAATAGGAAGCACTCCAAGGCTTCCTGCTCATTCACAAACCGAAGCAAGTAAACTTTTCTATGCTTCACTGATGAATCAACACAGGAGTGATTGGTATCGATTGCTCACTGTGTTCATTCAGGAAAGGAAGGGGCGAGTAAATGGCATATTTACTGGCCCCTTATCCTGCTCTCCATCTTGAAACATCCTCCTGCGTGCCCAAAGCAGCTGCCGACAGGACAGAAGGGGAGGGAAACTGGCAATTCTGTGGGGAAAAGTGACACACAGGAGGACCTTGACAACAAATGAAAAGAGGGTATGTGCTAGAACCCAATCCCCCTGCAGTACAACCGGAGGGGGAAAGAAGAGGAGAAGCTGGCAGCACTGTAGGGGAGGCAGGTGAGGATCTGAGGATCGGTGTTTGCAGAAAGACAGTACAGCCAGACATCCTGCTTAAGAGGTGCCTGGGCCCCCCTTTTAAGCTGATGGGGCCCGGGCCCAGTACAGGAGGGCTGGCTTTAGTGCCTTATCAGCCGCCCTGCCTACAAACAATGGGAGTAAAGGGATATTAAAGCAGAAAACCCTCTGTTACAGAGTTATAGCATAGATGAAGTATATGGGGAGACAGCATAGCAGCCATAATATGAGAATGCAATAGCAAACACATTAATAAACCCTTGATTTAAAAATACAACACTGTGGAAAGTGGTGAATCCATGTGCTATTTAACCCTCTGACTGTCAAGGATAAGTCCTCATGATTGTTCTTCTCCTAGACAACCAATGACATGTCGTACATGTAATAGCAGTCATAACGGTAATAAGAGCCGTGAGCTTGCTTAAATTGGCTTTGCACTGTATGTAGAAGTAACAGGGCAGCTTTCCAGCAACCCTGACCGCTTCCACAACATAAGCCAGGTGCCCCCGTTACCTTCGGCTACCGATTCCTTGTGTATGATGTTAATGAGACCAGTATCATTTTTCTATTGCCATTGCCAGACTGTTTATTTAGGATGCTCAGCAAGTTCATGCTTAGTGTAGTGCATGAAGGGAGGGGAGAAGAAGTTTGTAGACATGGTTTTACCAGTCTGCTTCTCCGGCATACACTGGAGACATTAGGAGTCTATTTAGACACCTGACATCTGTGAAGAGGACCTGTAATGCCTGTGTATACTGCCATTAGGGGATTCATTTAGTGAATGTAATAAAGTTAATAAGAAAAAAAAAAAAACACCAAAAGCCCTTACACATGCACTTATGCACATTTAGGCCCCTCTTCACACTTATGTGTTGTGAGTAGGCTCCATCGGACATTTGCAGACGGAATTTACGACAACAAAAATTTGAGAGCCGGTTCTCGAATTTTCCGACAACAAAATCTGTTCTCGTAAATTCCTATCATGTGTAGCCTATTCTGACGCATGGTCTGAATCAAGTACGAGACGGAAGTGCTCGATCTGGTAAAACTAGCATTCGTAATGGAGATAGCACACTGTAATGGACTGAAAAGGACAAGGCTGAAAAACCTGAATCATCTCTCACCAAACTTCTACTAACACGACTGGTATTGAACTTCCCTTTAATAGTGCCGTCATACGCTTTGTACGTGACCGCGTTCTTGGCATTCAGTGTTTCCGACAACAAGCTCCCATCAAACATTTGTTGTCAGAAATTCCGATCATGTCTACGTGGCATTATATGATACAAAATCACTGTAATATAGAGAGGATGGAGTAATGTAGATATTGCTCTTCTTACATTTCAAATTACATTGCCAAGCAATCAACAGTGGAAGAAGAAATGGCTTGATATCTTCTATTTAAATTTGCAACACTGTAGAAGAAACTTGAGCAGGCCAAACACAATCTTACATGCTCAGGATAACTTACAGAAGAGGACTGCAGACTTTTTTTTATTGGTGATGGATGGAGCAGGACTTCTCAGAATAAGGAACTTTTGCAAATGGGAAAGCTTTCTAATATCAACTTTTCCACCCCAGAGTGGCCACGACTGCTTACTTGGAGGCCTCCTACGTAATTGAGATAGTCACTTTAGCTATCATTTCTGGGGGTACCCCTGGAACTCTCCTGACCGCTCTGTGCCTTGACGCAAAAGAAAATTATTCCAAATAGCCATGGCCAAAATGGATTTAGTACTGCATTAACCAGGATACTGATAGACTTGTGTTATCTAATGAACTCTCATATTTCCATGCGCTTATTTCTTTGTAATAAATTCACTTTTAAGGAAATGAAAAAAAAAAAAACACTCTAGGCAGTGTTCTTTTTAAAAAGGCTCATTTGTGCCATGCAGTCTTATTATAATCTCAGTAATAAGTGGTCACAAGTTACCTGTCCAATTAGGAAGTCCTCGGGAACATAAAATCTGAAGCTTTTCAATGATTTATATGGCTTTGTTATATTTCTGCCTGGAATACATCTGTGTATACTGCTAAGAGCATCCATCAACAAGGGATGCATTAAAGTGCATTATGTGTTAATTTACATGACAATATCCAGAATCCTTATGTGTGCAACACAGGCCCTGTGTCTGATAGAATGCTGAATGCAATGTGTTTGAGAAGCAAGTGGATGGACTTCATGGGGTATTTAATTTCTGTGCTAATCATATGCCTGCCGTCATGAACGCTTTCTGTACAAAATACAAGCTGTGGCGGCTTCAGAGAAAACAGCATCTAAGGCAACAAAATCTTCAATTTGAATTGTCTATACATGGCATTATCTGAACACATCCAAATCAGAGCTTGGCATGACAAATCTTTTTATCATCAAAAAGTGGTATCAACAAATACTATACCTTGCTGTTTTCAGGCAGCTAAAAACTGTCCGCAGGATTATGTCACCCCCTCTTATGCCTTCAAAGTCTGAAGGATAGCACAAATACCAAGTTCCAGAATGCTCAGAACACCATGGTATAATATGAGGGATAGTTTCACCCAAAAACTATTCAGTTGTGAATAAAGGGTAATAATGAAAGCAAGAAAGTTATACTTAACTCCACAGCCACACCCCACAGGTCGGCCGCATTCATGTGGGCATGTGGCGCAGTTCTGTTCCCAGGGGACTCTCTTGACCCCTTGTATACTGGTAGAATTGAGCAGCTGCACACACTTTGCAGCACAGACACACTCATGTTTATTAATCAATGTAGTATATACAAAAAGGCAATGTTTCGAAGGGAAACCTTTGTGGAGCCTGGCTGCTTAATGTGTGGTGCATACTTATTTACCGAACCAGCAGTGCCCACTAGCGTCGTGGACAGTCAGAAACAATGTCTACAATATAAAAGCATAAGTAGTTCATGAATATTCATTTCAAACAATAACACAGTACCATCCTCCTCGGGAACGACCACCCCTCCATTGCTTATGACAGTAGTAGACAACCCAACACATTATACAAATGTAAAACATACTAAATGATATAGGTTAATATGAAACAAAGCATAAACTATAAATAAAATAAGTTACTAAGCAGCAGCAGGTTCAAGAATAGCACCAATCCAAAGATTACAATGCGAGAGCTACACTTTGATTTGAATTTTGCTTCAGTTGTAATGTCATTAGGTTTTATTATCAGAAGGAACAATATTATTCCAATAATTTACAGATATATACAGTTATGTACATAAACCCTTGGAAAAAGGTTTGAGAACCCAGGGAACCCTTAAATTTTTTCTTAGATCTACTGTATAGCTCACAACACATTGGATCGAATCAGTTAGCTGTAGGTATAACAATTATCAAACTGCGTTAGGTAAAAGAATAAATATAAAAAAAATATTCTTGATGTAAAGCTTGGGCTGGCTTTTTTCTGCACATATGCTCAATTGTAGGCCGCACTTGAGATAAGTAGGCACACGGAGAACTGCTTTCCTCCATGTGCAGAGCAGCACAGGGAAGCTGTTATTGTAACATGCCTTTTTCCCCTTGATCCCTGCTTGCCCCCCTCTTGTCCATCCCAGGTCATATCACATACAAGAGCCTGGGGCAAACAGAAGAGGAGGACCAGTAAGTAATTAACAGTATTCTTCCCTGCACTGCTCTGCAAATCCATAACAGGGGTTCTAAAATGGCGTTCTTCTGCAAATCAATATTCTGCTTCAGCTTGTTCTTTGCTGTGGCCTATTTTGGGGTGCACCCTTAATATTAATTTTAGCTTGTTGCAATAAATGTATGTGACAACACTGTTTGTAGAAAAAGAGAAACCTGGCAATATGCCCAGAAGAAAAATAGAAACTTGGTTAAGGAATGTACCTGCCACTTTGCCAAGATGCTTCTATAGGAAAATAGGAACCAAGTTTACCTATGCAATATTTCTTAGCATTATAAACATGTATAACGCAGAGTAGTTCATACATCATTTACTAATAAGTCTATGCTTTGTCAAGTGTATTTCTATGATTGAATGAATATATTTGGAGGACGGAAAGGTGCATCGGCAAAGGTTACTATAGATAACATAGATGGGTAGTGGGTACCATTAACTCGTTACAGATCTGAGATACTCCTTTAGCTAGTGTAGAAGTAATATACAGTGCCTTGCGAAAGTGTTCGGCCCCCTTAAACTTTGCAACCTTTTGCCACATTTCAGGCTTCAAACATAAAGATATAAAACTGTAATTTTTTGTGAAGAATCAACAACAAGTGGGACACAATCATGAAGTGGAACGAAATTAATTGGATATTTCAAACTTTGTTAACACATAAAAAACTGAAAAATTGGGCATGCAAAATTATTCAGCCCCTTTACTTTCAGTGCAGCAAACTCTCACCAGAAGTTCAGTGAGGATCTCTGAATGATCCAATGTGGACTTAAATGACTAATGATGATAAATAGAATCCATCTGTGTGTAATCAAGACTTTGTATAAATGCACCTGCACTGTGATAGTCTCAGAGGTCCATTTAAAGTGCAGAGAGCATCATGAAGAACAAGGAACACACCAGGCAGGTCCGAGATACTGTTGTGGAGAAGGTTAAAGCCGGATTTGGATACAAAAAGATTTCCCAAGCTTTAAACATCCCAAGGAGCACTGTGCAAGTGATATTATTGAAATAGGAGTATCAGACCACTGAAAATTTACGAAGACCTGGCCGTCCCTCTAAACTTTCAGCTCATACAAAGAGAAGACTGATCAGAGATGCAGCCAAGAGGCTCATGATCACTCTGGATGAACTGCAGAGATGTACAGCGGAGGTTGGAGACTCTGTCCATAGGACAACAATCAGTCGTATACTGCACAAATCTGGCCTTTATGGAAGAGTGGCAAAAAGAAAGCCATTTCTTAAAGATATCCATAAAAAGTGTCATTTAAAGTTTGCCACAAGCCACCTGGGAGACACACCAAACATGTGGAAGAAGGTGCTCTGGTCAGATTACCAAAATCAAACTTTTTGGCAACAATGCAAAACGTTATGTTTGGCGTAAAAACAACACAGCTCATCACCCTGAACACACCATCCCCACTGTGAAACATGGTGGTGGCAGCATCATGGTTTGGGCCTGCTTTTCTTCAGCAGGGACAGGGAAGATGGTTAAAATTGATGGGAAGAAGGATGTACCCAAATACAGGACCATTCTGTAAGAAAACCTGATGGAGTCTGCAAAAGACCTGAGACTGGGACGGAGATTTGTCTTCCAACAAGACGATGATCCAAAACATAAAGCAAAATCTACCATGGAATGGTTCACAAATAAACATATCCAGGTGTTAGAATGGCCAAGTCAAAGTCCAGACCTGAATCCAATCGAGAATCTGTGGAAAGAACTGAAAACTGCTGTTCACAAACGCTCTCCATCCAACCTCACTGAGCTCGAGCTGCTTTGCAAGGAGGAATGGGCAAAAATTTTAGTCTCTCGCTGTGCAAAACTGATAGAGACATACCCCAAACGACTTACAGCTGTAATCGCAGCAAAAGGTGGCGCTACAAAGTATTAACTTAAGGGGGCTGAATAATTTTGCACGCCCAATTTTTCAGTTTTTTATTTGTTAAAAAAGTTTGAAATATCCAATAAATTTCATTCCACTACATGATTGTGTCCCACTTGTTGTTGATTCTTCACAAAAAATGACAGTTTTATATCTTAATTTTTGAAGCCTGAAATGTGGCAAAAGGTCGCAAAGTTCAAGGGGGCCAAATACTTTCGCAAGGCACTGTATAAGGGATTACATCCTTTGGATAGATATTTACCACTAACTTGTTATATCAGGTGTAGTTTCCCTTTAGTGGCAGATGTACAGTGAATCCACCCAATGTTGTTTTTCAAACTACAGTGACAGTGTACATTGATACAGAATGCCTTCTCTGTAGTTGCGGCGCCTGTATACTCAGAGGGCAGCACTAAGAGGAGCACAGGGAGTGCAAGCGCGTGGCTGGATCTGGAGGTGACATCATGTGTATGGCAGCGGTAAATGCAGATTGTGAAGGGGGGGAACAGAGAGTGGGAGCACATAGATGAATGTAGCAGGAGATGGCATCCAGTGGATGGCAGTGCTGAATGCAGAATGCAGAGAGGGGTAGCAGAGAGCAGGGGCACATGGCTGGATGAGACTAAATGTAGCAGGAAGTGAGATCATAATAACTTTATGCACAGTTATAGCACAACATAAAGCTATTATGATCTCACCGCCTGCTACATTCAGTCTGATCCAGCTGTGTGCTCCCACTTTCTGCAGTCTGCATCACCTCTGCCATACACAAGATGTCACCTCCTGCTTCAGCCATGTGCTCCCTCCCTCTGCCCAACCCCCAGTCTGTTTTGACCGCTGCCTTACACATACAGTGCTCTGGTTCTCTGCCCCCACTTTCCCCTCCCTGTACTCTGCATCGCACCACTGCCAGACAACAGACTAAAAAAGGGATCTCACTTCCTGATCCAGCCATGGGCTCCCAATCTGTGCTCCCTCTCTCACTCCGTATTCAGGGCTGCCACTGGACGTCACCTCCTCCTTCAGCTCCCGCTTGCTGCACTCCCTGTGGTGCTGCCCTCTAAGTTTATAGGAGCCCGAACTACAGGAGGCATCGGATATCAATGTGCACTGACAATACTCAATGTCATTATACCTTAAGAACAACACAGAAAACAACATTGGGTGGTATATATCAACGACAATGTTGATTTTTGGCAAAATCTGAAGAATCCAGTTTAGAAACTCTCTCTCACTCATAGCTGCATGCTGGTTTGGACAAAGATAGTGTACAAATAGTAAATCATATAGATCATCTGAGTGAACACGTGCAACTTGTTCCCAACTACTGGCTACCGTGGAAATCATACACACTGCCATATGATGCTAGGACAGCTGTGCTGTTTACTTATTTGAATTAAATAAGGGCAGATAAGGTATGGTAAAGCAAGCACAGATAACAAAAATCTTCCCATATGATTATGCGCTTATTTATCATGTTACTTGCATGTAATTTATCGTTTTACATGCATGTAATTTACCTGTGAAAACCACCCTTGTATAGGCATTCTAAAGCCCCAAGACTGTTGTTGGGCACCACCATCTTGGATGTGAGGTCAGCAGCCCCATCAGACTCTGAACCGTCACAAAAATTACACACTATAATATTACCTCCCCCAGCAGTTACGTAATAGGTTATGTAGGGAGATGAGGGGATGGGCAGAGATTCTGGGTCAGCACAGACAATAATTAGACATTCCCAGAAGAGAGAATGTGACAGAATGTGAGACCTTACTATGCCAAGTAGAAATATGTTGTAATGTGAACCAAATGAAAAGCAGCACTGCTCGCATGCTCCTGTCAAATTTACCAGCTGGTTCACACACTGCTGCTGGGTCACTGATAAGAGCACACCAAGCCCAACCATATAGCAACAAATGTTTCACAGGATTGCACACCAATAGACCATATTACATTTTTGAAATGGGTGTTTGTAAAAAAAATGTTTTTTAAATATAGTGTACATAAGAATACTACCATCAGCACTACAACATGCCCAATGACATCTGGCCATGCTGAGCCATATATACAACCCTGGCCAAAAGTTTTTAGAATGAAACACATATTAGTTTTCACAAAGTCTGCTACTTCAGTGTTTTTAGATCTTTTTGTCAGATGTTACTATAGTATACTGAAGTATAATTACAAGCATTTCATAAGTGTCAAAGGCTTTTATTGACAATTACATTAAGGCCGGAATCACACTTGTGCGGTGCGAATTTCAGCTCTCTTATCTCTGCAGGGAGATAACAGAAGTGTTCAGCAGATCCATTGCATTTTAGCTGCGAATTTGGAGACCTGGGAGAAGTTACAGGGGAGAGGAGAGTGGGGGAGAAGTGTATTGAGCTGAATGAGAGAAATTCCTGAAGAGAAATTAACACATCTGCAAATCAGCTGCGTACCCATAGAAGATAATGGGCCTGAATTCGCACCTGAGCCACACCGCAAGTCATAAAATACGCACACGTTTTTTCTGCAATGCACAATGCGAATGCATCGCACATATGTGAACCAGCCTCATTGAAAACAATGTATTTAGAAATGTTCTGCGTATTGGATGCGGTTTAAGCCGCACTCAATTTGCATAGGTGGGAATCCGGCCTACGTTTATGCAGAGACAATATTTGCATCGTTAACCCTTCTTTTTCAAAACTTCTGCAATTTGCCCTGGCATGCTGTCAGTCAACTTCTGGGCCACATCTTCACTGATGGAAGCCCATTCTTGTATAATCCATGCTTGGAGTTTGTCAGAATTTGTGGGGTTTTTTATTTGTGTACCTGTCTCTTCAGGATTGACCACAAGTTCTCAATGGGATTAAAGTCTGGGGAGTTTCCTGGCCATGGACCCCAAATTTCGATGTTTTGTTCCATAACCACTTAATAATCACTTTTGTTTTATGACAAGGCACTCCGTCATGCTGGAATAGGCACTGTTCATCACCAAACTGTTCTTGGATGGTTGGGAGAAGTTGCTCTCGGAGGATATTTTTGTACCATTCTTTATTAATGGCTGTGTTCTTAGGCAAAATTGTGAGTGAGCCCCACTCCCTAGGCTGAGAAGCAACCCCACACATGAATGGTCTCAAGATGCTTTACTGTTGTCATGACACAGGACTGATGGTAGCACTAACCTTTTCTTCTTCTGAAAAGGTTTTTTCCAGATGCCCCAAACAATTGGAAGGGGGATATATCAGGAAAAATTACTTTACCCCAGTGTTTAGTAGTCCAATCCCTGTACCTTTCTGCAGAATAATAGTCTGTCCCTGGTGTTTTTCCTGGAGAGAAGTGGCTTCTTTGTTGCCCCTCTTGACACCAGACCATCCTCCAAAAGTCTTTGCCTCACTGTGTGTGCAGATGTAATCACACCTGCCTGCTGTCATTCCTGAGCAACCTCTGCACTGTTGGTGCCCCAATTCTACAGCTGAATCAGCTGAAGAAGATGGCCCTGGCACTTGCTGGCCCTTCTTGGGCGCCCTGAAGCCGTCTTCACAAATACAGTGTAAATGTTTTTTTAAGGGATTAAAGGGGTTGTAAAGCTTTGTGTTTTTTCACCTTAATGCACCTTGAGGCTGGGTCCACACTTGTGCAGTGCGTATTTCAGCTCTTTCATCTCTGCAGATAGATAAGGGAAGTGTTCAGCAGATTAGATCCGTTTTTGCTGCGAATTTGGAGACCTGGGAGAAGTTCCGGGTGAGAGGAGAGTGGGGGAGAAGTGTATTGAGCTGAATGAGAGAAATTCCAGAAGAGAACTGAACATATCTGCGAATCAGCTGCGTACCCATAGAAGATAATGGGACTGAATTCGCACCTGAGCCGCACCGCAAGACATAAAATCCGCACACGTTTTTTCTGCAATGCGCAGTGCGAATGCATCGCACATATGTGAACCAGCCTCATTGAAAACAATGTATTTAGAAATGTTCTGCGTATTAAATGCGGTTTAAGCCGCACTCAATTCGCATAGGTGTGCATCCTCTTTTCTAAATCATCAGCAGCCAAAAACTGCTATATCATTCATATGCAGACGACACGCAACTGTACTTCCGCATTTGCAATAAGAAGGATCACCGCCTCAATCTAGAGACCTGTCTCTCTTTGATAGAGGACTGGATGACAAAGAGTTATCTCAAACTCAACGGAGCGAAAACAGAACTTCTTCTGTTTCACGCCAAGCGTAGGAATCAACCGACAACAACTTGGATCCCCCCGCCCATTCTGGGCAAAACCATCACCCCTAGCTCCAAAGTCAAAAGTCTTGGGGTCCTCTTTGACTCCTACATGACAATGGACGCACAAATAGGGTCAGTAGTCAGCGGATCTCACCATCTGCTGCGCCTACTACGCAGACTCACTCCTTTTATTCCCAAGAAAGACATAGCAGTCGTGGTGGGAGCGATTGTAAACTTCAGACTGGACTATGCAAATGCCCTTTACCTCGGACTCCCCAAGTACCAAATCGCTCGTCTTCAAGTCGTTCAAAATACGGCTGCCAGACTTGTGACTGGGAAAAAACCCTGGGAATCAATCTCACCTTCACTGAGATCCCTTCACTGGTTACCAGTTAAAGACAGAATCACCTTTAAAGCACTCTGTCTAACGCATAGATGTATCCATGGGAATGCTCCCTAATTATCTATGCGAAAAATTAAAAGCTCACAATCCCAATCGTATTCAACGATCCACCAATCAAAATCGACTTCTGATACCGAAAGCCAGATACAAGTCCAAAGGAGACAGGAGATTCGCTGTCCAAGGTCCCAGACTATGGAACGCCTTACCAGCCAGCGTTCGGTTGGAGGAAAACCACTTAGTCTTCAGGAGAAAGATCAAGACTCATCTCTTTTGATCTCAAAGGAGACAGGAACAACAAGCGCCCAGAGGCGATTTACTTTGCATGTGCTGCTCTATATAAGTTTTCATTCATTCATTCATTCAACCCAGCCTAAAACGGAGGGGCCCCGCAGCCCCTCCGTTTTACTTACCTAACCCACAAAACTCCATGGGCTCGTTCCCGCGATAGTTTCCCCCTGCTTGAGGAGGCTTGTCATTGGAGATTGATAGCAGCGCAGCCATTGGCTCGCACTGCTGTCAATCACATCCAATGACAGGGGCGGGGCTGAGTTATAGCCACCGGCTGAATCATGGGAGCGCACCAGCAAGCTGACCCCTCTGGGAGAGAGCTTCCCATGAAGGGGGTTAGCGCTTGCGGGAAGGAGCCGAGACAGCTGCCGAGGGGTCCCAGAAGACCAGGATCGGGGCCACTCTGTGCAAAACTAACTGCACAGTGGAGGTAGGTAAACACAGCCATACAACCCCTTTAAGTTCATTTTGATGGCAAAGAGGGACTCTACCATTAATTGTAATTCATATGATCACTCTTCATAACATTCAGGAGTATATGCAAATTTTCATCATAAAAACTGAGGCAGCGGACTTTGTGAAAATGTATATTTTCAAAACTTTTGGCCACGACTGTATATAATAAGTTAAAAGGAATACAAGAAGCACAAACATTTGTTCCACTGCCGCATTAAGCAAGGAAAGTTTTCCCCAATGGAAAAAAAGCTATTAAAACGTGACAGAGAGCTTAACATTTCCTTTTGGATATTCCTTATCCAAAACTTAAAAAAAAAGCCTCTTCCCTTTACTGATCCATCCTTCAGTTATCTCTTGAGTCATCACATACAATGCAGGACCAGCAGTACTGGATTGTAAATAAAGACGCAGATGGCTTGCCCAGAATCTGGAGCATTGGAAGGAAGACGAGAACACTGGATAAGGAAAGAGTACTTTTAATAGTACCATAGACAAAAATGAGCATTTAACCCTTGCAGTACAGGGAGAATGGAGAACCCCACTGCAAGTTTTTTTATTTTATTTCCCTGCCGTTTAGCTTCAATCCTTAATGTAGAGCAGGGGTCTCAAACTGGTGGGCCTCCAGTCCCATGAGGCATTGCAAGGCTGACAGTTACAAGCATGACTCCCACAGGCAGGGGCATAATGGGACTTGTAGTTTCACTGGAGGGCTGCCAGTTTGAGACCCTTGATGTAGAGGTTTAGTAAATAAACTTCATACTACCCATAGAGAACCTCACCAAATCAGCAGGGATACGCAGAATCTGGCACTTAAAACATAAGTGCACTTATAACACTTAAGGGGCTTAACAAGTTAAATCATTTGCAGCTTATTTGTAAACATCTCATAACACCACTTGAAGCAGGAAAGTAGATTTAGAAGCATACAGCTTGCATCATTCTGAAGCCTTGAGCGAGTGATTAAAAAACGTATATAGCGCTGCACATGCGAACTGAATCACCTCTGGGCGCTCGTTTGACCATTTCTCCTTTGAAGTTAAAAGAGATGGGATTTGATCTTTCTCCTAAAGGTCAAGTGGTTCTCCTCCAACCGAATGCTGGTTGGTATAGCATTCCATAGTCTGGGGCCTTGAACCGCAAATCTTCGCTCTCCTTTGGACTTGTATTGTACTTTTTACTTTTCATTAAAGTGTTATTGCTCCTGAGGAGCCGATGTCCAGTGGGATGGTTAATGCTCAGGGAATAATAAGGCCTCATGCACACTGGGGGCCAGATTCAGGTAGATGAGAGCTTTTTTGCTCTGGAGTAACGCATCTGATTTACGTTACGCTGCAGAAATTTTAGGAAGCAAGTGCTGTTATTCATGAAGCACTTGCTCCTAAAGTTGCGGCAGCGTATCGCAAATGAGCCGGCGGAATTCAAATTGGGCGGGTACGGGGCGCGTATTATTTAAAATAAGCGCGATCCCGCGGCGAACGTACTGCGCATGCGTCGAGTGTCAATGCATCCCAGTGCGCATGCTCCAAGTTCTGTCAGTGAACGTCAATGACGTCACGTCCCCATTCATGAATGTTTTACGCAAACGACGCGATTTGTTTTTTTTCCGACGCCATGACGACGGCTATACCTAACATAGGATATTCCACTAGGAGGCTGCTTTATCTATACGCCGCGTATCGCTTCCGGAAACGTCGTAAAGTCACTGCGTCGTGCCCGAAAAAGATCGTGAATTGACGATTTCCGCTCATTAACATATTTTTTGAGCGTAAATCGGCGGGAACGCCCCCGGCGCCATTTTTAAGTTGAAGTAACGATGCGATGGCGAAATTCAATTACGCCGATCGCATCGGAACTCCAACCCGGCGTTTCTTGTTTTCTGGTTACAGAAAACAAAAACACTGGCTTAAAGTGACAGTTAGGCTGGCGGATCCATTGATCCGCCAGCCTAACTCTACCTGAATCTGGCCCTGGATGTTTTTCCAGCTGCTGTTTTTGGCTTCAGGATGTTTTTTTCTGAAGCCAATAAACTCCTTAGCATGTTATCCTTTGTGTCCACATAGGATGTTCGCAGCAGTTTTTGGCAGGGGCGTTTTCTGGCTTGAAAAAAATCCCAGAAGTAGTGGGTTTTTGTCCAGGTTCACACTGAACTCGCACGGCTTCACTCCCGCTGGCAGTCCCGATTTCGGCCGCGATTTCAGAGACATCTGTGCAAGTTTCTGCACAGATGTCAATGTAAATCGCGGCCCAAAATCGCAAAAAGTAGCACAGGAACTACTTTTTGAAATCAGTGCTGCGCTGCACCGCAATAAGTGTATATATAGATTGGTTTGCGCAAAAGTTATAGCTTCTACAAAATAGGGGATAGATTTATGGCATTTTTTATTTATTATTTTTTTTTTTTACTAGTAATGGCAGCGATCTGTGATTTTTATTGTGACCTTGACATTGCGGTGGACATATCGGACACTTTTGACATGTTTTTGGGACCATTAACATTTATACAGCGATTAGTGCTATAAAACTGCACTGATTACTGTGTAAATGTGACTGGCAGGGAAGGGGTTAACACTAGGGGGAGCTGAAGGTGTTAATATGTTCCCTGCGAGTGATTCTAACTATAGGGGGAGGGGACTCACAAGGGGAGGAGACCGATCTGTGTTCCTCTGTACTGGGAACACACATCGGTCTCCTCACTTCTGACAGGAAGTGGATCTGTGTGTTTACACACACAGATCCACACTCCTGCCTTGATTGCCGGAAAACGTGGGTGCCCGTCGGGGACGCGCACCGGGTCGCGAGCTTTGCCGCGGGAGTGCGCGTGCGGTGCGCATGCTCTCTTGCGGCCGCGATGCAAAGGACGTCATATGGCGTCCACTCTGAGGGACAGACAGTTCCTGCCAACGTCATATTACTATGACTCGGTAGGGAACTGGTTAAAAACGATCTAACTCCAAAAAATGCTGAAAAACTTGGCTATTCAGCGTTGATCAGCATTTTTGAGCCATAAGCTTTTGTGGGAGTATAATTTTGTTAACAAAAATTTAACAAAAACGCTACTGCAAAAACGCTGAAAAACACATTTTACAGCTTTCTATAGCTAATGCTACTGTTTTTTTTTCTATAATGTTCAGTGTGCATGAGGCCTAAAGCTTAGCTGAAATGAAAACAGTGGTGAGAAAGCCTATCCTTTTCCTATGCAATAGGAAGAGATGCCCAGTTGGGCTTGAGCACACACGGCTGGTTGGGCCACAGGAAGAGTTTCCAAGCAAAGCTGTAAATACTGTATTAATTTGCTTTAGTTTTACACATACTATCATTTTTCAAAGAATGTTAAGTGCTTAAACACTTTATATGGAAGTCAGCCTTTGACCACACAAACGGTCTTTCTGTGCGATAATTGCATACCAAAAACAGTGTTCAGTAGTGATCAGTAGTGATGAGCGGAATACGCCATATTCGATTTCGCGATATTTCGCAAATATTTTGAAGAATATTCGTTAATATCGAATATTCGTGATATTTTATAAAAAAAAAAAAAATTGCGAAATTTCGCCAATGCGAAATTTCGCAATTTTTTTTTGGAAAAAAATATCACAAATATTCGATATTTACGAATATTCGCTATATTTTATAAAAAAAAAAATAGCGAAATTTCGCATATGCGAAAGCGAAAATAATTGCGAAATTTCGCTATTTTTTTTTGGATAAAATATCACGAATATTCGATATTTACGAATATTCGCTATATTTTATAAAAAAAAAATATGAAATTTCGCTAGTGCGAATGCGAAATTGATTGCGAAATTGATTGCGAAATTTGAAAAATACGAATATTCAAAATAGCGAATATTCGTCGCGATATTCGAGTTATTCGCGAATACTCGAATATGCAATATTCGTAGCGAATATTCGCAATGCGAATATTCGTGAGCAACACTAGTGATCAGCTGGCAAAATCCATTTCCCCTGATGGCTTTGTCTTTTGAATACTTGGGCAGTCTTGGTTTAGACTGGACATTGCCTATGTTATCTGTCAGATAGGCTAATGTTTTCTAATGCCTCTAGGCACTTTTAGATCAGAGCTAACTGTTCTTTATTGGCAAAATGCCTTGTGTGCAGTGCACCTTTAACTTTAGAAAGGCTGCTAAATAGTAAAGTTAAATAAGGCAGAACCACAAAAGTGGCTACATATGAGCAGAGAAAATGAGAAAATGCAGAACTGTACTGTAGCTCGTGGAGAACAAATTCTCTGCTTCATTTCAAACATTAAACTTAAAAACTCAAGGCAGTTTTGTTATACACAACACTCGCAGAAATGTAATTTCCTGCTTGTATGATTGGATTGGATCACTGATTTTTCTAGAAGTCTGCACTAAGATAAAAGTCACATTTTAGAAACCCCCTTCAATAGGGATTTGAGTGTTTTTGAGATATTACCCAAGTGTTAAATACTTCTAAAGAGATGTAGACCATGCAGCTTTCCTCACTGGAGCACTGAGAGTTCACAGGGTGATTATAATGAACCAGATCCTCCTATTCAGAATCAACATTCAAAACACATGATGAAACACATAGCTATTACCTTAGAGAAAATGGTAGGAATCTGCTACTAGGTTTGTTAATCACTCAGGGAGTGCCTGCCCACAATGTACTGGGGAAACACGTCCGTGCAGCCAAAACAATGTACTAGTACATTGCTGTCCGCATCCTGTGATTGTACACAGCGGGAGTCTGTCAGCAGGTTCTGGCCAAGGATTCAAGGCTGGGACCTGCTGATAGATTATTTATTATAAATACACCTAAATACACATACATACACACACAGTATCTCACAAAACTGAGTACAAACCTCTCACATTTTTGTGAGTATTTTATTATATCTTGTCATGTGACAACACTGAAGAAATGACACTTTGCTATAATGTAAGGTAATGAGTGTACAGCTTTTATAACAGTTTCAATTTGCTGTCCCCTCAAAATAACTCAACACACAACCATTAATATCTAAACTTCTGTCAACAAAAGTGGGTACACCCCCAAGTGAAAATGTCCAAATTGGGACCAAAATGTAAATATTTTGTGTGCCCACCATCATTTTCCCACACTGCTTTAACCCTCTTGGGCATGGAGTTCACCATAGCAACACAAATTGCCACTGGAGTCTTCTTCCACTCCTCCATGACAACATCACGGGGCTGGTGGATGTTAGAGGCCTTGCACTCCTGCACCTTCCGTTTAAGGATTCCCCACAGATGCTCAATAGGATTTAGGTCTGGAGACATGCTTGGCCAGTCTATCACCTTTATCCTCAGCTTCTTTAGCAAGGCAGTGGTCATCTTGGAATTGTATTTGGGGTCATTATTATGTTGGAATACTGCCCTGGGAGGGGATCATGCTCTGCTTCAGTATGTCACAGTACATGTTGGCATTCTGGGGTAGGAGATACACAAGTTCAAATCCATATACTTTGTAGCACTCCACCTTCTTCAATTAGAGTCTGTACAGCTGAATAGTATTTTTAAAGAAGTATAGCCAAAGCAATTTTGGCTATACTTCTCCGTTCAGTTTGTTTTGCACTCCTGTGACCCATTTACAGCTGACAGTGGGCTAAAGTCCACTCTTGGCTGGAGTCACTCATCTGGTCCAGGCTCCAGAAAACATCCAGATCATATGGATGGGATCCAACCAGATGCCTGAACTGGCACCTTGCTCATTGATCCACTGAGAGCTCGAGTCTGCTCTTCCCACCCCCTTCACAGCCCAGTACTCCAGTGCTGAAGGGGCAGAGAAGAAAGCCAGTGACTGATAGTCATGGCTCTCTGCTCAAAGTGGAGGGGGAGAACTGAGTGAACAGCAGTGTTCCATTGTTCAGTTCTCACTGCAGAGCCGACATGGGACAGACACAGCATCACATCAATGCTGCATCCACCTAGATGAGTATAAATGCTTGTTTTTATAAAGTGACTGTAAAGGCACAAAGCTTTTAACCTTTATGCATTCTATGCATGAAGGTAAAAAAACCTTCTGTGTGCCGCAGCCCCTCCCTAATACTCAATCCCTCCCTAATACTCAATCCAGCAAAGTCCATGAGAGACTAGGCTCTCCGGGACACGCACTCCCAATTCGCTTTTGGCAGCAGTGGGAGCCATTGGCTCATGTTCCTGTCAATCACAGCCAGTAAGCCAATCAGGAGACAGAGGGGGCGGGTCCATGTGTGAATGGACACAGAGCCACGGCTTGGGAGCCCATCTGCTTGAGTACACCTGGCAAAGGGGAGGGGCCATGAGCACCAGCAAGGGTCCTGAGAAGAGAAGGATCTGGGCTGCTCTGTGTAAAACCATTACACAGAGCAGATAAAAGTGTAACATGTTTGTTATTTTATTGTAAAAAAAAAAAAAATAGAGTTCAGAAAAACGTATGCAGCATATACACGATTGAAATGGTTCTCAAATTTTCAGTTTTGTTGTCGGAAATTCCGATCGTGTGTACACAATTCTGATGCACAAAATTCCATGCATGCTCGGAGTCAAGCAGAAGAGCCGCACTGTCTATTGAAACTTAATTTTTCCCGGCTCGTCGTACATCACCGCGTTTTTGACATTCAGAATTTCTGACATTTGAACCAACATCCGTCGGAAAAAAATACATGTTTTTTTCGTCTGTATGCGGCATACAGTGCCTTGCGAAAGTATTTGGCCCCCTTGAACTTTGCGACCTTTTGCCACATTTCAGGCTTCAAACATAAAGATATAAAACTAATTTTTTGTGAAGAATCAACAACAAGTGGGACACAATCATGAAGTGGAACAAAATTTATTGGATATTTCAAACTTTTTTAACAAATAAAAAATAAAAAAATTATTCAGCCCCCTTAAGTTAATACTTTGTAGTGCCACCTTTTGCTGCGATTACAGCTGTAAGTTGCTTGGGGTATGTCTCTATCAGTTTTGCACATCGAGCTCAGTGAGGTTGGATGGAGAGCGTTTGTGAACAGCAGTTTTCAGTTCTTTCCACAGATTCTCGATTGGATTCAGGTCTGGACTTTGACTTGGCCATTCTAACACCTGGATATGTTTATTTGTGAACCATTCCATTGTAGATTCGCCTTTATATTTTCGATCATTGTCTTGTTGGAAGACAAATTTCCGTCCCAGTCTCAGGTCTTTGGCAGACTCCATCAGGTTTCCTGTATTTGGCTCCATCCATCTTCCCATCAATTTTAACCATCTTCCCTGTCCCTGCTGAAGAAAAGCAGGCCCAAACCATGATGCTGCCACCACCATGTTTCACAGTGGGGATGGTGTGTTCAGGATGATGAGCTGTGTTGCTTTTACGCCAAACATAAGGTTTTGCATTGTTGCCAAAAAGTTTGATTTTGGTTTCATCTGACCAGAGCACCTTCTTCCACATGTTTGGTGTGTCTCCCAGGTGGCTTTTGGCAAACTTTAAAAACGACACTTTTTATGGATATCTTTAGGAAATGGCTTTCTTCTTGCCACTCTTCCATAAAGGCCAGATTTGTGCAGTATACGACTCATTGCTGTCCTATGGACAGAGTCTCCCACCTCAGGTGTAGATCGCTGCAGTTTATCAAGAGTGATCATGGGCCTCTTGGCTGCATCTCTGATCAGTCTTCTCCTTGTATAAGCTGAAAGTTTAAAGGGGCGGCCAGGTCTTCGTAGATTTGCAGTGGTCTGATACTCCTTCCATTTCATTATTATCACATGCACAGTGCTCCTTGGGATGTTTAAAGCTTGGGAAATCTTTTTGTATCCAAATCCGGCTTTAAACTTCTCCACAACAGTATCTCGGACCTGCCTGGTGTGGTCCTTGTTCTTCATGATGCTCTCTGCGCTTTAAACGGACCTCTGAGACTATCACAGTGCAGGTGCATTTATACAGAGACTTGATTACACACAGGGGGATTCTATTTATTATCATTAGTCATTTAGGTCAACATTGGATCATTCAGAGATCCTCACTGAACTTCTGGAGAGAGTTTGCTGCACTGAAAGTAAAGGGGCTGAATAATTTTGCACGCCCAATTTTTCAGTTTTTTATTTGTTAAAGTTTGAAATATCCAATAAATTTCGTTCCACTTCATGATTGTGTCCCACTTGTTGTTGATTCTTCACAAAAAATGACAGTTTTATATCTTTATGTTTGAAGCCTGAAATGTGGCAAAAGGTCGCAAAGTTCAAGGGGGCCGAATACTTTCGCAAGGCACTGTAAGTCCCTTTTCAATATAAGCCAGATAGTGTGTCGTCTCCAAAAGCATATACATATTTTTTTGCAAATAACCATAAGATTAAGGCCCCTTTCACACTGGGGCGGGAGACGCGGTGGCAGTATAGCGCTGCTAAAAATAGCATCACTATACCGTCGGATTTGCCGTGGGATTTGGCCGCTATCGGTGCAGTGTTAACCCCCGCTAGCGGCCGATAAAGGGTTAATACCACCCGCAATGCGCCTCTGCAGAGGAGCATTGCAGACGGTATTGCTGCAGTTTTCCATTGTTTTAAATGGGAAGGAGCGGTGAAGAAGCGGTATACATACCGCTCCTCTCACCGCTCCAAAGATGATGCTAGCAGGAGATTTTTTTCTCTCCTGTCAGCGCATCGCCTCAGTGTGAAAGCCCTCCGGCTTTCACATTGAGGTTGCTGGGAAAGAGTTTTTCAGGCAGTATAGCAGCGCTATTTTTAGCGCGGTACCGCCTGAAAAACTCCTCAGTGTGAAAGGGGTCTAAGCGGATCCTGTACAGAAGGTGGCCATTACTCTCATATGCCTAGGGGAGCATGATGTCTGAATAAAGCTCTACTCACATTTTCTTGAAATATCTAAGGCCCCGTACACACCATTAAATAAATGTAACCAAATCGGTCTGACAGACCGATTTGATCAGATTTGTCTGCTGGGCTATTTTGGTTTGATCGTGTACACATGATCAAACCAAAATCCCCGCCGGCAGACCGTTGACGCCACCACGTCACTGCACCAGGAAGTAAATAACTTCCACGCATGCGTCGAATGCATTCGACGCATGTGCGGGCAGATATGTCTGCTGGTTAGCGTACTAACCGGCAGACATGTCGGATGGACGGGTTCCCAGCAGACAGATTTTAAAGCATGCTTTAAAATTTGTCTGCTGGAAAAACCCGTCTGTCCGCCCGTACACACGATCGAATTTGTCTGTTGAAACGGTCTGTCAGACCGGTTTCAGCAAATAAATTTGACCGTGTGTACGCGGTCTAAGACAAAAAGTTGCAGCATTTGATTCAACCAACATTTAAAACATTGTTTTTAGGTGGAGATAGATAAAGGTCACAACTAAGTTAGATATTTATACTATATAAAATGCAAAATAAAAAAAAGTTTTAATAAAAAAAGTTTTATTTAAAATTCAATAAAATTTCAATTAACGGCCACAGTATGAGAGTACAATGCATTGATACGCAGCAAATGCGTTCCCTAATAGAATCACATTCAAAATATATCTTGGGCTAAACCTGTGTGTGGAATGTAAAATATTCAAGATCGTTTGTTTCTCAGAGATGTGACAGAGTTGTTCTTTTTTTAATGTATGTTTTTGCTACCATCAGGATATCTAATTAGTTGTGATGATTTAACCGTGGTAGTGAGAACATTAGAATTGCACCAAGAAACATGTTAAGATGATCAGGCAGAATGGAAGGGAACAAAGGCATTTCTTTTGGGTGCATAACAAGAGCCCAAATCTTCAGAGAGCTTATTTATTTATGCCGTACCATATGACACAAGGTTTTGCCTTTAGCACTACAAAACAGAGACAGATTTTCTGTGTTCTGTAGGTACTATGCACTATACATGGCCTTATCACTGCCGTCTGTTCTGACAAACACCTAAGCTCTGTAATGAACTGCACTGGGCTTAGTCTCGGAGTTCTACATGCTAATACAAAGTATAACTAGATAAAGAGAAAACAAAATAAAAGAGATGTTTCTAAATTAAACAGAATTTTGTTATCATATTCACAAATATGAGTGTTCCTCGCATCACAAGAGTGGCAAGATAATGGGAATGGTGCTTTATAAAGTACTTTCAAGACGGCAATTGTGTTGTACTACGCAGCGGGCTACTCAATTTCCAGTATAAAAAAATACTCAATGCTAAGTTTTACAAATATAAATGAAGCACTGTAAAATCTCTCAGAGTACATCTTGTACTGTTCTTTGCAATGCTCTGTAAAATAAATACTAAATTGAGTACAACAGTTAACACTGAATTTTAATTTGCTTATATTTTGCCTTCCCTGGTTCCTCCTTTCTCACCTCATCAACATGCTAATGGATTTTTTTAAAGCAAACTGTTACATTTTTTTTTTTTTTTTTTTGCATACTGCATTTTAGATCCATTGACATTATCACAGTTTTTTGTGATTATGCAGGCAGATCATGGATGGTGGGAGGAGCCAGCAATTCTTGATACAAACAGTGAGCCTCTAACTGGTCTTCCTGACACCAAGAGGTAAAAAAGTGACAGGGGAGGAAGCTGAAGCACACAGTCTGTGGTTGACAACCTCAGCTCTGTTTCTTTGTGCTGTGTGAAGGGGGCGTGTCTCTTCCCTCCAATCAGCTCTCCTTATTGATATCTGCAGTAATATAAGCTCCCTGCCCCCTGCTTAAAGTTCAGACAGGCTGTATAAATTCTATACTTTGAATGGATGTAGAGAATATAAAACTGCAGATAAACAGGTACACTTAAGGCTAGTTACTTCACTGGGTAAATGTAAGAGTGCACAACCACTTTAAAGAATAACAGTCTACTTAAAGAGGAAATAAAATTCCCTTGATTATATGTACCTATAGGTAAGCCTATAATAAGGCTTACCTAAAACTAGTGTAAACATTTCCTAAACTTGCATCGTTTAGGAGATATTTACTGTATACGCTGTCAATGACGTCATCGGTGCATGCTCTCTGAAGGAACGCCCAACCGTGCCATTTTTTAGAACCCTGTGCCGTGACCGGCAGGCTCATGCGCGCAGTAGTGACATCAAGCAGCTCCAGCCAGTCACACAGCTGGAGACTGCGGACCTGGAAGGAAGACAGACGAAGATAGATCCGTCCTCCAGCGGGGATGACAAGGGCTTAGTTTACAGGTAAGTTTTCATAATGTGCTAGTATGTGATGCACACTAGCACATTATGCCTTTACTTTGTAGGTCACCAGAAAAAAAAAATGTTTACTTCCTCTTTAAAAAAAATGTATAGCCCTGGACAGTGGCGGCTGTCAAGCAATATCACTGGATCGAGATGGGGCTCAGCTAAGTATTAGGGGGGCTGCTGTACATAGAAGGTACTTTTTATTAATAGAATGCATTAACCACTTAAGGACCAGAAGGATTTGCCCCCTTAATGACCAGGCCATTTTTTGCGATACGGCCCTGCGTCGCTTTAACCGACAATTGCACGGTTGTGCGATGTTATACCCATACAATATTTATGTCCTTTTGTTCCTACAAATAGAGCTTTTTGGGGTATTTGATCACATCTGCAGTTTTTATTTTTTGCGCTATAAACAAAAAAAGACAGACAATTAAAAAAATATATATATAATTCTTATTTACTATGATAAATATCCCCCCCAAAAAATGAAAAAAAAAACACATTTCCTCATCAGTTTAGGCCTATATGCATTCTTCTACATATTTTTGGTAAAAAATATCAATAAGCGTATATTGATTGATTTGTGCAAAAGTTATAGCGTCTACAAAATAGGAGATAGGTTTTTGGCATTTTTCTTCTTCTTTTTTTTTTTACAAGTAATGGCGGCGATCTGTGTTTTTTAGCTGGACTGCGACAGATCAAACACTTTTGACACTTTTTTGGGAGTAGTGACATTTATACAGCAATCATAGCCAATGATTACTGTATAAATGTCACTGGCAGGGAAGGGGTTAACACTAGGGTGGGCCATCAATGGGTAAGTGTTCCCTAGGGAGGTGTTTCTAACTGTGGGGGGATGGGACTGACTGGAGGAGAGAAATCGCTGTTCCTGATCACTTGGAACAGCATATCTCTCTCTAGTCCCCTGTCAGAATGGGGATCTGTATGTTTACACACACACAGATCCCCGTTCTGGCCCTCTGTGCATCTATCCCGGGTGGCCGGCGGACATTGCGACCACGCGCATCGGCTCTAGCATCCCACACGCCCCCTAACGCTCTTAAAGCAGCCAATGTACACCTACATTGATTCGCCCAGGAGAGCCAACCTTCCACAGTATAACGATGGCAGCTGCTTGACAAGCACTTAAGATAAAAAAAAGTTAGGAGACGTCTTCTGGCAGCACCAAGGAATCTCTGGAAGTTTTCTGCAGGCATCAGAGCATATGTGGAGGTCTCGTGACTACATCAGAGGATATGTGGAGGTCTTGTGACTACATCAGAGGATATGTGGAGGTCTTGTGACTACATCAGAGGATATGTGGAGGTCTTGTGACTACATCAGAGGATATGTGGAGGTCTTGTGACTACATCAGGGGAACTGTGGAGGTCTTGTGTCTACATCAGGGGAACTGTGGAGGTCTTGTGACTACATCAGGGGAACTGTGGAGGTCTTGTGACTACATCAGGGGGACTGTGGAGGTCTTGTGACTACATCAGGGGAACTGTGGAGGTCTTGTGACTACATCAGGGGAACCGTGGAGGTCTTGTGACTACATCAGGGGAACCGTGGAGGTCTTGTGACTACATCTGGGGAACCGTGGAGGTCTTGACTACATCTGACTAGGTCTTGTGATCATCTGGGGAACCGTGGAGGTCTTGGACTACATCTGGGGATCCGTGGAGGTCTTGTGACTACATCAGGGGAACCGTGGAGGTCTTGTGACTACATCTGGGGAACCGTGGAGGTCTTGTGACTACATCTGGGGAACCGTGGAGGTCTTGTGACTACATCTGGGGAACCGTGGAGGTCTTGTGACTACATCTGGGGAACCGTGGAGGTCTTGTGACTACATCTGGGGAACCGTGGAGGTCTTGTGACTACATCTGGGGAACCGTGGAGGTCTTGTGACTACATCTGGGGAACTGCGGAGGTCTTGTGACTACATCAGGGGAACTGTGGAGGTTTGCTGCAAGCATCAGGGGATCTGTGGAAATTTTATGACTATATAAAGAGATCTGTAAAGGTCTTCTGGATGAATATGGGGATCTGTGGATGTCTTCTGAATGAATGTGGGGATCTGTGGATGTCTTCTGAATGAATATGGGGATCAGTGGAGGTCTTCTGAATGAATATGGGGATCAGTGGAGGTCTTCTGGATAAATATGGGGATCTGGTGGTCTTCTGTCTGCAGCAGGGGATCTCTGGACATTTTCTGCATGCATCAGGGGATCTGTGGAGGTTTTCTGCATGCATAAAGAGATCTGTGAAGGCCTTCTGGCTCCATCAGGTAGCTAGTGGCAACAGCTCTGGAGAATCTGTTTAAGTCATCTTCAGATGTCCAGCAAACTTGACAGTTACAGCTAAAAGCCAAGCTCACAAGAAATGTGAAAAAGGAGTCTTGACCATTGACAGGGCAGTTCAAAATCACATTCATACCATAAAATAAGAAAAAATACCTCTGCAGGTGCTCACGTATTGTTAACCTTTCACTAAACAGCGAATATTTTATCAAGTATTGTTGAATTATCAATAAGACATATTTTTGTTTAAATGTGGTCTCAAACACAGAAAGCTTTCAAAAACAAAAATTTACACAAATCTGCTAGCCAACTCGTGTGTTAAAATATATTTATATGAAGTAAATATAAAAGTACAGTTATACAGCTTAGCAACCCACCACCTAATGACATAATGACAAATTACTGATTTAGTAGTAGATCAGAGTCTTTATGAATAAATGAATGAACGTAATGTCAATTTTCTATCCCTTTAGGTTATTGTGGTTGTTTCAAACTAGTTTTGTTAATTTGGTAATAATTAATTTGCTATACCTTTAGATTACTTGGTTCTTCCAATACACTTTCTAATGTGTAAAAAAAGAGTGCATATTTTGTGTGCTCCATGAGCAACACACACATGTGGGCCCATTTTGGAGGTGGAAAATTGAACCAGGTTCTGAAGATGCACAGTTCAGGAAGGATGGGCACATCTTACCACCTTCTTAGTTATAGAGCTGTCTATATATATATATATATATATATATATATATATATATATATATATATATATATATATATATATATATATATATATATATATCTAGCATCAGTTTAAACAGTTTTGTATACAAATGTACAGTATCTCACAAAAGTGAGTACACCCCTCAGATTTTTGAAAATATTTTATATCTTTTCATGTGACAACACTGAAGAAATTACACTTTGCTACAATGTAAAGTAGTGAGTGTACAGCTTGTATAACAGTGTAAATGTGCTGTCCCCTAAAAATAACTCAACACACAGGCATTAAAAACTTAACCGCTGGTAACAAAAGCGAGTACACCCCTAAGTGAAACGTAAGTCCACTACCTTACATTGTAGCAAAGTGTAATTTCTTCAGTATTGTCACATAAAAAGATATAATAAAATATTTACAAAAGTGTGAGGGGTGTACTCACTTTTGTGAGATACTGTATACTGTATCTATACATTTTTTTTTTGCTTGAACTTGAACTCCAGGCAGATATTAAAGTAATGCAGCTCTGTACACATAAAAGCATTTTAACTTAAGAAAGAAAGAATTTTTTTTTGCTACATCAGGGTTTGATCTTCTGTAGGTTAGGGCTATGGTTACCATCAAAGGTCAGGGTCAGTGTATTTTAGTTAGTATAAAAAAAAACACTGTGCACTATTTTTTCTAGGCCCTACTCGGAAAATGCAACTAAATTAGCCACTTGCCAATAGCGCCATTTACATTGGCAGAATGGCACGGCTGCGCAAAGTAACGCATATTTACTTGGAATTTCGTGCCCCTGCTGCAAGCTCCGTGACCGTGCCCACAGGAACTGCAGATTTGATGTCTGCCGGTGTCCCGCGATCGTGTCACGGGGCAGCAGAATTGGGATCTCCCTGTCCTGCCTTGTGACAGGACACTGATCGTCTGGTCCCTCTCATCGGGAGCAGTGATCAATGTTGTGTCACAGTAAGACCCACCCCCACCCAGTTATAATCACTCCCTAGGACACACTTAACCTCTTCTTAGCCCCCTAGTGGTTAACCCCTTCCCTGCCAGTCACATTTATACAGTATTCAGTGCATTTCTATAGCACTGATCGCTGTTTAAATGTTAATGGTCCCAAAACAGTGTCAAAAGTGTCTGATGTGTCTGCCATATTGTCGCAGTCACAATAAAAATCATTGATTGCTGCCATTACTAGTAAAACAAAAATTATTAATAAAAATGCCATAAAACTATCCCCTATTTTGTAGACGCTACAACTTTTGCGCAAACCGACCAATAAACGCTTATTGTGATTTTTTTACCAAAAATATGTAGAAGACGACGTATCGGCCTAAACTGAAAAAAAAAGGGGTTTTTTAAAAAAAAAATTGGGGATATTTATTACAGCAAAAAGTACAAAATATATATATTATTTTTTTTCAAAATTGTCGCTCTATTTTTGTTTATAGTGCAAAAAAATTAAAACTGCACAGGTCATCAAATACCACCAAAAGAAAGCTCTATTCTTGGGGAAAAAAATTAGTTTAGGCACCACATCACACAACCGCGCAATTGCAGTTAAAGCGACGCAAAGCCGAATCACAAAAAGTGGCCCGGTGATTTGGCAGCCAAATCCTCCGGGGATGAAGTGGTTCAATTTTTTTTTTTTTTTTACTATTTTATGTCAGTATTCCTTTGAAATGTAAAAAAAACAATCCAGAAGATATTTATTACAATTTACTCACCAAATCAAAGCCCAATTTGTCCTATAAAAAGAACCAAGGTATAATTGATATAGATACACTAAGTAGTTACAATGGGATGTACTACTACCACATGTCAAAGTAGCGAAACTGTGTTCAGGCATTAGGATTTATTTTACTTTTCATCATGAAGGGGTTAAGTGAAAGTAAAAACACAAGAGAGAAATATTGCTCCCCCCCAACCGCCAGCCAGGACTGTATTGTATAGCAGAACTGTGTAATTCTCAGCACTGGATGGACCATAATAAAAATCCTTTATCCTTTCGGCAAGTAAACAGCTCTCATTTATGTTTTTCCTCTGTGTATTTAGTCGTTTGTCTAAAGTTCAGCTTTAAAAGAAGTGTAAATATGCCTAAATGATTTACAGTAAACTTTTTAAGGTCTGGGTTATTTTCAGTCTTTAGCAGTCATACTTTTCATCCTTTGATTCCAACAATGAAATTGTTGCGCACACATTCAGCACTAGATTCAGAAAACCTTCTCTCTGTGAGCTCTGTAACATCCCCTACGACCTTTCTGATCCTATCACTGCTATATATTCATGCAACGTACACTGCGTTTTCTTCAGCATTGCTTGTATTTCAAAATCAATAACACAATCTCTGCACTAGTCTGACACTCTCTACTTGAAAACAGTAAACCAAACACAAATTAATGAAGAACAAATAGGTATCTGTTTGTAAAGCAGTGTTGTTTTCCTTGGGTTTAGTGGTAATTTCCCTGTCTATAATGTTGTACTGTTGAATTTTCCCCTCTGCTGGATTGTCTTGATGTGATGGATTAAGCTGGGTATGAAAGAGTTAGTTTGGAAAAGCTGGTTTTATTAGGACAAGCTACAAATTTGGAGCTCTGGTAGACATGTGAGCAAAGGAAAAACTCAACATTTATTGGTAATACAGGCTACATGAACTAGATTACTGGCCAAGTTACTTCATAAGGCAGTAAAACCACTCATTTTATGCCTAGGTTCACATAGTGGTTTCTCATCATTAGTGGTAACACAAGTTCAAGCTTCAATCAACAGCCAGCTAAACGGTTCCTTATACTGGTCTACTATAAGAATGGTAATTGGCTTGTTACACACATTGTTCTGTATTTTTGAGTAAAGGTGCACACTTCTCTCCTATTAACCACTTCCATACCATGCCTATTCTGCCACTTCTCTCCTTCATGTTAAAATCATAATTGTGACGGTCATTGCAACTTTATCTTGCACGGTATTTGCACAATAATTTTTCAAAAACCTTTTTTTTCATGAATTAAAAAATAACAAAACAGTAAAGTTAGCCCAATTTTTTTGTATAATGTGAAAGATAATGTTACGCTGAGTAAATAGATACCTAACTTGTCACGCTTTAAAATTGCGAACACACATGGAATGGCGCCAAACTTCGGAACTTAAAATTCTACGTAGGTGACGCTTTAAATTATTTTACAGGTTACCAGTTTAGAGTTACAGACGAGGTCTAGTGCTAGAATTATTGCTCTCGCTCTAACACACGCGACGATACCTCACATGTGTGGTTTGAACAGAGTTTACATATGTGGGCGGGACTTGCGTGCATGTTCACTTCTGAACACGAGCTACTGGGGACAGGGGCATTTTAAAATGTTATCACTTTTAAGTGATCCCTTGTAATAGGAATAGTGTGCGAAAAGGCCTCTTTATGGAGAGATGCGGGTCAATAAGACCCCACATCTCTCCTCCAGGATGGAAAGCATGAGATCGGGAAAAAAAATTCATCAATTTAATGCATTCAGCTGAGATTGCAGCTTTGATTACTTCTGGGGTACCCGTTATGACGTCACGCCCGGGCCTCCGGCGGTCATAGAGATGACCGGTGACCATCCTCCTCATCCGGCGGCGGTCGATTTGTTCTCAGGGCCTCTGATAGCACAGGAGAGCCCGGAGAAGCAGCGGATAGCAACGGGGGACGGACGTCCCCTTCCACCACCTATAAGAACGATCAAGCGGCGGAACCACCGCTATGCTCGTTCTTATGGTGCACAGAATCGCTGCCTGAAAATAAAGATATTTCAATGATGCCTGTAGCTGCAGGCATCATTGAGATATCCCCCCAGTCCAGGACATCATATGACGTCCTACGGTAAGGAAGTGGTTAATATAGGTTTTCCAGGGGACAGTTGGAGAGAAATCATTGATGATGGAAGCCTGTCTTCAGCATTTTTAAGGTGGGGGAATAGCACTGTAGTACCGGTAAGGTTCAATGCTTAAAGTAAACTTCTTGAGAACCTGGCCAATTCAAACTGAGAATATAACGAAAAGCAGATGTTGCTTTTATATTTAGCTACATGTGCAAGTGATCAGTAGATCCAGAGACATGGTTTACTGGATAGACTGGCAAAGAAATATTATATCTGGAAAGAGGACTCCTCCATTCCACCCCATGTACCCAATCTATAGTTTAAAAATAAATAAATAAATACCTATACTCAATTTAATTCAATTTACTTACTTAAAATTCTGGTCATGTGACCAGGTCTTTTTCCTTCTGCTCTGTACTGTAGGAGAATCAGGTGTTTAGTACCCATGTCTCTTCCTGCTGTCCACTGGCTGCCATACCACTGGGACCTCACAGGATCCTGAGGCATTCCAGATATCAGAACGAGGGGTGGTGAACAAGGCTGGTCTACTGAGCAGTGGACAGCCAAGGGATAAACTTCTTATCACCAAAAACAGGATCAAGCAAAAGTGGTTTCAGAGGTTTTGTTAAAAAAACAAACACATATTGGGTGTGTTGAAAGAAATACACAAAAGCTGCCAGAAAGGTTGATGTATGAAAAATACCTTAGGAGAGTTGGCACATCATTAAAGCAAAACTAAATGGAAAGCTTTTTTATTTTTCATTTTAGATACAGAGTAAGGTAGGGTTATAACTAGGGTTGCACCCATACCACTTTTTTTTTTAGGTACTCACCGATACCGATTACTGACAATGGATTGTGTCAGTAGTTTTAATTGCTTTTTACAATTTTATTTTTTTACAATAATTTTTTACAATTTTGTATTTTTTTTTACAATGCTTTCTTTTTTTTTAGGGGGGGGGGGGGGGAGGTGATGGTGTCAGTGTTTTTTTTTTTAAACATTACCTTTTAAATATTTATTATAATTTTTTATATTTTTTTATCAGCCCTGTTGGGGGGGGGGGGCTTTGGTGAGATATCGGGGGTCTAAACAGATATTCACCAGTCCCTTTCTCTGCAGCCTGCACTGAAAATGAATGGACAGGGGACAGATTCTCCTCTCCTTTTATAAACTGAAGCTTTACTCTGCTTAGTTATGAATGGACAGAGTCAGTGATCAGAAAAGGAAGGAGCCGGTAAATTACATTTACCGGCTCCTTTCTCTGTTCTCCATCCTGACAGATCTGGGACAGGAGGGGAATGGCGGAGGACAGAGGGGGACCAGAAGAGCACAGAGGACATGGAGGGGGACCCAAAGAGCATGGAGGGAGACTGGAGGAGCAAGGAGGACCAGGGGGGGGAATGGAGGAAATGGAAAGGGACTAGAGGGGGACACTGAGAAGGACTGTAGGTGGACAGGAGGACACAGAGGGGAACTGTAGGAGGACCGGAGGAGCACACAGAGGAGGACACGAACAAGGATACAGGGGACAGTCAGGGGTGATCAGTGTGGCAGTGGGGATCTTACAAGCACCGATCTCCCTGTATAGATTTCAATAGAGCAGCTGAAAGGTGCATTAACGGCTGTTGGGTGCATTATTAAAATCTTAACAGGGAAATCGGTGCTTGTAACTCCCCCACTGTCTGACTGATAACCCCTGACATGTACTTGTGCAAATGCTTGGTATTGGTGCAACCCTAGTTATAACCCATTTAAGGTTTATTTTTGCCATCTGCATACAATTGGGGAGATTTCCCTTCACTTCTGTGCCATAGCCAAAACAGGAAGTTATAAAATCCCTCTAAAGTGAGCGAATCCCTGGATGTCACAAGGTTCTCCAGAACTAGTGTCTTAATTGGAATATATCCTCTATTCTTTTTTTGGGGTCAGCCCAAAATTTGGGGTTTTCTTTTCATTTAACCTTTGGTGATAATGGTAAACAATATTAATAGAGAGGCTGGATCTTCCTATTTGAGACACAGAGCGCAATAAAAACCTGACAGGTGTTCTAATCTCTCTCCACTCTATTCAAAAATAAACCAAAAAAGTTCTGCCTTTAGTTATACTTTAACTAGTCATTACTATAGAAAGTGAACTAGTCATCACTATATTAGATCAAAGCATACAAGTTAACTTCTGTGGTGAATATTGGTTACTCAGAACTTTAAATATATATATATATATATTTTAAAATACAATTTGTCGCTTAATAACCCATTTCACCTGCCCGAAGATACAAGTGGCAAGGTCAGCCCTTTCAGTGAGTAAAACCTCTCCATTGCCTGTAGCGTGGCTGTTATCTTCCTGAACAAGGGGAATCGTTTGGCGAAGCCTGAAGCTGTGGCATGAACCCTGGCCTGAGCTTAAGATATTTATCTGACAGCCTTAGCTGACACTCGACAAACACATTTGCTCTCTGTGACCCTGGGTGCATTTGTGATTAATCAAAAATGTATCTTGAGAACAAACTACAAGCAGCAATACAAAAAAGTGGTATGCTCTTGATCTTGCTTATCGACTAGCAAGAAACAGAATAAAAATAGTAAATAGCCAAATCAATATATTCACACTTGTCAGCAGAAGCAAAAAAAAAAATCTTCCCCTGAAGCAGCAGATATTGATCATGTAAATGTTTTGGACTCCTGGTCAAACAAAGGACTTTAAAGAAGTAAATTATAAGAAGCAGTTGAGATCTCACACTTGGGCAGGATATGGGGTAGCATATCAGCGTTTCACACTTAAAAATAAACACTTTGAAATTCCTCCTATCTTTGTTGTTAGAAACCCAACTTAGATTTACACTACTCTAGGACAGAAATAAGATAAGAGGTAATTAGTTGATCTCAGAAGAAAAAGTGTTTTGTAAACTAACAAGGATACTGACAATTGCTACATCAAAGCTGACCGCATTGTTGTAAATACCTCTAGAAGTAAGATGATTGTCAGCTGTCCAGGCAATTTTAAGTGATGATTGTTATGTCTAAAGCTACATTCAGACACCCTTGGCTCAGAATAGTGAATCAGTTGGACTGGATTTTTTTGGTCAATCGTTGCTGATAAGGACTGTGCTGGTTGTGGCTGCACAATGCTTACTTAAAGTGACACCAAACTCTGTTTGAAAAAATAAATAAAAAATAAGTATGTACTGTTAACTAAAAAAGAAACATCTGTTGCTCCCAGGCTCCCCCAAACTAGTTTTCCTTTTGCTGGTTTGATCCGACTACATGTTAGAGGGTGGCAACGTTCATTCTCCACGGTCCCACTGTATGTAGGAACATAGACTCCCTCTCTCTTGCTCACTCGTGAGATGGACTAGGACAGTGATGGCGAACCTTGGCACCCTAGATGTTTGGGAACTACATTTCTCATGATACTCAACAACACTGCAGAGTGCATGAGCCTCATGGGAAATGTAGTTCCAAAACATCTGGGGTGCCAAAGCTCGCCATCACTGGACTCGGGTCTGTGGACTATGGGATTTGTAGTGCACAAAGCAGTGCACATGACCACAACTAATGTGCACTGCTCATTTCAAACAAACTGAATTAAGGGAAGAAAGAAGAGATCAGAAAAACACAAAAAAAACAATCTTATGAAAAATAGATTACAGGCAGTGTATGGGTATGGGTTATTTTAGGAGAGTAGGGATATTGTTTAGTGTCACTTTAATACATGAACATGTGCACTTACCATGCTATGAGCACACGTTTATGCAGTTTTTGATTTTTTTTTTTTTTACCAGAAAAATTATTTTCTTGGACTACAGTACAGGATACAGGTACAGTAGCTCATAAAAGTGAGTTTATTTTTCAATTTTTGTAAATATTTTATTATATCTTTTCATGTGACAACACTGAAGAAATTACACTTTGCTACAATGTAAAGTAGTGAGTGTACAGCTTGTATATCAGTGTAAATTTGCTGTCCCCTCAAAATAACTCAACACGCAGCCATTAACGTCTAAACCACTGGCAACAAAAGTGAGTACACCCCTAAGTGGAAATGTCCAAATTGGGCCCAATTACCCATTTTCTCTCTCGGGTGTCATGTGACTCGTTAGTGTTACAAGGTCTCAGGTGTGAATGGGGAGCAGGTGTGTTAAATTTGATGTTATCGCTCTCACTCTCGCATACTGGTCACTGGAAGTTCAACATGGCACCAACGCTCTGAGGATATGAAAAAAAGAATTGTTGCTCTACAAAAAGATTGTCTAGGCTATAAGAAAATTTCCAAAACCCTGCATGGTAGCCAAGACAATACAGCGATTTAATCGGACAGGTCCCTCTCAGAACAGGCATCACCATGGTCGACCAAAGAAGTTGAGCGATTGTGTTCAGTGTCATATGCACAGGTTGTCTTTGGGAAATAGATGTATGAGTGTTACCAGCATTGGTGCAGAGGTTGAAGGGGTGGGAGAGTCAGCCTGTCAATGCTCAGACCATACACTGTATTAAATTGGTCTGTATGGCTGTCGCCCCAGAAAGAAGCCTCTTCTAAGGATGATGCAAAAGAAAGCCTGCAACAGTTTTCTGAAGACAAGCAGACAAAGGACATGGATTACTGAAACCATGTCCTGTGGTCTGATGAGACCAAGATAAACTTATTTGGTTCAGATGGTGTCAAGCGTGTGTCGCGGCAAACAGGTGAGGAGTACAAAGACAGTCAAGCATGGTGGTGGGAATGTCATGGTCTGGGGCTGCATGAGTGCTGCCACCACTGTGGAGCTACAGTTCATTGAGGGAACCATAAATGCCAACATGTTCTGTGACATACTGAAAAGGAGCATGATCCCTTCTCTTTGGAGACTGGGTCGCAGGGCAGAATTCCAACATGTTAAGGACCCCAAACACACCTCCAAGATGTCCACTTCCTTGCTAAAGAAGCTGAGGGTAAAGGCGATTGATTGGCCAAGCATATCTCCAGACTAGACATTAGTTTTGCTGCATAATCCATAATCATGCATTTTTGATGCATTTTCATGTGTTTTTTTTTTTGTAGGAGAAGGAGGAGACCGATTGTTAAATAAAAAAAACCCTGCTAGAAACATGTATTTTTTATGTGCTCCCATTGAAGTCTCTATGGCCAAATAGCACACTATGCTGCTCCAAAAGAAGCATCTGCAAAAAAAATCGCACAGCACGATGTTATACTGATGTCAATGGGCACCCTAGAGAATAATGGGATTTCTATTGTTGTGCTATGCAGCATGACAGCAGACACAGGAGAAATTTCACTATTGTGGACTGGGCTCTAAGAGTTAACACCATATAAAAGGAATTTCTGTGGATACACCCTGGTGGTAGGATGACCTGTTATGATTTGACTGAAATGAATACAGAAAAATAAACTCTTTGACATTACAGGAAAATATGAAACACACATTTACAATATATTATGTATATAATATTTCAAATTTCTGTTGGCATGTTCCTAGTGTATGCTCCTAAACTCTATAAAAATAAAAAATAAATTAAAAAACATATTTTAAAAATCCAAAAAACACACTCCACCTATTTCCTGAATGTAAATCCCTAGTCAAATCTATGGGTATTTTTAGTAGGATGAACATAACAAGCCAATATCCATTTCAGTTTTATCATCATACCGTTCCTTTTAGAACCCAAATAGAGAAAAAGTTCAATGTGTACATGACACTTCCACAAGAGTAATAACATTTCCATAACAGAGAACATTTTTCCCTTTCTTAGAATTCCCCTTGTAATCTGACCACATTTGAGAGATCATTTGTTCCTCTTGAACACTACAACTTCTGATAACACCAGCTGACTGTCAGTCACTCTCCCTGGCATGAAAGAAGCCCTCTTTGCTCTATGCCCTTCTAGCAGTAAAAGGTGAAGGTAAAATGCAACCTGGCAGGTTTTCCTTTTATTATGTGACCTGAGGTCTGTCAGCACATGGCATTCATTTCAGTGCTAAGACTTACTCTAAATGCAGAAAGAATCACTATTTTAAAGGGAATCATTTTGGGGATGACAAATAAGAAGGCCAGTATGGTGGCCTGAGTTTATGGGAGGAGCCCGGAGGGTATTTAAGCAGCCCACTCACACATGCTCTTTGTCGGTTTAGTGTGCAGTACTACCAGGGACGGACTGACAACTCATGGGGCCCCCGGGCAATAGAAGATTATGGGGCCCCCAGGATTACAGATGGCCACCAAGTCAGGTGGCAGTACAAAGGCGGGGCAGCTAAAATCTCGGGATTTTCACATCAAAAGCATGTAGGTTTTGAACATATCAGGGACAAATGTAAAAAAAAACACAGATTTTTACATACTGCCCCTGGTTTTAATGAGCCTGGCAACCCTAATGGGGCCCCCTAGTGGCATGGGGCCCTCGGGCAGTGCCCGAGTTCCTCAATGGTCAGTCCACCCCTGAGTACTACAAGTCACTGGGCCGACTCTTCCCAGCTCACCTCATGTCCGTGAGTCTGCGCATTCAACATCGCAAGTGCATTGCGGCTTCTCCGTTCATGGTCTTCGACGGCGGTTCCCGCTTACTGTCGCAGGTTGTATTCAAACCTTTTGTATCATGTGCAATCTTGCAATTCGTTATGCTTCCTATCCTGCATTTCTTTTGTAAAAATCTGCCTCTGAGTTATTGTTGCTTATGTTCTAACATCTTAGTTACAAGCTTGGTACATTTGTAACTTCCTCCTGCCAAACAAACTATTAATTTGTATATTCATATTTGTGTCCATGCTTGCTGTCTCATTCATTTGGAGATTAGCATATATTCTTTGTATGGGTTCTTTGGCAGATTGAGGTGGTAATTGAACTCACCTGCTGCCTTGTCTGCACTTGATAAGCCTGGGGGGATGGGTGGCTGGTAGCATACACTCTACAACCAATTCACAGCAGATTTGTTCAACACTCCTTACTTCTGATTCGTATCGGATTTGTTTCATGCATTTTACAACCGTTTTTTTTTATCAGTCATTTCTCTTTATAACCGTTTTGTATCAGATACATTGCATACTTTCCACCATTGCCATTCTATGTTTCCCCCATGCCGTGCGTTTTAGTTTCCGCAGCGGAACTTACGAATTGTTTGTACACGGTTCTTCTCTCTCATTTATTTACCAAAATTATTGCCTGTGCGTCATGCATGGCGCCACACCACACCACACTCTTCGGATGTGTTGCACATCCACTCCAGTCCAAGCAAACCCAGTTGCATGTTCATTGTCCCAAGTAGGATTCGTTAGCTTGTTTGTCATGTCAAAATTCGTGGCCACTCATGGTGTCACCCGCATCATGTTCGGTTCCCACAGTGGAGCTTATAAAATATTCGTACGCACTTCTCGTGTTCTATTTTCTACACCAAACCTTGTTGTTTTGCCTCATGCATGGCATCCCTACACCTTTCCTACATGTTTCACTCCAGCCACAGTCTGCCGCAAACTCACTCGCATGGCCCACTGTCGCAAGTAAAATTTGTTATTAAATTCTTTATGTCCTATCAATTTGCTACTATTCGTTGTCTCCCATATCGTTCATTAGTGGCCCCTATGGAACCTACGATTCATACAGGCATTGTCCTTCTACCCTATACTGCTTGCTTAAGGTACAAACAAATCAGGTGTTTCTATCCTTTCTCAGTAACCCAATTCTTATTGATTGAGACCTTGCAACCATGCAAATCATCTCAGCAGCCTGACACCCTTGTTAAGACCCTTGCAACACATGACCTTTACAAAACGCAAAATAAAATATATATAAAAACGCAAAAAAAAAAAAACGTTTCCACCACGCAATCTCAGCCCCTCGGCAACCTGACACCTGTTGAGACCATTGCAACCATGCAAAATCGTCTCAGCAGCCTGACACCCTTGTTGAGACCCTTGCAAACGCAATACCATCTCAGCAGCCCCACACTCATCGAGAGCCTTGCAACCACGCAAAATCATCTCAGCAGCTTGACACCCTTGTTAAGACCCTTGCAACACAAGGCCCTTACAAAAATGCAAAATATATATATATATATATATATTTATATATTAAAAAAAAAAAAAAAAACTTTGCCACCATGCAATCTCGGCCCATCAACCTGACACCTGTTGAGACCATTGCAACCACGCAAAATCGTCTCAGCAGCCCTACATTCATCAAGGCCCTTGCAACCACGCAAAACCGTCTCAGCAGCTTGACACCCTTGTTGAGACCCTTGCAAACGCAATACAATCTCAGCAGCCCCACATTCATCAAGGCCCTTGCAACCACGCAATACCGTCTCGGCAGCCTCACACCATTGTTGAGACCCTTGCAAACGCAATACCGTTTCAGCAGCCCCACACTCATCGAGAGCCTTGCAACCACGCAATACCGTCTTGAGCAACCTCCCACTCATCAAAGACCTTTGTGACCACGCAGTCTCGCCCCAGCAACATGGCATTCATTGAGACCCTTGCAGCCAGAAAAATGGGTGTTTTTCAGCCGCCCCTGATCTCTCCTCTATGTTATCTTATCAGTACGTCTACACAGGATCCCCAATCACTCCTCTATGTTATCTTATCAGTACATGTACACAGGATCATTTATAGTCATTTCTAGGCAGTTGAGTTCAGAAACCTTCTCGAAAAAAAAAATGGGTTCAGACGGATGTTCAAAGGCATTTGAAACGCCAATACCTGTAACAGCTTGTAAACACAGCCAGATGTAACTCATGTTTACCAGCGTTTCATTCACAGTCGTTTTCATAAAAAAAGGGGGGAATATTGTCTCAGCAACTTGACACTCATTTGAGACCCTTGCAAAATGTCATCTCAGCCAACTCAAACTCGTCTACACCTTTGCAACCACACAATCTCGTCTCAGCAACCTAACGCCCGTTCAGACCTTTGCAGCTATACAAAGTCGTCTTAGCAAACTGACACTCATTTGACACCATTGCAAACGCAATATCGTCTCAGCAACCTGACACCCGTTCAGACCTTTGCAGCCATACATAGTCATCTCAGCAGCCCGACACTCACTTGAGACCATTGCAAACGCAACATCGTCTCAGCAACCCCTCACTTGTTGAGACCCGTGCCACCACACAAGGCCATCTCAAAACAAACCTCATAATCATCGAGACCATTGCAACCACGCAATATTGTCTCAGCAAATCAGACTGAGACCCTTGCAACCACACAATATTGTCTGCAGCAGTATAAAACACTTTGCAGCATGCACCTACGTGCAAACCCGAATACAAACTAAACTTGCAAACACACCTCAGTGACAATCAGCCAAACAAACACAGTGGCACCCAGTTGGCCATTCATCTTTAGTGGCACGCGGGCCACTCATCTTTTCCCTGTCTTTTTCCCTGCAGTTAGTTCAGGTTTACAACCAGCACCAGCGAGTGCACGTTGGTCAGCGAGTGCACGTTGGTCAGCGAGTGCACATTGGTCAGCGAGTGCACATTGGTCAGCGAGTGCACATTGGTCAGCGAGTGCACATTGGTCAGCGAGTGCACGTATATCGTCTTGTTGAGCACCTGTGTATTGTCTTGATTTTCTCACACCAATGCAACATCCAGTCCAAGTTCTCAAACTAGACCAAGCATCAGTAGCAGACTTAGCTATGTGGGACAACTTCCCCACCTGATAGAACAGCATTTCAATCTTCATCCCGGCAGTGTCAGCCGAGCCACCACGGGCTTTTGCCTGCATTTTTCGTCCGCCACTGGTTCTCCAAACCTTGGCCCCCAGAAATTCTCTTACATTTCTGCTTCACCCAGTCTTCATCACGCCTCGTGCTGTACCCCATTGTGGCAGCTGCCCAGGTCTGGGGCCACACTTGAACTGGACAGACAGTGTTCTTCACCACAGACAATCAAGCCACAGCCGACTTCGTCAATTAAGGTAGATCAAGCCTCTCCCCATCACGTCCTTCCTGCACAGGCTCGCGCAGCTGTCACTTTGTCACCAGTTTAATATCTTCTGTAGACATGTTCCAGGCAAATGCAAAATCAAAGCTGATGCTCTGTCCCATTCCAACCTTACTTTGTTTTTCCAGCAAGAGCCTGGAGCTGACCCAATAACCATCCCTGTCCCACCCTGGTCATTGCTGACGATGGATTGAAGTAGCATCTCACCAACTCAACCCAGCTTATTAACCACTCCTTGGCACGCAACACACACTGAAGGCCTATCGCACTGCTTGGAACACTAACCGCTAATTTTTGGCCACTTGCCTCGGAGCAGCAATAGGCAACGTTAGACACTTCCTAGCATTCATATTGTATTGCCACACACAGCTGACCCTTTTTAACAATACTATCACGCCATATCTAGATGGCGTCCAGCATTTCCTGTCCCTGCAGGACCCCAGTAAACTGTCAGTATTCTCGAGCCCATGCAGTCAAGTCCCTTCTACAGAGCATACAGAAGCACCAACCTGTAGTCAGTGGCGAGCGCCTACCTTTCAAGAGTGCCCTCTTTAGGGACATGTCTGAAATCCTTACTCGTTCCCCATTTAGGGCCTTGCCCAGCATAGTCATCCAAGCAGCCATCTACCAGGCCTTCTACGGTTCCCTACAACCTAGTGAATTACAGTCAGTGGCTCCGGCAGTCAGACATTGCTCCGACGCCACCCGACTCGCTTTCGAACCCCTACATTCTCAGTCTGCAAACGCAACAAACCAGCCCCGGGGGTTGACATCAACCTGTTTCAGACTAACAATGCCTGACGCCCAGTGACGGTGCTCGACCGACTACTGCTCCATCTACCCAGCCAATCTGATGGTAGCTTGTTGCTACCCTTTCTAAACCAGCTCCCTGAGTGGCAGACATTTGTTAAGCATGTCAGAATCCTAAGCAACTTGGGCTTCAAATCCCAGTCGGTTCTCTGGACATTCTTTCCGAATTAGAGCAGCCTCAACTGCCTCCCAACAGGGAGTACCAGACCACGTAATCAAGATACCAGGCTGATGGGAAGTCTCCTTGTTTTGCCACATGCATCCCAAATCCTCAGGAAGTAATGGCACAAGCCTTTACCAAGCTGGCTCAATAAATACAAGAAATCAATATAAGCTATTTTCCTATCTGAGTCTTTTGCCCCCTTTTCTTGGCATACTGACCAGACCACCAAGGCACACTTCAGATCTATTTATGTTGTAAGTCTTGTCGCGTGTTTATGTGATCCACATCACTCTCGGTCAGAGGGCCACGACCATAAATAAGAAGGCCAGTATGGTGGCCTGAGTTTATGGGAGGAGCCTGGAGGGTATTTAAGCAGCCCACTCACACATGCTCTTTGTCGGTTCAGTGTGCAGTACTACACGTCACTGGGCCGACTCTCCCCAGCTCACCTCATGTCCGTGAGTCTGTGCATTCAATCGCATTCGACACCCTCCCACCCTTCCCTTTTTCAGGGCACTTCTCAGCATATCCTTCTTCTACAACTACCCATTACTTACTTTGGGTATGCCCCCTTTTCTTGGAATACTGACCAGACCACCAAGGCACACTTCAGGTCTATTTATGTTGTAAGTCTTGTCGCGTGTTTATGTGATCCACATCACTCTCGGTCAGAGGGCCACGACCATAAATAACTTAAAGTGATACTAAAGACTTTTTTGTCAGATAAAAACATGCATGCTGTACTTACCTGCTCTGCATAAAGATTTTGCACAGAGCAGCCCAGATTCTCCTCTTCTCAGGTCCCTCTTTGGTGCTCCTGGCCCCTCTTTCAAGTTGAGTGCCCCCACAGCAAGCAGCTTGCTTTGGGGGCACTCGAGTCGAGCTGCAGCTCCCTGTGTCCATTCAGACACGGAGAAGCTGCGGATGGGCCCCACCCACTTTCTCTCCTAATTGGCTGACTGACTTTCGTTGACAGCAGTGGGAGCCAATGGCACCACGCTGCTGTCTCAGCCAATGAGTAGGGGAGTCCTGGGCAGCCAAGACACTCCTACAACATCGCTTTAGTTAGTATAAGGGGGCTGCTGCATACAGAAGGATTTTTATCTTAATGCATAGAATGTTAATATAAAAACACTTCTGCTTTTACAACCACTTTAATGTAAGTAATATTGTCAATGCATGTCACTGTTTTCAAAGTCTAGTATAGTTTTAATAGTTTTCTTTGCAGCCTTTGTGCAATGTCTTTTCTCTGAAACATACACTCTTAATACCGTGTATTGCCCCCTTTAACATCAATGAAGTCTTTTGTGGTATTTGTGGATGAGGCTCTTTATCTTCTCAGATGGTAAAGCTGCCCATTCCTCTCGGCAAAAAGCCTCAAGTTCCTGTAAATTATTGGGTTGTTTTGCATGAACTGCATGTTTGAGATCTCCCCAGAGTGGCTCAATGATATTGAGGTCAGGCGACTGAGATGGCCACTTTACAACCTTCACTTTATTCTGCTATAGCCAATGATAGGTTGACTTGTTTCACAGTAGGAATGGTGTACCTTTCATCATAGGCCTTGTTGACTCCTCTCCAAATGTAGTGTTTATGGTTGTGACCAAAAAAACGAAGTTCTGGTCTCATCACTTCAAATGACTTTGTGCCAGAAGGTTTGAGGCTTGTCTCTGTGCTGTTTGACGTATTGTAAGCGGGATACTTCGTGGCATTTGCAAAGTAATGGCTTTCTTCTGGCTACTCGACCATGCAGCACATCTTTCTTCAATCTTATTGTGCATCTTGAAACCACATGTTTTCAGAGAGTCCTGTATTTCATCTGATGTTATTTGTGGGTTTTTCTTTGCATCCCAAACAATTTTCCTGGCAGTTGTGGCAGAAATGTTAGTTGGTCTACCTGACTGTGGTTTGGTTTCAACAGAACCCCTCATTTTCCACTTCTTGATTACGGTAGTTTGAACACTGAAGATGGGCATTCTGAATTCCTTGGATATCTTTTTAGATCCCTTTCCTGTTTTATACAATTCAACAACCTTTTTCTGCAGTTTTTTGACAACTCTTTTGCTTTCCCCATGACTGCAGGATGCAAGGGTCTGCCAGAAGTCCAGAAACTCATCGACCTTTTATACAAACACTAATTACAAGCAAACAGATCACAGGTGAGGATGGTTACCGGTTACCTTTAAACACTATGAGTGAAAGAATTGTTTTTGTGGTATCATGGGACCACAGGCATTATGCATAAAACCCAATCGTGCATAGAGAAATAAAGAGACCAACAACAATAATCCTTTAAAATATTTATTTAACAATGATACATATAATTGTTTGGAAAATAACTTGGCCACGGCCTGATTCATTGGTTTAATAATCAATACAGGCAATATTCCATAACCGTAAAACATAACTGTATATCACTTAGTCAATTAATCCACCATAACCATCCCCAGCTCAGCCACTTGAGACTCGAGCCGATTCCTCATCAAATCCTCAATTCTCCCAAACGACAGAAGGAGGGGCCATAGCCACCCTTCTGTCCACACCACCCCAAACCGCGGCCGATTCTATGCACGATTGAAGGCCCATATTAAAGATATCCAGGCCTATATCCGACAGATGGACCCCATCCATCCCATACAGGCCCGGACAACCGCCCTCCAGTTCCCGATGCCTAAATGAAAAACCAAGCTCGGGAGATAAAAACCTTTCTATTGCTCTATTAACCGGTTTATGGACTTTCTCCAGCGGTTTGCAAACTAAAGATTCCAACCAGCGCAGGCGCGGAATTACCTCGGAAAAAACTAGGACCGTATTTGGAGAAGCAATCCTCAAAAAATTAAAAGAATCCTTCATCCTGTTTACCAACTCGTACGTTTTTACTTTACCAATATCGTTACCTCCTAGATGTAACAGCAGTATGTCTGGAGGAGGAAAAAATGTATATAACCTGCCCAACTCCAAAATTAAGTCATCCCACACCATTCCTCTGCGACCATGCCAGTATACTTTGAACGCTGAAGGATCCAGGCCCAGATCTTCTGAATAGACCCTACTCGTGGCTCTCCTCTGTGCCCAAAAAACAAATGAGTGACCTAAAGTCCAAACTGAACGATGATGACCTGAAATAAATCAAACTTTTAATAAGGGCGAATATACAGTTTAAAAGCACTTGACTTCCATCTACCAATCCTTTTGATTATACTTTCCTCCAAACCAATCCTGGCGACTTCTGTGGCCGCTCCGATACGAAAAGAATGCGATGTTATCCTAACATGACCTAGATGAATATGCGACATACATTTCTTCAATACCGCTGAAAATTGGTAACTGGATGCTGGAGAGCCATCCTTGTGCATAAATAATAAACCAGGAAAAGGTGGGCGTATACGTAGGTACTCCTGCATATTTGTCAGTGGGAAAATATGCCCAACACTATATTCTTTTAGCGATACCCAGGCCCCTCTTCCTAAAGCATCTGTTTTGCTAAACCTTTTAAATAATTTTAAACTATTCTCTAGTAAGAGTACATCAGACAATAAGATTCCTGAGGCACTATTCCAGGAGGTGGGAAGCAACTCTGAGATCCTAAATGCACCAAAAAATGCAATGACAAACATTGATTTAAACAGGATGGCTTCATATGCCGAGCAGCATATTATTGAGGTAGACTCACAGATTTGGGATAAGATAGCCGGGGTAACTGGTGACCTGGTATCTTTCCTAAATGAGCTTCTTCTATAACCCTTCAACACCTGCCTCACCGCAAAAAAAACGTTGGCAGGGAGGCAGGTTGTAAAGGCGCAGAAAAAATTACACCCCGGACAGAGTTTTGCTGATATGGGGCCAGGAATATTGTTTCCGCATTAGAGACTCAAGAAACAACAGCACCAGAATAATTTGTCACGGGTGTACCCAAAGAAACTAAAAAGGCCACCATGGTAACCAAGAGGAAGTGTAATTCTTCCAGGTAGAGACCGCCACCGAATTACGGATACTTCGAGCAATTAAATCAGATCCCACAGATGGGAGGGACACGCCATCCCTACTGGGTCTGCCCCCGGGAGAAAACCAAAAAATTGGTCCATCTGCAGGCGAGAAAGAGCGTCAGCAATTACATTCGTCTTACCAGGTATATATTTCGCTTTCAGCCAGATGTTCCATTTTAAACAAAGAAAAACCAGATGACATAGGTATGCAACAACTGCAGGAGATTTTGAAGACAGCGTGTTTACAGCAAAGGATACACCTTTATTATTAGTACTTAAAAGCAACCTTTTATTGGCAAACTTGTGACCCCGTATTTCTAAGGATACAATTACAGGAAAGAGCTCCAAAAGCACTATATTTTTGAAGAAACCATTAGTGATCCACCTCTCAGGCCAGGTATCCATACACCAATGGTTCCCCCAAACTGCCCCGAAGCCAACCAAACCTTCTGCTGACCCAGGAGGGATTGCATTTCCCTCAGTGTCACCTAACGCTTCCTACAGAATAATTTTAGGGTTTGGGATAACTTATAAATGTTGTCGTCTGGTAATCTGAATTCCATTGCGACTGAATCTATCGTTATACCCAGGAACTCAATGCAAGGTGTCAGAGGGACAGTTTTTTCATTCGCCAAATGAATACCAAAATGTTTGCATACCATTTGGAAAAAATATAAGAGGTGAGAGCATTCAGTTGAACCTCCAGGACCAAAAAATAAGAAATCATCCAAAAAATGTATCAACTGTCCGGAACCTGATACTATGCTCACTACCCACTCTAAAAAAGTTTGCAAAAGCTTCAAAATAAAAGCACGAGATTGAGCAGCCCATGGGCAGTGCTTTGTCAAAGTAAAACTTGTCCTCAAAACAAATGCCTAGTGAATTCAAACTTTTAGGGTTCAAGGGGAGTAACCGAAACGCAGATTGGATGTCTGCCAATCTGCCTTAGCCATCAATGCATCCTTACCTAGGAAGCGTAGCTTGTCAATCGCTGTGTCAAAAGATGAGTACGACACCAAGACCTCACTGGTGTCGATCTGATCATTTAACGAGTGACCAAAAGGAAAAGATAAATGATGGATCAAACGAAACTGAAAAGGTTATTTTTTGGGGAGATACTGAAGTTAGCAAAGGGTGGTCAAAAGGACCCTCAATCCTTCCAGCCCTTACTTCCTTCAGAAGTTTTGATTTCACTAAATTGGGCGCTTCTCTGACAGATTTTAAATTCTCTACAACATGGCAACCACTACCTTTAAAACTTGGTACTTGGAAACCCTCGGAGAAACCATTAATTAGTAGGGAAGACATCTGTTGGTTTGGATACAGCCGCAACCAAGGGAACATGTTTAGGAATATCACTGGGGTAGCCGCTTTTTGGAAATTCTTCTCTTGTGTGGGCTTGTTGTTTACGAAAACACTTTGAGACCGGATGATTCACAGAACAAAAGGCGCATTCATGTTTGTACTTACAGGCATTAGCCCATTTACACTGAGTATCGTTGAAAGCAAAGCACAAACCTTTCCTATAAGCACTACTAGTAGGTTCTTGTTGTGCAGTAGCTGTGTTTAGTCGTACAAGGGGCTGTTTCTGGGGCAAAAATAGATTTAGCCACAGACCCACTTCTTTAGACCCCCATTGTAGCGACGGTTGCACTGCCAATTTTTGCCTGAAAGCTTCATCATAACTTAACCATGATAACCCACTGAAGCTTCTGTAAGCCTCCAAAATTATATCCACGTGCTGAAACAAAAAGGGGCTCTTATCAGGGAATTTCTCACAAAGTACGCTGGCGTAGATGACAAACGCCTGCAACCAGCCATAAAAGGATTTAATAGCTGGATTTAATAGCCAGACCCCTGCCTCTTTGCTAACTGTACCCAAATCTGGGGGGGGGGGGGGGTAGCCTGCATTTTCATAACAGATACCAATTTCTCAACAGCTGCAGATAAAATCAATAATTGTGTTGCCGTTTGGCACTCACCCTCCTTGCCCTGAGCAGGTTGCGCTCCAGGGAATGCTGTAGGCACTTCACACCGCACAGGAATGCTGCCGGCTTGCTGAATGTTCTGCTGTGTAGGTGGGCTAGCAATCTTGCGGCTTCCTTTGCTGCCTTTTGGGGGGTCTGTTTGCTCTCAGGTACGCTGTATTGTGGAGAAGGTGCATTCGCTGGGCGAGCTGTCGACCTGCTGTTCTTTCCTCGACCGCCAGGGGGAGCTGCAACGCCAGCACCTTGGTTCCTGCAAAACAAAAGGGGAGAATCTCGGCCACCATCGTTGGACCTGCGGGGAGGAGGGGTTGTGCTCCTCCTCTGAGAACGCCTTCAATTGCTTGTCCTCTGCCCGACACCGTCCTCTTCCTCCACGTCATCCCGGGCCGTCATCTCTAGGGGTGCGACTGCTGGAAACTCCGCCTCAGGAAACAGAAATGGCTGCGCGGTGGCCATACACAGATCGCTCGGTCCCGCTGTGGGAGAGGTATCCATGCTGCCGGCATCCGCGGTCTCCTCAATAGGTAAGGTTAAGCACTGCTGAATCCATTCTGCACCGCCCGCACCCTCCGCTCTCCTTAATAGCTGCTGAATCAGGGTCTCCATTGCGCACGCCATCCGGGGAGCTCCTCCAGCTGTTGTTTCCTGGTATCCAGAACCTTCCAGCTAGTCACCTGACTCACACTAGCCAACCGCTGCGCAAAGCTACCATACTTCCAGAACCCTCTCTACCAGCTGTTCTTCATTAACTAACACCCGACCTGCTGTTAACCCTGTAGACTTAACCAGCTACCTGACCTTAAATAACCTCCTGCCCTTACTGTAACCTAACTTAAACCTTACCTGAATGCCCCTGCCATGGACCCATGAGGAAAGGAGAGCCTAGACGGCTACTCACTTTCCTTTCCCATTCATATTCGCTGAAAAATGGCCAGGAAATCATAAATTCTACCAGGGCATATAAACTTATGAGCACAACTGTTTTAACTGAACTGTTAGCAATGTCACTGGATTATGTTTACACTGTGGTATGCTGAAATAGGAGCTATTTTAAGATATTTGTATCGAAGTGCCATTTTAGGTTTGCTTTAAAATGACAAAAATATACTTAAAAGAAACCTGCCATGAAACATATAGGCTGCTACTGTTGAGCTAGTTGCCTGGCTATCATGCTGGCACTCTGACCAGGGCTGCTGTTAGAAAACATGGGGCCTGTACATCCTTCCTGGCAGGGCCCCCATCACCTTGGGGTGCAGCGAAACAGCGGCACTGACTTTACCCCCTCACCCCGAATATGAAAAAAAAGTCCCATTTCCTGGGCTCCTCTGCTGAACTGAAGGGGCCCAGGGAAATGTTATATAAGACCTGGAAAAGGGGGTAGGAGTGGGGCTGTGGTCTACTAGAATCCTAAATGAAGAAATGGATTCTTGTAGACCCAAGCCCCACTCCTACCTCCTTCCCATTACAGTCTATGAAACCGTAATTAGGAGTGCTGGGTTACCTCTAATAATTTAAGTATTTGGTTTGTGACCAATGTTAAAACATAAATCCAAAAAGGGTCTTTGCTAACTTGTATAATTTCCTTAAAACAGCAGCTTTTTAGTAACATGTTTTACATAATGTTAAGTAATAGTAATGTTGCGCTGTGAGCTCTCTGCTGAAAACTAAAATTTAACTAAAATAAAGTGCAACATGCAAAAAAACAAATATACAGTATTGGAAAGATGCTAGTAGGTAAACAAAATACTCTATTAATAAAGTGCACATACATATATCATGTGACACATAATAAAGTGCAAAACAGTGCCTGTGAAATCCTAGAATGAATACATAACAATGATGGTGTAATAGATGCAAAAGATAAATGTCCATGAAACCATAGAGTATTTTGTTCACCTACTAGCATCTTACACCAGTTTTCCAATACTGTATATTTGTTTTTTTTTGCATGTTGCACTTTATTTTAGTTTTTAGCAAAGAGCTCACAGCGCATCATCACTGTTACCCATTTATTTTACATCTGCTTAGGATCAGCCAACTAGGTGCTTGTTGCAATAGGCATCTGGTTACATTTAGCAGCTGACAGTGGGGGGGGGGGGGGGGTACCACCTTTTTTTACACCATCAAGGTTGGCTGTCTAAATGTGTATAATGCCGGTATTAATGCTTTGGTAGATTCTACTACTTTTCCGAAGGTGTCCACCAAAGCAGCACCTCATGCCATACAGAACCTGGAAGGCAAACACTTTTAAATTTGGAGTTTAATGAGTGTACTTTCTAAGGTGGTACAATTAAATGTGTTCTCTTACTATTTATTTAATAGATTTTACAATTACCCATGGTTGAACTGAAAAAAAGGATGAATTGCTGTATCACCCATTCTACAGGATCACTTGTAAAGAAACAATTCACCCGTACAAGGACTCATCTGAAGGGTTTGTTTAAGAAACTTTAGATACTAGGACTCACCATGAACTAGTTTTTCAATAGAACTTCCCAACTTACAGTGCTTAGGGATTTTTACCCATGAAAGTCATTGACTTGTACATCACTGAGCAGTGGCTTCAAGTGGCCTTTCTGTAATTATGCAAGAAGTTGGGTACTATGACTGACATTAAGACAAGTGTGACATCTTTAGGCTGCCAATGTCTTGGAATGGCTTATTGGCACATTTTGGAATTTGCCTGAAGTATGGGGCTGGTTTGTCTGAATGGACTCATGGGTTCTCCTCATCAGAGACTTTTACTACAGGCTGGCCCTGGATCCTGTTTTTTTTTATATAGAAAATATAAAAATGGATATACATTATTTGTTTCTAGTTTCTCATCAACACGCAATCACGTAGTAATGGTGCTAGCAAGCAAAGCTGACATATCTCAATGCAAGTTGGACAGCATAATGGCACCTAGTGCTACTGCAGACTTCATTTTTTCAATTCCCATTGAATGTGTTGTCAAGAGAATTTAATAAAATATTCTAAAGGTGATTTTAAAACTTAATGAAGGCACATAATCTGCCGAGGAACAAAATTTCTGTCTTAATTTAAATGAAGCTCACTTATAAAATACCCCACACACACTGTTTACAATCTATAATTTATGTCAGTCACTTTAAATCCACTATTCTTTTCTCCATTATCCACACAGCACTATCATTAGCATCTGTACTTCTGTATATTCAGTCTCTTTTGTTACCAATTACTTTAACTTCATTTAAGATTTTCATTTCCTTTTAGTAAAATAACGATGAAAAGATTTTAACAAAATTACATGTTTAAAAGCTAAAAAGTAAAAAAAAAAAGAATATTATTTTTTGTTATTTTGGCAAATAAAACTTGGTTGGGTTTATTTTACTGTGTTTAAGTACATAGAAATTTGTATTTTTTTTTTTAAATGACTACCATATGCCCCGCCCCTTTTTTAAACAACCCATGCTGTATACTTACCTGCTTTTTGCAATGGTTTTCCACAAAGATGTCCTGAACCTTGGTTCCGCCGCATCCACCCACTCTCTGCTCACAGGTTTGACTGACAGCAGGAGGCAATAGCTCCCACTGCTCTCAGCCAATCCTGTGAGAGAGGAGAGAAGAGCTGTTGCAGATATACACAGTGCTGGATCGAGAAAGGTTAATTTTATTTTTCTTTCCTGATCCTGTACCTTATGATTGTGCTGAAAGTCTGAAAAGGAGCGAAAGATGCCCGAGGAATACAGATGAGAGACCAATTTCACCACATGCCTAGCCCAGAATGCTCCATCAGTTCTACGGTAGAATTCTAAAGTGTGGATTATGCCAAAGAGGGGCATTATCATTAACTGACTTAGAAGTGGTTAATTTAGAAAGCGTAAAGATACGCAATGTCATAGACAACACGCTAATACTAGTCCTGACCAAAGTAGACTGACCGTGAACTAAATTTTCCAAGGATTCAAAAGAAGTAAGAATGGCTGCTTCTAAAGCCGAGGCAGCATTATTAGCTTTCAGAAAGAACCACCAATGGGCATGAGCCAATTGAGAGGCTATAAAGTATATTTGTAGATTGGGTACAGCAAGACCTCCATCTAAGATAAGCAACTGCAAGGTATCTCTAACTATTCTGGCAGCCTGGATGAAGTCCTTATGTAGCTAGATTAGTGCCCTATTTCAGAATAGTATTTACAGTTTCTAAAACCAACTTTATTTAAAAAATATTGCAAAGTCACAGGTACACTTAATGGTTTTGTAATCATTAAGACAGTTTATGTTGACTTGATCCCGTGGCCTTTTTCTGCTGGCTCACCAAACTCACCTTACTTAATTCTGATGAACATGACTTGCAGAGCCTTGAAAAACCCACAGCTGTATGTTTTGACATCAGTAGTGAAAATGAGCAGAAAATCTAACTGTTCCATATCAAGAAGTATTTTTACTACTGCTAATGTGCCTTAAATACCTTGTTCCACAGATGAGTGGCCTGGCACCTGCTGCATGAGAAATAGCCAATTACGACTCAGTGTCTCTAATTTTCTGATTCAATTAGCATGCTTCAGAGCTTTCCAGTTTAATTGCAAACTACTTCACAGTTAGCTCTCTGATTAATCATTGCCCATCTGCAAGCCATCGGAAAACTTGGTGGAACAAATTTGTGTACTTTGGAATGCTGGGAGATTAGCAAATCAAACTTGTTTTGGTATATAAAGCCTTAATTTTGTTTGCCCTTTTCAGCTGCACTTGTAAGATGCTCTATACTGATTATACAGGAAATCCGGACGGTAACATGCTACACTATGCATATAATTACTGTTAATACAACCAAGATTACAGAATGTTGTTCAGGCTGTGCACCAGTAGTAAAGTGAGAACAAGGGTCATAAAAAAAAATTCAGATTCAACTCTATACACTGTACTAGAAAGACAATTAACTACTTTCAGTGATACCAAGAATATCAAGCCTAAAGTGAGCAACCACCTCCATTCCCCATTCTGATAATTAAAGTGATAGTAACATTTCGCCCAGAGGCGAGTAAGTTCGCATGTGTTGCGCTATATAAGTTTTCATTCATTCAACATTTCTATTTAAAAAAAAAAATGCAATGGTATTGCATAAAGCCACCCCCGATCCTCCTCTTTTGGGAACCCTTCCCCCGCTGGTGCTCTTGGTTCCTCCTCTTTTCCATGTGCCACCATAGGAAGTCACTTTCTACGGTCGCAGACATGCTGGCTTGATCCTGAGCCAGGCTGTGTGCATCTATTGACACACACAGAATGGCTCGGCCCCACAGGATTTGAATAACAGCAGCGGGAGTCAACGCCTGCTGCTGCCTCAGTCCCTATGAGGAGAGAGATAAAGCAGTGCTACTGCTCTTAGAGCGCTGGATCCAGATAGGACTCAGGTAAGTATATGGGGGGGGGGGGGGTAATGCAGATAATGCATTAAGGTTAAAAAATGTTAGCCTTTGAAACTACTTTAATTGTTTATTCTTTTAAAGCCCTGTGCTCCATGCTGCACACCCCTCAGCACAAATAAGCCCCACAGACGTGTAGTGTATTGAAGGGGCCTGGTGTGTCTAACCAGCTCTGCTGTAAAAGGAAAGCAAAGGAAAGACTATGGCCTCGTACACACGATCAAATCTGTCTGCTGGAAACGGTCTGCTAGACCGTTTCAGCAGACAGATTCGATCGTGTGTACGGGCAAACAGACGGATTTGGCCACCCGACAGATTTCAAAGCATGCTTTGAAATCTGTCGGCTGGGAACCCGTCCGCCCGACATGTCTGCTGGTTAGTATGCTAACCAGCAGACATGTCTTCTCGCACACGCGCCAAATGATTTCGACGCATGCGCGGAAGTGTTTTACTTCCTGGTGCGGTGACGTGGCGGCGTCAACGTCACCGCCACGTCACCGACACGTCAGCGCGCTGTCTGCTGGCAGGGATTCTGGTTTGCTCGTGTGTACACGCGACCAAACCAAAATGCCAGCAGACAGATTTGTTCAAATCGGTCGGTCCGACCGATTTGAACAGATAGATTTGATAGTGTGTACTGGGCCTATGAGAATGAAGTTGTTAGTACATGTACGCAAAATTGGTCAAACCATAAGATGGATGGGCTGACAGCAGAAGACCACACTGATCCACTTGTGACCTCACTGTTTAATCCTAGGACAGATGCAGGCGATATGTATGAGGGTGCCTTTGGCCCCACTGCATCTCCAACATTCTCCCTCTGCACCTGGATAAATACCAGTAGGGTTCTATGCCATCACATCATAAGTTTGTAATTCATCTCCTGATATTTGTTACATATTGAAGCACAATGTGAGAAATTAATAATATGATCTACCTATCTATCTATTCTTTTCCCATTTTTTTAAGGAGTCTGAGGGTAGGCTGTGGTGTTCTAAAAGCAGTTGATAGGATGTGGAGAGGGATCCATGGGTGTGAAACTGGCGGCCCTCCAGCTTTTGCAAAACTACAAGTCCCATCATGCCTCTGCCTATGGGAGTCATACATGTAACTGTCAGCCTTGCAATGCCTCATGGGACTTGTAGTTGCGCAACAGCTGGAGGGCTACCAGTTTGACACCTCAATTTCTGTTTATAAGAAAAAACCTTAGTCATGTCTGGTCGCGATAAAGGATTTTTTTTTACAGAAACTACATCCTTTAACCGGTTAAGGACCGCCGCATGACTATTTACGTTGGCAGAATGGCACGGCTGGGCACATGGACGTACAGGTAAATGCCCTTTAAGATGCCCAGCCGTGGGTTGCGAGTGCGCCGGCGTGCTCGCGACCTGGTCCTGTCCATTAACCGCGCCTGCGGGACCCGATCGCCACTGGTGTCCTGCGATTCGGTCACAGAGAGGAAGAACGGGGAGAGGTGAGTGTAAACAAACCTTCCCCGTTCTTCCTAGTGTGGCTGTCAGTGATCATCTGTTCCCTGTGTTATGTAACGACGATCAGTGACGTCACTTGCACAGCCATGCCCTCCCACAGTAAGAACACTCCCTTACTACACACTTAACCCCTACAGTGCCCCCTCCTCCTTGTAAACGCTATAAATCTTGCGCAAACCAATCAACAAAAGCTTATTGCGATTTTTTTTAACAAAAATATGTAGAAGAATACGTATCCGCCTAAACTGAGGAAAAACATTTTGTTTATATATTTTTGGGGGATATTTATTATAGCAAAAAGTAAAAAATATTTTTTTTTTTTTTTAAATGGTCACTCTATTTTTGTTTATAGCACAAAAAATAAAAATCGGAGGTGATCAAATACCTCCAAAGCAGTGCTGAATCGCAAAAAGGGGCCAGGTCCTTCATCTGCATATTGGTCCGGGCCTTAAGTGGTTAATTTAAATTTTCTCCACACTTTCGTGGGGAAAAAATAGCAAATAAAGAAAAAATATGGCACATATAATTGGGACACTAATCATTTTGTAATTGAATGTTATTAAAAATTACCTTCCTTTTTCAATATGCAGCCAATGTAATTTTCTGAGAAAACATTGCAATATGGCTACCTGAAGTTTTCTGTACACAGAAGGTGTACTGACCACTGCCCAGAAACATAATTTCCTGCTTGTGTGATTGGCTCACCAATTTGCCCGAAGTCTGCCTAAGATACAAGTCAGATTTCAGACATCCCTTGCAACAAAAATGTCATTTTTTGAGAGATGCTTTCAATAGGAACCCGTCTAAAGGGATGCAGACCCAGCAGATTTCCTCATTAGTGCCCTGTAGCTCCACACCTGACAGTTAATTATGAAAAGACTCACATTAGACCTACTCAGAACAAAGGCACAGGCAAAAACACAAGGATTTATTCAGAATAACAAAAGGTAAGAGTCTGCAAACAGGTTTGTAATAATCCTTGCAAATGTATATTGATGACCCAGAGGGGGAATGTTTTTTTCTCAACAAAAGTGGAGTTACGCTTTAAATATCAAGATCACTAGTTAAAAATCTGTTATAAACACAAAGGAGGAAAGACAGACAGTACATTGTACAAACCCTTAGCCCACGTACACACGGAGGGACATGTCCGCTGAAACTGTCCGATTTTCATTCGACGGCGTGTACACACACTATCGGATCAAAATCCCTGCTGGCAGAGAGCGCGGTGACGTGGCGGTGACGTTGACGCCGCCACGTCACCGCACCAGGAAGTAAAAAACTTCCAGGCATGTGTCGCATCCATTCGACGCTTGTGCGGGCAGATATGTCTGCTGGTTAGTGTACTAACCAGCGGACATATCCGATGGACATGTCTCCGGCGGACCAGTTTTAGCGGACAAATTTGATCGTGTGTACGCGGCCTTAGACTGTTCAAAAACCCTTGCCGAGTTCTGTTTATCCACTGGGTGGGTGAGATTTGCCGAGGTTGGGGAGCCTATGACCTCTATCAGTCTTGAAGGAACCTGAGATTCTATTAGCAAGTGGAGCCCTTAAAGGAAACCGGTCAAGACAGATGGATGGGCTTCCATTGCTGCCCCTTCAGCTTCAATATATACAAGCCACTGACCTAAGGATATCTGCATGCTCAGCGACTAAGTATTATCAGAAGGAAGTCAGTAATAGCAGGCCAAGCATTTTTCATTAACCGGTTTCATCTAAACGGTCTTCAGTTTTGGGGGAGATCTGCTGGAGGCCATTACAAGAGGCCTACACTCTTACCACTAGGTTTTCCAATGACTTTACATTACAATGAGTTATGATGAAGAAGTGAGACTCCTTTGCTTTGTAAATGGTCATAAAGTGGAGCCAAGGACATTGGCAGCCTGTCCCTGAGAGCTGCCAGGTATCACAATGGTCCACCCATAACTGACATCATTGAGGAACTGGTCACTCATAATTTATTTATTTTGGTTAATGCTCACATGCATTGTAACCAAGACCACCATGGTGTCCACTGAAAGCATTGTTTTCCATATGTGACCTAATTAGAACTGGGAGGTGGCAGTTTTCCATGATTGAGGACAAGTCTGCAGCCACCTCTGGCAGTGCAGATCTCCTCAAAGCGATTGAGAAGATAGGCATTTTTCTTACAATCTAGCAAGACATGTAAAAGTTTTTGTTTTCCCTCAGAGATTGTCTCACTAACACTCTGCTAGAATGTGTGTATTAACCACTTAAAGACCGCCTACTGCACATTTACGTCGGCAGAATGGCACGGCTGGGCACATCAACGTATATATACGTTGATTTTAGTACCCAGCCGTGGGTCACGGGCGCGCACCCGCGGCGCTCTCCCGTGACCCGGTCCGAAGCTCCAGGACTGGGACCGTGGGATTCGCGGACCCGATCGCCGCTGCAGTGCGGCGATCCGTCCCTGGAGCGGAAGAACGGGGAGAGCCGTGTGTACACACGGCTTCCCCGTGCTTCTCTGTGGTCGCAGCATCGATCGCGTCATCCCTGTAATAGGGGGACGCGATCGATGACGTCACACCTACAGCCACACCCCCCTACAGTTGTAAACACACACACAGTCACAGCGAAAGTTACAGCGCCACCTGTGGTTAACTCCCAAACTGCAACTGTCATTTCCACAGTAAACAATGCAATTTAAATGCATTTTTTGCTGTGAAAATGACAATTGTCCCAAAAATGTGTCAAAATTGTCCGAAGTGTCCGCCATATTGTCGCAGTCACGAAAAAAATCGCTGATCGCCGCTATTAGTAGTAAAAAAAAAAAAATTAATAAAAATGCAATAAAACTATCCCTTATTTTGTAAACGCTATAAATTTTGCGAAAACCAACCGATAAACGCTTATTGCGTTTTTTTTTACCAAAAATACGTAGAAGAATACGTATCGGCCTAAACTGAGGAAAAAAATAGTTTTTTTATATATTTTTGGGGGATATTTATTAGAGCAAAAAGTAAAAAACATTGCATTTTTTTTTAAATTGTCGCTTTATTTTTGTTTATAGCGCAAAAAATAAAAACCTCTATTTGTGGGGAAAAAAGGACGCCAATTTTGTTTGGGAGCCACGTCGCACGACCGCGCAATTGTCAGTTAAAACGACGCAGTGCCGAATCGCAAAAAGGGGCAAGGTCCTTTACCTGCATTTTGGTCCGGGTCTTAAGTGGTTAATACTGATTGGGCCTTGAAGAAGTGTTGTTGTGAAAATTTGGATTTTAGTGCAAATAAAAAAATCACAGACAGCACTCAATTGGTTTGGTCTCATTTTCAGTCTGATTTACTTTAACCCTCCTTTTTTGCTAGTGGTGAACTTAGAATGGCCTATAATAAGCATAATTGGGGAGAAATATGGCATAAGGCATCAATTGGGCGATAAAGAGGCAAAAAAACAATGTGGCATTTATCAATAGATGAATCTGTAAACACCCGCATGCTGCCTCTCCAACCCAAGTTGCACTTGACTGGGCGTGTATAACTTTATAATGTGTAGTGACTCTAAATTATTTTTTTTTAATAATTTTGGTGTGAAGAGCTTTAAGGAATTAAAACTAGTAGTTGATAGCAAGTACAGCAGCCCAGGCAGTGCGTTGATTTTGAGAACATGAATAATAGAGTGATGGTGTTGCGCTGTCAAGTTAAATATAACAAACAGGTGGTCAAATGGATATATAAATAAATAGGTAACCAATATTATATAAGTCACATACACATATAAAAATGCAGTAAACTAATAACAATGTGTAAAGTGACCACAAGCATGGCAATCATTAAAGTGTGTAGTGACAAATATATAGCAAAGAATAAAGTCCACGTGCAGACACATAAAGTGAAAGAGTGGATGAACTATCTCTTTAAAACACAGAGTAAGGTGCCTGGTGTGATTTCTTATGGTTGCTGTGACACCTCTCATTGCTCTCTAGCCACTCACCTTCCTGCTGTAAGGTAACAGCTTTGGATAAATGGGGGTCCCAGTGTCTCAACCCGCCTCTAATAGTAGACACAGGCTATGGGCCTCTGGAAATGGGAAAGCCTCCTCTGTGATAATCCTGTCCAATACTCTCCTCAAGAGTGATATGCAAGGAAGAGATCTCCAATAGTGTAGTACATTTTTTAAAAGTTTATTTAAAAAATGGCTAATATTTTACTCACATTTAAATCGATAAAACAAACCTATAATCCAGGAGCACCAAGCTTGTAATCCTGCATGACTTCAGGTATGCCTGGCGCCCAATCCTGGTGCGTATCTTCATGCCCACATAACTTTATCAGGGGGTGACGACTGGCATAGATTGTGTCTCTTTATAGTGTAATAGGAATGTATATAGTGGCAGACATTTTTCTGAACTGTCCCATTGCAATACATTATCGCGCCCATTTTTTCAATGATTTTGAGAACATGCTGAACCACATTAGTATGTTTTTTGGCCTGGATTCAAAGTCTTTTCTAAGCGTGGGTCATGAAGGAGTAAAATTCAGGATGCAGGACAGATTTGTAGGGATTTGTGAACCCAAATAACTGATTGCAGCTTGAGGCCATCTAAAAGAGAAGTGAGGATTCAAGTATTTGCTCCACTAAATTGGGTGCTAAAGAGACATTCAGAGCATCTGAATTCGAGTTTATTTTGTTGTCAGGAAAAGGAGGAAATTTGGAGTTCTTGTAAGAGTGTGGGGAGTTCTTGTAAGAGTGTGGGGAGTAATCTAAGGCGGCGTACACACGATCGGACATATCCGATGAAAACGGTCCGCGGACCATTTCCATCGGATATGTCCGATCGGGAGTTTGATCCGATGGCGTGTACACACCATCGGATCAAATTCCCCGCCGCTGGACGGCGCGGTGACGTGGCGGTGACGCGGCGGTGACGTTGACGCCGCCGCGTCACCGCCACGTCACCGCACCAGGAAGTAAAACACTTCCGCGCATGCGCCGAATCCATTCGGCAGCGGCGCGGCGGCGGTGGGGGCCGACATGTCTGCTGGTAAGTGTACTAACCAGCAGACATGTCGGGCGGACAGATTCCCACCGGATAGATTTCAAAGCTTGCTTTGAAATCTGTTGGGTGGAGAAATCTGTCCGCTAGCCCATACACACGAGCGGAGATGTCTGCTGAAACGGTCCATCGGACCGTTTTCAGCGGACATATCCCCTCGTGTGTACGCCGCCTAAGAGGTGGAGTTAAATAGACGGGTTGAAGACATCTACATCTAAGGAGTGGCAGGCTCAATTCTCATTGGCATCCCCGGAGAGGCAGGTGTCCTCCCTGGAGTGCATTAGGAAATGTGGACAACACTAGCTCTGTAGCCCTCACAAATGGGGTTCTTAAGGCCTCTGTGTCTTGGTAGTGCCAGACGGTCATGAATGAAGATCACAGTCAAGAAAATTAAATAAGGTTGGAAGCCAAGAAGGTGAGTGGAAAGAGAAGATCAAACTAAATGGTGGCCCCTACTTGGAAGTGGGGCCAGGGTTTAGATCTATTCTAGAGGAAGTTTTGGCAGTCAAGGTAAGTACAATGCATGGCATCAATGGTCTGCTAGTACATGTGTTTTAATATCATCTAAAGAGATGCTACTTTGATGCCTGGCCTTTTGAAAGATTTATTTTTATATTATATACAAATGCAATGATACAGGACATCTCTGAGATGATTAGGCAAATCAATCATGCTGTACAGTGCACTCAATTAAAATCAAGCCACAAGTGGCTTCTCCAGGAATCTAATGAAGATAGCTGTGACCATTGACTTGATGTCTCAGGAAAGCTATGAAGTTGCAAGTTGTTCTGACCATTTTAGTTCCCTACATCTATCATTTGAAGCTAGAGTTGCATGAACCAATGCTGGTAAGTGTTGCAAAGGGCTTCCAAGACATTCAAAAGTTTTTCTCTAGTAGTTTCACGCTCTAGGATAGAAAGTTTGCAACCTAAATTAATGTTTTTTTGCTTGACTGTCTATCTTAGCCTTGAAGCCGGTTTCAATCCTGCTGACCAGTTCAACCAGCAATGTTTTCATGTGTGAACGTAAGTCGGTATTTGTTTTGGCCTGTGTGGTCTGAAGGACAGCTGTCTTAGGTTAACCGATGAAGCTGACTGATGGTCTGATGTGCCTACACACCATCAGTTAAAAAATCGATCGTATCAGAACGCTGTGACGTAAAACACAGCGACGTGCTGAAAAAAATGAAGTTCAATGCTTTCAAGCATGCATCGACTTGATTCTGAGCATGCGCAGATTTTTAACCAATGGTTTTGCATACAAACGATTGGTTTTGACCTATCGGTTATCAATCCATCGGTTAAATTTTAAAGCAAGTTTTCTTTTTTTAACCGATGGTTAAATAACCTATGGGCCCCACACACGATCGGTTTTGACCGATGAAAACGGTCCTTCAGACCGTTGTCCTCTGGTTAACCTATCGTGTGTACGTGGCTTAAAGGGGTGGTTCCCCTAAAAATAAACTTTTAACATTGCCTGTGTCTTGTTAATAACATTTAGAATCGGCTGGTAGTTTTAAAAAAAAACACCCGTACATACCATTTTCGGCATGTACTCTCACCGCCGCTTCCGGGTCTGGCAGCCGGGGACAGGCATCCGATCGACGCATACAGCGCGTCACAAGATGCCGAAAGAAGCCGAACGTTGGTGCGGCTCTATACGGCGCATGCGCACCAACGTTCGGCTTCTTTCGGCATCTCGTGACGCGCTGTATGCGTCGATCGGATGCCTGTCAATGAAGCAGGCCCTCCCATCCCTGGCCGCCAGACCCGGAAGCGGCGGTGAGAGTACATGCCGAAAATGGTATGTACGGGTGTTTTTTTTTTAAACTACCAGCCGATTCTAAATGTTATTAACAAGACACAGGCAATGTTAAAAGTTTCTTTTTAGGGGAACCTCCCCTTTAAGGAAGGTTTTTTCACCATCTGTGTCTCAATGCAGAGATTTACCTTCACTTCCTGTCCCATAGCCAAACAGAAAGTGAGAGGAAATCTCTGTAAATTAAATGACTTCCTTGGGGACCCTCAGGTTACCATAACTAGTGTGCCCATTGGAAGATTTCCCCCCTCTATTACTTTTCTGGGGACAGCCCAAAATGTGGTATTTTCTTTTACTTTCACTTTCAACGATAATGTTAAACAGGACAAGTAGAGAAGATTAAGCTACCAAATGGGGACACAGACAGCAATAAAAACTGACAGGTCTTCTAATCACTCTTCGCTCTATCAGAAACTAAAAAATATGTTTTGACTTTAGTTATACTTTAGGTTGATAAGCTGAACAATGACTTGCCTGGGAAATTAAAAAAGCTGGAATGGGAGGCAGGTTGTCCCTTAAAGGGGTGTTCCAGCCCAAAAATGTGTTTATTAAAAGTCAGCAGCTACAAAAAGTGTAGCTGCTGGCTTTTAATAAACACTCACTTACCTGCTCCTACGTTCCAGCGACGCGCCGACCGGGGCTCCGCTCCTCTCCCCCCTCCCCGGCCGGCGTCTCCATCCTGACTGTGGGCACCCAGCCGTGACAGCCTTCGGCTTCACGGCCGGGCACCCACTGCACATGCGCGAGCCGCACTGCGCATGCGCGCGCGGCGCGGCTCGCCTCTGATTGGAGAGGCGATCGCATGGGACCTGTCAGTGTCCCATGTGATCGCCTACAGGGAGGGGCTGGTGTAGGCGATTAAGCTTAATCGCCTAACCAGCCCCTCGGCGGAAGCAGGAAGTGGGACAGGAAGTCCCACTCCTACTGAAGCCCCCACTCCCCCCCCCAAAAAAATTACATGCCAAATGTGGCATGTATGGGGGTAAGGAGTGGGATAAGAGGAAGTTCCAAATTTGGGTGGAACTCCTCTTTAAGAGACCTTCTGGAACGACAAAGTGAGATTAAGTTTCTCTTAGAGAAAATATAGCGGAAAAGTAGACCGGAAGAGATCAAACCAAATCCATGATAATATCCAACAAAACCCATGGCGATATCTCCATAGAATGAACCAGAGTAGAATGGAGAGTAGGGATGAGCTCCGGCGTGTTCACATAGTCCACGTGCAGAGCCCACCAGGAAGTCTGCATGGTGCTGCGCTAACCACAGGCAGGGAGACATTTCCCAATCTCTGCAGCAGTGATTAGCGCAGCGCAAGCAGACTTTCTGGCGGGCTCTGCACGTGGAGTGAGCGAACACACCGGAGCTCATCCCTAATAGAGAGATGGAAATAAAAATGTCTAGGTGGAAGAAAGGGACCAACTTAGGAAGAGTATTTGGGCCTCAAAACAACCTTGTCTTTGTGACAAATTATAAGATAATTGGATAGCTCTTCTTCAATACTTTCTAGTAAAACAATGTCACCAGAACAGGAACTGAGAGAAAATATCTCTAACAGAGCCCAGGATAGCAGTAAAACCCAAGAAAGGTTTTACTGCTTTACTACTTTTGCAGAATGAACAAATACTAAAACTTACATGTAAAAAAAAACACAAAAATTTACTCTTTGCATCCATGATGTGTTCTAGTGTTAGCAGTAGTTAAAAATAATAAAATGGTGTAGATTCTCCCCTATGCAATATAGCAAGTGGCAGTGGGAGAAAGGTAGATTGCACCTACATTATCACACTACTTTATAGTCCAGATATGGATATATGGATATATAACAAAGTATCATCAAGATCAGAATGCATGCATTTTCCAGTAAGCCAACGGATGTCTACAGTTGAATATTCACTTTTCCCAACTCCATGGTATCATGGTTTAAGGCAAAATCTGACATACAGACTTCAGAAAGCTTGCCAAGGATGGGCAGGTCTGACATCTTTTGCAACCAAAGATGGTAGAAAGAAGATTTGCCCATCTGTGACCAGTTTTATATTGCATCCAGGGTCACAGAAGACCTACAATTCAAGAACACTTAACATTGTAGCTCTGGTGTTTTATCCTACATTGGGGTGGAAAAAAGAATAATCTCAGCTCACAAGAGAGGTTATTTACGAAAGTTAAATCCACTTTGCACTACAAAGTGCATTTGGAAGTGCAGTCACTGTAAATCTGAGGGGTAGATCTGAAATTAGTTGAAGCCCTGCTGATTTTACTATCCAATCATGTACAAGCTAAAATGCTGTTTTTTATTTTTCTTGCATGTCCCCCTCGGATCTACAGCGACTGCACTTCCAAGTGCACTTTCAGTGCAATTTCAAGTGCAAAGTGGATTTGCCTTATGTACGTTACAACAATACAGCATAAATTCTGACAGTGAGCAAAGAGGTGGGCAAAAAAAAAGTTTCTACGAAAAACATGTGGCGATATAAATGCACAACATCATATTTAATAGGAAGAGCATAATAAACACACAAAAAAGCCAGTAACTTCAAACAAAGTCCAAAAATGAGACAGCATCCCTTTCCCAGGAAAGAAGGAAAAAAGTACTAAATAGTCTTATTGCTTACCCTTAAGAATACTACATTGTCCTTTTATGACTAGAGTATGCAAATTAGCCACAATGAAACATAAAATAAACTGTAAGAAAGCAGCATTATTGTTACCCTCTTGTACCATACATTTCCTTAATGTGTAAAATATATATATGTATAAAAATGCATATATATGAGTGTGGCAGATGCCCAATCCATAGGGAAATCATTTTCTCTGAATTAAAAAGCAGCATGGCAGTTTGGATACATTTGCTATGGGAACTGAAGAAAGCGCTTGCAGTAAAGAAACAATTCAGCAGCTTGCATTATCCGAAGATTTCAATGGTGGATGTTGTCATGTGACACTACCCCCAGCCCGAGCCAGCGTAGGGAAGATGGCTTCATGAACAGCACTCAGATGGAGACAATGACAAATAGATTTTGTCCATAGAAGAGGTTTAATGAGTCCATGCCGTTTTCAAACTGATAAATCACACAAGCCGACATGCAGAAACATCAGACAAAGTGAGCTTTATCTAACCTATTAGGAGTTTTTCTACCATAAGGGTAATTAGAAGGTAGAATTAGTTTCCTGCAGAGTCACTACTGGCAGCTCCAATTAGTACTTATACATACTCACTGAGCAATGGGATTAGTTTATAAACAGACTTGGGGAGACTCAGACAAATTGGTGTGGAGTCAAGCACAGCCTCCATTATCATTTTGTGGGGTTAAAGAAAGAATTTCTAAGAAAAAAAAAAAAAAAGATTGAAAGCAGCTTGGATTTTATGTGTGCTGTTTTGTGATCATCTAAGACTGGCAGTCAGAAACAGCTTTAAACTGAATACTTTCTTGTTCAATAATTTTTTATCAAGTTTCAAAAACAGGAATTAACAAGATATGCACATCTAAACGTATAGTAGTACTTTGCCATATTGGGTACAACATAGGGATAGAAATCTTTTTTTTCAAATTGAATACATTGTTGTGTTGTTTGGGAGGCTAAAGACATGCATAAAAGGACAGGGGGTAGGGAGGATAGTGGGGGAGTGAGAGGGAAGGAACCTTGAGGGTCAAGGGCAAAATATGAGACTCCTCTGAAAGCGCTGACACCATGGGGGTTATTTACGAAAGACAAATCCACTTTGCACTGCAAGTGCAGTCACTGTAGATCGCTGTATATCTGAGGGGAAGATCTGAAATAAGGGGAAGCTCTGCTGATTTTATCATCCAATCATATGTAAGTTAAAATGCTGTTTTTTATTTTTCTTGCATGTCCCCCTCAGATCTATAGTGACTGCAATTCCAAGTGCACTTTTAGTGCACTTGTAGTGCAAAGTGCATTTGCCTTTTGTAAATAACCCCCCATGTGTTTTGGCAAACAGAAGTGGGTCATTATGACACCAGGAGGGTGCTGTCAAAGCCTGGGGTAGAGACTTAACCCTTGGTTGTCATACCTGAACATATTAGGTGATTTTGTCTGCTAAGGTGGCTTCAACCATTTCATGTATCCTAGCTTGGGTGATACGGTTTTTACTTAGGGTTCTTCTAAGCTTAAGCTATTTGTTTAGCTTCTGTAAGTACCTGTAATTGGAGCTTGAACTGAGCATAGCTGATTTCTGGGCAACGTTTATCAAGGAGTTCTAAGTAGGGACTTAGGGAGAAATCACTTGATTCCCCCATCAACACAGTCAGTGTTGATGGAGAATACCTTCCACTGAGTTATTGTGTTCTGCCAGAGGTAGATGGGACAGGGGGAGTCATTCTGGCCAGGAGAACACACAGTGATTATTGCCAGCAGCTCTAGACACTGGTAATAATTGCATGAAAAAAAAAACCAGATAGGCTGGTTGTACCCAAGTTGATTAATCGATCAATCAGCTTGGTACAATCAGCAGGCCCATACATGGTTTGAATTTCAGCCGATCCCTGTTGAACCAGCTCACATTTGAACCTATGGCTAGCTTTAGCTATCCTATTTGAAACTAGATACTAGCGGGAGAGAACCTTAAAGTTTTTTCAATTTGGTAACAAGAATAGATAACAGGCTGATTAAACCAGAGGAGTTTTGGGCCCAGCAAGTACTTCTGTTCATAGCAACTGAGGGGACGAGCTTTGACTACTTGTGATAGGAAGTGGTTGATTTACAAATATCTAAAACAATTGCTATTAGGTAGGTCAAATTTGTTCTGCAAGACTGGGTGGGGTTTATGCCATTGGAGCCTATGGGCCAGATTCTCAGCTGAGATATGACGGCGTATCTCCATATACGGAATCGTATCTCTGTTTCAGGGCCGTGGGATCTATGCGACTGATTCTTAGAATCAGTTACGCATAGATTTGGTGTAGATCCCACTGGCGTAAGTCACTTACACCATCGGATCCAAGTTGCAATGTTACGCTTGGCCGCTAGGTGGCGTTCCCGTCAATTTCTGCATCGAATATGCAAATGAGCATGATACGCTGATTCCCGAACGTATTTGCGCGCCATCGTCGTAGTTTACGTAGTTTGCGTAAGCATAAGGTTACCCCTGCTATATGAGGGGTAACCTTGCGTAGGTCCAACGTCGTGTTTTTCCGTCATTTACGTAACTCGTCGCGAATAGGGTTTTGTGTTAATTACGTTGTCGACAAAACCAATGTATTTGCGTCGTACTATGCAGCATATGCAGTGGGCTACGTTTAAGGCTGGCGCATGTGCAGTTCGTTCGACGCGGGGGCGCGCTTAATTTAAGTACAACACCCCCACCTCCTTCCTACTTTGAATTACGTGGCCTTACGCCGGCCCATTTATGCTACGCCGCCGTAAATTACGGAGCAAGTGCTTTGAGAATACAGAACTTGCCCGTAAAAGCTGCGTAGGCGTAGCGTAAAGGGGATACGCTACGCGAAAAACTCGCAAATATATGAGAATCTGGCCCTATGAGTTTCTATACCCTGGTTATGACAAGTTGATGACCAGGCAGAAAAGAAACAAGTGGATGTGGATGTATGCACATGGGGGGGTAAGCGCTTTTTTGTGGGCAATAGCTGGTGTTCTGCTGTTGGTGCTTCAATCATCACGGCATCATGATTGGTATGGTGTCAGAATGATTTAAGCACATTATTTCTTATATTACATTGTAATATAAAAGAAATAGTTCAATTCACCATAATGCAGAATCAGTGGGAGCCATCAGCGTGTCACTTGCCATGTCGCCTGACACCAGATGAGGAATGCCACTTGCCACGTCCACAGTCACACTATGCGATCCGTTTCTGTTCTTACGGACAGAAAAAAAAAGGGGGTCTTGTGCGAGTTTGATATTAATTCAGCCATACAATTTGCATGGCTGAAATCGCATCGCACAGAGATCGCATGTGATGTGCACTGCAGTGCGGTGCAAATCACATCCGAACTCTGACATCGCTGCAATGTGAACCAGCCCTAAATGTCCCAGTGTAAAAAATATTATTAAAATGTTCCATTATAAAAAAATGTCCCAGTATAAAAAAATGATTAAATGTCCCAGTATAAAAAAAATTATTAAATGTCCCAGTATAAAAAAAGTATTACATGCCCGAATATAAAAAAATAATTAATACATTTCCCAGTATAATAAATAATAATAATAATACATTTCCCAGTCCCTCAGAAGCGCCCACTGTACTCACAGTCTCAGCGCAGGAATGTGAGGGGGATCCGTTTGCGGGAGATAGCGAAATGACGTTGGGCGGAGAGATGACGTAATTCTCTCTCTCTGTTCCAGGTCTGTAGCGTAGGGCAGGACAGCGGCGCGCCTGTGCGTAGCACAGAGAGACGGCGTCATCTCTCTGCATGGGTGCTTAATTTTAATAACGGATCTCCCCTGACGATCGCCATCCAATGTGTCCCCGGATCGCCGCCAATGTGTCCTGTGGCCTGGCTGGAGAGGCGGTGCGGCCCGGCTTTGGGCCAGGGACCGGGGGTTGACGACCCCTGATCTAAGGTAAGTAATTCATAATGAACTAGTATGCTATGCATACCAGCTTATTATGCCTTTGTCTTGCAGGTTTTTTTTAGTAAATGGGTTTACAACCACTTTAAAGTTTGTGTGTGATAATAATCCCAACACCAAAACAGATAGCTCTGAGATTAAACTTCAAGTTCTTCCACTACGAGTGCTCAATGGGAAGGTGGCAACTCACCAAAGGTGTTTGACCCCTTTTTACAGGATCGTCAAAATGCGCATTTGAAATACCAATTCCACTGTCAGCACCAATCCACTCCAATGGTCCCTCGATATATGGCTATGGGAGGAAAAATTACTCTATAGGAGACATGTATAAAAAGTCTCATAGTGTAGTATATTTATTTAATGTTTTAAAAGCAAAATAGACTGCACTCACGTGTTAAAGTGCTTGGCCTGGCACTAGGTAAAACAGCGTGTGTGGATATGGCTTGGTCTCTGGCAATAGCGTGCTTTTCACATCTCACTCTGGATACTAAAGCCTGTGTGGGGTAACAAACGGGACCCGGAAGTGACGTATCCTCCGCTTCAACATATGTTTCGCTGTGCTTAGCATCTTCAGGACGTGTGGATTCATTTTTCCTACCATAGCCATATATCAAGGGGCCATTGGAATGTATTGGTGCAGACAGTGGAATCAATTGGTATTCTAAATGTGCATTTTGACCATCCTGTAAAAAAGGGATTATACACCTTTGGTGAGTTGCCACCTTCCCATTAAGTGGTGGAAAAACTTTTATCTCAGAGCTATCTGTTTTGGTGTTGGGATTATTATTACACACAGACTTTAGGGCCAGTTCACACCAGACGCAGCTCCGTGTGCGTTTTTTTTCAGCACAAAATGCAGGCACAGTGTTTTTCATGTATTCCAATGGATCTAGATCTAGTTCACTCCATGCGGTCAGTTTCCGGTCAGTTTCTGCACCGGAAACTGACTGGAAACCGACTGCATGGTGTGAACTACAGCCATTGGAATACATGGAAAACACTGCGCATGCATTTTTAGTGCAGAAAAATGCGCACGGAACTGCGTCTGGTGTGAATTGGCCCTTAAGCTTGCTTTTTTTCAAATATATATATATATATATATATATACACACACACACACACACACACATATTTTATGGTTTATTTAGTCATCTATGTGATTCACTTTGTAATGTTCAATTTGGCTTTTCATTTGTTGTTACACACATGAACAGGAATATCCTTTCATTTTATTCACTTATCATTGGTGATTTTATCACCCCAAAAGGGCAGCTACCATTTGTTCATATCCCCACTCACAGGGTGCCAATTCTGGTTCATTTATTCACCAACTGTATAAATGCTTTTGGTTTCTTCAAAATTGTTCCCAGTGGGGCACTAACAGGTCATGTTTTCCAGATCTCTTCTCATAATTACAGGTGAAATAATTAAAGTATTCTTTGCACACTGCAACTTGATTTCCAAATGCTTTAAAGTCTGAACAACTGTAGGTGGTTGGAGATGGGATACCGTGAAAGCTCCATAATTGTACCAGAACTCCAATCTGATCTCCAGGCAGGCAACAGCATTTGTGATATCTTTCAAGTTCAGCTGATTGGTGAAGGGATCAACAGGGTACTCAATTGTCAGTTCCTACAGACTTAAGCAAATCTTAGGCCGCGTACACACGATCAAATCTATCTGCTGGAAACGGTCGGCCCGACCGTCCCAGCAGACAGATTCGACCGTGTGTACGGGCGAGCCGACGGATTTGGCCACCCGACAGATTTCAAAGCATGCTTTGAAATCTGTCGGCTGGGAACCCGTCCGCCCGACATGTCTGCTGGTTAGTACGCTAACCAGCAGACATGTCTTCTCGCACACGCGCCGAATGGTTTTGACGCATGCGCGGAAGTGTTTTACTTCCTGGTGCGGTGATGGGGTGGCGTCAACGTCACCGCCACGTCAGCGCGCCGTCTGGCGGCGGGGATTTTGGTTTGATCGTGTGTACACGATCAAACCAATATGCCCCCAGGAGACAGATTTGTTCAAATCGGTCGGCCCGACCGATTTGAACAAATCTGTCTGCTCGTGTGTACGCGACCTTACTGTATTTCTGTATTATTCTGTACTTGCATCATTTTTTAAGGGTAATGTGCATGTACTGAAAATAAATACTACATAGGTTTTCTTTTTTTTCACACACACATACACAACTTTACTTGACCAGTATTCTAATGCACAATATTATTTTCATCATACCTCAAAAAAAGGTCAAGATGAAGATTTTAGCAAAACAGGTTGTTAGACAACTTTGAAATGCCCAAAAAAATAAAAAAAATAATTTACACATCCTAAACCTGCAATACATTTTTTTAATGCGGAGAAGCTAAACAAGGAAATTTTGTTAAAGTTGCCATTTTTTTTACATATTTTATCAGTTTTCTCAACCTTTATACATTTTATAACTCAAACTAGAGCAGTGGTTCTCAACTTCAGATGGTCAAATGATGATTTGCCAGGGGTCACCAGATACTGGGCTGTTCCTGAAGCCCACACTGTTCTCCCAGGAAGGGAGATGATAAGGAAACAAAAAAAAAAAGGGAGAGAAAGAAAAAAATAGAGAGCAAGAAAGAGATAGAGGAAAAGATGTAGAAAAAAAAACAAGGAATTAGGATAGAGAGAGATGAAAGGGAAAGAAAGGAGAACAAAGAAGAAGGGTGGTACATCCAAAAATGTACCATAAGGGGTTTTAATACTTTATGAGTGGAAGGCACTAAGGGAGCCCTAAATGTCTGCGGGTTAGGGGCGCAAGTTACTTGTCTTGCCTTGGGTGCTTTCAACTCATGATATGAAAATAATTTTACTGTTAGGGCTCTTTCACACGTCCGTTCAGTTCGTCCGTTTTTTGGACGTCCGTTAACGGACCTCAATGCTTCCCTATGGGTTAGCGTCCGTTAGCGGATGAGCATCCGCTAACGTCCGTTAACATCCGTCTGCGGTAAGGTCCGTTTTTTTGGACGGAAGAAAACCCTATTTTTTTCCGTCAAAAAAACGGAACGGACGAAAAACGGACGTTAGCGGATGATCCGTTTACCATCCGATCCGCTAACGTCAGTTTTTCATCAAAATATGTAAAAAAAAAAAAAAAGTTTAAAAAAAAAAAAAAAAACGGATGAAAAAAACGGATAAAAAACAGACGGAAAACGGAACGGAAACGGATGTAAACGGACGGAAAACGGATGAAAAAACGGATGAAAAAACGGATCACCTGAAGGGGGAAAAAACTGATCTAAAAAACTGAACGGACGTGTGAAAGAGCCCTAAGGGGTCCCCACATCTTGTGAAATTTTATCAAGGGGTCACGGCACTAGCTGGTTGAGAACCACTGAACTAGAGGAAACCAGAGGGGGCATTTGGTCAATATGGTGAAGTATGTATAAAATGCAATCATTTTGTTAATTTTTATACAAAAGGTGCCCCATGTTTAGCTCTGAAGCACAGTTATAGCAGATGAATAGATTTAGGTAACTCCTAATGTCAATAGGATGTTTTTTTTTCCATATATATATATATATATATATATATATATATATATATATGCACAGCATGGTATTTTTACCACAATTTGCATTGTTGTAATAGCTTATTGACTGTTTTAGGTTGATGGGGTTGTGCTGCTACTCAGTATGAATCTGTTTATTGCATTTGCCCAAAGTTCATTCACCCCAAGCAATTTAGTCAATAACCAATTTTTATACTTCTATCTTCTTTAAGATTCCACACCAATAACCCAGTCTTTTTTTTCTTTTTTTAATTATTTCACTACTAGTCTAACATTTCCCATGGAAATCAATATGGGTGCGATCTATTAGCCAAAAAATCTGCAGCACTGCAATGCACACATATTAAAAATATTGATCTTGTAGGCCACTGATGTTTTCATTGAATGTAATGTTATCAAGCAGCCATAACAGAATTTTAATGACTCATACACACTTTTGATTAAAATTATAGATTACAGATGAAAGGAAATTAACCATTTTACCTTTTTGATAACAAACTGCATTGTTTCATTTTCTTAAATAAGGTCAGCATTGTATGATTATTCACTGCTACACAATACAGTTAAAATGACAGCCCCAATGTCGTTTCACTCTCTTCACTGACATTTGAACTTCATTTCACATCAAGTGATTTGCAGGAAGTGTAGTGCGAGAACATGCCATCAAAATCATTTCATGGAAAATCAGATACCATGGCCAGTCCTTAATGGAGCAAAGTTACATACAGCACTTTCAGTTACATTGACATTACAAACTAAATATTCAAAACCATTCTAAGATGCCTATAAAATGCATATATACTAAGAAAAATGTTACTTTTCTTTGTGGGAAAAATGCAAAAAATCTGTGAACACCTAAAACAAATCCAGCGATCGCAAGGGCTCATTTTCATTTTGTAGTTAAACCAAACTTGAATAATTATTTGACATAAGCATTATCTTAATCTGTATCATTGCCTGCTTTCATCAAAGTTGTGTAGCCACCTTAAAGTGTCATTAAACCCAGACTATGAAAAAAACTCATACTCACAAAGTCACCAAAGCATTCAATATATATATATATATATATATATATATATATATATATATATATATATATATATATATATATATATATATATATATATATATAGTTGATCCTGCCTTCAGCCACCCCACCTATCTTTCCGGTGTCCCTACTGCAGGTTGAGATTGTGTAGACCAGCTGGTGTCCTTTATGGAGCATGTTCAATTTCAGTTCCTTTCTAAGCTCTTAATTTCCTCTTTTTTCTTATCAGTTAAATGTGGGTGTATAAACAGGGTGAAAGACACTCCCCTTCCTCCCTCCTCCTCCATGTCCTCCTATTGCTAAATACTATTGGGGCAAGATATAGTATGCCGATCAACTGAATTGACTAAGAAACTCACAAAAAAAACAGAGTTTAAATATAAATTGGTATTAAACATATCAAATGTAATTGCCAATACCTGTACAGTAAAAAAACAGCCTTGGATGTGGATGCCATCTGAACAAAGTGTAAGATAGTTCAATCAACTTTGACTCTTCCTACACCATATTAATGCATACAGTTTAAACATTCGATACTCAAAGATTTATTGGGAGATGTAAAACAGTGTTTTGGTATTCATCAAATAATTTGAATTACTGTTCTGAAACTGTTTTTTTATCTTGTGTCTGGGATAGAACCAATCAGGGCTGCCAGGCACAGACTCATATTGTAGATAGCATAAATTAGCAGAGTGATAGAAGCACTCCCAAGGATCTTTCCCTGCAGATGCCAAACAACAGGGAAAGATCATGTAGCCACACAACAATGCTGCAATAAGGTACCGTACTTACAAAAAAGAAAAAAAAACCCACAGTGGCATGAAATATATGATTTATGCAAATTAATTATGGCAATTAACACTTCTCTGTTTAGTATCACTTTAAAGCGATTGTAAAGCTTAATTGTTTTTAAATTAAAATAATGAGCATGTCATACTGTACTTACCTGCTCTGTGCAATTGTTTTTCACAGAGGAGCCCTGATACTCTTCTTCTGGGGTCCCCCGCTGGTGCGCCTGGCTCCTCTTTTTAGGCGAGTGCCCACCAGTAGTAATTTTGGCAACACATTTCATATGGGTACAGTGTTGCATGATCCTGCAATTGTCAAAGTGCGACATCTCTGAAAGCTGAAATTTGGCCTGGGCAGGAAGGGTGTGAAAGTGCCTGATATTGAGGGGGTAAATCTGTTTCATGAGTTAGTAGCTGAAACCACTGCCCAGCTGTTCTTTAAATACTAGTTAGTTGGCCAGTGTAAAATTTATTTTGGATGTCGACTGCCAACGTTGGTGCTAGAAATTCTGGCTATTCTCCTGTTTCTCACATATATAACATGAAAGTGTGTAAATTCTAAACAATAATGGGGTTGATTTACCAAAACTGAAGAGTGCAAAATCTGGTGCAGCTGTATATGGTAGCCAATCAGCTTCTAACTTCATTCTGTTCAATTAAGCTTTAACAATAAAACCTGGAAGCTGATGTTTCTATGCACAGCTGCACCCGATTTTACACTCCAGTTTTAGAAAGTCAACACAATTGTCTTTTGTTTAACCACTTGCCCACCAGCCTCCTTCATTATACTGTGACAGGTTGGCATGATCCCGTGAGCCGTCGTAGCTGTACATTGGCTCCATTAAGCACGATAGCAGGTGCACGCGCATGCACCAGCTGCACTGTGGGGGTGCCGATGCGCGTGGCTGGCGGTCGCGATCGCGGGCACATGAGGCAGAACAGGGACGTGTGTGTGTGTGTGTAAACACACACATCCCTGTTCTGTGAGGAGAGGCAGATTGTGAGTTCCAACTAGCTAGGAACCACGATCTGTCATTTCCTCCAGTCACTCCCATCCCCCTACAGTTAGAACACACACTAGGCTACACAGTTAACAACAGTTAACCCCTTGAACGCCTCCTAGTGATAACCCCTTTACAGTAATCAGTGCATTTTTATAGCATTGATCACTTGATAATTGTCAATAGTCCCAATGGTCAAAAGTCACCGATTTGTCCGCCATAATGTCACAGTCCTGGTAAAAATGGCAGATCACCGCCATTACTAGTAAAAAAATTATAATAATAAAAATGTCATAAATCTATTCCCTATTTTGTAGACGCTATAACTTTTGTGCAAACCAATATATGCTTATTGTGATTTTTATTACCAAAAATATATAGAAGAATACATATCGGCCTAAACTGAGAAAAAAAAATGCTTTTTTTTTTTAAACAGGGATATTTATTATAGTAAAAAGTACAAAATATTGTGTGTTTTTTTTTTTTAAATGTCGCTCTTTTTTGCTTATAGCGCAAAAAATAAAAAACGCAGAGGTGATCAACTACCACCAAAAGAAAGCTCTATCTGTGGGAAAAAGATATGTCAATTTTTTTTAATACAACGTCGCACGACCACGCAATTATCAGTTAAAGCGACGCAGTGCCCTATCACAAAAAATGGCCTGGTCATTGAACATCCAAATCTTCCGGGGGGTGAAGTGGTTAATCCACTTTGGTCTGTTAAATATACCAGAAAGATTCCTGTTGATGCTTCCAGAAATCTTGTGAATTAATAACTTCCTGTGCACTTGTCTCTGCTGACTGTTATCAGTTAACATTGTTCCCAGGTAGTCTGTAATCCTAACATACTTTCTGTGCTAAGGTGACAATGATGCTTCTTCATAGATACCGTACATAAGTTATCATTACCATAAGATAGTGTGTGTAATTGCAGGACTACATAGTGAAAAGAAAATGTGAAGCTGCAATCTGTTAAGCTAAATATATTACTTTATTCGATTTCTAAGCGTTGCACAACTTAAGAGTGAGTGCAATAAAAAAAAAACACTTGATTAATATTAAGACTTGAACCAACATTTACAACCACTGTACACAGTTTTTTTACTTATATACACAACCAAGGACAACATTTTTTGTTATGTTTTAAAAGTAGCAAGTGGGTTTGCTTAACTTTGGTATCTAAAATCTTTCTATTGCAATTACATGGATACCACACACTACCCAGTTAAACTTTCCTTATACTGGCCAATTTGCTTCTACTCTCTATGGGTGGCATTTTAAACATTTACTGCGACGCTGTCCCCAACTTAAACAATTTTAGGTAAAAGCACAGAGAAAAAAAATAAAATGTTTTAAATGCTTACTTGCAGTGTGTAACGGTCACCACCGCTTACGACTTTCCATCCAACCACGACAGCTTATCTGACACACTCCGACAATACTGCATACACGATCCATATCCTTTCCCAGAATAAGACTAGACAGAGCTCCATACTTGCTTCCAAAGATATGACAATTTATTGGTATTTTCTCAGCTTCTTATACAGTCTCAAACATAATGCAGTTAGTCACAGGACAATGTAGTCTCCACCCCCCTTCACACAATGGGGGGCTTCAATCACACTCTAAAAGGCATTCAGGTAAGCTAACCATGTAGACTTGACAGCACCGTATCTTCAATAGTGTTCAATTAACCTTGAATAGTAACACAGACATCTAGTTGAATAAGTTCTCTAGACAGCTTTATCACACAATGGCAGAGTCTTGTGAGAGTGGGTGCAATCCACACCTTCAACGGAATGTCTTTACAGTGAATAGCCAACACCTTAAGATATTTCAATAGCATATTATACAAAGGTATGACTCACTCTGGTCTTGTAGACCTGAATTAACACCTTTCAAAAGCATGTGTGCCCAGATTGCATAGCTAACAGCTTTTGATATTTGAAGACATCCTGCAAACATGAATTATTATTAATGTCCCTTATTAATGTCTTCTGTAATATATGAATTATGATTCTTTGTCACCCTATGGCCCTAGTGGACATAAGGTGACCCTAGACATAGGAATATCTCAGTCTGTCATGGGCCATTCGGTTACATCTCTCCCCTTTCGGTGGGAGACGGACACAGGTGGTAACCCCAAACGGGTTGACTCCGAAGTCCGTCAGTAGTTCCAGTCCTCCAATGCTGGTATCCATACAGTACCCCAAATAAATGGCTCCAAACCGAGCATTACTCACCCCGCCAACCTCTGCCTCTCTCAGAGAACACGCCTGCCGCTGGGGAGAAGGCAGGGTGGCTGGGCTCAGTCCATCATGCTGTTGGGGGTCTGGGCCAACTGCCCCCCCTTCCTGGGGTATACCAGTGGAGACTGAAGTACCATCCACTGGTGCTTGGTGAAAACCCCCCCGGTGCTTGCAAAGCAAAGCCGACATCCTCCTGTCCCAGTCCTGTACCATTTTCTGGGGTTGTGCCAGTGGAGACTGAAGTCCCATCCACTACCCCAGGAACCCCCTCTTCTGTTAGTGAGGAGCAGAGGCCTGGGGCACTCTGCTCTGTTGCCAGCTCTTCCGCTGGGTTGCTGTGAGTGGAGACCACAGTCCCATCCACTACCACAGGGTCCCCCTCTTCCGTTAGTGGAGAGCAGAGGTCCGTGACCCTCTGTTATGTTGCCAGCTCTTCCGCTGGGTTGCTGTGAGTGGAGACCACAGTCCCATCCACCACCACAGGGTCCCCCTCTTCCGTTAGTGAAGAGCAGAGGTCCGTGACCCTCTGTTCTGTTGCCAGTGATTCAGCTGGGGGTAAAAGCTTTACCACCTCAGCTTGTTGTTGGAGAGAGGGGCCAACCGCCCCGGCTCTCTGGAACTCCACACCATCCGCTTTGGCTTTAGGGAAGGCAATCTCTGTATTTTCCACTGCCGATTCATCAGCCAGGAGTTCACAGTTGTCATATGAACTTTCCTCATAGTCCCAGGCAATGGGAGCCCCACCCTGCTGCTGAGCGGAGTCTAGCAGCTGTCTGTAGGCGACCTCCAGCTCCCATTCCCGAATGGCCAGAAATTCTAAATCTTCCTGTGACCAGTGGCCTCCCGAGATATTTAATTTTTCCTCTCTGTGCTCTATTATGTCCTCCAAGCGCCACTCCCGATCATCCCCAAAGTCGGGATCACTGGACATCCTCCAATACAACAATCCCAGGCCATCATAGTCATAGCCTTCTGTGGGGCTGTCATCCGCTGACCACGGGCACTCTTGGGCTACATACCACCGGAGGGCTCTGTAGCTCTCATCCAGCTGCATCTCTGCCCGGATCAGCCTGCTTAACTCTGCTATCCACTCCTGCTTCGGTTGTTCCCCCAACAACAGCATTCGTACGTCATACTGCGGCCAGTACCTTGCATAGATGGAGGGCAGGACCTTTCCTTGGTGTTGCTGCTCCAGAGCTAACGCTTCCTTCCAGAGTTGGCACCGAATCACATCCGACCATCCCAACAGGACCTCCTCTAATACTGGTCCTCTATGCTGTATCCGCATCTCTTGTAACCTCCTTTGGAATTCCTCTTCCATGGAGACTGGTATCTGCACCTCTCCTCTCTCTTCAGCTGCTGCAGCACTTCTTCGCTGTCGCAAGGTGGCATCCACAGCCGCTATAACCCTGTCTATGATCTCCGGCGGAGGATTAGGACCATATTGTGCCAATCCATGTTTAACGGCCCGGTCAAAAAATTCTTCCTCGGGTGTCCTGTCTGTTACGCTGGGCCTCTTAGCTCTATTCATTTCGACAAGTTCTGCGATAATGTCCCTTTTCTTACGGTTGCTGGCCGGTCTGCCCCGGCTCTCCAGTAAGTCCATGAGGGAAGAGAGCTTCATCCGTTCATACAGCGTCTCCATTGTCCTGTGTCCTTGTAGCCGTCCTTCTGAAGGTGGAATCACCCCACTGCTGTGCCACCAATGTAACGGTCACCACCGCTTACGACCTTCCATCCATCCACGACAAGCTTATCTGACACACTCCGACAATATTGCATACACGATCCATATCCATTCCCATAAACAAGAAGAGACTCAAGCTCCGCACTTGCTTCAAAGATATGACAATTTATTGGTATTTTCTCAGCTTCTTATACAGTCTCAAGCATAATGCAGTTAGTCACAGGACAATGTAGTCTCCACCCCCCTTCACACCATGGGGGGCTTCAATCACACTCTAAAAGGCATTCAGGTAAGCTAACCATGTAGACTTGACGGCACCGTATCTTCAATAGTGTTCAATTAACCTTGAATAGTAACACAGACATCTAGTTGAATAAGTTCTCTAGACAGCTTTATCACACAATGGCAGAACCTTGTGAGAGTGGGTGCAATCCACACCTTCAACGGAATGTCTTTACAGTGAATAGCCAACACCTTAAGATATTTCAATAGCATATTATACAAAGGTATGACTCACTCTGGTCTTGTAGACCTGAATTAACACCTTTCAAAAGCATGTGTGCCCAGATTGCATAGCTAACAGCTTTTGATATTTGAAGACATCCTGCAAACATGAATTATTATTAATGGCCCCTATTAATGTCTTCTGTAATATATGAATTATGATTCTTTGTCACCCTATGGCCCTAGTGGACATAAGGTGGACCTAGACATAGGAATATCTCAGTCTGTCACGGGCCATTCCGTTACACAGTGTTTTTATTTTTCCTTAGCAAAGCCCTCTCTTCTGAGAGTACAAAAAGTCATAAGATCATGCGCATGGAGTTATTGCTGGACAGTAGTTCTGGCAAAATATGCAGCAGTAGCTGCAGGGGTGGTAATGATGGTCTCCGATGCCTGGGCACAATATTGTGATGCACTGTGGGGCTGCTATCCTCAGAGTTAAGCCAGCTCCGAGTGCGTAGCCGGTTTCTATCCAGTATTCCAGCTACTTGGTCCTCTCCTGGTGACGTTAACTGTGCCCGAGCATTCCAGTTGGTTGGGCGTGGACTTCCTACACACCACAGGAACCTCGTTCCACCTCCACTGCTTTCCAGGGAACCTGAACCTAGTGGACCATGCAGGGAGTCAAGACCTTGTGGTGGATGAGCCAGTTTACGATAAGCCTTCCTTTATCTTACCAATTGTCATGCCGCGTACACACAACCGTTTTTCGTGTTGTAAAAAATTAAATTTTTAATGGTCTAGAAAAAAAAACAATTTTTTTTCAACGCAAACGTTAAAACGACCTTCCCTAAACGCGACCGTGAAAAAAAAATGCTCTAGCAAAGTGCGATGACGTACAACACGTACGACTGTACTATAAAGTTCCATTCGGATGGCGCCACCCTTTCGGCTGCTTTTGCCGATTTAGTGTTAGTAAAAGACGGTTCGCGCTTTTCAGTCTGTTACAACGTGATGAATGTGCTTACTCCATTACAAACGCTAGTTTTACCAGAACGAGCACTCCCGTCTCATAACTTGCTTCTGAGCATGCACGTTTTTTCCACGTCGTTAAAGCCCACACACGACCATTTTTTACAACGTCAAAAACGTTGTGAAAAATTAGAGCATGTTCTAAAATTTTAATGCCCATTTTTTACATCATGAAAAATGCTCTGGAGCCCACACACGATAGTTTTTAATGACCTAAAACAAACATAATTTTTTACAACCCGAAAAATGGTCGTGTGTTCGCGGCATAAGTGTTTTTAATAGTTGTTTTCATAAACATCCTGTAATACTGCACTTAGGTGGCGCTTCTCCCTTACTCCCGAGAGTGTCAGTTCTTGCCAAGGGCCTCCATTTCTAACTGTTATGTAGCTGCTGAATTTCTTTGGTCACTTCCGGTCGCAACCAAGACTGAAAAGTGTCTGTGGGGAGATTACCAATGCCTTGTAACACTTATCTGAGTGTTTTTTTTTAAATGTGAGTGGTTTTATTACTTTTTAATAAATTGTACTACACTATGTGGGTTTTTTATTTACATATTGTTGCGGACTGAGAAGAGGAGGTTTGGTTCTGAAACTGACCTGTGGAGGAAAGCTGGCTGATCACTGAAGCACAGTTGGACTATGAAAGTATAGTTCTAAACTTAAGATGAGCTGTTATTTTTCACAGTGCTGGAGCATGATCACTTTGTAGTGGAGTCACCAGCACAGGACATGGTTTGCTTGCACCGATAGAGACACTGGACTTTTATTGGGGGTTTTACAGTATATTTAGCTTGTGGACTATTTATAGTTTTTTTTTTACGGCACTTAAGTTTGGCAGCTATTGATCAGGGCAAATTATTGTGAATTACTAAAACCTATTCACGGTTTTGAGTCATGTTTACAGTTTTTGCAGCACTTTATGGAATCACTACCCAGTAGGGGATCACACAGATTTTTTAATATATCTTTTGGTTTTGATATTTTATTTTTATCAATTATTTCTTTGGATATAATGTTTAATGATGAACACTGCCATAATCATTGTTTTTTGTACATTCATATTACTGGTTGAATTGAGCGCCACACTTCATACCTATATTATCGTTTTTATACGTGGGGACAGATTATAGTGCTGGCAGCTCTCTGTCATTCTGCTTTTATTTCACTTGAGTAGAAATTGGGTAGCGCATACGTGTCCTTTGTTTTAATTATGAAAATAGCAACTCTGTGGCCAATAGTAAATCTGTAATTTACTGTTGTAGTGGATGACATCCCAATCTCCCCATTGGCCAATTAGAGGAAGCCTTTTATTCACTAAAAGCAGCAAGTGACTCTCTTTGTTTAACACATAGAGGGGAAGTCTCTGAAGTTACTGCCAGAGGAGGATACTGCTTCCTGTATGCATCATAGGTTACAACAGTAAATTACAGATTCAGGACCTGCTGCACAGAGGTGGCATTTGCATAATTTGTTTTGGCCCAAAGTAAATGTATAACGTAATCTGATACTTGGTGGCCTTCTAGCAATAATCCTATATGTAAAACCCAGCAGGCTGCTTTTACTCAAATTGATCAATTGATCAACATTCAGCCTGCCAATACATGATTCGATTAATTCAAACAGTCAATAGCTGGCTTAAGGGTGTAATGAGGAGGTTGCAAAAAGTCTCTGTTATTTTAATGACTTATTATAGAATACAAGATAAGAAAGTGGCTCTGTGTACTGGAGAAGTTATGTCACTGCTGTCATAGAACCTGGGAAGCAGTGGCGGTCCGTCCATAGAGGGTGCTGGAGCACCGCCGCCTCTGGCTCCGCACCGCCACTGAAAATAACATACATTCATGCATTGCATGAATGTATGTTATTGTTACCAGCTGCCGCTGGCCTATTCAGGTGGTCGGACATTAAGCGCCAACCACCTAAATAACGGCAGCTGGTTGGCTGTGCGGAAGTGCCTATCAGAGCCAGCGGCTCTGATAGGCTTTCCGAGTACAGCCCTTGTCTCCCGGATGTTTTATGCAGGGAACGTACGGGGTGCGGTCCCTGGATAAGACTGACGGCCGTCTCAGCCAATCAGGTTCGCCGATTCTGGTTATCGGTAACCTGATTGGCTGAAGCGTCACCAAGGCGAGGGACGTGGAAGGATTAAGGTAAGTGCATTTTACAGTGCACAGTGGCGACAATGGGCACAGAGGCGACAAAGGGCACAGTGGCATCAATGGGCACAGTGGTGTCAAAGGGCACAGTGGTGTCAAAGGGCACAGTGGCAACAATTAAAGGGCACAGGGACATGCACAGTGGCGAAAAATAAAGGGCACAGTGGTGACAATTGGCACAGTGGCAACAATTGAGGGGCAAAGTGGTGACAATTGAGGGGCACAGTGGCTGTGTTTGATGGCATGGCACAGCGACTGCATTTGATGGCATGGCACAGCGGCTGCTTTGATGGCATGGCACAGCGGCTGCTTTGATGGCATGGCACATTGACTGCGTTTGATGGCATGGCACAGTGGTGCGAATTGATGGCATAGTGACTGCATTTGATAGCATGGCACAGTGGTGATAACTGATGGCACAGTGGCTGCGTTTGATGGCATTGAACAGTGGCTGCATTTGATGGCATGGCACAGTGGCTGCGTTTGATGGCATGGCACAGTGGCTGCGTTTGATGGCATGGCACAGTGGTGCGAATTGATGGCATAGTGACATTTGATGGCATGGCACAGTGGTGATAATTGATGGCACAGTGACTGCGTTTGATGGCATGGCACAGTGGTGACAATTGATGCCACAGTGGCTGCGTTTGATGGCATGGCACAGTGACTGCATTTGATGGCATGGCACAGTGGTGACAATTGATAGCACAGTGGCTGCATTTGATGGGCACAGTGAGGCTGCAATTTTTTTCGTTTGCGCCCCCCTGGCATCAGCCGCCACTGGAAGTAAGGTACGTGCCAGGGGTAGGATATATAGTAAAAACCAATGGTTGTGCATGGGGTTTGATTTCAGGAGATTGAAGGCACAACCCCCATATGTAAGTGACACTATTCTTGAGTATTATATAGTATAGGATGTAAGAAAAAATGTGTAAGGGCTGCATGAAAGGCAACAGTGTCAAGAACTTATATAGTTATGGTTTAAGGCTGCATTCACACTTGAGCGTAGCGTTTTGCCATGATTTTGCAGTGTTTTCACACAATAGTTGCAGCTTTTTTTTTACCGCAATTTGCCGCGACAAATCGTGGCGTTTTTTTACCGCGATTTTTTACAGGTCTAGGGTCACCAATCTTAAAAACAGAAAAACTCCCAAATACGCTCAATTCGAGCGACAAAAACGGGTCCAGAAATTGTTTGAGCTTCAGGCGTTCGGCGTCAGGCGTTTTGGAGTGGAGGTGCGAACCATCTCCATTGAGAATAATGTATTTGTTCCCCTGTAGCGTTTTGGAGCTTCATGCTTCAGGCGACAAAACGCTCAGGTGTGAATGCAGCCTAATAACTAATTCAGCTGTGTTTAATTATTGAGCCCTCACTTAAAAGATTAATAAAACTAAAAAAATGAAAAATACCTAATGTATATGCAAACAATTGCCTCATAAGAGCATGAATCATTTAACTTGACAAAATAAGATATTTCACACTGCATTTTTTGATAATAGGATTGGGTATAACTGTTTTAGGGTCATTATCAAATACAGGTTGGTAAGGCAGAAAGCTAATGCTGCACTTGACACATTAGCTGCTACAGTGTAGAATAGAGGCATTTATTAAATGCCTAGGTGTGGGAAAAATTTACCTCAACACTGCCTTATGCCTCGTACAGGAAAACTGCCATGAGAGCTTTTGGCCGGGAATCTCAGACGTGTGTATGCTCCATCACAGTTTTCCCAACAGGAAAACTGCGGGGAAAAAAGAGAACGTCTTTTTTTCCCGCCAGCATTTCCGGCGGACTTTTTCCCATCGAGAAAACTGGTCGTGTGTATGCTTTTCCGAGGGGGAAAAAAAGTGCATGCTCAGAATCAAGTATGAGACGGGAGTGCTTGTTCTGGTAAAACTAGAGTTCGGAATGGAAATAGCACATTCATCACGCTGTAACAGACTGAAAAGCACGAACACTGAAAAGCGCAATTGTCTCTCACCAAACTTTTACTAACACGAGGATTAGCAAAAGCAGCCCAAAGGGTGACGCCATTTGAATGGAACTTCCCCTTTATAGTCCAGTTGAATGTGGTGTACGTCACCGTGCTTTGGACGGGTGGAATTTGGCCTGAACGTGTGTATGCAAGGCAGGCTTGAGAGGAATCCTGTCAGGAAAAACATCGTATTTTTCCTGCCGAGAAAAATGGTCGTGTGTACGAGGCATAACTGTGGCTCGAAGCAGGCCTTTAAAGCATAGCACAATGTACATTACAAGGATTATAACAAGCTTTGTTGCAGATTTTTAACTTTTGTTATTCTGAAGAAATCCCTGTGTGTTTGTCTCTGCCTCTGTTCTCAGTGGGTCTAATGAAAGTGGTTTCATAATTAACTGTCAGGTGTGCAACTGCAGGGTACTATTGAGTAAATCTGCTGTGCCTGTATTCCTTTAGACGTGCTCCTATTCAAAGTATCTCTCCAAAAATAACATATTTGATGGAGGGGATGCCTGAAATATGGCTTGTATATTAAGCAGACTTCTGGGAAATTTTCTGAGCCAATCATACCAGCAGGAAATGATGTCTCTGGGGAGTGGTCAGTACACACTCTGTGTACAGAACCACTCCATGTAGCCATATTGCAATGGATTCTCAGAAAATTACAGAGGCTGCAGATTGAAAAGGAAAGGTAATTTTTTTTTCCTCAATAGATTTTTATTGAAAGTTTATAATGTTTACATACAGAGGTACAGAAGTACAGAAGTACATAACGTTCGTCTCAATGCATGAGATATTAAATAAAATAGAAATACAGGATGGTGGAACAAACCATCAATAGTTGTAACAGGAGTTATTCGACACACACAGCTGAACAGATAATGTAACAATCAGTGAACAATTAACAATTAACAGTTAACATCGGTCCAACGAAGGGACAGGTACAGAGCCCAAGTTGTCGTGTTAATCCAGGGCGTTCAAAAAGGTCACGGTTCCGACAAGAGAGAGGTAGAGGATGCCCTCCCCCGAGCACCCCCAAGGGGTGCTAAACTGTGCCCGCAAGAGGACGTCCCCCCCCCCAGAGGGTCAATCGTGGATGTCCACATATGTGCTATCACGTGAGCCTACAACAAAATGTCTGGGAGCAGTCAAAGAGAGGAGTCAAGGGATTTGGCAAGGTCCGGGGAACCAGTCCAGTCCGTCTACTGTTGCCAGTTCTGTAGATTCCGAGATTTGTCACGGTGACGCAGTGAAAGAATTGTTTCATGCGTAAAGTGCGTATGGGTGGTGTGGATCACGTCATGGAGAGTGGGGGGGTCTGGGTCGTTCCATTTCCTAGTAATACTGAGACATGCGGCCAAGAGTATGTGAACTATGACATACTTCGTCGGGTTAGGGAAATGTTCTATAGTCAGGGATAGCAATGCCAAGGATGGCTGCATGTCAACCTTTAATTTTGTAACGTCAGAGATCAATTGAAACACAAGTCGCCAGAAGGAGGTAATCTCGGGGCAGTCCCATAGAATGTGTAGTCGCCCTTGTTCCCACATTTCCGCCAACATGTATTCTCAAGTGACGGGTTAAATTTGGACAACCTATCGGGGGTCAGATACCAACGGTAGGTAATTTTAAAGGCAAGCTCCCACAGTGTGGAGCAACACGTGGCCCTATAGGTAGATTGACAGGCCTTTTCCCATTGTTCTAGTGTGAATTGCTGTCCTAGTTCTTTCTCCCACCTGGTTAGTGCAGTTGAACTGGTGAAAGTAGATTTAGAGCGGAGTAACTGGTAAAACAGGGAAATACCCTTCCGATGTGCCACAGGAGATCTAAAGTAGATCCATGCTAGTTGAGGTATCGTGTAAGTCCAAGGTGACAGGGAGGCTAGGCAGTGCTTAGTGCGTAGGTAGAGGAAGAAGTCAGAGTTTGGTATTTGGTAGTCGTTTGTAGTTCTGAGAATGTTTTGATCCTGTCGGACATTAGCAGATCAGATAAGTGGGAAACGCCCTTGCTTTTCCAAGAAGAGTGAGATGTTGAGATCATCAAGTGATGGAGAACTTCTATAGGGATGGGGACTGTAGCTTGTACGGGGTGATTCGCGGACAGCCGCCTAAAGCGGTTCCAAGTCCTTACTGTCGCTAGTATAGTCAGTGATAGGCGGGGGGGCAATTTAGTGCCTAGGTTGACAGCGAGTAGCCAGGCAGAGAGGCTGCAGTGTGGAATTGAGGATTCTTCTATTTTTCCCCACAGGGTGTGAGGGGGAGATGGCAGAAACCATTCCCTAGTCTGTGTAAGAATGGACGCCAGGTAGTAATCCTGAACATTAACATACCCCATCCCGCCTGCTAAGCGGTGTTTTACCAATCGATCTTGGTAGCATCTGGCCTTCCTTCCCTGCCATATAAATTTTGATAGGATGGATTGCAACGAGTTAAAATAGCTCAGGGGTATAGGAATAGGGATAGTCTGAAATAAATACAACATTTGAGGTAGATGACACATTTTGAATGCCGCTAAGCGGCCTAGCCAGGAAAACTCAAAGGACGCCAGCCTGGTGAGATCAGTCTGAAGTTTAGTGCGAGCCGGTAGATAGTTAGAGGAGAACAGTGCTTTCGTAGAGGTAGTCAGTTGGATCCCCAAATAGGTTATGCTGTGTTCTGCCCAAACGTACGGAAAACGTAGTTTGAGCCGCTCCCTAGTGGGTCTGTCTATTCCTAAATTTAGTACGGGAAAGGTAATTTTTAATAACATTCAATAACAATATGATTTGTGTAGCAATTATATGTGCTATATTATTTTTTCTTTATTTGCTATCCCCCCCCCCCACAAAAGTGGAGTTACCCTTTAAGTAAGGTGTAGTAAGTGTGTACTAGGGGCTTTTTCTGCATCAAATGTGTACAGAGCTATTGGGTGGCTAAAGAATGAAAAATGTGGCTTCAAGCAAAGAGGGGAGTGAGGGATCTGTCGGCCTTTTGTGCAACTTGTTTGTTACAATTATTTCACAATAAGTCATATTTTTTTTACAATAATAATGGCCTCCCATGGAAGTGTTCATGATTGTGACAATTTTCTCCAACATCAGCTTAATTCTCTCTCTTAATAGTCATTTTTATATTGATCACATATCCGCTACAAGGTTTTCAGATTTGAGGAAAACGTCTGGTGCCATAAAATCTCCTTTTCTGAGTTCTCACAGTGTAGAAATAGTTCATTATATAAAGATGAGATAAAAGCTTCTGTAATCCTCTTAAGAAAGCTTGATAATTGTGTCACAACAGGTGTTAGTTGTACACTTTTACCTTTGCACTTTATATATTTTAGAGCAACATAATTAACCAGTAGTGGGTAGTGTTTACATTAGTTCTCCAAAGGTTAAGAAGCCGATTATCGTTAAAATCAGCTTTGCTGGAGGCTACACTGGCTGTGTGTAATCAAATTAGACAAGCAGGGCAGTGTGTCAACCAACACTAACCAGTGGCACTTTCTTATGTTATGACCTTTTCCATTAGATGAGACAGCTACTTAAACTTATTCACAATGCTTGAGGAAAGATTATCTTTCAGTGACAAAAAACAATGACTGAAATTATTTGACTACGATATGTTATATAAGAATGTCAAACAAAGGATCACATACCTGCCAGCTTGCTGACCTTTTATCTAGTGACAAGGTACATGCCTGTAACAGAGGGATGATAAAAAGACTTTCCTCTCTGGACTTTCTCTACCTATCAGTCCTACACAATGCTGTAGATTTTGTTTATTGTTTCAAAACACACTGACCATCTTCACTTACTGATGACATGTTATACACCTCTCTAATGTTGCCCTATGCAGACATATATGGTTGCAACAGATCTGGCCATCCACAATGGACTAATGCAGACTTTTGAAATGTAAGGTTTTCATGCAAATTGTGTAAGAATAACTTGGTGTAAAGTTTGTACCAATTACAGAACAGGAGAGGCAAAAGTCAAGTAATCAAAGAACTTTCCATGTAACAGAAAAATACTAGACTAAATTTAAAAAATTGTTATGCGGTAGCATTTTTTGGCAGACAAAATATGCAGTCTTTTCTGCCAAAAAACCCCTACTCTTAATTTTTCTGTGTCGAGTACACTGTATGGCACATCCTTGTTCATTCCTAGGATCTCCAAGATGCTGAGAATTGATCGGGGTGATGATGTAACTCCTGTGTGCATGCCAAGGACCAACATCATCAATTGCTGAAGAGGACATGGATGAAGAGGTAGAGGAGATGGGGGCAGCAGTGGCAGAAACGGTAGCAGCTCACAATTTAGATCAGACAACAATGAAGAAGGGCACTGTTGTAGGTAAGCGTGTCATAATGTGCAAGTATGCTGCATACTTGCATTGCAGACTTTAGTTCTGCTTTAAATAATAAACAGTAGCATTAACTAACACTTAGAAATTTGCACCGACAGTAAGGCAAGCCATACATAGTTTGAATCTCTGCCGGTTCATGCAGGAACCGGGCAAGATTCAAATCGTGTATAGGCAGGCTGAATGTATCAAGTTAATTGATCAACTTGATTACAACCAGCATGCCATGTTTTATCGCAAGTGGCTTCCACCCCCACCAGGAGAAGACGATGGCCTGGCAGGAGGGATTCCCACATCTACGCTCTCTGTGTTGATCGAGCAAATTTCTTTCCTGCATTCCGTGGTTGCAGGAAAGAAATGCACTCGTGTATAACCGGCCTAACTATTTTATCTCCAAAAGGAATGACATTTCTCTCCATCCAAGCCTGAGGCATATACAGTCCTGCCAGACAGTCCAGCCAGAATAGTGACCCGACTTTTCTTTATTGCAATAAAGCAAAAAGAGCCTGGTCACCTCGCAGCCTCTGCTGTGACTGGACTGGGAAGGCATTACAATGATAGGCCATCCTTGTTAACTATACATGCGTACGTGCGTACGAACACAAAAATTATGATATGTTCACATGAGTTCGCCTGACTCCCATATAATGTCTATATAAACATAGGATAAAGCTATCATTAAAATTCACATTTCACATTAGTCACATAGTGCATGTGTTGGCATTATAAAAGATTTAATTTTACCTAGGTAGAGTATCTTTCTTGCCAATAATAAAAACATGCAATCACATGATACCTTTGTTACCAACAACTATTGCAGAATGTATTGTTTAAAGGGGTATTAAACCAAAAAAAAAAAAAAACATTTATTAGATTTTAGATGTAATGGCTGTATTAGTCTCCTTTTTTCAGCTTTCTTTCTTCTATTTTTATCTGGTGATCCAGCCAGTAACTCTGTTGTATTTCAACAGAAAAGCTCTCTTGTAGTTACAGAGATGAGACAGAGCATTTAACACTGGCAGAGATGCTTAAAATTATCAGCTTTTATTTATTTTTTAAAGTAAAAACCTTTATCCCAAAAAGAAAAAAAAATGTTTGTTGTAACTTAGTATAAAGTATTAGCTGGAGTTCAGGTTCAATTTGTTACTGTATTAAAATCTGTCAGCACAGTGTCTAAGTGGTTAGCACTTCCGACTAACAGCACTAGGGTCATTGGTTGGAATCGCAACCATGGCTCTACTTGCCTGGAGGTTGCGAGTACTCCGGTTTTTTTTCCACACTCCAAATACATGCTGGTAGGTCAATTGGCTCCAGTCTAAATTGGCCCCAGTATGTCCATGTATGAATGTCAGTTAGGACCTTAGATTGTAAGCTCCTTGAAGGCAGGGAACTAATGTGAATGTACAATATATATGGAAAGCGTTGTGTAAATTGACTGTGTTATAGAAGTACCTGTAATAAAAAAAGAAGACTAACACAGTCACTACATCTAATTATTGTTAAGCTGCAATTTATTACATTTTTGAGTTTAATATTGCTTTAAAATTGGCTGTGTGATAACATATAAAATGTTGCCCTGTGTAAACAGATAATTACAAACTCTAGAATAGTAACAAGATTTTTAATACATTATCACACACTCTCATGATTGTTTATTTTATTTCTTCATAATCTCTCTCATCCTCTGGAACTCGCTACCTCAACCTGTTCCGGCAATACCCTACTCTTGCTACCTTCAGGTGATCCCCGAAAACACATCTCTTCAGGGAAGCCTATCACGTCTCCAACTAATCTTTTACCACTTCAATCAGCACATTACCCACAGTTACAACCTTTTGTACCACCTGCCCAACCCTATTAGATTATAAGCTCTTCTGAGCAGGGCCCTCTTAATCCTGTTGTATTTTATTGTATTATAACTGTATTGTCTCTCTTTTATATTGTAAAGCGCTGTGTAAACTGTTGGTGATATATAAATATTGTATAATGATAATAATTTTCCTATACTTCACATCTATAACCGAAAAAAATAGATATGAATTTGATCAGTGCATGTTCACACATTTTTATAGTTTAAAGCTCTTCACTATATTTTGTGCTTAGCAATCAACCTGCTTTGCTCACTGTACATGTTTAATATTTTATAAATACAATTAAGTTATGCCAATGGTATCAAGCCATTATTCCACAGCGTGTAGAGACGTGGAAAATAATGCAGCGGAATGTGAAATTTAGCATACATTTATGAAGTCAAATGCACGATTTAATGAGTTCCATCTAAAATGAACAGACACCTTCTTTGCGATACAGTGTTTAGTTCGCTTAACAAAAGAATGATTCTTGATTTTTAGCTGCAATGATTCAGTCTCTCTGGATTCTGATGGGGATGAAAACCTTGAGAATGAGGTGGGAGTGTCACGGCCAATAGGTCAATAAAGAGCTAGGCCATTTCTGCCATCTAGAGCCAGCCATGTGGAACTAAGTGTGGCCAAACAACCAGCACGTTGGACTGTGGCCAAGCGGCTCAGAACCAAGGACTGTTGCCAAACTAACTCCCTATTTTAAGAAAAATAAAAAGGCTGACTTTAAGCCTTTGCAAATGCTTCTCACTTAACATTTAAAAGCTGAACAATGCTGGAGAGTGTAAATTCCCCTCAACATCTGATAAATTCTTTAACTGGTAATTTTGGCTCTTTGCAGCAAGCAGCTGTAAATGGATTAATGGCACTTAACTGTAGAGTACATGTCACAGATCAGGTCTGAACATATAAACTGTTATGTAAGGAAAACATTTGGGAGAAAGACTTGTTCCCGACTTTATATTAATGTGTCACTCCAGTGAGGTGTTTTAGGCCATGATTGATATACCATTTCAACAGATCTTAGGCTTAATACTCCAATCAAGAAATAACAATTGAACATGCTGAATAATAATAATATTACAGTAAATCTCAGCTAATTTTAAAGAAGGAAAATGAAGCTTGAGTGGAAATGATACAGCTGGCTTTGGGAGTGCTCATAAAGTTTAGCTTGGTTAGTTTGCGAAAGGGAAAAATTTAGTGCCTTTTAATAAGTAGCCACTGATTTGTAAAACTTTAACTGCTGCTTTAAATTACCACAACGTAAATCCGATTGATTCAAATCAGGACCACAGTGAACTGGGGCCAGAGGGGAAAAACTCTCACAGAATATTCTTCTTGGGAAAGCTATTTGCAAAGAAAAAGCATCAACTCTTATGTGTTGTGTGAATACTAATTTTCCCATTCTTATTATTTTAGAGTAGATACATCATCAAACAATAGGTTTGTTACAGTATAAGGATGTCTGAAAAACACTAAACCAGTCACTACAGGCACCTGGAGTCAAAGGATTCAACTGATGCAGAATTTAACAGAATATATAGCATTACCTATTACTTGGATATTTAGGGTGTTAATGCAAAATCCTAGCTTTTACAAATTTGTGAGTTGTTTGGAAACAAGTAGGATCCTCTGCCAAATCTTTTACAGTTCACTGAAGAGATCACCCTAAAAACTCTACCATGGCCATGAAAAATGCAGGAGTATCTTTCATTAAAGCATCATGGAAATTCTGGAATGTAGTTAACAGAGAAATGGTAAACGTGATTGTAAATGATCACCTTGTAAAACAACCCATTCAGTTTAAAACAGAAATTAAAGCAAACATATTTGTGATCACAACGATTACACTACATTGGAGATCCCCCTTCCAGATGGACCCCCTTTTTGGCGCTGCACTTTTTTTCTATATTTTTTTATCAATTACCCATTGGTGTGTTGGCTGTCTCACATTTTGTAGTACCATAGAATTTATTTATGATTATAGTTTAGCGCAATATATTTATTTATAATATTTGTGTATAAGTATAAAAAAGCAATATACCGTATTTATCGGCGTATAACACACACTTTTTTCCCCTGAACATAGGGGGAAAATCACGGGTGTGAGTTATACGCCGGTAGTGTACTTTGGGCTCGGAGGGGAAGGAGGGGGATGAGCGCTGCCGAGTGCCACCGGAATTCAGGAGCCGTCTCTCCTGTTTACTCGGGTCTCAAACATCACACACACAGTCCCGCTTTCACCACCGGCATTGGACGTGGGATCTATAAATCACAGGAGCCGGTCCAATGCCGATGGCGGAGGCTGGACTGTGTATGTGACTGCCGCCGAATGAACAGGAGATGACGGCTCGGTGATTCCCTCACTCCATAAGAGAAGGTGAGGCTGCAAATAGGCACATAGGCTGCATCTAGGCAAATCAAACTTAAATAACACATAGGCTGCATCTAGGCTGAAAATAGGTGCATAGGCGTCACATAGACTGGAGATGGGCACATAGGCTGCATTTAGGCTGGAGCTGGGCATGTAGGCTGCATTTAGGCTGGAGATGGGGCACCTAGGCACAGATTAGGCTGCAGATAGACACTGACCACAAAATAAAAAATACAAGTTTTTTTTCCCTGAAACTTCCCTCTGAAATTGGAGTGCGCGTTATACGCCGGCGCACGTTGTGCGCCGATAAATACTGTGCTTCCCCCTTTTTTTATAAGTGATCACATTCCCTCGGTTCCCAGCTGCATAAGAGCTGGGGGGAGGATAAGCAGCAGTACGCTGAGCTTCCTTGTGAATGTCTGTGCAGGGGAGGCGAGTTAAGACAAATCTGATCATTGGAGAGCAGGGTGAGTACATTTTTAGGAAACACTTTAAAGCCTAGCTCCAGCCAATATTTATTTTTATATTGTTACACTTGAGGAAATTAAAAAACTTTTGGGAATAGGGGAATATCACCTCACTTCCTGTTCCCTTGACAGCTGGTGATAGTAACACAAGAAATGGAAGCGGTCATTTATGTGGAGAATTCATACAAAAGGTAAAAAGCCAAGCAGCACTGTTCACAGCCAAAGTAATGATTTATAAAGGTGAAAAACCTGGCACAGAATGAAGTCCTACAACATAGCACCCAGAATTATAGGGTAAAAAAGACTGATTGGAATTGAGCTGTAATATATGGTACCACCACAAAAGCCTAACTATATACAGTATAGTGAAACCGTGAAACTAGCTTCACGTCAGAAACATGGACCATTACATGCGGAGTCCTTCAAGGATCACCCCTTTCCCCTGTACTCTTCATAGTATACATCCGCCCACTCCTCCAAATCATCAGAAAACAGGACCTGCGCTACCACTATTATGTTGACGACACGCAACTTTACTTTCGAATCACCAACAAAAAAACACCAATATCAGGAACTAGGTAAATACCTCACACTGATCGATAATTGGATGACTGAAAGCTCACTCAAACTCAATGGATCCAAAACAGAACTCCTTATCCTTCACGCAACTCGGAAATCTAATTCTAGGACCACATGGACACCACCCTCCATCCTTGCACAAACCATCAACCCAAGCAACAAAGTCAAAAGCCTCGGAGTCATCTTTGACTCAGACATGACGATAAATAGGAGCAGTAGTCAGCGGTTCTCACCATCTTCTCTACATGCTACATAGACTTATCCCCTTTCATCCTGGAAGAGGATACAGCAGTAGTGGTTGAACAATCCTCAATTCCCAACTTGACTACGCAAACTCTCTCTACCTAGGACTACCGAAATACCAGATTTCGCATCTACAAGTCGTCCAGAACACGGCAGCCAGACTGGTAACAGGTAAAAAAAACATGGGAACCAATCTCCCCAGTCTTGAGGTCCCTCCACTGGCTAGCCTTCAAGGATCGGATCACATTCAAGACACTCTGCCTCATCCACAAATGCGCACAAGGAAATGCTTCTTAATACTTGAGCGAGAAAATAAAACCCTACATCACCAATCGAGTGTTTCGGTCAACTAACCAAAACCTTCTCCAAATCCCCAAATCCTGCTACAAATCTAAGGGAGATTTGGAATGCTCTACCCATGACCATTCGCATAGAAGAAAACCATCGGGCTTTTAGGAAAAAACGATAGACCTACCTTATCTGAAGGAACAGTACGACACTGGATGCAAAGCACCTTGAGGCGATTCAGTTCGCATTTATAGCGCTATACAAGTTACTCACTCAGTATGTTAAAGCCATCTCCAGAAAGTGAAAGAGCCAAAGCTAAGGGGGTGAGGAAATGTGAACCAACATGGAAAAATACATCCTCTATAATGAAACAAGGTCAGAAACCTCATCTCCTAAAGTATATTTCACTTTTGCAGTCAAATTTGAAAAAAAAACCTACTACATGTTTGTAATTCACATTCACACAGCAGGTCTAAAAACTATTTTTAAAATATTTCTTACCTCTTAGATGTTTCTCAGAAGGATGTGTCATGGATTTAAGTGCAAGGTTTTTTATACAATGTTAAAATGAGCCTGTCCCAAGCCTGTCCTCATTAACATATCCCCCGTTAATATACTCTTCTCAAGAGAGAATACATTTGGTTCCTCTAATCTTTCCTGGAGCTCCTTCATGCCTCTTATCAGTTTGGTTGCTCTTCTCTGCACTTTCTCCAGTTCTCTGATATGTGAACAGCAATAGTATCCCTCCTGTATTGATTTGTATTGTGAATGTACTGTCTTCCCTAATGTAAAGCGCTGCGTAAACTGTTGGCGCTATATAAATCCTGTATAATAATAATAATAAATAATATAATATGTAGATTTGCTCAAAAAGGCACACAGAGAGCACAAACTATAGGTTAATAGGGTTTATGTTCACTTAATAATATAGTTGCACTATAAAAGGAGGATAATGTGGGTAGCACTTTTAAACCAAGCTGAACTGGCATGGAATGACCCAGTGCAGGCAAGTACACATTTCTTATGCGCAGGATATAAATATTCAGCTTGCTATTTAGATATAAGCTAAATGATGTGTGTTTTGCACCATAAGCAGTGTGGGCTGAACAATGTACATGGAAAGATGGGTAGCTTGGTGTGTATGCCAAGACTGTAGTCTTACTTTTGCTACCAGCAGTGGCTTGAGAGATTTAAGTCAGTCCATTTGTGCATGAACTCTAAAGCAAAGCTGCTATTCCCAGAGTCCCATGCACATCTAAACAGATTGGAATAAAGAACATGACATGTGACCGGTACATTCTGAGAAAGCAACACCTCAGGGTTGAAGGTCACCAAAGATTTCAACAAATCTCACCAGATATGGCAACAGATTAAGCAAGAGTAGAGACTGCCCTCCAACCTTAACCTGTTAAGACCTTTGAAGTCTTATGACGACCTCTATTCTACTCTTTCATATTAGCTGTTAGTTATACTAATTACTGCCTAATAGTAAGCTGGTGCCAGACACTGTTTCTAAAGACTTCCAGGGATGGAAATTCGTTAATACAGTGAACAGTAAACCTAAACCTACAGTGCAGCAAATAGAGTTCACGTCCCTAAAAACTCCTCTAACCGGCATGGCTAAAATCATAAGGAGCTTTCATGACAATATAACCTAAATGAGGATTAGAGAATACATGATTGTATACATGACAGATTTGCATTTTAAAGATAAATGCCATAATATATTATAATCATTACAAACATTTGGGGGCCCTTAACCAGATCGATTTATTGCTTGGTTCAATGATTATTTTCTAACTAAAAATTATTGTACACTTAAAAAATTTTGATGTAAAACTCCACCTTTTACCAAAAAAATGTAAAAAAACTATTATCAGCAAGCGTGGGGGGGGGGGGGACTGCTTCTGATGTAAAACAAATTTCCTCTCTGGTGTTGTCCCGCAGGCTCATTGCTCTGTGATGCAGAACTGGGCCTCTGTTGGTTTGAATGCCTGGCCATCTTGGTCACAAACCAGGGACTGCATCATCATGCTGGGCACCCTGTACTCATGGACAGCATGGTGCACAGACATCATTATGTCCAGGAGTAAGGACTAACCACTGCTGTCACCAGAGAACAAAGTAAAGACCCATAACATCAATGGACTGGAATGAATACTGCAGCAAATAAAGTTTGTGTGAATTGATTAAAAAATCAATCAATCAATAAAAAATGGGACGATTTGTGCTTTAATGCTGAAGTCACTGCACATACAAAGAAAATACCATTTAATTGTTGTAAAGTCTTCCGAAACACATATACTTTACATAGAAACCATAGAAACTCTATAGGTTAGAAAGCCAACAGGTGTGTAAATATATTATAGTCACTACAGATAAGGCATTACTGTATCATCCCTTATCTGTAGTGACTATAATATATTTACTTACCCGTTTGCTTTCTATACTTTGTAACAGCACCCACCCAACCAATCCAGAAGAAGCATATAATCTTTGAAAAATGCGTTGACTTGCCAGAATGGGTAATTATGGACATTATACCTGCTTGTTATAACCCACTGTTGTATAATACTCCATGCTAATTGCATACCTCCATTTCTGGGTTGGGTATCGATCCGGTACTGATCTTTTCATGTATTTCATGTAAGAGTATGTTGTTATTGTTTTTTAATGATAATATTTTGAACTTTGGAGAAAGTCTGTCTTCTCTAACCTATAGGGGTCCAATTGTTTCTATGTATAGGTCATTGGATGCAACATGGTGAAGGTCTATATACATTTCCTAACACATATACTTATTTATACATACAAACAGCATAGGTACCCAAGTCTGTCATGATATCAGCCTCCTGTCATGCCTTATACAGCAGCACACAGACTGGATGAAGCAGGGGCAGCACTAGGAGCCAATCAAGGTCTAATGCATAAATAACATTACAAAAATTATGGGTTACTGTGCATTTACTACTGGTGGTATATAAAATAATGGATTTATTCATATTCTTTATTTCTTCAGTTTCTGAAAAAAATAATCCAACCTTCATAATGTAATATGAGCACTTGTAAAAGTAAAGGGTTAATTCACTTCTTGTGAAAAAATATTGCAAAAAAATAAAATAAAATGCATATACAATTGCAGCACAAGCCATATTGTAATTTTATTGGTAATAAAAATGATCTTTCCTTTTCAATCTGTAGCACTGTAGTTTTCTGTAAAATGGCAACCTGGAGGCATTCTGCCCCCCAGAGATGTAATTTTCAATGTGGTTGGCTCACTGATTTTCCTAGAATTCTGCATTAATATACAGTACAAGTCAGAATTAAGGCATACTCTGCAACAAAGATTTAAGCCTTGGTGAGATGATCCTAAAGGGTTATTCACTTCTATAGAAATGCAGACCCTGCCACTTTCTTCATTAGAGGCCTGCAAGTGCACCAGACTATTTATAATGAAAAAGTCTCTCCCATTCAGATTCACTCTGCAGACAACAAACAGCTTTTTACTTGCTGAGAAACAGATAGGACTCTGCAACAAAGTTTGTTAACGTCCCTCCAATGTACATAGATCACTCAGAGAATATTGTTTTTTTTCCCCTCAACAAAAGGGATATTTCTCTTTAAGCTTGACTCTGCCCCTGACTACACTCTAATTCTCATTATTTTTATTTTGGTGGCACTTTCATTTCCAGTTACACTGGTGATCAGGACAAAAGGGTAGAGTAAACTGCCCTAAGGGGAACATTGCAGTAAAAATCAGAAAATGGTACTAACACCTCACCAGTATTCAAATCTAAAATAAAAGTTTTAAAAGAATTTAATATGTTTTTGCATTTATTGATTTTTCCACCTGATGGTTAATACCTAAAAGAATCTAGCATCAGATATCTTTATTTATGTTAAGTGCATGTATGTAATAATATAATATGTAAGTGTTTACGATTTGAAGGCATTTATTACCTCTTAAGCCGTGTACACGATTGGTTCAAACCGATCGTGTGTAGGCCCCATCGGTCCGTTATCCTTCGGTCCGAAAACAGATGGCCGCTAACCGATAGGTCAAAACCGATCGTTAGTACGCACGAGCATCGGTTACAAATCCACACATGCTCATAATCAAGTCAACACATGCTTGGAAGCATTCAACTTCGTTTTTTTCATCACGTCGTTGTGTTTTACGTCACCGCATTCTGACACGATCGGTTCATGAACCGATGGTGTGTAGGCACATCAGTCCATCAGTCAGCTTCTATTTGTTTTATCAGTAGGTCTACTGTTCATAAAATAATTTTACTAAAAAATTCTCTGCAGTATGTTAGGTAAAATGAAAAAGGGAAAAAGGTGAGAAAAGAGGAGAAAAGATGTTTATCTTTTCCCTTTAAAAATGGTCATAGACGTCGGAATAAAAACAGGAAGGACTTCCCCTCAGAGTCATCACGACGGATGTCCTTGACTAGGGATGTACTTTATCGTGTGTCAAAAAACGAACGAAAAGACACGCGCCGGTCTTTTCGCGTTTTTTGAAAGCAGACAGAAACATAAAGTACTATCCCTACTACAAGGACCCTTTGACTGAGGGGAATGCCTTCTTTTTATCAATTGTCTATGGTAAGCAATCAATCTTTGTTCATACAGAGAATTTTTTAGTAAAATTATTATCCTGGACTACTGTCATAAAACAAATATTTCCCTCATAATGGCGTTTGTAGCTTCGGGGATGGGAGTATGGGGGCGGTAATTTGTCATGAGGTATATATTGCTGGTGATGCCGCTCTGCCCCAGGCAAGTCTGTTTAGACGAAACGGCGTAGGGAGACGGCGTGCTGGTTTATAACCCAAATCTCCAGGAGATATTCGAGTTGTGCAGCCGGCCGGCATTTACTCATATTTTACCACATTTTTGTAAGTGCAATTTTAATTTAATTTTAATAAATGGTTGTTTTACACTATAACCCTTTTTTCTTATAATTTGTTTCAACACTACTTGCTTTACGGGAGGAGCTACATTGGATTTCGTGCTAGAACCCCTACTGGGGAGAAAGATGCGATAAGGTCTTGGGGATCTTCCCCTCTGGAGGAGTTTTCTACGGTGAAGGTGTTTTTCTAGCACTTTTCTGAGGTTCCTGTTTGTGATGTCACCATCTGCTTGAACATCGAAATTTTCCGATTTTCCTGTTTTTTCCACTTGTATTAATTGCTTTAAATGACTGTTTGAGCTCTTTATCATAGCTTCTCAATGGAGCTTGTTTTTGTTAACTGTTTTTGTTGTGTATCTCACCATTTTAAGCCGCTTGCAATTTATTTTCTTTTTTTTTGTATCTTGCCTAGACAGCGCAGTATTACCCCCCCTTTTTAAAGTTATAGAAAGGTCCTCTAATGCCGCGTACACACGATCGGGCTTTTGCCCGGCCAAAAGCACATAGGAATTCCAGCGGAGTAAAATAGAACACGTTCTATATTTAAACTCCGATGTAATTCATCGTAATTTCATCGTAAATTCATCGTAATTTCCGATGGAATTTTTTCGATGGGGCATACACACGGTCGGAATTTCCTATGGCTTTTAACCACTTAAGGACCGCCAAACGCCAATATATGTCAGAATGGCATGGCTGGGCACAATCACGTAAGGGTACGTCCCCTTTAAGTGCCCAGGCGTGGGTTGCGCCCGCGACCCGGTCCAAAGCTCCGTGACCGCGGGACCCAATCGCCGCCGGTGTCCTGCGATCGGTCACAGGAGCTGAAGAACGGGGAGAGGTGTGTGTAAACACACCTTCCCCGTTCTTCACAGTGGCAGTGTCACTGATCGTCTGTTCCCTAATATAGGGAAAGACTATCAATGTTGTCACAAGTCCAGCCCCGCCCCCCTACAGTTAGAAACACATATCAAGTCACACTTAACCCCTACAGCTCCCCCTAGTGGTTAATTCCTAAACTGCAATTGGAATTTTCACAGTAATCACAGCATTTTTCTAGCACTTTTTGCTGTGAAAATTACAATGGTCCCAAAAATGTGTCAAAATTGTCCGATGTGTCCGCCATAATGTCGCAGTCATGAAAAAATCGCTGATCGCTGCTATTAGTAGTAAAAAAAAATATTAATAAAAATGCCATAAAATTATCCCCTATTTTGTAAACGCTATAAATTTTGCGCAAACCAATCGTTAAATGCTTATTGTGATTTTTTTTGACCAAAAATAGGTAGAAGAATACATATCGGCCTAAACGGAGGAAAAAAATCTTTTTTTTTATATCCTTTTTGGGGATATTTATTATAGCAAAATATTGCATTTTTTTCAAAAATTACGCTCTATTTTTGTTTATAGCCCAAAAAATAAAGACCGCAGAGGTGATCAAATACCACTAAAAGAAAGCTCTATTTCTAGGGAAAGGACGGCAATTTTATTTGAGAGCCACATTGCATGACCGCGCAATTGTCAGTTAAAGCGACGCTGTTCCGAATCGCAAAAAGGGGCAAGGTCCTTTAGCTGCATAATGGTCCGGGTCTTAAGTGGTTAAGGACTGTCAGAAAAGCTTGTATGGAAGGAGACAGCAAAGCCATGTTCGACTTTTACAGGTACATTTGAGATCTGCAATAGCTGTCCAAAACTCTGCAGCAAGGATACTGATGAGGGTGCGGAAACATGAGCACATTACTCCCATTCTTCGTTCACTCCACTGGCTTCCTGTCTCTGCCAGGATTGAGTACAGGACAATGGGAGATAGGGCATTTTGTGCAGCTGCCCCGCGATTGTGGATTGCCCTACCCAACACTTTGAGGGCACCTCAATCTGTTTGATTTAAAAAAGGTCTAAAGACATTTCTTTTTAGTAAAGCCTTTTGTCCATTTTAGATGTTTGTTTTATTGTATAATTTGCTGTTGCACTTTGAGATCTTTTGATGTAAAGCGCATTATAAATAAAATGTATTATTATTATTTGTTATTGAGACAACACATGTTTATTGCATGAGTTACTTCCCATGAGCTCAGTTTGAATTGCCTGGGTTTCTAAAGGTTTACTTTGGTCAAAGAACAGGGGTACAGTACGAATACAGAACGAGTGACAGTCCTGTCTGGACCGCGGCCGCATCACTTAGCAGCCTGATATCTTCTCCTGCTGCTAAATCTCACAGTGGAAGGTGGGAAACAGCAGGGTGGATCACTCTTCTGTATAGGCATTTGCCTACTTGCTGCCTTGGCTGCTGTTAAACTCGCAGCAGGGAAGAAGGCGGGAGATATGTCAATTCTGCACAGGTAGCGAGAGCTTCCCAAACTTTCGCTTGCTAAGAAGTGTTGGTCAGATTCAGCCCTCAGTTCAGACCTTCTGTACCTTCAGCCCTCCCCTGCTGTGAGTTTAACAGCATCAGTGAATACATACACAGAAGAGAAATCCACCCGGCTGTGTCTCTCCTCCTCTGAGTTTTAACAGCAGCAGTGGCAGATGGAAAAGTGTTCAGGCTGCTAAGTGCTCTCTGACGTGCTAAGGTAGGATTGAGGGGGAAGAGCTATAACTGCAGAGGAGACTATGGGGCTGTACATGTAAGGGAGGACGGTCTTTGGGGGAACATTGATATGGGGAGCTGTGATTGTGAGAGGAGAGCTGTGATATGGACAGGTTTGCTGTGAGAGGGGGAGCATTGATACGGGGGGGGGGGGGGGGGGCTGGGATGTGACAGGAGGGAGCAGTGATATGTGGGGCTGTGATGTGAGAGCAGGAGCAGTGATTTGGGGGACTGTGATGTGAGAGGGGGAGCAGTGATTGGGGGGGGCTGTGATGTGAGAGGGGGAGCAGTGATATTGGGGCCTGTGATGTGAGAGGGGGAGAAGTGATATTGGGGGAGCAGTGATATGGGGGGCTGTGGGGTAAGGAGGAGGGGGCTGTGATGGGGGGTTGTGATTGCAAGGGGGATTGTGATGTTAGGGATGGGGGGCTATGGTGTTTGGGGGCTGTGATGTGAGGAAAGGGGGCCCTGGTGTAAAAGGGGGGCTGTGATGTGGGGAAAAGGGGCTCTGATATGAAAGGGAGGAAGTCTATGATGCGAGAAATGGGACTGAAGACACTGATGTAAAAGGGGGTTGTGATGTAAAGGGGTGGGGGTGTGGGGCTGTGATGAGATGGACCTGAGTCATAACAAAAATTTGATTCGGACCTCTGTAGAAAGAACATGATCAGACCTCTACATTTTTATTTAGCATGCCTGTTATATAATATTAATGAAAATAAGTTATAGTAGGATACCTTGGAAATTGAAATATAGATCAACTAAATGTATAGGCACACATGAAAGAGCCATGATTCTTTTCAGTTGTTTTTTCTTGAAGTGGAAAAGTAAAAATAATATAATATAAGTTGTGAACATACAATGTTCTATACACTTTCTAATAAAGTAAACTATCGTTATTATTTTTATTTTTTTCTTAGAAGGATAAAAAAGTTCTGTCATGTGGCCATGCATCTCTTTTTCCTGATAGTGGGGGGCAGAATTACAGGACACTGTGGAGGCACACAATGTGCATGTTTTCTATAGTCTGTTTAGCCTGAGGCTAGATGTTGGGTATGCTTGAACAGGTGGTGAGTTCAAGAGGCAGGATGTGATTGGGAGGGTGTCTATGCTAGAGCCAGGCTCTGATTGATTAGGTGGCATGGTGGTTGAACAAACTACCCAATACAGGCATGCTGTGTTTCCGAACAGTGTCCTGTACAGCTAAGTGGCCTGCTAATGGATGAAAACTGATCATGATAACACATAAATAAATAGTGCAGCCGGAAAGAAGCTCCTTATGCAGAGCCCCGACGGTGGACTTTACAGAGAGACAACTTCAATACTATGTCTGACCAGTGAGTATCAGCCATTGCAATCATACGGCTTCTCAAAATTGACAGTAGTTTGCTCTCTTGCATTTAAAGGATTACTTATTGGTAGATCCCTAAAATATCAATACAGTCTACCTCATACTCATCCAAAAGGATCCCTTAGTATAACATTACAGGTCAGTGCCAAGTGGTACACTCCCATCATTCAGCCAGTCCAGCTAACCATCTTCTTTTTTCCTTCTTTTAGTGTCTTGTACACTCCCATCATTCAGCCAGTCCAGCTAACCATCTTCTTTTTTCCTTCTTTTATCTCTTGTCCCTTCTCTGTCTTGCACTTTCACACCATCATCCACTACACTTTCCTTTTATCATTTGTCTAATTTTTTCATGTCATATTAGCACATTTTGGGCACCACATTGTCCTTTACACCTTCACTCCAGCACACCTCACATCCACACACTGAAGACCGCCACATCTGCCGGCGATCCAGCGGGAAACCCCCGCCATCGCCAGGAATTTTTGGGGGAAAAAAAAATGCACCCCGACACTGCTTTGGCACTTTTAACCCGAGTCACGCTCGGGAATACCGCCAGGGAGGTTAATCATTCACACTTTTCATATTAATTCCCCTTTTTTTATATTCATATTTATTTATACCATCTGACATCCTTTCACAGCCCTGCTTACAGTCCATTCCACTTTCCTACACTTGTTCCTCACCTATCTCACTATCTACCCATTTTTTCAGTTTTCGTTTCTATTGTTACCTGTTGTTACCTGTTGACTGTCTGTACAAATACCATTTGGATTGCAACCAGTCTTACCATGACACAACAAACAAAATATTCCCTTTTTTTCAGGGATGTGCGTCCCAGTTTGGGCGGTGTTCTCCTACTTCGCCTGGTCTTGATCCTCTCCATCCCGTTTTGTTTCCATCTGTCCTTATCTCCCCCCAGCCCCCAGTCTGCGATTTCCTGTACGCCTGGAGGTGGTCCACCCACCCCATTCTTTCGGCCCGTTTTTCCATCCTAGCCATCTCCCCCCCTCTGGAGTTTCCCTGCTCCCGGCGGTGAATCCTTTCTGTTGACCACCATTTCCAAGTTGTGATACTCACTTTGGTAACTATATACATACATATGTGTTTTCAATTCATTGTCTGCAAAATTTACCTTGTTTTTGATATATCATACTTATACGGTCATGTTGTTTTGTTTGTATCATCTAACAGGCTCCTTTATTGTAGATTATATTTCCTTACAGAACCTATGCCTGCATACTCATTTCCCCCTGAAGATGACCCACATCAACTAAAGGGTCGAAACGTGTCGGGGTCTTGCGCATAAGTTATTCAATAAATCTATTAATACAATGTGACAATATACAAATGTTTTTACATGACCTTTCTAAGTTTATGTTTTGACTTTTTACTGGAGGATCTTTGTTACCTTGTAACTTATTTCCTTCTTAATAAATTATACTTTAATACATTTTTTCAATTTTTTTTATCATAATTTGACATTCGTTTCTGCAACTCAAAGCCCCTAGGAGTACTTTTCCTATTTCGTCATGATAACACATATCAGCTTCTGTGTTTTGTTTGGTCAATTTAGACAAAGGAAGAAAGGCAACCAGCCGGATCAACCGGGTACTTCAGAAGAAATAAGTACATGAAAATGATAAAGACTATGATTTAAAAATACACAGATGTGCATATATACACACACACACAATCATGGAAAAAATATATAGGATAACATATACTTTAGGTGTTTTTTTTTTTTTTTTTCCTATTTCAAACTTGGTGAGTTTTTCTTCCTATGTGATTTCCAATAGGGGAAGCTTTTGGTCTTCCTTCTCTTCCTTTTTTTAAACTATTTCTCAGATTCAATTTTTCCTATTATACATATACAGTATATATATCCCTCTCTTCCATAGTGATACAGTGGGAATCTTTTGAGTGCTGATATATGGGATATTTCTTATCCCGCCTCCTCTATGGTTTGGAGGGATGGTGAGCCCCTCTTGCTTGCTTCGCCATCGATCTTTGAACAGTACCATGTGGGTCCTCTGGAGGTGCGCATTCTGAGACCTTCTGACACATAAATCTCCTAAGGAAGGGGTGAGTCACCAACTATGTCTATTTTCTGTAGTGAGACATACTATTTATGTCCACTCTCTGCAGTGGGACGTAGCGATGTTCAGCCTTCTAATACCAAAATGTCTATTTTTCTTTATGCTATTTTTCTTATGTTTTTTGTACTTGTTTTATCGTAGAACCTGATACTGTAAAATTTACCCTGAGGAAGAAATGTATTTGAAACGCGTCGGAAAAATCTGTCCTGCACGCCTACAGCTTTCTGATCCTTGGCATGCGGTGACAGACAGTATCTTTTAAAAAAAAAAAAAGTTTTGTATCATTGTTGATTTTGTTTATCATATTTATGTATTGTAATACATTTATAATTTTTTATACATTGGTTACTTATATTTTGTTGCCCAAAAAATCCCATTCCCATGGAGGTTTTTTCAGTTTATAATTTTTACATATACTTTAGGTTTCTCACTGGCAAGAACGACAAATCCAATGAAAAGCCCAAGTAAGACCTAAATGGTGGATAATTAGACCATATGACCAATTACAAAAAACAGTCAATCATAGATGGCAAATTCAGGCACAATTAGAAAGCCATTAAAAAGAATTCATGTATGAAAGTGAAATAATCCTTCACACACTTAATTTTACACAGAATAGTATACATAGCTGTAGCATTTCAGAGCTAAAACCCTTTATCCTGCAACAAATTCAATTACTATACTATTTTGCACTTCTGACGACACAAGCTTTAACACCCTTTTGATATATTACCTATTCAATATAATTTCTTACAACCTGAAGCACAAGTTTCTATTCCGAAATGCCCTGCCATACAAAATGAATACTTGAGGTTTTGAATGGATGTCAGGAAATACAGATCCATTCAACCAGTTCAAGTCAACATTGCATTGTGCCGTCTACGTCTGTATGATATAATCCATTTATACAAATCGTTGCATTATGATGCTATGAAACATATTCTGCAATTCTTGACATTATGTCACACCCGGCTGATAAAGAGACCATAGAACTCCTCATCTAATGTATTATAATTGATATCTCAGCATTAATATTAATACCAGGATAGCATTTTGTATTAGCGGTTTGTAAAGCATCTTTAATGGTAAAACGCCATCTGCCATAATGTAGTAAATCAGACTCCAACACTTTGTTTTAAGACACCTATTAAATCAGACGTGAAAAGAAGAGGACAGATATTTAGAGCAAAAGAGTTATTTTGGAATAAATCTTTCCCAGTTACAAGACATATTTTGAAATTTCTTCCACATAATACTAGAGGATTACAAATTTGTCTTAGGCTGTCTTTCATGAAGTATATAGTCCTAGCATTGTCATTTAAAATTGTATTCTTATGTTAAGGTAAGTAAAAACAAAAATACACATTTTCAGCTTTTTAACACTTTCTAAAGCACAAAAGTTGTAGACACATACAGACCTTTAAATCCAATTTTTTTTTAATGGGAATTTTAGGTCTGTTTTTCTGTCCTTGACGATGAAGAGTGAATAGACTGTGCACATTTCAAAAGAGAACTTGATGGGTGTGTGACGAGAGTCACTTTGGACGGGCTCTCCCCTTTCAGCAGCAGACTAACACAGGAGAAGACCCCAGATGGGTTGACTTCAAAGTTAGTCTGTAGTTCCAGTGTCCCAATGCCTGTAGCCACACAGTACCCCAAACAAATTGTTCCAAACAGAGCTTTTACTCACCCAGCCAACCTATGCCTCTCTTGTAGAGCATACCCACTGCTAAAGGGGGAAGTGTGGACCGGTCCCTTCCCCAGAAGTCCCTTCAACCGCTGGAGAAAAGACAGAATGGCTGGGCTCACTCAGTCATGCTGTTGGTAAATCTGGGCCGACTGCCCAGCATCCCTGGGGTATACAAGTGGGGACCGTAGTCCCATCCACTTTCACAGGAAATCCATCCATTGTTGCCAGCGCTTCTGCTGGGGAGTCCACATCCTCCACTCCGGCTAACTGTTGGGGAGGGAGGCCAGACTGTGGATCTGCCGCTGGGAAGATAAGCTGATTGCTCCATCTCCCTGACTTTTGAACTCCCATCGCTCCCAATTCACTACACTGCTCTTGTGGAGGGAGGACAACAACCTCCTCTCCCCCTGGATCCTGATCTGCTGCTGGGGAGTGACCGCCAGCTTCTCACCTTGGGCCTCTGGAACTGCTGCAGGTGTGGGGCAGTAGTTTTAGACCCTCTTTCCAGTTGCCAGCGCTTCAGCTGTAGACGTTTCTTGTAACTCCACAGATGCTGCTGGCAGGAAATCCCATGTCCCCGTTAGTGTTGTGTGAGAAAGGCTGACTGCCTCTTCTATCAGGAAGGCTGAATTTGTTTTTGGTGCTGAGCAGAGCTCAGTGAAGTTTTGCCCTGATTGCAGCTCTTCTGCTGGAGGCTCACCCGGTTGTTCTTCCTCAGCAGAAAACTTGATTAAATCCCAGTCTCTGGAACTGGTATCTGGGGATAGAGGTTTACCATCTCCTGTCTGTAAAATTAAGAAGATGTTACTGGTGGTGGGCAGAGGTTAGCAGAGCTCTGCATTGTTTTCAGCACTTCAGCTTTGGGATGGCCAGAGTTTCTGCTGCCGATTCTGAGGCATGCTGCTGAATGTGTTCTAGCAGTTCCCTGTATGCCCTTTCCAGATGCTGTTCTTTCCTTAGCAAATATTCCAGATCAGGTTTAAGCTTTGAGACCCCTACAAGACCAAGCATGGCCTCTCTGTTTTCTCGCATGTTCCCTTTCATCACCAAAACACAAAATTATCTGTAAGGCTCTCCCACAGCAACCCAGGGCTGCCAAAATCATATCACTCCAGAGAGTATTCTGTTGTCTCCCCTAAATATCCCTGCTCTGTGTGCCATTGTAGAGCCCAATAACAGTTGTCCAGCTCTATCTCCTGCTGGACCAGCCTGTCCAACTCAGTCACCCACTGCTCCTGGGGCTGATCTCCCAGTAATGGCACCCGGAACTCCCATTGGTCACTGGCCTGTTGCTCTGGGGTTGGAAAGCACTTGCCTTGGCATATACCAGCAACGTGGAGGGATCGAATCAAAAGCCCTACCCGAATCTCCTGCCTAAGCTCCAGTTAGTCATCTGCAAACACAGTCCAGGTGTATGGTAAAAGGACGATTCACAGCAGCCCCGGGAATTCTGATGCCAGGTCCATTTCTCCACTGGGGTGACTTAAGGAATGCTATCTCTCACCACTAGGGTGTTTGGAGTATGTACCTATATAGTGGTATTTGACATGGCTTTCACATATGCATATCAATATCCTAAAACGTTTTTGAGTGTATTATTAATGAGATGTGAAAAAGTTATGTTTCTGTTGTTTAGGATTTTGTGTAATGCATATGCCTCTCCCGCGGATGTGACCCTGTTAGAGGAGCGGAAAAGGTATTGCCGTTTTAGCTATGCACCTGGGGATTCACTGATCATTGAATTTCCGGTGTCACTCTCCTGGATATGAATATTTAAGAGCGTGGTGTGTGACGTCCGCCTCTATGCCTCCTTTGCCAGTCGATGCCCAATAGGGAGAAACGCAGAGTCGGGTGAAGCGATAGTTGCTAACGTCACCACACCCCCAGCTGATCGGCCAGAGCCGTGGCTGGTTTGTTTTTAATGCTGCCATATTGAAACTTTGTAACGATTGAAGCTTTTAAGATGTCAGTCTTTTTCCATTTCCGGATTACCAGCGGAGGAGTGGACCGGGAGGAATTGTTCCTAACCAGCCGAGGATTGTTTTTTGCTGAGCCTGTTTGATCCCTGTGATAAGGATCCTACTGATCTGGTGAGCAGCCCTTTCTTACATGTGTTTGTGGAAATTTGCTGAGGAAGTTACATGCACCTATATTTCATCAGACAGAGGTTTAAGATCGTATATGAGTTTCTGCATTTATGTGATACAACAAGGACTGTTTCTCTTTCTTTTACCCTTTGGGAACATCTCACCAAAAATGTATATTTTTGTTGCAGAGGATGCCCAAAAAGGATCCCAAAATCAGGTTCACTCCCCTCACTGCTTGGATGCCAAGTGAGGGAAAGATGGCCCCCCCTTGGCTTCATAGCATTGTTCTCAATTTATTTTTATTAATTTTTTTATTGCATACAAAACATTTTTATTAAACAAGATTCTGTCACATTATTTATCAAAAATTCTACTCATTATTCTACTCATTATGCAACATACAGATTCTTAATCAATTTCCATAATTTTCATTATCTTTAAAAACACCATTTACTACCTCATGTATTCTACTATCTTCCATACCCATTAAAAAATAAAAAAAATAAAAAACACAATACCATTGTTCTTCTCCCCTACCCTATACTCATTTTATATTCCATTTGCTTTTCCCCTTCATATTTCCTTTACTTTCCATTTATAAATACTTTTTCATTCTTTTTGGGAGCCGAAATTCATCCCATTTCTGCCATATTTCTGGCATTTGACTATCTATATATCCTTCTCCCCTTATCTGTATTTCCATATATTGTATTTTGTTCATTTCACATATCCATTCTCCTATACATGGACTTTTATTTTCTCTCCATTTACGAGCTATTATTGTTTTGGCTGCTTGATGTCATATGATGGAAAATATCCTTCTTATATAATATATATTTTTTTTTAACTGAGTTTTTTTGGGTGCAGCAATTTAACAGATACACAGCCATAAACACCAAATTTGCGAGTAACAAATTATCATAATTAGAAAAACACGCAGTCAATATATTCTTATTAGAAGACAGTGAAGAAATATCTGTTTCCTCTTGTAGCCCCTTGTGTCTTCCCCCTTGAGCCACCTCTCCCCTCCCTCCCCCTCCCTCCCGCGGAAACGTGTTCTACTTGTGTTGCTTTATCAGAAAGGTTCTGGCTTACAATGGCGTATTCAATGCTGGCTTACAATGGCGTATTCAATGCTGACTCGGGTTCTTGGCTAGGAGAGGCTTCCAGTGGGTTGAGAAGTGAGTTAGGGTCTTCCCGTAGGACTACTATAGGGGGGTAGCTAAGCAAAAGGTCTCTGGCCATTTGGCCAGTAGGGGTTGGTTCCTAATGATCCGGTCTGGGTTTCATTGTTAGTTCTCCCTACGGGGGATCTCCCGCTGCTCTTAGCCATGGTCCCCACAATTTCGCAAATTTACAGTAATTCCCCTACCTAGTGAAACACACTCTTTCACTGGAAATTGTTTGATTTATAGTCGCCGTCCAGTTTTCTATGGACGGGGGAGCAGGGGCCTGCCATTTTTGGGCGATTAGTTTGCGAGCCTGAAAAAGGCATCTCAGTACCGCTTCCCGGCTACCTGGCGGGAATCGAGTGTCCTCGATGCAACCTAATAGGCAGGTCAAAGCTTCTGGTTCGAGAGAGGATCCAAAAGCCCCATTAATCCTTGCAATTATCTCTGCCCAGTAACAATAGAGCTTAGAACACTTCCAAACCATATGGATAAGATCACCCTTGCCTTTGCATCTTGGACATTCATTATTTTGCCTCCATCCTAGTTTAAACATCTTTTGGGGAGTGTAATATACTCTGTACAGTAAGAACAAATGGGATAATCTTTGCGATGGAGCCAACGACACCGATACTCCTTGTTGCAATATCTTGTCCCATTGTTCAGAAGTCTCTTCCCCTAAATCGCCTTCCCACCCCTCTCTACTCTTGGTGGGGCCCGCTCTACTTATTGCTCTGGTCCCTAGGAGAGTATACATTAATGAAATTAAGCCTTTAGGTGTACTGGCCTTAATTACTTTAATAAGGGCAGGGATCTTAACCCATGTAACAGTTTGTGATCTAAATTGGGTTTGAATGGCGTGGCGAACCTGGAGGTACATATAGAATGTCTTGTTAGATGTTGTATTCCCTTGCCAATTCCAAGAATGATTTCATGGTTTCACCCTCGAACAAGTGTGATAAACGATTTATGCCCTGTCTCTCCCACTCCTCCGGTTTCTCTATGCTTATTACTTCCTGTATATTGTTGTTACTCCATATGGGGGAAAATTCCATTACCCCGGAGTACTCCAGAAATGTCTTTGTTATCTGCCATATTTTCCTGACTAATTTTATGGTTGGGTATTTGTGGGAGAAAAAGTCTGCCTCTAGGGCTTCCACCAGTAACTTATGCGGATTCCCTGCTAACAGCAGTCGACTATTGGGACACTCCTGGTCTGTGGTTCCACAGCCCGCCAAGTGTTGCAGCTGGGATGCTACAAAATATAGTCTTGGGCGTGGAACTGCCAGACCCCCCTCTTTTACAGGCAGTTGTAGTGTTTGCAAGCTGATCCTGGCTTGGCCCCCCTCCATATTAACGCTCTAAATAACGTCTCTATTTTCTTAAACCAAACCTGGCCTAACCAGATCGGGGAATTGTGTAACAAGTATAGCAGCTGCGGCTGCCATACCATTTTTATAAGGTTACAGCGTCCTGCTACAGACAGCGGGAGACGTTTCCATATGTCACTCTTGTTTTAATTTAAGTAACAATGGAGCGATGTTAATATTAGCATATTGGGTGACGTCCTTAGTGACCCAGATCCCTAAATATTTCAATCTGGTGACCACGCTCAGTTGGGGCACCCCTGGTATTGACTGGACATCAAATGGTTCAAATGGTTCCAGTGGTAGCAGGGCGGATTTATCCCAATTAATAGCCAGGCCTGAAAACTGTCCAAATTCCCCTATCATTTTAACTACACTTCCCAATGAGGTCCCAACGTCTCCCAAAAAAAAAAGCACATCGTCCGCAAATAATGCAATTCAATCTTCCCCCTCCTGTCTCCTGAACCCCCTTACATCCACCCTCGATCTGGCCATAATTGCCAGAGGCTCCATAGCAAGGGCAAACAGGAGGGGGGACAGGGGGGACCCCTGTCTTGTTCCTCTCTCTAGTTGGAACACCTCTGAGAGCTCGTTGTTAATTCTGATTTTAGCCCTGGGTTCACTATACAATAGTTTAACCCATCTAATAAAAAAGGGGTCCGAAGCCAAAAACCTCTAGCACTCTCCACAAGTATGCCCATTCCAAGCTATCAAAGGCTTTTGCCGCATCAAGGGATAGCACCGCTCTAGTCCCCTCATTGTCTGTTGGTGTTTGTATATTTAGAAAAAGCCTTCTAATGTTTGTGCTAGTTGCTCTACCTGGTATAAAGCCAGTCTGGTCTGGATGTATTAACTGATTAATGTGCTTATTTAGACGAGTGGCGAGTACCTTAGCGAGGATCTTTACATCGGTGCACAATAGGGAGATTGGACGGTAGGATGAGGGGTCTAGTGGATCTTTTCCCTCCTTGTGTATTACTATAATGGTCGCCTCCGCCATTGAGCTAGGGAGTGTCCCTTCGCTTATTGCCCCCTCCAATGTCTTCAGTAGTTCCGGGAGCAATACCTCACCGTACCGTTTATATACCTCTATTGGCAACCCGTCTGGACCTGGAGACTTTAGGTTGGGCATTCCTGCCACTGCTTGCTTTATTTCCTCTAAAGTGATTGGTGCCTCTAGTTCCTGCTTCTCCTTTGTTCTCAGTGTAGGGGCTGATATTGCCTGAAAAAAGGCATCCATAGCTCCTTGCCCTGCCCTCTTTGTGGATTGGTACAACACCCTATAATAATCACAAAACGTTTGTATCACCGCTTGCCCTTCTGTAACTATTTCACCCACATCTGTTCTAATTGCTGGGACGTTTGAAGGGGGGGGGGGGAGTTGGTTCTACACAGCAGGGCCAGTATACGTCCTACTTTCTCCCCCTCTCCAAACTGGCATTGCCTCTGGAGAATTTGCTTGTTCTTGGACCTTCTTGTAATAGCCCTTCTATACTTTGCCTGCTTCTCCTCCCATTCTTGCGGTCTACTCAAAGTGGGCTCCTTAATATATCTTAGCTCAGCTTGAGTCACCTCGAGGCCAAGTTTACCCTCTTTGTCTCTAGCTTCTCTTTTCCCTCTTGCTACCTGCTGTATCAGGAGTCCTCTTAAAAAGGCTTTCAAGGAGTCCCAGACCACCCCCGTCGATGCCGAACCTGTATTGAGTTGTACATATTTTTTCATTTTAAAAAACAGATTCCCCGCGTCGCCAATCAGCTCGAGCCAATCCGGGTTAAATTTCCATTCGCCGCGGGGCGCCCCGAACCTAATCTTGACTGTCAGCAGCAGTGGAGAGTGGTCTGACACCCCTCTGGGGCCATACTCTATCCCCCTGACCAGAGGCAATGCTTCCTCATTGGCAAGAGCCATGTCGATTCTAGAGAGCGTCTGATGTGTGCTCGAGTAGCAAGAGTATTGGCGCGTCTGGGGGTAATAAGTTTGCCATATGTCCTTGATCCCCATTTCCTCCAGGAGTCGTACCAATCGACCCTCACTTGGTGATCTGGTTTTGCTCCCAGGAGGAAATCTATCCAGGCTTCTATCCAACACCTCATTATAGTCACCTACCGCTATTACTGGGACTCCCATTTTATCCAGGGTAAATTCGAAAAGTTTGTGTAAGACCTCAGATTTAAACAGAGGGGGAATGTAGATGTTAGCCAGGACACATGGTCTATTCGCAATTAAACAAGAGAGGAATATATACCGTCCTTGGTCATCTATACAAGACTCTGTGCAAGAGAACATTACTCCCCGCCCCACCAGTATGCTCACCCCCCTTGAATAGGAGTACACCGAGTGATACTGGGACTGGAACTTTCGACTATTTAGCTGGACAACTGTGTCCCTAGTCAGGTGTGTCTCTTGAAGACACAAGATTCCTGGCTTGCCCTCGTCCAGAAGTGACATAACTGATACCCTCTTGATTGGGTCCCCCATACCTCGCACATTCCAGGAGGCAATAGTCAGTGTCTTATCCTGCATCTAAGAGTGTAAGTGCAAAAGTAGAATACATGGATCTAATCCTCAAAAAGAGGACTATATTCCTCTTGCTCCTCGATAAATAGTCACCCAGATCCCTGTAGGCCCTACCTCCTTCCACCTCTCCCTTCCCCTCCTCTTGCAGCAACAGCATCATTAACCAGCAAAGTAACCGTTCCCTGTTCCCTACGCCCTCCAGCCCCCAAAATAATGTGAGTAAAAAAAAATAAAAAAAAACATACAATAAAAGAAAAAAAAAGAAAAATGTACAGTATATATAGAAAAATCTGTTTTAATATGTGTAAAAATGTGTATATGTGTATATATAGAAGTGTATATAATATCAAACAAGACAAGAGGAAAAAAGCAAAACCCCATCACAGCAGCAGCGGGGGGGGGGGAGGGAGTTCAAGACCTCTTAATGGGGTCTAACCCCCTTTTTTACTCCTCCCCACCAAAGTTCAGTCAATTTGCTTGTTCTATTTGCAATTTATTTTCTTCCAGCCACTGTGCTGCTTTTCCTGGTGAGTCAAAAAGCTGGGTTCCCTTTAAAGTCATTATCCGCAAGCGTGCTGGGTACAATAGTGCATATGTAATTTTATTTTTTAAAAGGCTACGCTTGACTGGGGTAAATTCCGCTCTGCGTTTACTTAACTCAGGGGAGAAATCCGGATACAGAGAGATTCGTGAACCGTTAAGGCTCTGAATGGAACTCCATGAGCCCTTTCTATCCCAAAAAAAGGTGAAAAAACATTTCCCCCAAAAGTCTCTTTAAGCCAGTTCTCAAGGAAAGTTACTGGATGGGTACCCTCACTCTGTTCCGGGAGACCTACCACCCGTATGTTGTTTCTGCGTAACCTATTCTCGATTTCGTCGAGTTTAGATGCCTGCCATCTTATTTGCTCTTGCATTGCTTGCATCTATTGCTTTACCGGGTGCATTTCATCTTCTATTTGACTCACTCTCTCCTCTACTGCCGTTACTCTTTGCCCAGTTCTCTGCATCTCCTGGCTCATTGTCTTCAAGTCTTCCTTTATTTCCTTTATCTGGTCAGTTAGGTTACTTAATGACCCCTTGCAGGCATTTATAGCAAGTAGTATTTCTTTCAGGGAGGGCTCTCCCCCGCCTATTGAACCGACCCCTGCATGGGCTTCTATAGCGCCCCCTGTAGGTTCTCCCATGGGGTATTTTTTGCTTGTTGACTTTGAGCCCGAAGCCCCGTGGCCCTGACTTCTCCTATCCGCTGACGTGCCCCCATGGTTTTTAATCTGTGCTTGTTGGCCCTGGGCCCCTTTACCTGGAGAATTTGTGGAGGTATGAGAGTACTGCTCCAGCTTAGCTGCTGCAGCTGCCGCTGCCTGTGTCGCTTTCTCTTTAGACCTTGTTGCTTGGGGCCCCCCACTCTCCAAATTGTGCTGCCCTTTTTTCGTTGTTGTTGCCATTTTATATCTAGAAAGGGCTGCCTTCTATTGATGTTCTATTTGCGTTTGCGTTTATCCAACCACTTGACAATACGAAGAGGAAGAAAACAAGCAAAATAAGAAGCAAAAAAGAGCAAAAAGAAAAAGGTCAAAAGAGAAGAAGAGGTACTCAGAAAGTCAATAAATCAATCCGGTCCGTACTGTCAGACAACTTCAGAGTCTTTTAAAGCACACAGCAGTAAGTAGTTGAGTAGCTATGGGTAGCTATGAGTATAAATGTGCGTGTAAATATGAGTGTTAGCATGCCAAGCCCAATAATGCACAGTAGCGCCAAAAAGAAACAGTAGCAATGATCCTATATAGCAGATAGCAGCCAGTAATCGTTAATAGCAGCGCTTTAAGGTCAGCAAATTAGAAAAGATAACCCAGCCCAGTGACCAGGCTGTTAGGAGCTCTCACTCAAATTGCAATTTTAATAGAGTTCATCATTCCACCCACCAGGGCATTCTAGTAGTATTCCTAAAGGTCAGTCTGTAGTAAATCATTACTCACGTGTCCCGGCTGGAAGATAGGGGATAGTAGATAGTGGATAGGAGGGGGGGCCCAAAGACATAGGCACACAGAGATCCTATTGCCCACACAGAGGTACTGTCCGCTTGATTACACTGCTGTATTGCTATACTGCTGTCCCCAGCAGTTCTCCTTGGATCCTTAGCTTGGCATTTTCTTTTTCCTTCCCAGGACCTCTAAGACGCCAGTCTCCCTCACGCCGTGCTGTCGCCCTCCCCCACTGAAGCCTCCAGGCTCAGCATGAAGACCAGCGTGACATTCTCCAAACTGTCGATGCAATCCCTCTATCAGCCAGCAAAGAGAAGCAGGGGAAGAGCGGGGAGAGCGGAGCAAATCAGAGCAAAGCTCAGGGCAGGGATCAGGCAGGGACCCGAGTTTCAAGCACCTGTTAGTTATCCAGCCGTGCAGTGCAGTGCAGCGTGTCAGCTCCCTGTCTGCCTGTGTATTCACGTAGGTAGTCAGCGGGGAACTACTAGGGACAGAGCGGGGTTTAAGCTACACAGAAACTACACAGATTCCGGCAAGCTTCCCCGATGGTTCCTCTCTTCAGTGAGGCAGGAGATCCCGGTCAGGCATGCACCCGGCATGTAGTCAGACGGCATCAGCGTGAGGCATGAGGCATCGGCATGGAGCGAGGGGGAGAGGGGACACGCACAGCTGCACGCACACTCACTCCTCCATCCGGTCAAGCCCGAAAATATCCTTCTTAATACTCTTTATTGATTCTGGTATCAGCGATAGTAATGAGATATCTATATTTAGGTTCCTTTCTATACCCAACAATTTTTGATCAAAAACTTTCAACATGCTGGAAAATATGAGCGTTACAGCATGGTTGTCCCCTATCCCCCCACCCCCACCAAAAAGGGTACAATCCATTCAGTGAATTAGCACCTAGGTTCAGACAGGCACACACATGCACCAATGGCGCGTTGCCACAAGAGGAAATCTGTGGCAACAGAGCATGTGCCAAAGACGCCTCAGTGCACCAACCCGCACCTGCGCAGAAGACCTGATGGAAAAAGGCAGGAAAATGCCCAGGAGGTGCTCAGGAAGTGACCTCAACCTGATGGAAAATAGGCAGGAAAAGGCCCAGGAGGTGCACAGTAAGTGACTTCAAACTTCCCTATATAAGCCCAACCCAGACACTGCCAAATTGCTGGGTTATCTTCAGTCCCCCCCTTGTTCCTGTGCTAGTGTGTGATCTGTGTGAACTTGTTGTGACCTGGAAACCTATTTGACCGATCTTGATTGCTGCTTGCATTTGACCTCGGCTTTGTACCTTGACCATTCTACTTCTTTGCCCCTTTTGTACTCAGCTGCCAGATTGGAACCGACTCCAGCTTGGATCTTTACCATTCTTCTTCTGATTAACACTTCTGTACTTCGTTGCCAGAGTGGACTTGACCATGGCTTGGATCTCGGATTAAGGCTTGCATGGTGCTCTGTGCCACTCGGTGTCCACCAAGTCTCCGACTACATCTCCAGAGGCTTCAAGGACCCGAGGTGCATGGGAGGCCTCCCCACTACTTTGGTCTCACCTCAGGTACGTGGCCCTTGTGACAGGTATTGATGAAAACAAATATCCAAAGAAGATCTAGCCACTGAGAACTGTGAAGCAATTATTGTTGTTCCTGCATCACAACTCAGCTCATTAAATGTAAAATACAAGATTACACTTAAGGGAGGAGAGAGACTGTAGAAAACTTATAGAGAAGGTCACACAACAAAATGTTAACCATAACAGACATTTAGAGAGATAGAGTCGATGTTCAGAGACTGGGACACACAGGAACAGTGTCACAACTCTGGGCTTGGAAACAGCACAGCACTAACTGGCATAATATATTGAATGGAAGAAGTTATGGTAGAATGGAATGTCCCAAAGAAAACATTATTACATCAGACCAAGCAAGTTATTAGTAGAGACCAAGAGAGACCGCAGGTAGTACCTCAGTTCCAAATAATGAGATAGCTAGCTTTTTAGCCAATAAACCTGCTAATAGACCGATAACACGTAGGTCTGGGAGGCACCACAATGTGGAGTGCAGCATCTGGAGGTAACACACTAGGATGCTTTTATAACTTCCTGAGGTAGATATTGACAGGAAGATATCAAAACTAATGATATACCAAAAGATGTACCACTTCTTAAAATTTAGGCTAGCATTCTGTGACTAGCTGACCAGTACATGTAGGTCTGGAAAGACCCCAATGCAGAAATTATAGAGTAGATGCTACTTACCAAGATATCTAAATCAGAGGGAGAAATTAGAGACTGGGTACATATTGGAGGTTGTACCACTGTTCTAAAACTGGAGTGTTCCAGCTGACATAGTACCAAAAGGTCTAGAAAGCCTCATAAAGCAAAACCCAGTACCGAAAGTCAAATTCCAGTATATCATGCTCCTGACCATGGGCTTATTCAGAGTGGTGCTTTAGAAACTGTGTCACATCATAGGCTGTGCCAACTGCACTGTAACTGAAGATTGTTTTGCAGCTAACTGGCATGGGACACAGAGTCCAGAAAACACCATATTCTGGACATAGCGTTCAGGAGAAAGATCAAGACTCATCTCTTTTGATACCAAAGGAGACAGGAACAACAAGCGCCCAGAGGCGATTCAGTTCATTCATTCATTCATATGTAGAGGCCAGTGCCAAAAGGTCAGATTGCAGACAGGCCCCTCAATCTTAGATCCAGGGGAGAAAGGGCATGGGTCAACTGTTCGCCAAGCCTCCCAAAACTACTCAAAAGAAAGCAATGCATCTCACATGCAGTATTGTATGTATGTGTGAATTTATTTTTATAGGCAAATTTGTCACCCTAACTCCTCCCACAGTTTTTTTTACATATATTGGCATTCGGATAAACTCAGAGGGCCAGATTCACAGAGCGATTACGCCGGCGTTACAGGAAATGCGCGGCGTAAGTCTAAATTTGCGCATGCGTTTCGATGCGCCGCATCCCCAAAACGTGATACGCAAGAAATATTCCTTTTTTTTGACCGGCGTAATTTCGATAGAGCGGCGTATCCGTCCGTGCAAAACTGCGCTAGACACACCATTGATTTGCTATTCAAATATGCAAATGAGGGAGTTACGGGGATCCACAAAAGAACTTTGGTGCAGCGCAGGCTACGCGCTGTGCGCAACAGCTGCACGTCCTGTCTAAAATTAGACCATAGAAAAGGTGGTATAAAATTAGACAATCCGTCTACATGTCAGCTAAAGCAACACTGTTAGTGAGGAGCTGAGCAGTCATACTTGCTGCCCAACAAACTGTATGCCAACATGCCAGTGGCATCCATGCTCATAGCTATACTACTGACTTTAGATGAGCAAAGAAGGAGGAGGGCACGGAGGAGGGCACGGGAGAGGATTTTTTTTTTTCCCCAAAAAAAATTTCTTTGCTTTTATAAACATTTTTACAAAAAATATACATACATATATACATCAATACATAACATACATACAAATTACAAACACGGTCTCACTATCTTTCAATAGCCCTTTAAAACCTTGATGGATATAATAATCTAATCTGATACAAGCCCCTCACTCTTCACTATATCACACACGCATAGACATCTTTGGCATGAGTGATTCTGAGGTGTCTCGCATCTTCAGATTCACCCCTCATGCCATCCTGGAATTAACCACAGGAGGACATCACCAGCCCAACACATGACACCACCCATGACAGCTACATATACAATCCTAGCCCCATCCCCACAGATTTCGAACAGAACATGTAGGGGGACAGCTGGCTGGTTGGTGAGTGACATGGGTGGCAGGCATGACTGTCCCCCCCATGATGCTGAAATCACAAGGGGCACATACACTACTAACATCCTCCTGTCTTATCCCTTCAGGGTGACTCTGCATATGCACTGGGACCCCATCTCATGACTCCTATACGGAACCCCCCATGGTACCCTGTTGTATTCCCCAAACTTTGTATGCCAGATCATCGGTGCATGTTGCATGCTGCACAACTTTGCAGTGAGAAAGGGCCTGGAGATTGGCATAAGTGATGACCTGACCCCTGAACCAGACAACCCCCCCCCCCTAACCGAGGCTACCCCGTCTTCTGAGGGAAGAGCAGCCAGGAGACAGCTCACATTAGGGATCTTTGCACGTTAAACACACACATTAATCATGGCACAATGAGAATGCATGCATGCACACCACTGTGGTCCCTAGCACAGACACATCACATCCTCATCACATTGGATTGGCACAAGCCCACAATGCAGGACTTGTGAGCAGCAACGCCATGCCACGGCTCCAATTATGTCACTGTACATTCATACACCATTCACACGGACCTGGGGATCACTTCTCCACCACAAATGAGGGTGACACCCCTTTTCCGGCAGGAATGTCACCCCCCACATTCCAAAATCATTTACAAACAGAACCAAAAAAAAATAAAAAATTGACCAGCAAAAATAAAAAATGCCCAGCAAAAATATAATTAAAAAAAAAAAACAACAAAGAAAACACATAAAAGACAAAAATCACTCTGCAAAACAGTCCCCAAATATCTCAGACACGTCACAAACAAACAAACAAACGCTAATAAACAACAGAACAAAAGCACCTTGCTGTATAGGAAGGGATACAAAGGGATGTACTTTTGCAAAGGAAGGGTGTTTGTGTCTGTCTATTTAAGCTGTCTGCGTAGTTCACTAAGTTGCCCGGGTCCACTTCCAATTTCACTGATTGCGCCGTTCCCGAGTTGTGAGCATGCGCACAGAGGTGCTGACCATGGTCTGCTTCATGTGCGCATGCGCGAGCCGGCCGGCCCTTCATTTGCATGGGGTCACGGCTCATTTTAATAAAACACGCCCACGTCCTTCCCAATTTGAATTACTCCGCCTTGCGCCTCGGAATTAACGTTACTCCGGCGCTAATTTCTGTGCAAATACTACGAGGATACGTGATTGCGCCTCTACATTGCGCCGGTCTAACGTAAAGGAGGTGCACTACGCTGGTCAAAAAATGCGCCAATGTACGTGAATCTGGCCCCTAGTTTCAACTGAATGTAAAACAGCTGAGAGTGTTAATAAATTCACAATAATACCACTTCCTGGAGAAGAGAGTTCCATATTTTCATAGTTCTTATAGTAAAGAACCCCTTTCACAGTTTAAGATGAAACCTCATTTTGTCCAATCCTAAGGTCCCTTTCACACTTGTACGACTTCTAAGTCGCGTGATTTTACCACGATTTTGCGGCCGCGATTTTACCGTAATTTCAATGAATGCCTGTGTAAGTGGCATCAAAATCGGACCAAAGTAGTGCAGGGACTACTTTGAAGTCGGCACTACTTAAAGTCGTGCCAGTATGAATGGTGTTCATTGAAAATCATGGAGAATGACTTGTCATACGATTTTGCAGTACAAATTTTTTTTTTGCTGAAATGACTGTTTACAGGGTATAGAGACATAAAAGTTAACTGATTCCTTTTCAAAATGATTAAAAATAGATACAAATCAATCATATAATGTGCCTGCAGGTTAGTTTCACTTTTGAACTGGCTTCATGTTTCTGCAAAGTAGAAATAGACACACAGAACAAAAACAAACAAAACCAGGGCAGTGTTTTGTTTTTAAAATAAATCTGATTGGTTCTGGGAAGTTTTAGACACACAGTAATGACAGCTTAGACCACCGTGAGAAAGCTCCCATCACTGTGGTTATAAGGAAACAGACAAGCAGGACGTGTGGAGAACAGAGCAGGATTACAGCAACTTCAAAGCAAAAATGAACAATTAGGATATGAAACCAGTATTGCAGTAAGGTAAAGAAAGCTATTTAGCTAAAATATTTTTTTCCTTTAGTGATCCTTTAAGTCAGAAAATACAGAACATAAGCAGCACATCACAGATAATAGAATACCTTCTTATGTTTTATTTGTAGTAAACTCTGTAAATGGATACGATCACAAGCAATTCTCCAAGCTACTTGTTACATTACCCTCACCTCTGATGACGCCTCCTGCTCTGTATGTCATGCTGCAGCCTAGAAATATGTCCGAAAAGCAATTCAAATTAAGATAAAGGAACCTTTTGTTTTTAGACAGTCAGGGGTTCCAGATTTACATTTTTTCTGTACACATAACACCTCCATGGTCCACCAGTCAGTAAACTTGCATTGTTACATATTTACACAGTACTAGTTATCCTGTTGCTTACACCAAGCAATCACATTTACTCTGTGGGCTGAGAAGAATGAAAGTTAATAAATAAGTGGTAACAATGCAACTGTTAATCTTCCATTAAAGGGGTTGTAAAGGTAAATGTTTTTTCACCTTAATGCATCATATGCATACGCTGTATCACGGGAACACGCGCGCAAGAGCTTTCCACCATGCGAGGGAGCTTACATGAAGGTGGAAAGCTCTCGCGAGGAGGAGCCGAGACAGCCGCCGAGGGACCCCAGAAGACCGGGTTCGGGGACACTCTGTGCAAAATGAGCTGCACAGTGGAGGCAAGTATAACATGTTTGTTATTTTACCAAAAAAAAAAATCTGCCTTTAGTGTTCCTTTAAGGTTATTCACACACATTATTCCTACTGCCACCTACTGTAGCACAGTCAATCAGCATATTATGTTTCTGACTGTAAACAGGAGACTTTGGTGTGCAAAGAACATCATCTATAGAATACGAGAACTGTAGGACTAGCATCTAATGAATGAGCGTTTTTCCTCTGTCATACAATTGTGCATGTGCATCTCCCTTTTCCTGACACAAAAGTTGCTGATCTCAGCCACTGCTGTGACAAGGCAGGAAAAGTGCACTGGGCATGTGCAGCCAGTTGAGTGCCTGAAGAAGAGCACTCATTACTTAAATGCTGGGGGTGCACCTGGGCTGCACCCAATAGTTTTTGTGTCATATAGTCCACATAGGATCCTATTTTCTGTTGGAGCTGCTATCACGAAAAAACAAAAATAAAAACATAAAAGGAGATTGTTACATACGAACAGCAAGCTAGCACTGGGATGATGTGCAATCCAATTTACATTTGTATTTCACTTGATTGTAGTGAATACTATAGCAGATTAGGTTCATTCCTATTACAGTTTTATTCTAGATTAAAAAAAACCACACACATTTGAAAAACTGACTCTCATACAGAACAAAAAATTCCTGAAAATCCTGGAAATAAGACTACAGCTGTACTTTTTAAAACTTCGAAAAGAGGTGAAGGCTTTAGCAGAGTTTTTTTTTGTGAAGCTAACAAAAACGAATATTATTTAAATGTATATAAATAATCATGAACAAAAAAAAAAAAAAAATCAAGATGACTGCAAAGAACCATCATCACATTAAAAGCTTTGTAAAGTTTTATATCTATCCTGGTCTCCTGAGTACCAGTATAAATGTAGCACTGCAGAGGAACCACAGACTGAAAATAGAACATGCACAGCATCTCTATTATTAGTGTGATCAACCTATCCTATATAGAAACATTTCAGTAACCATTCAATATCTTGAATCAGTATCTATTAGACCAGTTACCTTCCCAGAATGATCTCCAAAACCCAAGTTCAATAAAAAAGTCAACACTAAATGATATCCTTATTCTTCAAAAATCTATGTTTTTATTTCAGGGTGGTGCTTTTCTGCCCCAATGCTCACGTTGACAAATCCTGTGAGTGAGATATTGAGACAGTATTCAAAGGGGTACAGCGCAGTGTGCTGAAGAGGCTGATAATTTTACCCCACCTACTTAAGATCTATCCAATCTCTGCTACGCCTGTCCTGGAAGCCCCACCCATACTCCACCCTCTAATGTGCGCAAACAGACACAGGACTGTGCTTTCTGTGTGTATGTGAAGGTCAGCTGGCACACACTGCAAGCTGCAAAACTGGTGAGTGAGTCCAAACATTCCCCCCCCAAACCTTGAAAATTGCAGATGTCCCTCTGTCTGCTGCTCTGAGTCTCTGATTGAAAAAATACTGACACTCCCCTGAAAATCAACTTGCACATGGATTTCTTTTCAGGGGCATTTGACAAGTGGCGAGGAGGCAATCTGTCTCCTCCTCACCACCTGTTTTACCCCATAAATGCTGCATCATCCCTACCACAACCACGTGCATTGCATGCGGTTTGTGGGGAAGTTGCAGCGCGAACACTTTTATTTGAATGGGTTGTGTTCGGTGAGCGGAACTGCCTACTAAATGAAACTGCGGGTCTAACTCTTGCCACAGTCAAGAAGCAAAGCATCGTGGCTGCAGCCTGTGTTATGCTATGTCATTTAAGGGTTCATTCACCCCAGCTGCTGCGTTACAACATGCTGTAAGGTATCAGTGCAGTATAAATTGTGGGGCACTGTACTGTTCCTTTTTTTTTTGCAAAACAAACTTTATTGCAATGTCACACTGACATTTCATAAAGTTTAACTGTGCGGTACAAGGTGGTGGTTTGTCTTGCACTGTGCTTCGCTGATAAAAAGTATTGCATGCAGTGCTTTTAAACTTGCACAACAGCACTACCACTGTGTATTGGCTAAAATTTTTGTTCTTCCAAACTTTTTAGATTGTTTGAATATTTGTGTTGATTGGTCTTTGATTTATGGCATGTTTTGTTATTGTTTTAAAATATTTTTTCTTGCGAGTACTAAGAAATATCTATTCATATTTGTCAACTATTTATACTTTAATTCTTGGTAGTAGGTGGGGCAATTTGGGGCAGGTTTGTAAGAGCCCCAGTGCGTTACTTTGCCCAGGGGCTGATAATTATTTTTAAGATGGCCCTGTTTATAGGGCTACCTTAGCACTGAATATAAATATGTGCAGACCCTAGAATGTACCTGCTGCAACATTCCAAAAGAGGGGTTCTAAGACCATGCTCCCTACAGACTTACAGCTGTAAATTTAGATTTTCAGTCATAACTGATGGATCATTAAAGTCTAATTCCAGGAAGATAATAAAAAGCAACATTTGGTCCAGATACATATTCATTAAGATGTAGGTAATGCATGTAGTGCATCTACTGAAATGCACAGGTGCTGACAGTGAACAGAAGAGAACAGAGTGATTATTCACAAGGGTTGTACTGCTCCTTTATTGTCAGCAGGCTGGGAGTGTGTTCTAGACCAGCATGGAGGTCCAGAACCCATGAGTGCTATGTGGCAGGCATGCATAGATTAAAAGAGTGTCTGAACAGAATTACAAATTCTTTAGTAGAAGATTTCACATGCATATTTTATGTGTTCATCTAGCTGTTAGTCTTAGTTTAAAAATGTATTTTTATATCACAAAGCATAATCATTCTGAGGGCAATAAAAAGGGCATAGGCATCAGTTATTTCTGTTGCATTGAGGGATATTGGAATAAGATATCATAATGCTGAAGAGTTAACGCTGCTCTCAAGGTACAGTCTACACAGGAACACTGTCATTTTCCCCACTTCTTTTTCTTAAGGCCCATACATGTAAAGGAGTAACAATTAACAAATAATTAATTGGATAAATAAATCCATCCCAACATTTTCATAATTTTACCTTAATTTACCACTTAGTGAAAGCCCCTACAGCCTCTGGCAAGATGGCTCCGATTGGCTTTCTGTGATGAGCCCAGGGACCCTACTAATATCCCTTGTAATTGAAGCACTAATATTTACTATCATTTTTCATGTATGATTTTATTTGATAACTCTGCACTCTGGCTGTTCCTTTTTTTTTTTGTCTAATCTGGGGTCTCTTAACATAGTTGTTGAAGCTAATTCATTTCCAACATCAATTAGATTGACTCTCCAATACTACCAGCTGCTTCTCTTATTATCTTCTCTTTCATGAGAGGCTACAATGTACTGCAGAGAGCCACGGCACATAATAATTATATGTTACCTTCTATCTCTTGTGCGTTATTTTTTTTCTGCAGCGCTCTCCTTGTCCATTATACTATTGTCACTTTGTGCCGTGGCTACATGTGGAGGGTTCAGGAACTTCCCTAACCTTTCTGAACATTCCAAGACAGCACTGACAAGCACAGTCCCACAATGGAAAAGGACTGACCAGAAACACATGCCTCTAGTCATGAGCAAACGCCACTTTACATAACAAGAAACCCAGAAAAACACTGAAACACTTCATTCGCAGACAGCTCCTCCCCCTAAAGAAAGATATAATTTCAGTTTAAATAACTTCCTTTTGTCTTTTTTTCCCCAAGCAACAGCAATCAAGAAAATAACTACAATTTCACTCTAAACGAGCCCGGTTCGTGCAGCGATCCTTCACAACAGCTGGCTCCCCTTATTTATAGTAAGCTGCTTGTGGCTTTTAGCAAACATCACCAGCATGTCCCTCACTCCAAACAGACTTTTCTTACTGAGAAGAACCCAAAAAAGGTTACACAACCCCACCCATAAACAGTTTATTAATCTGTTTGTAGGACACATACTTGATTGGAGAGAATGTTATTAAAATCAGCTTGGCGGGTCATGCTGTGAACTAGTTTACATAAACACAGCGAGATGAGCCCATAGCATTGATGCACTGTGTGGAGTTTCAATACTTTGATTCTGCCAAAGTGCTATCAGCATGCTATCTAGTATGTGTTTACATCAAGCACTCAGTGCATGTATTACAGCCTAGTAAATGTATTTTTCCTCTATAATTTTAGACCTCTCCCTGCTCATTCTTTGCAGATTAACATCCTACCAGCAGGATAATAAAAGAGCAATCTAATATAAGTGAGGGAGGTTTTCAAAATGCAGTTTTACTAATAAAGTGCTTAAATAGAGATGCTGGCTACAGGTCTGAAAAGCTTATTAGACAGACAAGCCTGAGCAGAGAATAGTTTGTTATTTCTGTTTTGTTTAGTAACAAACATCCACAGTGTCCTAGTGAAAGCCTTATAGGCCTGAGGATTTGCATGTATTTCCTATGCAGCCATTAAAGTGAAAACTCATAGCCTGATTTTTTTATTTATTTTTTTGTCTTCATTACCATCAGTCTTGCCAAGTCGCAAAACAAGGATGACCGTAGTTACATAGTTGGTGAGGTTGAAAAAAGACACAAGTCCAACCTATGTGTGTGATTATATGTCAGTATTACATTGTATATCCCTGTATGTTGTAGTCGCTCAGGTGCTTATCTAATAGTTTTTTTAAACCGTTGATTACCCTCCCCCCCCCCCCCCGAGACCACTGCCTGTGTAAGGGAATTCAAAATCCTTGCCGCTATTACAGTAAAGAGCCCTCTACGCAGTTTAAGGTTAAACCTCTTTTCTTATAATTTTAATGAGTGTCCACGTCTTATTAAACTCCCTTCCATGAAAATGTTTTATCCGTATTGTTGGGTCACCTGTATAGTTTTTATAAATTGAAATCATATCCCCTCTCAAGTGTCTCTTCTCCAGAGAGATTAAGTTCAGTTTTTGCAGCCTTTCCTTCTAACTAATATCCTCCAGTGCCTTTATTAGCTTTATTAATATTATGTTTCCCAAGTTTATTTCCAATTCTGTCCTCTGTCAGCAATGAGGGTGCTTCCTGTGATGTGTCATGAGGACAAACACTGCAGTTTTGGCTACTGAAGCTCCCTGATTCCCTTGTGAAGACTGAGAAGAAGAAGAATTATTGTGTTATATATATTGGTAGCACCAAACAGTGAGTCCACTCACAAAGTCAGGTAGGCCTTTTTTGCCCACTTTTATTGAAAAGAAAGTAAAAGTTCACATAAGAATAGTTTCCCTCACAGGGGTTCTTACCATCAGTATGACAAACAAACAGTACTCCACTTTATGGCTCTTCTCTGCAGTATCTCTGCTTAGGCCTCCTGTCTTGATCCACCAGACCAGCAAACACACAGTCCCAGTGCCTATGCACCAAACGCTGAACCTTCCTCAGCCCTCACAGTTTGTCCTGCAGTTCACTGCTGCTACATCCTCACAGGCTCAACCTTTCACTGTACCAGCATGGACAGTACAGAGCAACATGCTCCACACAGCTCCCTTGCACAGACTGACCCCCTCAGTAGGATGGGGCCACTAACCTCTAATCTTAGCTCTAACATAAGCCCAATGCACACCTGGCTCATTAGTGTGCCAGTTTTCTGCAAAACCTGGCCCAAACAAACAGTGACACGGACTAGACTCTACACTGTGTGTGTGTGTATATATATATATATATATATATATATATATATATATACACACACACACACACACAACTAGAAAACTAAACACAGCAATTAATATATGTATTTGTAATATATACAGTATATATATATATATATATATATATATATACACTGTATATATATATTGTAGAGTCAGCCTAGGGCAGGGTTCTGAAGGGGTTAACTGAAGAGGGCAGGTACTTCCCCTTCAGACCCGCTTATTGCCAGCTGGGCTGAAAGTGTCAGTGAGGAGTTGTGTGTTTGAACAGAGAGACAACAGCATGCTATGCCTGAGGATCCATTGCTGGATTGTGACCTGCTGGGTGAGCTAAAAGATTTAAAGACTGTTGCTCTAGTTACTGTGAACTGTACACACCAGCCTGTGGGTGCAGCGACTGAACTTTTTCCATATGTAAACCTGTATTGCAAGACAAGCCTGTAATTTCTTCTGTTTGTTTTGAAGTTTTGTTGAATAAAGCCACTTTTGTTTTACTGGACTGTCTGAGCTGGCTGTTCACCCCTCTGATCCCTTACAATATATATATTTTACATATAAACCCACACATATACAGTGCTCATCACAAATCAGTAGACCACAAATATTTGTCAGAAACCCTTTACCTTCCTTTCAGAATCAACATTTATGCTGAGCACTGTATACAGTGCCTTAAAAAAAGTATTCATACTCCCTGGAATTTTCAAATTTTTTCATGTTACAATCAAACACATACATGCATTTTATTGGGATTTTATGTAATAGACCAACACAAAGTTGGACATAATTGTAATGTGGAAGGAAAATGATAAATGGTTTTGAAAATGTTTCAAAAAGTAAAATATCTGAAAAGTGTGGCATGCATTTGTATTCAGTCCCCCTGAGTCAATACTTTGTAGAACCACCTTTTGCTGCAAGTCTTTTTCTCTACCAGCTTTGCACATCTAGACAAATTGTTGCCGATTCTTTCTTTGCAAAATAGCTCAAGCTCTGTCAGACTGGATGGAGAGTGTCTGAACAGCAATTTTCAAGTCTTCTCAACATATTCTCAATTGGATTTAGGCCTGGAGTTTGACTGGGCCATTCTAACACATGAACATGCTTTGATCGAAACCATTCTATTGTAGCTCCTGGCTGTATGTTTAGGGTTGTTGTCCTGTTGGAACGTGAACCTCCGCTCCAGTCTCAAGTCTTCTGTTTACTAACAGGTTTCCTTTTAAGATTGCCCTGTATTTGGCTCCATCCATCGTCTCATAATCTCTGACCAGCTTCCCTGTCCCTGCTGAAGAAAAGTATCTCCACAACACACTACTGCCACCACCATGTTTCAAGGTGGGGATAGTGTGTTAAGGGTGATGTGCTGTATTCGTTTTCCAACACACATAGCGTTTGGCTTTCAGGCCAAAAAGTTTCAACTTCTTGCACATGTTTGCTTTGTCCTCTACATGGCTTCTCACAAATTGCAAACAGGACTTCTTATGGTTTTCTTTCAACAATGGCTTTCTTCTTGCCACTCTTCCATAAAGGCCAGATTTGTGGAGTGCAAGACTAACAGTTATCCTGTGGACAGATTCTCTTACCTAAGCTGTGGATCTCTACAGCTCCTTCAAAGTTACCATGGGCTGCTTCTCTGATTAATGCTTGTCAAGTCACCTGAGGCCAGGTAACAGATGCACATCGTTGGGGTCAGGAATGCACCGCTAAGGCAGCAGACCCTATGGCTTTCTGCTGCAGATGGAACTCTGGGTGATTCAGGAAAGCAGGTCCACTGGAACACCAACACGGATCCCACTGGGAGCTAGAGCATAAGACCCCTTTTACACTGAGGAGTTTTTCAGGCAGTACAGCGCTAAAAATAGCGCCTAAACAACGCCTGAAAAACTCCTGCCCAGCCTTCTCAATGTGAAAGCCCGAGGGCTTGGACACCGAGGCAATGCGCTGTCAGGAGAGAAAAAAAATCTCCTGCAAGCAGCATCTTTGGAGCGGTATGTATACCACTCATTCACCGCTCCTTCACATTTAAAACAATAGGAAACGGTGGTAATACTGCAGAGGTGCATTGCGGGCGGTATTAACCCTTTATCAGCCGCTAGCGGAGGTTAATACTGCACCGCTAGCACCCGAATCCCGCTGCAATTCTGACGGTATATCGCTGCTATTTTTAGTGGCACTATACCGCCACCGCGCCTCCCGCCCCAGTGTGAAAGGGGCCTTAGATTCCCCAAGCCATGGAGTCCAAGAGCCAGCAGGTGTTCACCAGAGCCTCTAGTGGTGAGGATGGACTGCACTGCAACTGGCTCCAGGTTGCGGCTCACGATAGGCTACAGGAAGATAGAGCAGAAGTACAACAAGGGATAGTCAGGAGATAAGCCAAAGGTTGGGGCAACTAGCTGACAAGGATAGACAGAGAATGCACCAAAGGTCAGGGTAACAAGCAGGCAGGGATAGTCAAAGAACAAGCCAAATTTGTTAACAGAAACAGACGTAGAGCACACAGCAAGCAGAAGGAAACCAAACACACAATACTGCTTGGGCAAGGCAGGCTTGGACAGCACAATGTTAAATAGTGTATCTTGTAGAGGCTATTATGGAGCCACGCTGAAGGAAGATTACTTATCCATGCAGGTGTGAGAGTGCAGGCCAGAGGCTGACACACAGACCAGAGGTAAGAAGACAGACAAGGCATGAAGGTATTACTGGCGATTCATGACAATGCTCTCCTTGCCCGGCCTGTCAGTTTAGGTGGACAACCATATCTTGGTAGGTTTGCAGTTGTGCCATACTCTTTTCATTGTTGGATGATGAATTGAACAGTGCTCTGTGAGATGTTTAAAGCTTGGGATATTTTTTAATAACCTAACCCTGCTTTAAACTTCTCCACAATATTATCCCTGACCGGTCTGGTGGGTTTCTTGGCCTTCACAATGTGGTTTGTTTACTAACTCTCTCTGACAAACCTCTAATGCCACGTACACACGATCGGTGTGAGACAAAAACATGAATCAGATGAAAACGGACCGATGGATTTTTTCATCAGATATCCGATGAAGCCGACTTTCATCAGTCTTGCCTACATACCATCAGTTAAAAATCCGATTGTGTTCAACGCGGTGACGTAAAACACAACGACGTGCAGAGAAAAATAAAGTTCAATGCTTCCAAGCATGCATCAACTTGATTCTGAGCATGCATAGATTTTTGACCGATAGATTTCCCCACAGACGATCATTTTTTTTAATCGTTTTTTTAACCATTAGAAATTTTTAAAACAGGTTCTATTTTTTTTTTCGCTGATTGGGAAAAAAAAAAAATGTGGCCCACACACGATCGGTTCGTCCGATGGAAACATTCCATCGGACCGGTTTCATCAGATGAACCGCTTGTGTGTACAGGGCATTAGTGTTTCACAGAACAGTTGTATTTATACTGAGATCAAATTACACACAGGTGGACTCTACTTACTAATTGGGTGACTTCTGAAAGCAGTTGGTTACAGTAGATTTTAGTTAGGGGTATCAGAGTAAAGGGGGCTGAAAACAAATGCACGCCAAACTTTTCAGATATTTATTTGTAAAATACTTTGAAAACCCATTTACCATTTTCGTTCCACTTCACAATTATGTGCCACTTTGTGTCTATCACATAAAATACATTTACATTTTTGGCTGTAAAATGACAAATTGTAGAAAATCTCAAGGGATATGAATACTTTTTAAAGGCACTGTATATATTACCAAAAAGGATAGATGCAGTCCACTCGCCAATATTGGTTTCATATCATTCTTTGCCCGCTCAGATTTTCCAAGCAGGGAATTCGGCAGCACCTCATGATATCCAATGCAAAACTACAGCCATCTGGCTATAAAGCAGCCCAACTCAAGCTACACCAGCTCTCAGCCTATTACATCACAATCTCTCAAGCCACAACATAACATCATTTACACACTGCTCCTCCAGACAAACATTTCTACAATGATTTCATTCAAAGGATGAAGGCCTAATGCCTGGTACTCCCAATGAGATTATTGGACAAATGATGGTCCCTTTTTTTGCTTGCTAATCTCATATAAAAAATAGTCTATTAAAGTTACGAAAATTCTCGTAAGACAGAATAAAAATTTGCAAGCAATGTAATGTGTTGTAGTGTATTTGTATTGTATTTTCAAGTGACAACTGTTCTGATTAGATGAAATTTGAGAATTGTTTTTGTGCTTATCGGATAAACTAGCGTGATCGTCTCTCGAACGCTGTGTACTAATAATCAGATTATCGTATGATCGTTTCAAAGGCTTTGTTTCCGTACGATTTTCTGATCGTGTGTATGGGCCATTAACAATGGTCAGCTCCCATTTTAAGAGGGCTGTGCACACTTGTACAGATGAGAACGCTGGTTGCCAGCAAAATGTGGACCCAGGGTTGACAGTGTCATCCCCCAAGACTCTACAAAGTCTCTGGGCTCCAGAATCCAACCCTGCAAGCTGCAATGCCAAAAAAAGGGATTTTTAATAACAGCTTACCTGTAAAATCCTTTTCTTGAAGTACATCACGGGACACAGAGCGCATAGCCATTACATATGGGTTATATGGGTACCTTCAGGTGTGGACACTGGTGTAATCAACTTCACAGGAAGTTCCTCCCTATATAACCCCCTCCCACTGAGAGTGCTTCAGTTTTGTAGCAAGCAATTTCTCCGAGGTTATACAATGTTCCCCAAAAGAGGGGTGGGAGCTCTATGTCCCGTGATGTACTTCAAGAAAAGGATTTTACAGGTAAGCTGTTATTAAAAATCCCTTTTTCTTTATCGTACATCACGGGACACAGAGCGCATAGCCATTACATATGGGATGTCCCAAAGCAATGCTCCATGAAGGGAGGGAGACCGTAAGGCCAAAAATAGCCAAACAAAAACATTATCAGGAGAAAGGCGGCCACCCTCTTCCCCAGCAGTCGTATGCCTAGGCGAATAGTCGGCCTATTCTTGCCTAAGACTATTTGAACTGTTTGAGTCAATGACCTGACTTTTGCTTGAGGAAAAAATATCCTCTGGCCGACTGTATCTAGCCGAAGGCCTAGAATTCTAACTGTTTTGTGGGTTGCAACCTCGATTTTTCTTGGTTCAAAATCCACCCAAACTCCTGTAGATGCCGAACTGTGCGGACTACTGCATGATTGAGGTTGGAAGCTGATCTGTTGATAAGCAGGAGATCGTCCAGGTATACCAGGACCAAAATGCCTTCTGTCCTTAGGACGGCCAGCACCGGGGCTAACACCTTTGTGGATACCCGCGGAGCTGTTGCCAACCCGAAAGGGAGGGCTACGAACTGGAAATGACGTTGATCTATCATAAAATGAAGAAACTTGTGCAGATAAGCATCCTTTATGTCTATAGATGCTAGAAAGTCGTCATGATGTAGGCTGGCTGCCACCGAACGTATGGATTCCATACGAAAGGTCTACATCTTAGAAAGCGATTTAGGCGTTTGAGGTCTAAGATAGGCCTGACGTCACCATTGGGTATTTATGAAAAAGGTTGGAATAGAATCCCAGACCCCATTCCTGGGTTGGTACTTCTACAATTACTCCTTGGAGCCAGAGGCGATTCAATGCCTTTACGAGAGAGGCCCTCTTTAATGGGCCGCTTGGAAGACTTTGACCCCCGAAAATGAGGAGGGGGGACATCTCGAAACTCTAGTTTGTAGCCCGTGGCTACCACAAACCGAACCCAAGAGTCGGGAATTCTGGCTTTCCACACTTCGGAGAAAAACCGAAGTCTTCCGCCCACCCAAGAGAGTGGGGGCGCCCCTTCATGAATCTGACTTGATGACAGGTTTAGCCGGCTTGCGAGACCATGGCCTCTTGTTTGCCGCGGCTTGTCCCTGTGGGCGGCTATTAAATGTTGAACGCCCGGGAGGCCGTCGATACTGACGGGAAGCTGAAGGGGCCGAGCCAGTAAAAGGCCCGTCGCTTAAACGCGGGCCCGCGCGGTCTTTTCTTGACCGGTAAGGAAAAACTTTTACCACTTGATATGGTTTGGATATATTTATCTAGGTCTTCACCGAATAGTCTTCCACCCTAAAAAGGGAAATCCTGCTAAAAGTTTTTTGCAGGGTGCCTCTGCTGATCAGTTCTTTAGCCACAAAAGACGACGCATATGAACCAACAGCAGAGATAGACGGGACGCCCGTTGAACGGAGTCCTTAATAGCATCTACTGCAAAGCAGAGAGCCCTTGGGAGGTCTGCTAATTCACGAGTTTGCTGAGCCGGCATGTCCTTTTAAAAACTGTTTCTTTAAAGCCTGACAAACGCCAATGGCTGCCACTGCTGGCTGAACCACGGCACCTACTGTGGTAAACGAAGCCTTCAGTAGGGTCTCCAATTTTTTGTCGGCCGGATCTTTGAACATCTGGACATTTCCAACCGGACAGGTCAGGGATTTATTCACGCAGGAAATGGCCGCGTCCACAGTAGGGAGTGCCCATTTCTTTGCAAATTTTTCTTCCATAGGATAGAAAATAGTGAACCTTTTAGGAGGGAAAAAGATCCTATCAGGTCGAGCCCAATCCTGAAAAAAACACGCTCTCCAGAAGGGGGTGAATTGGAAAAGACACCCAAGTTAATGGTGCCTTTAAAGAACCTAATGAGGATACTGCAGGGGCTAATAGTTCTGACACTGGAAGTTTTTAAAAGCAGTGCGAACAATATCTGTCAGAGACTGGATCCACAGGCTCTCTGCTTGAGAAGCCGAAAAAATTTATCTAGAGTGGAACCCTCCATGTCTGAACCGTCGGGACTCTGGTCCGCTTGATCCCCTTGTGGGTCCTGTTCCTCCGGCGAGGAGACCCCGCATCTGAAAACACCAATCTAGGTGACGGGGATCTAGCCCGTTTGCCACCTGGCAAAGAGCGGGCAATCAAAGCCGTTAACCTTTCCTCTAGCCCACCCAGGGTGGTCGCTAGCATTTCTTCCGTTACGTAAACGGGAATAGGTGGATTGGGGGCCGCCTCTGCCCCCAGCACCCTCAATGGCTCCTGTAAGATGCTACTCGGTGGCCTATCTAGCGAGGGTGGGACCATCCTGGCCCAAATCCTCTGACCCCGATGGAGACTTGTTCTTTGGCACCCTTTGCAGCCTTAGCTGGTCCTGATCCCTTGGGAGCCATTGCACAACCTTGAGACACCCCTGTAGCCAACACCCGACTGTTGTAGCTAGGAGTGAACTAATAAGAACAGGCTATGGAAAAAAAATTTTTTTTTTTTTTTTTAAATTTTTCCACGCTCTAGAATGTGGCAATACCGAGGAAAACCTGTGAGCATTGCAACACCAATGCCCGTTAGCTGGAGCCCAAGGTAGACTCGGATGCTGCCGGATCTAAGGCTGAGTCCCTTTAAGAAAAAAACCCTTTTTTTTTTCTTTTGGTCAAAGTGGACTTTAAGTCCAGACCTGAAGATCCACCAACCGCCACTAGGTGTCACTGCATGCCAAAAAAATGGCTCAGCTGCGCGCTCTGTGTCCTTTCTCCACCGCTCTCAGAAGGGAAAGACCAGCCGGCCCGCCCCCCCTATGCACGAGGACGCCATAAAAGACCGCGTGCGCGCGCGCACCCTCCCCACGCTGAAATCAACATGGAGGAAGCAGGGAGCAGAGGAGAAGCATGGACCAATGCCAGCAGCCCAAACTGACACCAGGTAAGCACTAATTCTCAATGTAGTGCACACATAGAGGAAGCTGTCCCCATAGGCTTCCTAAGAAACAGGAGTTTCACCAGCATTCCCTCTTTATAGTACGTGGGGGCTGCAGTATCAATGCTAACAGGCAGATCTGGGGGGAGTAGCAAAATATATATCTTAAACAAGCATACATATATCTACATGTTATCTGGGTAAACATTAGTACATCCCATCCTGTCAAAAAGACATAGTGGAGATAGTGGCTGATGCACAAGCATACCATTAGCCAACCCAGAACCCCCAGGGGGATACCTACTGTCGAACCAAGTCCCGCAGGTTCCATCTTACCTGCTCCACGCCGCAGGGTATTGCAAACTGCAAGAGGCCCAGCCTTCCCCCATCTCCGTGGGTATTGTCTTGGACCTTCAGGGACCGGGGTCCTGTGTTTAAGGAACCCACACCCCTGGACCTATATAGCATCCTGGCATCAGTAGCGTTTAGTTCTTGGAAGAGACTAAGGCACTGGAGCCCAGAATCCAGCCCTCCAAGGAGAGGCATTATAGGCAAAACCCCACTCCAGCAGGGCCCGGGTACCGTACACCTTGGCTTTGAAGCACTTCCGACGGATCCGGCTAGCTATCCTGGGTCCCGAGACCTCCGAGGGACAGCTAGACGTGACCAACACCTAAGACACTGGCGAAAAAACTGAAGCACTCTCAGTGGGAGGGGGTTATATAGGGAGGAACTTCCTGTGAAGTTGATTACACCAGTGTCCACACCTGAAGGTACCCATATAACCCATATGTAATGGCTATGCGCTCTGTGTCCCGTGATGTACGATAAAGAAAGCTGAACTTTTTAAGCTCTATAGCCTCAGTCCAGCTTTTTGGCATTCAACATTTCTGGAGGTGTCGAATGCCTCTGCTCCCCGCTGAATGTCACTGTATTACCTTTGCATGTTGAAGAGTTCCGTAAAGTCTCCTCGGAACAGAGACTAGAATATTGCATGGTTCAATGGAGAGCAGATGATAGCTCTTCTATTGCAGGCATATACAAGCTAGAGTAAGTAATTGGGATTGATTACCTTGCATCTCATTCAGCAGCAGGTGGAGAACTTACCACTCCCCTTAAAAGTGACATGCACATTGCAGCACTCCCACTTCTGACCTTCTTCAGCTCTGAGATCTCACAGCATGTTTTGTACAGCAGCCACTCTACAATGCATCTAACTTAGTGGTTCTCAACGCCTGTCCTTAGAACCCACTAACAGGCTAGGTTTGCAAGATAATTGAAATACATCACAGGTGATATCATTTGCTGCTCACTGATTGCAATATTCTAGTCTGCAACTCCCTAAGGTAATACTTAAAGGGGTTGTAAAGGTGAAAAAACACCTGGCAGTCACTGGCCCCCCAGAGCTCCTGGCTCCTCCTCTTCACTGAGTGCCCCCACAGAGACCTGCATGCCATGGGGCACCCATGCGGGCATGCTCCCGAGTCCTGCTGCTGGGGTCATTAACACAGACAGGACTCTGCCCTGCCCCTGTGTCACTGGATTTGATTGACAGCAGCGGACCTGAGACAGCGGCTGAAGCTGTTGGGCTCATGCTCGTCACTGGAATGATCAAGTTCAGGTAAGCAAAAGGGGGGTTCTGGGTGGAGCTGCAGCACAGAAGGTTTTTCCTCTTAATGCATTAAGGTGAAAAACAATGAGACTTTACAACTCATTTAAAATCTGACCTTTTTGTGGGTCCTGAGGACAGGAGATGAGAACCTCTGATCTAACTCAGTGTTTCTCAACTCCAGTCCTCAAGGCGCCCCAACAGGTCATGTTTTAAGGATTTTACTCAGATGAAACATCTGTGGTAATTACTAAGGCAGTGAAAATAATAAAATAACCTGTGTAAAATAATGGAAAGCCTGAAAACATTACCTGTTGGGCCGCCTTGAGGACTGAAGTTGAAAAACACTGATCTAACTGATCGATCTAGCTTGAACAAAGGTAGATTATTAGGTAGAAGCCTGATTCTGTTTTTTTGTGGCTTTGTGTATAGAGTACTTCTAACAGTTTGCCAAGGACAGTCCTAACATCTAACAATAACATAAGCTTACAATATTCATACTTACTAATTCTCACAGTGAGTGCTTCTCAGTTCATTAAAGTTGGAAAGGTACAGATCTGGTATTAATGCACAAAGAACATTAAGGCCTCGTACACACGATCAAATCTGTCTGCTGGAAACGGTCTGCTAGACCGTTTCAGCAGACAGATTCGATCGTGTGTACGGGCAAACAGACGGATTTGGCCACCCGACAGATTTCAAAGCATGCTTACCAATCTGTCGGCTGGGAACCCGTCCGCCCGACATGTCGCTGGTTAGTACGTTAACCAGCAGACATGTCTTCTCGCACACGCGCCAAATGATTTCGACGCATGGGCGGAAGTGTTTTACTTCCTGGTGCGGTGACGTGGCGGCGTCAACGTCACTGCCACGTCACCGACACGTCAGCGCGTCAGACCGTTTTGAACAAATATGATTAATCTTGTGTACGAGGCCTAAGAGTGAAGTAAAAACGCACAAGGCTCTTTAATTTAGACACTATGTTGCTGAATAAGCATTAAGACTTCTGGCAAAATGACATTTTATATGGCAATTTTATAAGTGAATGCCCACCAATTTTAAATTTTAAAGCATTGCAAGAACAGTGAGGATGATACTGCTTTGGTCTGCTAGGCCTTGTCTGCTTTTTTTTTTTTCCAGATGCTTTTGATGCTTTAAGAACTCAACGGGGGTACAGTCACAAGTCCACCATAATAAAATGACATTTACTGAGATCTACTGTTTTCCTTTTAGAAAGGCTCATCTGCATATCAGATATTTACAAAATAAATTAGTAAATGACCTTTTTCAAAAATTCATAGGACCTCCATAAAGTTAAAACAAATGTTAAAAGGCAATTTTAAAAGTAATCAATGCGGAAGTCAGCATGAATGTGACATCTTTACTTAAAAATTCAAAAATCCTGTGAAATAGCAGCTCGCTAATAATATATTATAATCACAATGCATGATGTACACCGTATGTTGCCAATTGTCTGGTATGCTTTTGCATATCAACCCATAAAAAATGATTCCAAGCATACCTCCCATATGCGCTTTCTTTCTATACAGAGCTCATGCTGTTTCTGCCCCACACAATGAACATATGGTGAATATCTTATCATATAGCCTCTTCATTCATACACTAGAAGCTGTCAGACTGTCTATGCTACACTTGCTGGACTGTAGGGACACCAAAGCTTTTAATGAAAGGCGATCAGCAGAGTCACTAGAGAGTATAACTTCACAATGATGGGCAAGGAGATCCTCTACGCTTCCTTTATACCCACCTGAATCTGAACTCTTAGTTTGAATATTAAAGCAGTTTAAAAATATAGTATGTTTCTTCAGAACAAAATTCAACCGCTAAATAAGTTCATTGTATGTTTACAATATACTGGTTCAAGAATTATATGCATAGTAGTCTTTGCTTAAGCAAACAGGCAGGAAAACGTTCCAAAAATAAAGGGAAAATTAATCTAAAAAGATCCTGTAGCAGCAAACTTCCATCATGACTGAGAATTCTATACAAATGAGCTCCAGCCTCCCACTGCTGTAACAGCATTATTTTTCTAATCACATTTAACACGTGTGAGATTGTTTTCACTTGATATCATTTCTAGATAATGCAAGCGTCCAAACCATGAAAGATGTGTTATCTTTTATCCGTATTTTAATTAAACACATTGTCTGACATCTTCCGTAAGTTATGCAGCATATTTCAGGGTTTTATGTACCAATAGTAAATCTGCTGCATAAACATACACATATACATCTGCAAGATTGTTTAAATGGACACAATAAAAGCTTATGAAGATGCAAATTACAAGATATAAGTACACAAACTTCAATATGTATTTATATTTTAAACTGTATACATGTCATGATATTGGCGTTACACTTTCTCTACAAAATCTTCTTTGAGTTTTTGACCAATGACAACTTTTCATGTCCATGTTTAATCATATTATATATGACAGAACATTGTAGAATCTGAACTGACTTGATAATACACACCAATCAGCCATAACAATATGACCACCCACCATAACTCTTTGAGTCCACTAGACTTCTTAAGGTATGCTGTCGTATCTGGGACCAAGCTGTAAGTCGCAGATCCTGAGTTTGTATAAGTGTGGAGGGATGTGACTTGAAAAATTGGTGCCCCATCTCTCTCTTGAAAGTGTATTACAGGATCCTCACCAAGGTACTGACCAACCACCTTAAGGCTGCCATCTGACAGATCAAACAACCAGATCAGACTTGTGGCATCCCTAAATGCAGGATTGCACACATTTTCCTTGTCCCCAGACAGTCTAGTACATCAAAGACCACCGTGTGCACATGGCCGTGGTCAGTCTTGACCAAAAAAAGGCCTTTGACCATGTCTCCCATAGGTTTATGTGCAGAGCCCTGTGCAGGTTTGGTCTTGGAGAAATGTTTTGTTCATATGTTAACCTGATGTACCATAACATTTGCAGCATACTGTTGGTGAATGGCTGGAAAAACCCATTCCCTGTTCTCTCTGGGGTTAGGCAAGGCTGACACCTCTAACCTCTTCCTTTTGTTTGTTGTACAGAACTCTTCACCAAATGCATCAAGTGGATTTCATAGATCAGCGGGAATACTGCACTGGTCGAGACAGAAGGGAAGTCAAGTGCTCGATCTACATGAAAAAAAAGGGGTTCTGCGCTCACCAGCACTAAATTGACTCACTTGTCCAGACTTGCGAGGACTTCGGCCGAGCTTCAGGGGCAAAAGGCCACGCTCTTCGGGAAACGTGGTTTCTTCCTTCCACTGTATTCAATATAGCATCAGATGCCTTGGGAGGACTGACTGTCAAAGACGAATTTTAAATTTGGACTCTGGAGCCTCAGAGAACTCACCATCACAGGAAAGACTCTGGTACTTCACTATGAGATCCTCCCTGTGTTGCCAGGTGGCCGGAGAGCCATTTGGATTTTTTTTAAGGCTTTTTAGTGTCCGGGCCTGGCCCCCCTGTGTCAACACCTGTGAGGCCATCACCAGGGTGATGTTTGCTTTATCTGGGGCTACAAGTTGGACAGAACAAAGCAGGCAGTCACATCCCACAGATGCTCAATTGTATTGAGATCTAGAGGATTTGGAGGCAAAGTCAACACTTCAAACTTGTTGTGCTCCTCAAACCATTTTTAAAGCGGAGCTCCAGCCGCAAAATTTTTTTTTTTTAAAGTCAGCAGCTACTAACAGTGTAGCTGCTGACTTTAAATAAGGACACTTACCTGTCCTAGGCACCCGCGCTGATGGCCCCCCCGATGCCGGTCCCGCGATCGCTCCGAGTCCCGCGCCGCCATTCACACTATGGGAAACAGGCAGTGAAGCCGTACGGCTTCACTGCCCGTTTCCTACTGTGCCTGCGCGAGTCTCACGCTGGCTTGTGAATGGGCGCGCTGCTCTCTGAGAACACACACAGTTCCCAGAAAGCAGCGCGCCCCATTCACAAGCAGAAGGACAAGAAGAAATCGGACCGCGGTGCAGGTGAGGCAGATTACGGACTTCCGCATAGCAACAGCTATTTCGGGTGAGTATTTTTTATTTTTTTCAGGTTTTTATTTTTTAATTTTTTTAAACAACATGGCAAAATGTTGTTTTCATGGGTGGAGCTCCGCTTTAAATTCATCAGACCAGGCCACCTTCCATCGCTCTGTGGTCTAGTTTGGATGCTCATCCGATGATTGTAGGTGCTATTGGTTGTGAACACAGGTCAGCAAGGGCACCCTGATCACACACAACAATGTAATGTACTGTGTGTTCTGACACCTTTCTACGCCAAGAGGAGAGAAGACTCACAGTAAGTTGCACCAACACTACACTGACACCACACACATAGGCACATTTTACCCCTTCCGATCACCCCCCCCCCCAGCCCCCTGTCACACTGTCAATGATTGCAGTGATCATATATTTACTGATCACTGAATTTAGTGTCAGTGTGACAGTTAGTGTGACAGGCAGTTAGTGTTAGGTCCAGGATAGCCTCATACCCCCCTAATAAAGTTTTAACCCCTTGATCACCGCCCTAGTTAACCCTCTCACCCCTTATTGCCAGTGTCACTAAGCGATCGTTTTTTCTGATCGCTGTATTAGTGACGCTGTTGCCGCTAGGTAGCTAATTTTTTTTTATTGCGCTTTTTTTTTTACTAAAGTCATGTGGCTGAATAAATTTGGGCCTAAATGTTTGACTAAAAATTAGTTTATTCGATTTTTCTTATAACAAAAAGTAAAAAATAGTTTTTTTTTTCAAAAATGTCGCTCTATTTTTGTTTATAGCGTAAAAAATAAAAATCGCAGAGGCAATTAAATACCATCAAAAAAAAGCTCTATTTGTGGAAAGAAAAGGATGCAAATTTTGTTTGGGAGCCACGTTGCACGACCGTGCAATTATCTGTTAAAAACGCCTCTGGGCATTTAGCAGCATATTGGGCTGGGGCTTAAGTGGTTAAAACTGATTTCTTGCAGAACTCCAAGACTGCTGTCATCTGGCACTTTTGGGTGTGCAGCATGTCTTGCACTGTTGCTGTAGTTCTTCCCTGTGTCCTATAGTGACTTGGCAGTTTGGTGGGCTTAATAACAGTGGCCAACAGCAAACACTATCCAGTGCACCCAGATGAGTTGATTACTAGTGATACCCAAAGCTGTTAAAGAGAGAACATTTTCAAGACATCGTCCCTTGATGAGGTAAGTGTACAGATTCTTGCTTTACTTACAGGGTACTGCTGTTGTAATGTTTTCCACTTCCCAATATGTTTGTCTTAAAGCAAACGTTTGGACAACACACACACACACACTCTTTAATCCAGTTATGCAAAAAAAAAAAAAATTAAATGTATTGTTCGATACACATGTAATACTGAATGTGCCTTTATATTTCCTTCCAGTTCCTGTTGGTTTTGGTTTTTAGGCAAGTGTGTGCTCATTAATGTAAAGCTCTTCCTTTATTGACCAATCAGAGGCTTGGGTAGGATAAGGGTACAACAAAGCAGAAGGGGATAGGAGGAGGATCAAAAGTATGGCTATATGGCTTACACACCAACTAATCAATTGTATAAAGAAAGATAAAAAAGACAAACGTATTTATATTTTAAATTACTAATATATCATGCTACCTAATTATTTACTTAGCTTTATCCCGTTGAGTCAATGTTTTATATTTTGCTTCAAATCCTTTCCACCTCTGTTTAATTATGAAGTGTAACAAAAACCTTCAAGTTTTGGATAGTGTGGAGAAGTGGAAGATCTGTCAGTTTTATATTGCTACATGTTACCCCACTGAAACAAAGAAAAATAATGAGGGTGTGCTGCCTAAGAACTGCAAGTGGTATGTCCAGAAGGTTTGTCTTGGTGAACACCAACTTGTTACATTTTGAAGAGTCATTCCATTTAAAAAAATGAAATTTTAGTTTAAAGGGCACAGTGCTGTTTTTTTTAAATATCCATTGGGTAAACACCAATTTTAATACATAGTGTGATGGTTTGCTTCTTTTTTTTTTGTAGAACAAGCACCAATTGGTCCGGTCAATGTGAGCGGTGCCCACATTGAAGCACCATCATTCCAAATAAAAATGGAACTCCAATCCAAACTGTTGTCTAGTTTTAGAGTGGGGAAGGGATGTTTACCCACATTTCCTGTCCAGGTGAAAGTGGTCACTAACACATAAAGTGAAGGGAAATCCAACTGTTGACAGGTGTCAATGGAACGAGAGAGAAGGGCAATTACACTTTAAAAGAAACCTGTTCTGAAATAATATGGAACTGCCAGTGCTTACATCTACTGAAAATTTCAATTGTCTGTTGGTCATGCTGATCCAAATACTTTAATATTTTCTGAGGAACTGCCCTGGAACACCTATGCAGATAAAGATATTTGTTTTATTCTGACACTCCAAGCTTGTTTCAGGCTACTTACTCCAAAAACACTTAAGCCAGAGACAACCAGGGAACTACTATTCTCACACCTATTTTCCTCAATATACCGTAGGCATGTTCACACTCCTGATGACCATTTAGAGTAGATGGTGGGAAAACAGGGATCCACGAGGATCCAATGAGCTGTATGAACACATTCAGCTCGGAGATCCAACATGGTGAAGAAATACATTATTGATCATACATATACAGATTATTGGGAGAAAAATAGCATTATAGACCGCATTTACCAATATTCAAGCCAGTGTGTGGGTCACAGCCTAATCTCACAGCCAAAGGCTATCTGCTCAGTGGAGTCCAAGCAAAAAGATTAAAATTTGCACTAACACATGTATGTGCCTATTAAGCCCTTGCTTCTATTATCACCTAAATGACATGACATGTGAGGTTGCCAGATGCCCAGACTGCACATCTGTCAGATATGGTCATCATGTTGACAGACAAACTAATGTTTAATAATTTTCACTATATCAAACCTCATATCAAACATAATTTTTAATAACCTAAGTTAGCCAGTAAAGGGTATCACTTAGGCCTTGTACACACGATCAGTCCAAACTGATGAAAACGGACTGAAGTTCAGTTTCATCGGTTCACAGACTGATGGTCTGATGTGCGTACACACCATTAGTTAAAAAACCGATCGTGTCAGAACGCAGTGACATAAAACACAACGACGTGCAGAAAAAAATGAAGTTCAATGCTTCCAAGAATGCGTCGACTTGATTCTGAGCATGCGCGGGTTTTGAACCAATGCTTTTACGTACTAACCATCAGTTTTGACCGATCGGTAGGCGTCCATCGGTCCAATTTTAAAGCAAGTTCTACATTTTTGGACTGAAGGACAACAGACTGATGGGGCGTACACACGGTCGGTTTGGACCGATGAAACTGAACTTCAGTCCGTTTTCATCGGTTTGGACTGATCGTGTGTACGCGGCCTCAAACGTCAAACTTTCTGTATTTATCAATGGCTAACACAGTACAATACTCTGTTCCACTTAAAAAGTAAATCGGTCAGTTCAGTGACTTGGCTGACATCAGTTTATACAAATAATTTCAGCAGATTAATGGATAAATCGACTAGCATAATATTAAACGTCTACCAGCATATATAGAGTTTAGCAAGGGTTGGATTTAAAAGAGTCACAATATCAAAAAAGTGCTACAACTAATTTCAGTTATATATTTTGCAATTCATTATTAAAATGTGTTCTTACCAAGCCCTAATCAGAACACAAAATACTTTTTCCAACAACATTTTTTTTTGATTTGGAATGCAACCATGACAAGGCAACAACATCGGGTTGGTTTTACAACACAGCACTCAGAACATAAAGGAGAGATAAAAGCAGTTATATAAGGCAAACCTGGCAGTATACCACTAATTAAAAAATAAATTCATTTTACAGACAACAGACCATTTGCTAATGCTTACCTCTAGAACTATTTAATGAAAATGTCATCTATTTATATCTATCGTACATCTCTGCAATGTAAGATCTTTTTGTGGCAAGTCTAGATTCCATTCTTTAGTCCACATATGAAGAAGATAAAAACAATACCTGCAGAGACACGAGGGCAGTCCGGCAGCATTGATTCCACAGACGTGTCTAATGGTTCAGAGCTGGACACCCAGTTGCAGCAGTTCTGTAGATATATAACATATATAGTATAAAACATAACTATATAAATAAAAATTAAAGCTGAAACCAGGCAGGTATAAAAATACAATTTGATTCAGTGATGCATTCACTTAAAATCACTAAATTTGTATTTACATAGAGCAACAGAAGTAGCTGATCTGAATTGACTTGAGGCTTCTGTAATTCCATGTTTAGCAGTACTCAGAAAGGCAGATGGAGGGCCAGCACTCTTGCTATTTAGAGTTCCAACACTTACAGAGAGGAAACCACAGATATGACCCTTCTGCAGTCAAAAACTGGGTCAAGTCCTGATCCAGGATCACTGTTACTAAAACAAGAAATAATCAAACATGGTGTATTGTATTCTAAAATGTACTTAGTAGCATGTAAAGAAGTTTGCACATCTCTAAAAAAATAAATATCACAAATTAAGTGGATTGTAAGTAGCAGAACTCAGTGATTAAACACTGCTGGTCTCTCAGCTCTTGGTCTTCAGGCTGCAGAGAGCCAGTGACTGTCAGTCACCGGCTCTCTGCTCTGCCCCTCCAGTACACAATGAAGCGCTGGGCTGTCGAGGGGTGGGAGCAGCTGGCTCAGGCTTTCAGTGGCTCACTGAAAGGCTGAGCCAGCTGCAGGTCCAGGTATCTGGGTGGATCCTGATGGTAGGTATCTTAAAGGGGTAATTCCCCCAAAAAACTTTTTTTAACATTGATTGAGGCTCGTTATGTCAAGGGGAATCGGGTGTTTTTCTTTTTGAATCTAAGCAGTACTTACCGTTTTAGAGATGCATCGTCTCCGTCGCTTCCGGGTATGATCGTCTGGTCTGGGCGTGCCTATTTGATTGACAGGCTTCCGACAGGCTTCCGACGGTCGCATACATCGCGTCACGAGTAGCCGAAAGAAGCCGAGCGCCGGGTGCGGCTCTATACTGCGCCTGCGCACCGTCATTCGGCTACTTTCGGAAAATCGTGACGCGATGTATCCGAACGTCGGAAGCCTGTCAATCAAATAGGAACGCCCTTCCCCGATGACCATACCCGGAAGCGTCGGAGACGGTGCATCTCTAAAATGGTAAGTACAGCTTCGATTCAAAAAAAAAAACCCACCCGATTCCCCTTGACAAAACGAGCCTCAATCAATGTTAGAAAAAAGGTTTTTGGGGGAACTACCCCTTTAAGAGCTTAAACCGACTCTGATATGTCAACAAGCAGTAGGTTTTAGCCCGCTGTTGGCTGAAAATGGGTTGCAGGAGTGCAGAACGAACTGCACTCCTGTGATCGATAGGATAAATACAATCAAAAAAGCTATGGCTATACTTCTTTAAAACTGCCACAGATTAAAGTAGAACTAAAGGCAATTTTTTTTTTAACTTAATAACATCCCCATACATCGCGGGCTAAATCGCATGGTGCTGTGGCACCATAGGACACGGTGAGGCACAATTTAAAAAAGGTTAGGGTATTTGTTTCCCTTACATAACTGTGGATACAGCAGCCCATTTAACCACTTAAGACCCGGACCTTTGGGCAACTAAAGGACCCGGCCAGGTTTTGCGATTCGGCACTGCGTCGCTTTAACAGACAATTGCGCGGTCGTGCGACCTGACTCCCAAACAAAATTGGCGTCCTTTTTTTCCCACAAATAGAGATTTCTTTTGGTGGTATTTGATCACCTCTGCGGTTTTTATTTTTTGCGCTATAAACAAAAATAGAGCAACAATTTTTAAAAAAAAAAATCAATATTTTTTACTTTTTGCTATAATAAATACCCCCCAAAAATATATATAAAAATATTTTTTTTCCTCAATTTAGGCCGATACGTATTCTTCTACCTATTTTTGGTAAAAAAAAAATCACAATAAGCATTTATGGGTTGGTTTGCGCAAAATTTATAGCGTTTACAAAATAGGGGATAGTTTTATTGCATTTTTATTAATTTTCAGATCAGCGTTTTTTTTTTCACGACTGCGTCATTATGGCAGACACTTTTGACAAGTTTGACACATTTTTGGGACCATTGTAATTTTTACAGCAAAAAATGCATTTATAATGCATTGTTTTTTTGTGAAAATGACAATTGCAGTTTGGGAGTTAACCACAAGGGGGCGCTAAAGGGGTTATGTGTGACCTAATATGTGTTTACAACTGTAGGGGGGTGTGGTTGTAGGTGTAACGTCATTGATTGTGTTTACACACGGCTCTCCCCATTCTTCAGCTCTGGGGACCGATCGCGGGACTCCAGCAGCGATCGGGTCGCGTTGGCGACCCGCGGCTGGGCACTAGCACAGTACGTATCTGTACGTGCATGTGCCCAGCCGTGCCATTCTGCCAACGTAAATGTGCAGGAGGCGGTCCTTAAGTGGTTAAAAGGCATGGGGAACTGTACCCACGACATGTGCGCACAAACACACCACACATAAGTGAACAAAGGCTTACAGAACATGCCTGGGGCCTGCTGTTTTCTTATATTTTTGGGGGCTTCAGTGAGAGCTCCCCACTAACGCTTCTGCTTTCATGCCAGTCAGCTTGGTGTGTCCTAAAACTACAGGGAAATTGTGTTTTTATCCTCCTTGCTGAGTAAACAAAAATTCCAACATGGAGAGTGAGACCCTTATAACTGTAAGGTAGTGTAGAGCTTTTTCTATCCTGTGATATAAGACTTAATACAAGGAAAACAGCAAATATACAGTAGAAAAACATATTTGAACCATTTTATCTGCCATGCGATTTTTTATTCTATTCAGCCAGTCCTTTGGGTCACACACTTCTGCAATACTGTACAGCCAGGAAAATGGCATCTTAATTTCAGATGCCTGTGCCATCTGTTTACGGAACTAAGATAATTATGATTTAGTGGGTTTGATTTACTAAAAGCAAATAGACTGTACGCTCTGCAGGTATAGTTGCTCCAGAGCTTTGTAGTTAAGGTGAAGCATCACGTTACAAAGAATACCCAATCAAAGAAAAAACAGCATTTTTACTTGCACATGATTAAATGATGGTGATCCCTCTATGGGGGAGTCTTTTGGTGTAATGCATCGGCGTGAGCCACGTGACGTCACGGCCCGATGCGAGGGAGGACTCGGAGCGCTGAGCAGGAAGGGAGCTGTGTCGGAGTCTGCCTGAGTCTGCCTAGGAGGAACATAGCAGTGCACTGCAGTCTACTAAAAAAGTAAGCACTAAGGCTACTCTATAACAGCGCAGAAGTTACAGAACCTCTAAGAAATGAAGTTTGAATTTGTTTCCTCATGTTAAATGTTTGGATTCGGGGGGGGGGGGGGGGGGTAGTGGTTAACTAACTGAGGTGACCAGCACTTTCTTAATAAAAAAAATTGCAGATAAAAAAAAAATGATCTGCCATTTTTTCACAATGGCACAGTGAGGCTGCAATTGATATTTTCTTTTGGTAGTCAGAGACAAGACAAGCATTGCTCAGTAACACACAAATGTTTTTTTTTTTCAAAAACGTTTGTGTGTTATTGAGCCATGCTTGCCTTATCTGACTACCAAAAAAAAACATTAATTGCAGCCTCATTGTGCCATCACATACAGCCACTGTGCCTTCACACGTCGCCACTGTGCCCATCAAAAGCACCCACTGTGCCATCACATGCAGCCACTGTGCCATCACATGCAGGCTGCAGCCACTGTGCCATCACTTGCAGGCTGCAGCCACTGTGCCATTACATGCAGCCACTGTGCCATCACATGCAGCCACTGTGCCATCACATGCAGCCACTGTGCCATCACATGCAGCCACTGTGCCATCACATGCAGCCATTGTGCCATCACATGCAGGCTGCAGCCACTGTGCCATCACATGCAGCCACTGTTCCAACACACGTCGCCACTGTGCCATCAAACGCAGCCACTGTAACCATCATTATTGCCGCTGACAGTTTTCCCCATCAATTACATAGAACTATTTAAAAAAAATTGAAATAGGGGGAAAACAAAGAAAAGTAATTTTCGGCCTGAATTTTTTTTTTTTTTCGTTTTGGTTCTGAAATTTCTATTTCGGTGAATCCCTACTCTCCAGGCTTTAGAGAAAGAGGCAAAACATAATTGAAAATATTTAGCATGAGTAGCGCCAGCTACCCACATAAGTTAAAATGATATTCTTGGTACATTATTAACTTCTAAAATGTAATACCTTTGGATTCCAAGGCTCTGAATTTGAAATCACTAGCAGTTTCCCCGCTAAATTGGCCATGCAGGGCAGCCAAGTAATGTCTGGATACTGTATGAGACAGAAACGTGCAGCCACTGATATACAGTATTCCCCATCCCATCTCTCATCCAAAGCCACATTCCATTTACAGACCATGTAGTAAGCATGGTTTCCAGAATCCATCTCATAGGCAAGTGCTTGTATTATTCAACTCTGCAATCACATGGCTTAAGAAAGTCCACAAAAAGCCAAAATGACAATTTGAGTACACTTTTTTATATACATACTGTATATATATATATATATATATATACACACACACACACAATATATGTTTTCACCCAACTGTCAATAAATATAAGAATGGTCTTGACTTTTTAATTTTACCCTTTGTATGCTTCAAAGCCCCTGGAAGAAGTCTGCTATTGGACGAAACGGCGTAGGGAGGAACGGCGTGCTGACGACACCATTGTTTTTATCCTCACGACCATCCGGAAAGGACGGCGGATTGTGAGAGCCGGCCGGCTTACTATTTATATGCTCCTCAAAGGATTCGTTATTTGTAAGTGCAAACGAATTTCTTTTATTAAACTTTTAAAACGGTACTACTCTATGTTGGCATCCCTTTTCTTTTCTTGGCTACACTTTGGGAGTGATTGCTTTTTGGGACCCAGCCGCATTGAGACTGAGTTTGGAGATTCATACAGGATTCCACGTGGATATTCGCTAAGGCAACCCAGCCAGTTGTGCTGTTGATGCTTATGATTAATATCTATCTGGTAAGCAGATCTGCATTAAGAGGTGGAGGTGGAGGCTCTCTTCTGTCCTGTAGAATCACAATCTCCTACTTGGGATATTTCTCTGAACTCACTGAACTTTGAATTTCCCCTGGAGCTGAATACCAACACTCTATGAACTTTGTCAACACTGTTTGCTTTTTTTATGTGATTTTGTTATACATTGGAGCACTTGGTGTTGGTTTTTTAGTTATCTCTTTTTGTATTCAATGCATATTTTTTCATTATCTTTATCACATATATTATTGATGTAATAATATTAGCAGCGCAGCACACCTTATTTAATGCTTCAAAGCCTGCATGCATGCACTGTCAAGTTTATTAATGATGACCCCCCCCAAATCAATGACAAAGATTGAACTTAAAATGTTGATGAGTGTCAATAACGCTCTATCCGAAGAAGCAACCGGCATGAATTATTCTTCGGAAACAAATGTGAAAGGGATTATAGGCCATGTAAATACGACATTTTTGATTGATTAGAAAACATCCATCACGGACTTCTAACAAGAGAATGATACATTCTACAAATGTCGCAGTGCCTCAGACACCAATACATTGACTCTCTTTGATGTTAAAGCCTGAATGGTACAAACAAAATTATATTTAAAATAGAAGATACTGTTTCACTACTTTGTTTTGGTGTATCCTTCTGTGAATTATATTTTTTTTCCTGAAAAACTCCAGACAGTTTTCTCCCATCAATCATGTTTGCCAAAAAGAGAAAAAAAAAAGGTTGATTGCTAGTCTGGTAAACAAGCCGGTATTGTGTATTTTTAGATGCTTGCTACCCTGCTTGTGCACCATGGAATCCATCCACGACATGGAAAGATCCTTGACTGGTAGATCAAGTGTCTTATTGTATTTCTTTAATTCATTCTGTCTGGAAAAAGATGTCAGCTGTATAGCAGTGAGGGGAAAATCTGAAAGCCTTGAATCGCCACCAATAAAGGCCAAGGAACGAAAGCTTGAATAGACTTGTCAAGGCAACCTACTGTTCAGAGTCTAGGGAGTGCAGCAAGTGATAAAGGGAACACTGCTATATAAGATTAGAAAGAGAAGTTCAGAAAAAAGTGGTAAATAATTTTTATTGTGCACATTATTTTTTAATCTTTAGAATGTGTTTTTTTTTTTTTTAAATCCTAAATATGGTACAATAGTTAACTATAACAATTTTTTTTATTTTGATTATTTTTGGTAATTTACATAGGGGTGGGTGTATCATGGGTTCCATGTTTTTTCTTGCAGACTATAGTCGTTGGCTGCAAGTTTTTTATATAAATGTTGCATGTGGATATTAGCTAGCTGTCAAATGCTAACACTACCTAAGGCCACAATATTTCAAGACAATTGACAAGCTAGCAAAAGGAATGAAACCCCCCCCAAAAAAACAGCTGCAGCAATAAGATGTAATGACATATCGGGAATTGCGAAAAAGCAGACAAAAAACTGCCCCCAAAGTGGAAAATGTATCTGACTGTGGTGATTTAAACACAAGGTTAGTTCATAAAATTAACATTTGTTAGGGGAACTCTCACACATACGCTGCTTTTAATTTATGTGCAGAATGGGATGCTCTTTCTTTTCCAAAACTTAAAGTGGGGTTTCAACCACAATTAGCATTTTTTAAATGTATGTTCTTTCATCATGCGTTTTTATAATATAAATCTGGTCACTTACTATTTTACAATCCGCCACCGCTCCGCATAGTTATTAAAAAAAGATAGTTTATAAAACTAGGTCCCCACGATTGTCATTTTGCTTGTGGGCATTGTGAAGCCTACAAGCACTTACTTCCTGGAAGTCTTGAATGGGGAGTGATTATTGGGCAGCGCACTGCATCCTGGGAAAATGATGACACACATTTCCCAGGAGCATTAGAGGGAGATGATGGCATAGCAACAGGCATTTTCCAGATGAGTAAAAAAATATATATATATTTTTAGGTCTTATGAGCACAATAATGAAAAAAAAAATGGGATAGAAACTTCACTTTAACCACTTAAGGACCGCCGCATGTACATTTACGTCGGCAGAATGGCACCGACAGGCACATCAACGGTCCGCGCGGCTGCAGGAGCGATCCGACAAGAGGGGGCGGCTATTCGTTTTTGTCCGCCCCCTCCGGATCGCTCCCAGCCAATGCGCGCGCCTGCCCTGTCACTTCCTCCTCCTGTGTAAACACAGGAAGGAGGAAGCGATGTGATCTCTCCCTCGGCGTTTTTTTCAACCACCGCTGAGGAGAGATCACCACACAGTAAGTCCTGCACTAACACTTCACATAAACACATTTAACCCCCACGATCGCCCTTCCCCCTGTCACAGTGTCACTGAATGCAGTAATCATACATGTACGATTACTGTATTTAGTGTCAGTGTGACAGGCAGTTAGTGTTAGGTCCAGGGTAGCCCCCGTACCCCCCCAATAAAGTTTTAACCCCCCTGATCACTGCCCTAGTTAACCCTTTCACTCCTTATTGCCAGCATCACTAAGCGATCATTTTTCTGATCGCTGTATTAGTGTCGCTGTTCCCGCTAGGTAGCTAATTTTTTTTTTGTGCGATTTTTTTTTACTAAAGACATGTGGCTAAATACATTTTGGCCTAAATGTATGACTAAAATTTAGTTTATTGATTTTTCTTATAACAAAAAGTAAAAAATATTGATTTTTTTTCAAAAATATTGCTCTATTTTAGTATATAGCGCAAAAAATAAAAATCGCAGAAGCGATTAAATACCACCAAAAGAAAGCTCTATTTGTGGGAAGAAAAGGACGCAAATTTTGTTCGGGAGCCACGTCGCACGACCGCGCAATTGTCTGTTAAAGCGACGCAGTGCCGAATCGCAAAAAGGGGCCTGGTCATTTACCTGCATTTTGGTCCGGGTCTTAAAGCGGAGCTCCACCCTGATTTTTTTTTTTTTTTTTAAATGAAATGGAAAAAAAAAAAAAAAAACTCACCCTAAATAGGCTGTTGCTATGCGGAAGTCCCGAATCTGCCCTTATGATCCGCGGTGTGGTTTTCTTCCTCCTCCTCTTCTCGGTGTCTTCTTGTGAATGGGCCGCGCTGCATTCTGGGAACTGTGTGTATCGCTCGCACATGCGCAGTAGGAAACGGGCAGTGAAGCCTGACTGTGGATGGCGGTGCCGGGATCGAGGATCGGCATCGGCGGGGGCCGTCAGCGCGGGCGCCTAGGACAGGTAAGTGTCCTTATTCAAAGTCAGCAGCTACACTGTTAGTAGCTGCCGACTTTGAAAAAATAAAATAAAAATGCGGGTGGAGCTCCGCTTTAAGTGGTTAACTAAGGGACTTGAGATATGTATGGCATTCAATTCTGAAAAAACAACAAAAAAAACCCAACATAAAAACAAAAACAAAATACTGTATATACTCGTATAAGCCGACCCAAATATAAACCGAGGCACCTAATTTTGCAACAAAAAAACTGGGAAACGTATTGACTCGAGTATAAGCCTAGGGTTTCCATCTGCATGCATCACTGTGTCAATGACTAGACTTACATTTAACATGGGAGTATATAGAAGGGGTTCCCAGCTTTGAAAAATCTGTGCTTCCCGGTCATAGGTCCCCCAGATAGCAAACTTTGCACACTTGTAGAGGAAGAGTGGGGCTATAGGTGTGCCAAGTTTGGGGTCCAGGGGACCTATGGCCGATACCGGGTCCCCAAAATCCGGGCATTTTCAGCACAAAAAAATGTGCTGAAAAACTTGGCTTATACTCGAGAATATACAGTATGTCCTCAAGGAGAAATGACGAGTTTTCACATCCAACACTACTGGTGTGTAGGGTGCTTACATCTACCATTGTGATCTGTGGTCCCCCTGAGGTGTGTAGGATGTAAAGATTATGCCATAGTTCTGCAAGAAAGCAAAGGTCTAAAGAATGGGTGGTGGGATAAGCGAGTATAATTGCTCTTTTTTCACAGGGTCCTTTTTGTAGTAAGCATATCTCTTTAACCACTTAAGCCCCGGACCAATATGCTGCTAAATGCCCAAAGGTGTTTTTACAATTTGGCACTGCGCTGCTTTAACTGGTAATTGCGCGGTCATGAAATGTTGTACCGAAACAAAATTTGCATCCTTTTCTTCCCACAAATAGAGCTTTCTTTTGATGGTATTTGATTGCCTCTGCGATTTTTATTTTTTGCGATATAAATGGAAAAAGACCAAGATTTTTGAAAGAAATTATATTTTTTACTTTTTGTTATAGGAAAAATCGAATAAACTAAATTTTAGTCAAACATTTAGGCCAAAATGTATTCAGCCACATGTCTTTAGTAAAAAAATAAAAATAAATTCGCAATATCAAAAAAAAACTAGCTACCTAGCGGCAACAGTGACACTAATAAAGCGATCATAAAACCGATCGCTTAGTGACACTGGCAAAAAGGGGGTGAAAGAGTTAACTAGGGCGGTGATCAAAGGGTTAAACCTTTATTAGGGGGGGTAGAGGGCTACCCTGGACCTAACACTAACTGCCTGTCACACGAACTGTCACACTGACACTAAATGCAGTGATCAGTAAATATATGATCACTGCTATTAGTGACACTGTGATAGGGGGCTGGGGGTGATCTGAAGGGGTGTACTGCCTATGTGTACTGGTTTCAGTGTAGTGTTGTGCAACTCACTTGTGATGTCTTCTCTCCTCTTGCCGGAACGAAAATAACGACGAGAGGAGAGGTGACATCATTTCCTCTGCCTGTGTTTACATTACACAGGCAGAGGTGGGAAAACCGGATTCGCTGGGAGCGATCACGAGGGGCGGACAGAAACGAACAGCCGCCCCCTTATCCCGGATCGCTCCCAGAGGCTTACCGACCGCCGCATGTAGCGGGGGGGTCCCGATCGGACCCCCGACCCGCAGGAAGGCAGGGACGTGCCGGCGCATCCATCTGCCTGTACCTGCCATTCTGTGGACATATATATACATGCGGCGGTCATTAAGCGGTTAAGAAAAACAAAAGTATTCGTAATGTTAAGCGATGAACTCCAAGAATTATCTTACTTATCTTATTTACATTGGGCCAGCTAGGCTACATCCAATTATTAATGTGTCACATCCAGAGTGCTGATGGGGATGCTGAAATTCACTGTAGCAGTCTTTTCTACATATAGTCAGCACTGTCCTGTTCCTGGTGCTGCTAGAGCAACTAGCCATCTGTTCACTTACCATGAGGGAATTGCTTGTTCCTGTACCCCAGTCGTTTAGTAAATGTCTTGTACTTTTTTCAATGAATACAAGGCATTCTTCAATTGGACAAGATGGAGAGGAGGTGTGGATGATGGTATGCTCAATATCTTGTGAGATGGCACATGGGAAGTTACTCCAGCAGCGACAGTATATAGCACAGTCTACTACAGTATGTTTTAGCATCCCCAGTGGCCCTCAGGATTTGACATATAATGTGTTTTCAGCTGCCATTGTGCATCTGCTGGAAAGGCTTTATTTTCAACTAGAACTTGGTGGAACTCCTTTTCACCACCCCTGGCTCAGGCCCTCTACTCCATGCTCACCACTAGAACTTGTAAACACAGAAGCCCGGCTTCTGCATTTACAAGAGACAGCTTGTCACCTAATGAGTCCCACATATATGATCTCCTGAGCAGCTTCCACTGAGTGCAGGATGGGGACAAGAGAGATGCAGGTGCCTTGGGTGCAGTGCAGATGCCAGCACCCCCATTGGAAGATCCTTCTGCAAGTGTGAGAGGCAGAGCTGCCTACAGTGTGTAGGGAGCTACTAGGGAAGAAGAGGGGTGAAAGTGAGATGTGGATGGGGGATGCAGAGGTAAGCAGCTGTAAAAGAAGGCAGAACTCTGCAACGTGTGTGTAGTGCATCCCTGAATTCTGCACCCTGTAAGTTCTATGTACTGTATTATGCACTCCTGGTATTTAATGCCCCTTTAAGACCCTCCCGCTGTTAACAAAATTTGACCACACACTATATATTAAATGTGGTTTGGAGGGTGTGTGTGTGTAGGTGGGGGAAGGTGGGTTTTGGGTGGTCGTGACTGAGTTCTTGCACCTATTTTATGAGAAAAAAGCCCTGTCTACTGGGCATTCAATGTGTCCCTGCACCTTTAACTACTTGCCGACTGCCGCCAGTAGATATACGTTGGCAGAATGATTCCTGTGTGCAAAGCAACATACAGGTACATTGCTTTGAAATTCCAGCCGTGTCACAGAGCTGCAGAACAGGGCATTTTCCTGTTTCTTCCCTGTGACAGGACACTGATCTACTGCTCCCTGTGATCGGGAGCAGTGATCAATGTCGTGTCACATGTGGCCCAGCCCCCACACAGTTTGAGTCACTCCCTAGGACACACTTAACCCCTTCCTCACCCCCTAGTGGTTAACCCCTTCACTGCCAGTCACATTTATACAGTAATCAATGCATATTTATAGCATTTTTCACTGTATAAATGTAAATGGTCCCAAAAATGTCAGAAAAGTGTCCGAAATGTCCGCCATAACGTCGCAGTCCCAATAAAAAAATCGCAGATCGCCGCCATTAATAGTAAAAAAAAAAAAAAAAAAATGCCATAAACTATCCCCTATTTTGTAAACGCTATAAATTTTGCGCAAACCAATCGATAAACGCTTATTGCATTTTTTTTTACCAAAAATATGTAGAAGAATACGTATCGGCCTAAACTGAGGGAAAAAATATTTTTTTTATATATTTTTTGGGTTATTTATTATAGCAAAAAGGAAAAAATATTGAATTTTTTTAAAAATTGACGCTCTATTTTTGTTTATAGCGCAAAAAATAAAAACCGCAGAGGTGATCAAATACCACCAAAAGAAAGCTCTATTTGTGGGAAAAAAAAGGACGCCAATTTTGTTTGGGAGCCACGTCGCACGACCGCGCAATTGTCAGTTAAAGCGACGCAGTGCCGGAAGCTTATATTTTGTCTGGGCAGGAAGGGGGTGTAGGTGCACAGTAGGCAAGTGGTTAACACCTTCCCTACCGAGTCATTGTAAAAGGACGTCGGTGGGAACCCTTTCTCCTTCAGGCTGGACTTCATATGATGTTCCTGCATTCACGGACGGCTAGGGGGCGTGCACGTGCCCCCACCGCATTGCTCAGGACCCGGTGGCGATGTCCGCCGGGCACCCGCGATTGCCCGCAATCACGGCAGGACCATGAATCTGTGTGTGTAAACACACAGATCCATGTCCTGTCAGCGGTGAGGAGACAGATGTGTGTTCCCAGTACAGAGGAACACACATCGGTCTCCTCCCCTTGTGATTCCCCCTCCCCCTACAGTTAGAACACACTTTAGGGAACATATAAACCCCTTCCTCGCCCCCTAGTGTTAACCCCTTCCCTGCCAGTCACATTTACACAGTAATCAGTCCCTATTTTGTAGATGCTATAACTTTTGCGCAAACCGATCAAATACACTTATTGTAATTTTTTTTACCAAAAATATGTAGAAGAATACGTATCGTCTAAACTGAGGAAATTTTTTTTTTTTAATTATGATATTTATTAAATCAAAAAGTAAAAGATATTGGCCCGGCTCCACAAAGGCTTTTCCAGGTACACCGCCGTCATTTCAAATGTGCGCCATCGCATCTTTATGCCGATTCACAAAGCAAGATACGCCGAAAAACATGGCTTCAGTCGTCCGACGTAACTTGCTTACGCCGGCGTATTATGGGTGCATATTTACGCTGGACGCATTCGGCAGTCCCATACAAAATATGCAAATGAGCAAGATACGTGATTCACGAACGTAGATGCACCCGTCGCTGTAACCTACGCCGTTTACGCAAGGCGTACGTCCGGCGTAAAGTTACCCCTGCTATATGAGGCACAGCCCATGTTAAGGTATGGAACAGCCGTCAAATTTTACGTAGTTTATATAAGGCGTATGTGAATGCGCCTGGGCGTAAGTTACGCTCACGTTGTATGCAGTGTTCGACGTATCTTAGGAATTCTAGCCGGCGTAATTCGGAGAATGCGCACAGGGATACGTTCACGGACTGCGCATGTGCCGTTCGTTCGCCCTTGGGGTCACGCTTCATTAGCATACAACACGCCCCCTACCTGCTTACCTGAATTACGTGGGCTTACGCCAGCCCATTTACGCTACGCCGCCGTAACTTAGGACGCAAGTGCTTTGTGAATACTGCACTTGCCTCTCTAAGTTGCGGGGGCGTAGCGTAAAAAAGATACGCTACGCCACTCTAAAGATACGCCGCCTTATGAGAATCCGGGCAATTGTGTTTTTTTTTCAAAATTGTCGCTCTTCTTTTGTTTATAGCGCAAAAAATAAAAACCGCAGAGGTGATTAAATACCACCAAAAGAAACCTCTATTTGTGGGAAAAAAAGGACGCCAATTTTGTTTGGGAGCCACGTCGTACCGCTGCGCAATTCAAAGTGCGAGAGCGCTGAAAAATAAAAATTGGTCTGGGCAGAAAGGGGGTGAAAATGCCATAAAGCCATTTGTGGAAAAAAAAACGACATTCAATTCTGTTTGGGAGCCACGTCGCACAACAGCACAATTGTCAGTTAAAGTGACACAGTGCCGAATCGCAAAAAATGGCCCGGTCATTGGGCAGCCAAATCCTCAGGGGCTGAAGTGGTTAAGGAGGACTGCGGCCCTTACAGGTAAACCTGTCATTAACTTATTCACTGTTATATATGCTCCAACTTGGAGACTTTCAGAAATATAGAGTTGGGACCGCAGTTTACAGAGAAGCCTTAAAGGGTCACTAAAGGGAAAAAAAAATCATATAATCAACCTACAGTTCTAGTTTCATTTTTGCTGTTATTTCCTGTCTCTCTGATGTACAGAGCCAGAGAGCCAATAGAGGGCAGTGATGGTTTGTCTAAAACCCCTCAGCACCAACTGTTCAGTTTACACACAGTAATCACACCTCCTTGATTAGTGACCACAGAAAGAAAGCTCCCAGCACTGTGTTTATAAGGAAACAGACAACCAGGAAGTGTGGAGATCAGAGCAGAATTACAGCAACATCAAAGCAAAAACGAAAAATGAGGACATGAAAACAGCACTGCGGTAAGGTAAAGGAAGCTATTTAGCTAAAAAAAAAATCCTTAAGTGACCCTTTAACGGTGGCTTTCACACATATTTTCAAATGTGTACAACTGAACCCTCAGTCTTTGACATGAAGTGTAAGGGCCCTTTCACACTAGCGGACGAACGGTCCGCTAATTACAAGTCCGTTAATGGACTTGTAATGGGCCCCTATGGGAGCGGATCCGTTAGCGGATGATGCATCCACTAACGTCCGCCACATCTGCATCCGTTTTTTCGGACGGAAGAATGTCTTCCGTCTGGCCAAACGGATCGGATGCAAACGGACAGACGGTCCGTTTCCATCCGATTCCCCATAGGGGATAGCGGAGGAGAGACAGGGCGGTCCCTGCACAGTGTGCGGGGACCGCCCTGTCCGCCTGACAGCTCAGCGGAGACCCCCCGCTGAGACGACGGACACACGGAGCGGACCGAAAAACGGACCGCTCCGTGTGAAAGAGCCCTAAGACAGGACTAAATTGTTTATTTGTAGGCTAGCTGGCAAGTGTGCTGGTAAACTTTTGTTGTTGTTTGCAATTAAAAAATTCCAGGAGTTCACGTTTATTGTAAATAATGTTATCATTGGTGTGGCAATGTTTTAAAAACATTGTCTGCAGGTATAGATAAGAAATGTACAGTGAATGGGAGCAGTCATGTTCACTTATTAGATTTACAGTATCTTCTTCCTGCCTAATACAGCTTCACAGAGGTTCTGCTTTGAACATCCTCTCATTCTCACCTTAAAGGGTAAACTGTGGTATTTTTGGGTTACTAAACAAACATTTAGTACATTGCAAAGGATTTACAGGGAATTCATTATATTATTTTTTAAGAGAAAGCACAGAACTAGATTCAGTATCTGATTTCAGGTACATTGTATCGCATTGAAACCAGGGACAAAGTAATACTGGAGAGGGGGAGGTGTGAGGAGAAGAAGTCACAGCTATATGACCTTTATTTGTGTGGTGAGCTCAGTAAACACCAGGCACTAAACAAAAGAAGGTAAGTTCAAACTGTAGAAGGTGAAACAAAGCATATTGCACCACCTGTTGCCTGAAAAATATAATAAAATGTCTACTTATGGAATAGTTCATACTTTCCTTAGGAAAGAATTATGTACTTTGAGGACCTCCCTTAACCACTTCCTTACTGGGCACATATAACCCTTCCTGACCAGGTGAAATTTCAGCTTGTGGCACTGCATCACTTTAACTGACAATTGCGCGGCCGTGCGACGTGGCTCCCAAACAAAATTGGCATCCTTTTTTCCCCACAAATAGAGCTTTCTTTTGGTGGTGATTGATCGCCTCTGCGGTTTTTATTTTTTACACTATAAACAAAAATAGAGCGACAATTTTGAAAAATAAACTATATTTTTTACTTGTTACTGTAATAAATAGCCCAATTTAAAAAAAAAAAACATTTTTTTTCTCAGTCTAGGCGATACGTATTCTTCTACATATTTTTGGTAAAAAAAATAAAAAATAAAAATCGCAATAAGCGTCTGGTTTGCGCAAAAGTTATTGCGCTTACAAAATAGGGGACAGAATTATTATTTTTTATTATTTTTTTTTTTTACTACTAATGGCGGCGATCAGTATTTATTTCGTGACTGCGACATTTTGGCGGAGACATCGGACACTTTAATACAGCGATCAGTGCTATAAATATGTACTAATTACTGTATAAATGTGACTGGCATTGAAGGGGTTAACACTAGGGGGTGAGGAAGGGGTTAATATGTATCCTAAATTGTGTTCTAACTGTGGGGGGAGGGGGGGTGACCGATGCTGTGTCCCTATGTACACAAGAGACACAGATCGGTCTCCTCTCTCCCCTGACATGACATGGTTCTCTGTGTTTACACAGAGATCCATGTCTTGTCCCTGCAGCCGCCGATCCCGAGTGCCTGGCGGACATCACGGACGCCAGGCACGCACATCGGCATGTCAGCGATGCGTGCCGCCGCCAGGCGCACGTGCCAGTGGCCTGGCTAAGAACAGGCCGTAAAAACACGGCCTGTCAGAGATTCAGGACGTCCCTTCGGCCGTATAAAGTCGTACGGCCGTTGGGAAGTGGTTAAACCTCCTTTCAGTTTGTATCCAACCAGGCAGCCTTCGCACTAACGTGTTGTGTTTTAAATCTTTAGTTTCACCTACAACTCTGCAGAGCAAGAGCCCACAAATACCAATTTAATTAATTATTTAACCACTTAAGGACTGCCACATTTACATTTACGTCGGCAGAATGGCACCGACAGGCACATCAACGTATATATACGTTGGTGCCTTGGGGGGGATCGGGGGTTGCGATTTTTTTTTACTAAAGACTAACTAAATTTAGGCCTAAATGTTTGACTAAAATTTAGTTTATTGATTTTTCTTATAACAAAAAGTAAAAAATATTGTTTTTTTTTTCAAAAATGTCGCTCTATTTTTGTATATAGCGCAAAAAATAAAAATCGCAGAGGCGATCAAATACCACCAAAATAAATCTCTATTTGTGGGAAGAAAAGGACGCACATTTTGTTTGGGAGCCACGTCGCACGACCGCGTAATTGTCTGTTAAAACGACGCAGTGCCGAATCGCAAAAAACCCTTGGGTCATTTGCCAGCATATTGGTCCGGGTTTTAAGTGGTTAAAACTGAACTCTAGGTATGATTTTTTTTTTCATAAAGCAACAGCGGATGCCACAGGCTAGGCTCCTATACCCTGAAGAAGTTCCTCAGCGATGAGATTTATTAGGAGGAGCCAAATCATGACATCATCACATTCGCTTCCCCGAGCGCAGCAATTCTTTAAACACTGTCAGTACCTATCTGTGAATAATACATTTGACTCCACCACAGTATTACACAAGATGGTTTGTTTTTCCTCTTAATGGCAGTAATATGGGAATAATACTATGAAAAAGTGTGGGTTATTTCCCTTCCCAAATTTCCAGGTGCTTTTATCTCCTGTGTCTGAGAACTTGACAAAAGCTATCATGCTGATGACAGCGGAACAGAGCAGCAGAAAGACACGCCACTCAGAGATTTGGCAAGAGATAAGTAAAACGCTACAGATATATCTGCCTAGGTCAGATTTCATGATTGGGGTTTAAAACCTACTTTAAAGCGGAACTTCCCCTTTTGAGTGGTGCTTCGCTTCACAAAACTTTCATCCTATATTTTTTATTATTATTTATTCATAATGTATACGTACTGTTTATTTATTTACTTGCTCATTTCAGATGCACTTTTATTTATGTTTTTATTATGAATTTACGTTTTATTATGCACATGATATAGGGAATAATTGGACACTGGATTGTGAAGGATAGTGCACATTTTTTGGGTTTATGTATATTTAACTTGTATTCTGAAATTGGAGTGCTGCAGTCTTGATATTTACACAAAGCACAATACTTTTGCTTTATTTACATGTATATTTTATACATGAGCCATTGCTGTGGAAGCTGCACATAACTGTAATAGTTGCCTCTGATTCCTAGGTTCCTATGCTGAGCAGTTTCCCATATACATAAAAACCATAAGATGTTGCTTGGCAAAGCCACCATACACAGAATGCCTATGTATTTTTTATTTTTTATGAATACAAAGCATTGTTGACTGAATGAGATAAAGAGGCGGGGTGGTGTCATCATGATCTCCACCTTGTCTAATCAAAGAAGGCCTGGTATTTATTAACTAATTCAGACCCGCACTATAGACAAATGACGGCTACAGCGCGGGTCTGAATATCCAACATGCCGTCTTTTGACAGCCGCCCCTTTGGGCGTTCCCAGCGCGTGCTGCATAGCGTGCTGCGGGGAAGCCCTGTGTTGGCCGCGGCCAATCACAGATCGCGGCGAACGGCCAATCACAGTGGCCGTTTGCGATGCGATCTGTGTGGCGAATGAGAGATTATCTCATAGATCATCTCTCATTGCCGTTTTACACAGAGCTCCACGTCCTGTCTCTGGAGAGAAGACCGATCTGTGTTCCTTGTACATAGGGACACAGATCGGTCACCCCCCCTCCCCCCACAGTTAGAACACACCTAGGATACACATTTAACCCCTTCCTCACCCCCTAGTGTTAACCCCTCCAATGCCAATCACATTTATACAGTAATTAGTGCATATTTATAGCACTGATCGCAGTATAAATGTGAATGGCGCCAAAAATGTGTCAAAAGTGTCCAATGTGCCCGCCATAATGAAAAAGGGAGAGTATGGTCTCAATTACGCCGCCGTATTTTACCTGGCTCTACGACGAATTCATGTAGATTATGGCCCGTAAGGTACGGCGGCGTAGTGTATTTCTCGAGGCGGAATCGAAATACGCGATTAGGGGGCGTGAAGCATTAAAATTAGGCGCGTCCCTGCATTGCGCGAAATAACGTCGTCACGTCATTTTTTGTTTGAGTAGCGTCGTTTATGTACATTCCTATTCCCGGACGACTTACGTAAAAAAAAAAAAAAAGACATTGAAATTCGATGCGGGATTGAAGGCCATACTTAACATGGGCCGTCTAAAACTAGACCAGATAAAAGCTGGAATAACTTTACGCGGCAAAAAGATGACTATAGATGCCGTAAGAGATTGCGAACGACGCTCGTAACTTCGTGGATCGTCGGAAAATGCTCATTTGCATACCCCGAGGCGGAAAACGACGGGAACTCCACCCAGCGGCCGCAAAATTATTGCAGCGTAGATCCGAAGGCGTACAAACACGTAAGCCAGACGGATTAAAGCCCGAAGCCGTCATTTCATGGTTTGAGGCTTCAGACTAATGAAACGACGCGCGTAATTTGAAAGTACTCCGGTCTAACGCTAGATAGACCGGAGAAGAGCTTCTGTGAATCTGGCCCTATGTGTCTAGACCAGTGGTGGGCAAACTACGGCCCGGCGGACCTTTTAATCCGGCCCCCGGGCGGGCACTGGGTATGGCATTGTAGTGGCTGGCCGCTGGGCGAATTACATTGCAACGTCTCGTCCTGGATGGTCAGTGGTTAGCAGCTAGCTGGAGAGAGGAGACGTTGCGCGATGTAATTCGCTAGCAGCTAGGGGGCGTGGCCGTGGGCAGAGTATGGCTTGAGCCGTACGTGCTGGCGCAGGCAGGGAGTTGACGTCACGTCAGATGACGTCAACTCCTTTCCGCGCGCCTGTGAGGAGCAATCCATGCGCCGTGAGCCTGTGAACAGTGACTGGCGGCTGGCCCAGAAATGTCAGTCATCCATCACATCGGGACTTTCATCTGTACTGATGGTGAGTGATCGTTGCTATGCGATACAGACTGATATTATTCTATACTTCTATCTATTTTCTGTGGTGTCTGTCGCTTGTCATGCTTTGTGCCCAATTTATCTTCTCTTTTTTTAGTTTCTGACATCAGCTGGTTTATGTAATTTTAGCAGAAAATGCACCAATATATTGCAAACCAAATGGGCACAAAGCATTACAACAACAGACACCACAGACAATAGATATGGTAAGAGAAGCCACCGTGTTCATCAATTGTCACCACTGTGCCATGCCATGAAAAGCAATTACTGTGCCATCAATTGTCACCACTGTGCCATGCCATCAAACACAGCCACTGTGCCATCAATTGTCACCACTGTGCCATGCCATGAAAAGCAATCACTGTGCCATAAATTGTCACCACTGTGCCATGTCAAATGCAGCCACTGTGCCATGCCATGAAAATAAATCACTGTGCCATCAATTGTCACCACTGTGCCATGTCAAATGCAGCCACTGTGCCATGCCATGAAAAGCAATCACTGTGCCATCAATTGTCACCACTGTGCCATGCCATCAAAAACAATCACTGTGCCATAAATTGTCACCACTGTGCCATGCCAAATGCAGCCACTGTGCCATGCCATCAAAAGCAATCACTGTACCATCAATTGTAACCACTGTGCCATGCCATCAAAAGCAATCACTGTGCCATCAATTGTTACCACTGTGTCATGCCATCAAAAGCAATCACTGTGCCATCAATTGTCACCACTGTGCCATGCCATCAAAAGCAATCACTGTGCCATCAATTGTCACCACTGTGCCATGCCATCAAAAACAATCACTGTGCCATCAATTGTCCCCACTGTGCCATGCCAAATGCAGCCACTGTGCCATGCCATCAAAAGCAATCACTGTGCCATCAATTGTCACCACTGTGCCATGCCATCAAAAGCAATCACTTTGCCATCAATTGTCACCACTGTGCCATGCCAAATGCAGCCACTGTGCTATGCCATCAAACGCAGCCACTGTGCCATTAATTGTCACCACTGTGCCATGCCAAATGCAGCCACTGTGCCATGCCATCAAACGCAGCCACTGTGCCATCAATTGTCATCAATGTGCCATCAAATGCAGCCACTGTGCCATCAATTGTTACCACTGTGCCATCAAATGCAGCCACTGTGCAATCAAATGTAGTTTTGCAAAATAACTATTTTTATGCTTTTCTACCTTAAATTAATCTAAACATTTAATGTTACAAATTTAAATTTCACTTATATTAATTCACACATACACACCGTCCATCTACTCTTGGTCCGGCCCCCGGGTCCAATATATGAACCCATTGCGGCCCTCGAGTCAAAAAGTTTGCCCACCCCTGGTCTAGACTATATCGATCAAATTGGATTGGTTGGGATTTTCAAGGTACTGATAAGGAGGCATATGTCAGATAAAAAAGTAGATTTATTACATATAAAACAGTACAAAAATAGAGATACGACAAGCTCTCCCTGGGGATTTACACGGGCCATCACGACAAGCTGTCTGCTTACCAGCGTTACCGGCTCTCTCTATACCACACTAGGCCTCTACCTGTGCCTATTATTTTGTGATGCTGCTGCCCTTTTCCCCCAGTATACTCAATCAACCTTTACTATTTTGAGCTATTGTCAGCTTCCCCGGCGTGAGCCATTTGTGTTCTTTTTGGGGGGCGTGACTGTTAGTGGTTCATTCCAGGCCATCTGCCGCCATAGATCCTCCTGAAGAAGCGGTATCAAACTGCGAAACCGGTCGAGGTCGCAGATCGGCTCCACGCATCTGACCCATACGGTTTTGTTTTGTTTTAACAAATACCTGATACTGTGTCTGAATTGTGGGGCCTGTCCAATTGTTTTATTTTTGTACTGTTTTATATGTAATAAATCTACTTTTTTATCTGACATATGCCTCCTTATCAGTACCTTGAAAATCCCAACCAATCCAGTTTTGTTGTCTTTAACTATATGGTCTCCCTTTTTCTAAGTGCCCGTACCAATACCAATAAAAATCGCAGATCGCCGCCATTTCTAGTAAAAAAAAATAATAAAAAATATTGAAATTGGGATATTTTTTTACAGCAACAAGTAAAAAATATTGTATTTTTTTTCAAAATTGTCACACTTTTTGTTTATAGTGCAAAAAATAAAAACCGCACAGGCGATCAAATACCACCAAAAGAAAGCTCTACTTGTGGGGAAAAAAGGACGTCAATTTTGTTTGGGAGCCACGTCGCACGACAGCGCAATTGTCAGTTAAAGCGATGCAGTGCCGGAAGCTGAAATTTCACCTGGGCAGGAGGGGGGTATATGTGCCCAGTAAGCAAGTGGTTAAAATAAATTACGAGGTGTTCTTCAAATAGCAGCAGTGCAGAGTGAGCATCTACCTGTGGGTACTATGCAGAAATGAAGCCTCTTGGTATAGGACCTGGAATGCCGTTTGTCACTACTACAGTGATTTGTAACTTCTACAGTGATCATTATAAACAAAAATCATACCTACAGTTCAACTTTATGGGTTTTTACATTACATAGGTTTGGTAAATCTAAAGGAGATTGTATAATCAGATGTTTAGCAAAGTTAAGCCCACTAAAGAGCCTGGCTGAAACAAACGTTCTAATGACCCACAAGTTCTCCTGGTAACCAGAGGCCATGTGAATGTTGCCATGGCTTTACATTATGCATTAGCTTCTAAGCAGTGGTTTTATTTATTCATGAAAATAAATATACTTTTGGACTCAAAAATAAATAGCATTAGTTAATGTTGACATGTGTCCTAGACAATTATAGGGCATAGCAAATTTAATAGCATGTCTACTTTGAGATCTATAATCTGGTGGTGAAAATCTCCAGCATGCTGAAAATGTTTAACTTTTGCCACTTTAATCTATATTGAAAGTTTGTCAGCATGTGAATTGTTCTTGGACAGGAATAAGTACTATAGTTAAATGAGTATATTTTTGCCAAGTCTCAAGCCTCGTACACACACTCGGTTTACTCGGCAAGAACCAGCAAGAAAACTGCTGGCAGAGCTTTCTTGCCGAGCATACCATGCGTGTGTACAAGGCTTTCAGGTTTCTTGTCAAGAAAACTGCCTAAAATCTCGACGAGAAAAAGAGAACCAGCTCTCTATTTTCTCGTTGTGATTCTCGGCAGTGTTTTCCTGCCGAGAAACTCGAGAGTGTGTATACTTACCTGTCGCCGACGAAACCCGCGCATGCTCGAAATGACTGACGCATGCGCGGTAGCTTCCTAGACATAGGTAGGGTGCAGCAAGATGGCGGCGACAGCATCGAATGTAACGAGCGCATACTCGTCGTACGCGATGACGTCACTGCGTTCTTGCCTTCCAAAAGAACCGCAGTTCTTTTGAAAGGAGTGTCTGTACATTCGGGCGGCAAGAGATACTTGCCAAGAATCTCGTCCGAAAAAACGTACAGGGCTTCAGTGTGAATTACTAAATCCACCAAACAAAAAATGGTGATCTAAAATAGCCAATTTACCTGGCAATAGTAGTATGAATTTAAAGGGAATGTATACGAGTATGTGAGAGCGCTTGAAGGCATACGGTTTTCTGCTCCATACTGTGCTTTATTTTATATTTTACATGTATATAAATTATCATTCATATAAAAACAAAACATTTTTTTTACTCTAATCGATTACAGCTTCCTTTAAAAAGTAAAAGCAATTTCAACACAGTTTGTGTGTGCTTTACCCCACTGCAACCTTGCCTCACATGTGAGAAATTCATTTTAATTTGAACCCCTAAAATAACCCACATTTTAACGTTAGCCTGTTGTACTGATAGCAAAGATTACTGGTGTACAACAGCTTTAGACTAAGGACTGAACAAGTGGAATATCAGGCCAGAAAAAAAAAATATATTCTTGACAGAAATAATAAATATGTGAGAGCCTTTTAATATGGCATGAATCACAGAAGAAATTTCTCTTATATGCCTATTCAATTTTTTTAAGTAATGGAATTAGTATTACCGTTGACAGACTACTGTATCAGAATCTTGTAAAACGCTATACATTAGCACACAATTAACACATCTTTTATGTGAACTGTGACTGGGGCTTGGGAGGGGAAAAAAAAAATCCTACACAGAGCACTGTCAAGATATGCAAATGAACGATTTGCTTTATCATTCATCTCAGCTCCTCATACATTGAAAATCCATGACTTGTATGCTTGCTAAAAATAGGCCAACAATGTTACTACAGAAAAGGTCTAAAACGACTCCCCCCCCCCCCCCCGTCTCTCAGTAATGACAGCAATTAGAGAATCAGACAAGCAGCTATTAGTTATATATTTTAAATATCATTCAATCTTTTCACACACCCTGCCTTCACCATGTTAAGTCTCAAAGAAGATCTGGCTGCTTGGCCTTGCTTAAATAGAGTCAATTATAATATTATTATTATATCATTTTAATGCAGCTTTTACTAGTCGAGTAACAGTTTAATGTATATGCGTATAGGCAATTAGAAGTATGCAGGAAAAAGAATAGCATGCAGCAGATAAAAGCGCCGCGTAGAAAAATTAACATATGAAGAGTATCCCAGTAGAGCAAAATAAGCAAAATAATCTGTTTAATGTGGCTGATTGCAGCACTATTTAGTCTAGTTTGGTTCTTGTTCAACCTTTATTTCAGACTGCTCCCTGGAATGAAAATCATTACTTCGGGGACCTTTGAGGTCCTTAATTTGAGAATATTTAATTGTAAAAATTACTCCTTGAGCACTTAATTGCTTGTATATCCTCGTGTGACACAAGGACAGACCATAAATTCCCAATAATCATAACAGGTTATGACCCAGAAGAGCAACTGTATGCACTATAAAAGATTATTTAGACCAGACTTAGTGGAATAAAATAATATCTACAAGCCTGCCTCTTAGAAATGTGCTTCAACTGAGCATTATCTTTATCTAAAGGCTGACTAATTATACAGCCTCTTTATGACAAAGACCCCCCCAAAAAATGAAAACAACTATACAGTATCTGACAAAAGTGACCCCTGACATTTTTGTAAATATTTTATTATATCTTTTCATGTGACAACACTGAAAAAATTATACTTTGCTACAATGTAAAGTAGTGAGTTAACAACAGTGTAAATTTGCTGTCCCCTCAAAATAACTCAACACATAGTCATTAATGTCTAAACCGCTGGCAACAAAAGTGAGTACACCACTAAGTGAAAATGTCCAAAGTGTCAATATTGTGTGTGGCCACCATAATTTTCCAGCACTGACTTCACCCTCTTGGGCATGGAGTTCACCAGAGCTTCACAGGTTGTCACTGGAGTCCTCTTCCACTCCTTCATGACGACATTACGGCGCTGGTGGATGTTAGAGACCTTTTGCTCCTCCACCTTTCATTTGAGGATGCCTCACAGATTCTCAATAGGGTTTAGGTGTGGAGACATGCTTGGCCAGTCCATCAACTTTATCCTCAGCTTCTTCAGCAAGGAAGTGGTCGTCTTGGAGGTGTGTTTGGGGTCACTATCATGTTGGAATACTGCCATTCGGCCCAGTCTCTGAAATGCAGCTCCCCAGTGTCGGCAGCACTCACTTGTGTTGCCAGTGGTTTAGACATGAATGTGTTGAGTTATTTTGAGGGGACAGCAAATTTACACTTTACAAGCTGTAAACTCACTACTTTACACTGTAGCAAAGTGTCATTTCTTCAGTGTTGTCACATGAAAAGATATAATAAAAGATTTACAAAAATGTGAAGGGTGTACTCACTTTGTAAGATACTGTATACCCTGTATATATTGTAGCAGAGCATCCCAGAGAGAGCCTGGGAAAGTCCTGTTTGGGGTTTATACATCTACCAGGCTCCTCTCTTACACATTTAGGGATCTCTGATCCAGGATCCAGTTCAGGTGTTTGTCCTCTCTCCCAGGTCAATTAAAGCTTACCTGAGCAGACAGCCTTTGCTCTGCCTGGGAAACACAGTCAATGCTCGTCTGTGAGAGCAAGGAGGTTGGTGAATACTTTTGGAGCAGTTGATGTGGAAGCTGACAAGCTGCAGGCTTGTTCAGCCTGGTAGTGAGGGCTTGTATATATTGTATAGTTAGAGCCGAGACACGGCTAGGTGCTACTGTTTGAAATAGTGGTTTAAGTCAGATTTTGGAGGAATCAAGCACAATAATGATGAAGGTGCGTGCTGCATTTATATTAGAGTTAGAGCTCAAAGCTCCACTCTCCTAAGGGATGTCAGAGTGTGTGAAGGGAGCCGTGTGAGATGCTGAGGTGCATCAAGGTGTCCAGGTTGGGACAGAGTAAGACCCGAGCCTGAGAGAAAGTCTATGAGGGACAAAGGAGTGTCCATATGGGACAGAAAAGCAGCTGGGGAGCTGTAAAGAGATAGTCCAATAGGGACACCAAGAGCTAGGAAGCTATAAGTTAAACGCAGAGCTGAGGTGCAGCGTCTGTGCATAAACACTGGGACGTGTTTTATGGTCAAGTGGACCAAACAAAGGTACTAAAGTACAGGAAGGAACCTGAAGAGGTTCTTGGAACAGTAAAGCTGCCACAAGAGAGCCAGGAGGCTGAAGGTATGTTTTTGCAGTGATGGCGAGAACCCCCTGCGTCAGAAGACATACCTGTATGAGTTTTGATGTTCGTTAAGTAATAGTGGGCAGAAAAGCCATGAAAACTATATCTGGCATGGAGTAAACTCACTATTTTGGCACTACTATTTAGCTAAGAAACCTTGATGGGACCCTCTTAACTCTTTGGTAAATAACTACTAAGCTTTTTAGCTGGCGGGAAGGGGGTGTGCATTCTACAGATTGAATATTAATTTAAAGGTTTTCCTACCATCAATGTAAGGGGTATTCTTCCCACTAACCCCCAGTGTAATAGGTAATTTTCCCCACTGACCACCAAAGTAATAAGGCATTATAGCAACTACCAATGAAATGGCCATTCTTCCCACTGACCACCAATGTAACAGGGCACTCTGTCCACCAACCATCAGTATAAAGGGGCATTTCTTCTAAGGGGTACTTCACCAATTAACCATATATAAAATAATGTCTTTCTCCACTGACAACCAACATAAGGGGGTAAAACACTAACCACAAATCTAAGGGGACATTTTTCCACTGACCACCAATGTAAGAGAGCATTACTTAATTGATCATGTACCCAAATGCTACATCTTGTTTAAAATTATTTTCTGACTATTAATATTATTCAATTATCATAAAGAGCAGGGGAGTGATAAAAATGAACCATTCTTAATATCAAATGCCATGGTTTTAATTTTTGTATTATTTTTATCTAAAACTCACTTAACCCACTTAAGACTAACTTAACCCACGTCTTCCATGCCGCCGTCTCCCTCTGTTATGACGTCCCCCTCTGTCTGACATCTCTTATGCAGAAGCCATGGGGTGTGGCCATCCGTTGACGTCGCACGAAGAGCCCGCCACCTTGTGAATAGTATGATATGGTTCGGGGGAGCGACGCTCGTGTGTCCCCTCCCTTTCCTGACCTGCCGGGCTGCATACTTGGATAAGGGACTGGTATGGATTTTGGGGGGGACCCCAAGCCATTTTTCTTTTCATTCGGCATGGGTGGTGTCCCCTCCAAATTCATACCGGACGGAAGGGCCTGGTATGGACTGGGGGGAGACCCCACGCTTTTTTTTTTATTGAATTTTTGTACCTGCCATTTTTTTTTTTTGCATTCAGCTGTCAGCAGGGATGCCTGCTGACAGCTGACGACTCATTCGTTGCTAAGCTTCCCGACCCGGCTATATACAGTGAAAATAAAAAAGGACACAAATTGCAAAATACAATTTCCGGCAAAATCGCAGTAAAAATGCAGTACTTCAGTTCTAAATGTGAGTCCATTGAAGTCTATTACATGCAAAACGCTCCATTTTGCAGGAAAAAAGTCCAGCCCCTTTCTAAAAACACAGAGGCACAGAAAAAACATTTATGTGAACGTGTGAACCCATGTTAAATAAATTCCCTTCAGTTCTGCAAAATGCAAAAAAGCATCAAAAAACACATTAGCGTGAATGGAGCCTAAGATCACTAGGGCAAAACAGAAGTAAAAAGTCTAAAAAAAAGAAAAACAGATGCCGCCACTACATCTAAAGATTGGTAAGCTGCAATATACTGTTTATTTGGTTTTGTGTTTAAAACCGCTTTAAGACCCAACTCAGGATTTTTTTTATTGTACTCTTACTTCCAGTTAATGTTTATTGTTGTTTGTTTTATTGATGGTTTGCTGATGATAGTCACTGCAAACCTGCCTGCCATCCACCTACCTACCAAAGATGAAGGCAACATCACGGGGTTTACATTCTTTATGATGCTCCTTGTATTACGAACCTCTTGGTTGACAGTGTTTTGTTTCTATATCCTGTACGATTCTCTTCTCTATGTTTACCTTTTTATTACTCTTTCCTTTCCCTTATCTCCCGGGCCTTGAAGCACATCCCTCCTGCATGCCTTTGTTTACCTTGGGGGAGGGGTAGACAATTCACTCATATGACTTTTCAGTATGTCACTGAAATTGTTATCTTTGACTGTACAGGGACTCAATTCCCCAAATAAGAGAACAAAATCATTTTACCATTTTCGGTCTGATCAAGCAGATATTTTCTGACATATGTAACTTGACAATTCGTATATTTACCTTGTCATCATATTATGGCCCAAATATCACACAACAACATTTCTTTACCCACCTTAGTACTTTGAATTATATGCACCTCAAAATGTACCCTTATCCTCTGCGGTGACACCAACACAGTGTTCCATCTTACTTTAGATAGAAGAGCCACCTTTTTGCCTGCATTGTCACCAGAGGCTGACAACTCCCCCCTCCCCACAGCCTTCCCCTGAACTGTTTCTGCCACCACACCTTATTGGATTGCTTGAAGGGAATTACACCTACAGTGTATCAACTATTTAAATCATTCCCAATCCCAGATCTTTGGCTTGAGGATGCTCATAACTGGCACAACCTGTGTCTAGCAGAGCAAGCTGAGAAACAACGGTGTGGGTCTAACAATAAATTTAAAATCATACAGATCAAGCCAGATACTCTTGGTCAATTGACTTAGAAATACTACATGAAGTTTTAAACCTTTTTTATTAAATATAAACATATGTTGGCCTTACAGCTAGGGATGAGCTTCGAGTGCAAGTCAAACTCATGTTTGACTTGACTTGAATTGAAAATTTGGGGTGTTTGTGGCAAATTTGAAAAGCCGCAGAGAAATCTAAAGCTGCGGAGAAATCTAAAGTGATAATTTTAAAGGCTTATATGCAAAAATTTTGTACCTAGAGGGTGTGTATAGTATGCCTGTAAAGTAGTGCTTGTTTCCCGTGCTTAGAACTGTCCCTGCACAAACTGTGGAAAAAAAGTAATTTAAAAGTACTCGCAGCTATAATGAATTGTCTGCTCCCGGCAATACAGAGAAAAGTCATTGATAAAAAAAAAAAAAATGTGCGGGGGTCCCCATAAATTCAATTACCAGGCCCTTCAGGTCTGGTATGGATTTTAAGGGAAACTCTGCACCAAATAAAAAAAATGGCGTGGAGTTCCCCCCAAAAATCCATACCAGACCCTTTATACCAGCACGCAACCTGTCAGGCCGTAGGAAAAGAGGGGGGATGAGAGAGTGCCCCTCCTCCTGAACTGTACCAGGCCACATGCCCTCAACATGGGGAGGATGCTTTGGGGGTCTGTGACCCCTCAAAGCACCATGTCCCCACGTTGATGGGGACAAGGGCCTCATCCCCACAACCTTTGCCCAGTGGTTGTGGGGTTCTGCGGGCGGGGGGCTTATCGGAATTGGGACCCCCAGATCTCAGCCCCCCATGTGAATTGGTAATGGGGTACACTGTACCCCTACCATTTCACAAAGAAAGTGTAAAAAAAAAAACACACAGGCACCATTGGGATAATCCTGTATTAAAAAAATGTATAAAAAAAAAAGATTCCAGCGGTAGTAATCCACTCTCGTTCTCCACTTCAACTCTGTCGGTATCCTGCGATGGATGCTCTCCTCTCCAGGGTCCTGCGGTTTCCAAAGCGAGCAAAGTCCTTTCTTGTATTAAGAGAGGTATGGACTCCAGAGATAGAGATATCATTTTGCCCCTGTACAAATCATTAGTAAGACCTCATCTGGAATATGCAGTCCAGTTTTGGGCACCAGTTCTCAAAAAGGATATCGGAGAACTGGAGAAAGTGCAGAGAAGGGCAACCAAACTGATAAGAGGCATGGAGGAGCTCAGCTATGAGGAAAGATTAGAGGAACTGAATTTATTCACTCTTGAGAAGAGGAGAATAAGGGGGGATATGATCAACATGTACAAATACATAAGAGGTCCATATAGTGAACTTGGTGTTGAGTTATTCACTTTAAGGTCAACACTGAGGACAAGGGGGCACTCTTTACGTCTGGAGGAAAAGAGATTTCACCTCCAAATACGGAAAGGTTTCTTCACAGTAAGAGCTGTGAAAATGTGGAACAGACTCCCTCCAGAGGTGGTTCTGGCCAGCTCAGTAGATTGCTTTAAGAGAGGCCTGGATTCTTTCCTAAATGCACATAATATAACTGAGTACTAAGTTTTGTAGGTAAAGTTGATCCGGGGTAAATCCGATTGCCTTTCGGGGGATCAGGAAGGAATTTTTTCCCCTCCGGTAGCAAATTGGATCATCGCTCTGCTGGGGTTTTTTGCCTTCCTCTGGATCAACTGTGGGTATGGAGTTGGGTGTATGGGAGGATGTACTGTGTTTTACTTTGTTTTATTTTTATTTATTTTTATGGTTGAACTGGATGGACTTGTGTCTTTTTTCAACCTGACTAACTATGTAACTATGTAACTATGTAACTGTATGTAATGTGTTTGTTTAAGTTTTTTAATTTGGCGCCGTTCTCCGCTCCCGTGCGTCGTAACGTTGCAGAAAACGGAGATCGATGGCACATGGGGACACTGTGTAAATCGAGTGAGCACCCGCTTGCTCACACAGCGTGGATGCATCGCTGGATCCAGGAACAAGGTATATCTCTTATCTCTGTGCACGTGTGCGGGATTTTGTGGCTTATGCCGCGTACTCAGTCGGAATTTCCGACAACAAATGTTTGATGTGAGCTTGTTGTGGGAAAATTCGACTGTGTGGCTCTGCATAGCTACCCCAAGCGTGACTCGGGGATACCGTTCTTAGCACAAAAAAAACACCCCGAGTCACGCTCGGGGATACCGCCAGGCTGGTTAAAGGGTTAGTAAAGGTAAAAAATGTTTTCCCTAAATAGCTTCCTTTACCTTAGTGCAGTCCTCCTTCACTTACATCATCCTTCAATTTTGCTTTTAAATGTCCTTATTTCTTCTGAGAATTCTTCACTTCCTGTTCTGTCTGTAACTCCACATAGTAATGCAAGGCTTTCTCTCTGGTGTGGAGTGTCACACCTGTGAGGGGGGAGGGGGTGAGCAGGAGAGTCAGGACGCCTACTAACACACAGCTCCTTTCTTCATCTCAAAGGAGGGGTGAGAACGACACTCCACACCAGGGAGAAAGCCTTGCATTACTGTGTGGAGTTACAGACAGAAGAACAGTAAGTGAGGAATTCTCAGAAGAAATAAGGACATTTAAAAGCAAAATCAAAGGCTGAGGTAAGTGAAGGAGGACTGCACTAAGGTAAAGGAAGCTATTTACCTTTACAACCCCCTTTAACCCTAGGAACCTCCTTGATTATTTTGGGATTCCACAAAAAGGTGTGCATCATCAAAAGATATGCATAGTACATGTTTCTTACAAGCATGTTCAGCAGACCAAGCTCTTATCCCGCGTGCACACGATTGGACATTTCGACAACAAAACAGTGGATTTTTTTCCGACGCATGTTGGTGCAAACTTTCTTGAATACACATCGTCACACAAATGTTGTCGGAAATTCCGAACGCCAAGAAAGCGGTGACGTACAAGTTCAATAGGCAGTGCGGCTCTTCTGCTCGATTCCGAGCATGCGTGGATTTTTGTGCGACGGAATTGGCTACACACGATCGGAATTTCCGACAAGAACTTTTGTTGTTGGAAAAATTGAGAACCAGCTCTCAAAAATTTGTTTTCGGATATTCCAACAGCAGATGTCCGATGGAGCATACACACGGTCTAATTTTCCCACAACAAGCTCACATCGAACATTTGTTGTCGGAAATTCCGACTGAGTACGCGGCATAAGCCACAAAATCCTGCACACGTGCACAGAGATAAGAGATATTCTTGAGAGTTGTAGAATTACTTTTTGAATAGCCTCTCAATGCATCACAAAACCAGAAATGCAAAACCTTCTTTTTTTTGTAGTGCACCACATACAGCATATGCCTTGTGAGGTGCTGCATTGTGGGTGCACTGCCCATTATTGTATAACACACTAGGGTACTATTCACAATGAATGGCACTGCAATGCACCTTACTTCAAGGCATGCCCCATCACTCTCGTTTTCAGCTTAGCTGGCACATCATATCAGCTTCTTTTGAGTACAAAGGAGCATGTGAAATCTTTCAATGCTCGAGTCTATTGGCCAATTGCTAGGCCCAAGCACTGATAAAGGAGGTGATGTCATTACTTTCTTTGCGCTCTACTCCAACACCAGGTATTGTGATGGTGGCTACAATGGAAGAAAGAGCAGAAGGTAGAAAAGCTGGTGAGTTGAGTATCACTAGGGTGTCACTTTGCCCTAACTGGTTAAAGTGACTATTTTCACTTAAAGGGTAACACTTTCGTGAAAAAACAAAAATAAAATAGCAAATTAAAAAATATATAATATAGCATTTAAAATTGTGCGCAATTTGCAGCTCTGTAATTTTCTGAGAAATGCACATGCTGTGTACAGAACGCCCCCCAGATGTGTAATTTCCTGCTTGTGTGATTGGTTTACTGATTTTCTCAGAAGTCTACTCTAAGATACAAGTCAAATTTCATTCATCCCCTGCAACTAAATTTTAGTTTTGGTGAGATACTCCCAATAGGAAATCATATATAAAGGGATGGAGACCATGCAATTTTTCTAATTTCTCATGCTTTGCAGGTGCAGCAGCTGGTTGATAATTATGAAACCACTCCCATTAGACTCACTTTCGTGCATGGACACAGACAAACACACAGGCATTTCTTCAGAATAACAAAAGGTAGAAATCTGCAACAAATGTTGTCAAAATCCTTGTAATGTACATAGATTACTCAGTGGAGAATGTTTTTTTTTCTCAACAAAAGTGGACTCACTCTTTAAAGTGCATTATTTTAAGTATTAACATGTACTGTATTACAATAGCCTATTCATTTTCAATGATATACCAGCGCACCATAATTAAAATAAATACAAAAATCAAGCATAAACTATTTTTTTCTACACAGCACACCATAAAACACAGGTGTTTTCCATATGTGCATTGTGGCGCTCTAAAAAGGCACATGCATTTAGATGTCTTCGCAAAGTGCCATGGGGGGGGGGGGGGGGGGTGATTCAAAATTAATGGGACTGCAACACATGGCACTGTAGGTCATTCATTACCACAAGGCATCAGTGTGAAGTGGATCACTGATGCCTTGAACGGTCACTGTACTCTGCACCGGTTGTCCAGCCTCTGAATCTGTAAGGCTAGGTTCACACTTCTGCGTGTAGCTGCAGGTGCAGAAATCGCACCGATTCCCCCACCCGCAGTAAAAACGCACTGCGATGAGGAAATGCGTGGGGCTGCTATTGATTCTGAATGGCACCCCCATGCATGTAAAATCACAGTGCATGTGTGGGAACTGCAGGGAAAAATCGCATGGTAAAAAAGACCACGAGATTACCCTGTGGTCATGTTTTTGAAAAGGGGCATGCACCGGAGTTGCATGCATGGCAAATACGGCACACAAACATACAGAGGTTTGAACCTAGCATTAGTGTAATGGTCTGGCTTATTTTGCACTCCTGCTTTAAGTCTCATTGACACCTGTGCATTTTAGGTGTGGTACATTAAAAAAAAATGTGCTTGTTGAATCTTTAATGTGCTTTTACAAACATGACAATTATATAGAGCTCAATGGTAACATTCCTAAAATACATGTAAACTGTGCCTAATATGTATCACACAAATACGAAGTGGCCCTAACAATCCAGATGCTCATACAGTGGTGCAAAATGAGCAATAGAGTGTTAGAAATCCCACATGCTCGATCCTGCCAGGAAGCCAACACTGTACACCACTAATCAAAGGCAGTGATATTTCCCGGTTTGCCGCTGCACAGATCAGAAAATGTCACACTGCCTGTGATTAGCCGTGTACAGTGTCAGCTTCCTGGCGGGATCAAGCACGTGGGCTTTCGACCATGCCTAAGCCCATCTTTTATGGGCAAGAACATTTATGGAGGTCTGGAAATGGCAACACAGGTGATTGCTAAGACTATGGCAGTCTGGGAAACAAAAGTTTGCCTGTGACACTGTGGGGTTGATTTAATAAAATTAAAAAGTGCAAAATCTGCAAAGAAACCATGCAGCTTGCAGGATTTTTTGTCAAAGCTTAACTGAACAAGCTGAAGTTATAAGTTGACTGACTACCATGCACAGATGCACTAGAATTTGCACTCTCCAGTCTTAGTAAATCAACCTCTATGTCTGGTGTATAGAAACTAGCCTAGGCTCCCTGACTAGATTTAAAAAAGGGATTTTTAAATACAGCTTACCTGTAAAATCCTTTTCTTGGAGTACATCACGGGACACAGAGCGGCATATTCATTACTATATGGGTTATATGGAGTACCTTCAGGTGTGGACACTGGCAATCTCAAACAGGAAGTCCCCTCCCTATATAACCCCCTCCCCTAGAGGGAGTCCCTCAGTTTTGTAGCAAGCAGTATGCCTCCCAAAATGTTCCCCAAAAGAGGGGTGGGAGCTCTGTGTCCCGTGATGTACTCCAAGAAAAGGATTTTACAGGTAAGCTGTATTTAAAAATCCCTTTTTCTTTCTCGTACATCACGGGACACAGAGTGGCATATTCATTACTATATGGGATGTCCGAAAGCAATGCTTTAATGAGGGGAGGGAGACATCTTCCAAAGAAGGATTCAATTTAGAGGTATACTCAAATAATAATAATAATTCCAACTTAGTCAAGAAAAAACTTTTTTTTTGTTTTTCTTTTTTTACAACCAAGGGTGCCTCTGATCCCGAGGATCTTAAACTGCAGCCTGTAGTACTGCCTGTCCAAAGGCAGAATCCACATTCCTTCTCACGTCTAGTTGATAAAACTTTGTAAACGTGTGGACTGATGACCACGTCGCCGCCTTGCATATCTGAGCCATAGAGATCTGATGGTGTGCTGCCCAGGAGGCGCCCATGGCCCTGGTAGAATGGGCCTTTACCGACAAAGGAGGAGGCAACCTCTTCAAACCGTAGGCTTGAATGAATAATTGTCTAATCCATCTCGAGATGGTGGATTTTGCAGCTGCCTGCCCCTTCTTGGGGCCATCTGGTAGAACGAACAACACATCTGTTTTCCGGATCTTTTCTGTAGCTTTAAGATAGGCCTTCATGGCCCGGACAATATTCAAGGTATGCAGCAACCCCTCCTTTCTAGATGTGGGTTTTGGAAAGAAGGATGGAAGTACCAAATCCTGGTTCAAGTGAAAATTGGATATAACCTTTGGTACAAAGGAAGGATGGAGCCGGAGAACTGCCCTGTCCTTATGTAGAACGAGATATGGTTCCTTACACGATAAGGCTGCTAATTCTGACACTCTCCTGGCCGAAACTATGGCGACCAAGAAAACCAACTTTCTTGTCAGTAAGACTAAAGGAATCTCAGCCAACGGCTCAAAGGGTTGTTTCTGTAGAGTGGACAGGACAAGATTTAAGTCCCATGGACAAATTGGTGACTTGACAGGAGGATTAATACGCAAGACCCCCTGTATGAAGGTCTTTACCAGCGAGTGGGTGGCCAGCGGCCTCTGAAACCACACTGACAGAGCTGAAATCTGTCCCTTGATTGTGCTTAATGCCAGGCCTTTATCCACTCCTAGCTGGAGAAAACTTAACACCCTATCAATGGTATATTTGCGGGAATTCCATCTTTTGGATTCACACCAGCCTACGTAGTTCCTCCACACCCTGTAATAAATCACCCTGGAGGCCGGCTTTCTAGCCCTAATCAGGGTAGGAATTACCTGCCTAGACAGACCTCTACCCCTGAGAATCAGGGATTTAGCCTCCAGGCCGTCAAATTTAGACGTTGTAATGTAGGGTGGAGGATCGGGCCTTGTGAGAGTAGGTCTGGTCGTAGAGGAAGAGTCCAAGGGTCTCCCACTGCCATCTTCAGGACTAGTGAGTACCATGTCCTCCGGGGCCAAGCTGGAGCTACTAGAATGACCGGCTTGTGCTCCACTCTGATCCTGCGCAACAGGCGAGGAAGTAACTGTAGCGGAGGGAATGCATATAGAAGTTTGAATTGATGCCAAGGGCAAACCAACGCATCGGTTTCGCAGGCCATAGGGTCCCTCGCTCGAGACACGAACCTGTCTAGTTTCTTGTTGAACCTGGATGCCATTATATCTACGTCTGGCATTCCCCACCTCTGGCAGATTGTCTGAAAGACCTGGGGATGCAGAGACCACTCCCCTGGCAACAGACTCTGGCGACTTAAGAAGTCTGCCTGCAGGTTGTCCACTCCGGGAATGAATATCGCCGAAATGCAGGGTACATGAACCTCTGCCCACTGAAAAATCAAGCTCACCTCCCTCTGAGCGGCCTGACTCCTGGTTCCCCCTTGGTGGTTTATGTATGCCACCGCTGTGGCATTGTCTGACTGGATTCTCACCGGGAACCCCTGTAATCTGGAGGTCCATGCCAGAAGGGCTAGGCGAGCAGCTCTGATCTCCAAGATATTGATGGGGAGCTGCCTCTCTGTTTTCACCCAAGTTCCCTGGCGAGAGAACCCCTCGAAGACCGCCCCCCAGCCTGCCAGGCTGGCGTCTGTGGTAACTACCTTCCAGACAACAGGGCTGAAGGATCTTCCCTTTAGAAGATTCTGAGGGTTCAACCACCAGGCCAGGCTTTGTCGGACCCTTGATGATAGCGTCAAAGGGGACTCTAAGGCATGTGCTCTCTTGCCCCAGGCTGCTAGAATGGCTGCCTGTAGGACGCGAGTGTGGATCTGAGCGTATGGTACTGCCTCGAACGTGGCCACTAGCTTGCCTAGTAATCGCATACACAGGCGAATAGTTGGTTTTTTCTTGCTTAGAACCAACTGAACCAACCCCTTGATAGCCTCGAAATTTACAAGGGGCAGGAACACCCTTTGCTGTTCTGTGTCTAACCTCATGCCGAGGTATTCCAACTGCTTTGTAGGCTGGAACGCTGACTTTCCCCGGTTTAGGACCCAGCCGAATCCTTCGAGGTACCGAACCGTGAGGTTTACTGCCTGTTGCAGACACGGCCGTGAGTGATCTATGATTAAAAGGTCGTCCAAGTACGCTAGGACTGTGACCCCTTGGATCCTTAAATTGGCCAGAACTGGGGCTAGGATCTTCGTGAATACCCGGGGGGCCGTGGCCAGCCCGAAGGGGAGCGCCCTGAATTGGAAGTGTCGCTGCCCCACCGCGAAGCGTAAAAATCTTTGATGCGACTGAAAGATTGGTACATGAAGGTAAGCATCCTTTATGTCTATGGAGGCCAGAAAATCGTCCCTCTGAAGCGCGGCGGCTGCTGACCGGATGGATTCCATCCGGAAGGAACGAACCCTTAGGTAACCGTTTAACCTCTTTAGGTCCAAGATTGGCCTGACATCGCCGTTGGGCTTTGGTATGACAAAGAGATTGGAATAGAAACCTAGCCCTTGCTCTTGGGCTGGCACCTCTATTATTACGTCCTGGCAAAGCAGGTGATCCAAAGCTGCCAGCATTGAGGCCTTCCTTGCTGGATCCTTTGGTAGCCTTGACTCTTGAAAATGAGGCGGAGGACACTTTAGAAACTCCAGTCTGTAGCCTGTGGTTACAGACGCCCGGACCCATTTGTCGGGGATCTTGGCTTCCCAAACTTCTGAGAAGAAACGAAGCCTTCCCCCCACCCGCGAGAGTGGGGGCGCCCCTTCATAAGGCAGACTTAGGGGCTGTCTTTGTCGGCTTGCGATACCATGGCCTCTTACCCCCAGGGGCCTGTCCCTGCGATCTACTGTTAACGTTGGATCGTGCAGGCGGCCGTCGATACTGCCTGGAATTTGAGGGCCCTGAGACAGGAAAGAGCTGCCTTTTAAATGTAGGACCCCGGAATGTCTTTTTGACCGGTAAAAGGGTACTTTTGCCACTTGAAATAGTCTGAATGTATTTATCCAGATCCTCCCCGAAGAGTCGTCCTCCATGGAAGGGAAACCCTGCCAGAAGCTTTTTGCATGGGGGCTCCGCCGCCCAGTTCTTCAACCATAAGAGCCTTCTCATGTGCACCAAAAATAGTGATAAACGAGAGGCCTGCTGGATGGAATCTTTTATAGCATCTACAGCAAAACACAGAGCTCTGGGAATGTCAGAAAACTCTTCTGCTTGTTGGGTAGGCATGTCCTTTAACATTTCTTTTGTCTGGTCCTTTAACGCCTGACAAACTCCAATTGCAGCCACAGCTGGCTGTACCACTGCTCCTGCCGTAGCAAAGGATGCTTTTAAAAGTGTCTCTAACCGTTTATCAACCGGATCTTTAAACATATGTATGTTTTCCACCGGGCAAGTTAGTGATTTATTCACACATGAGATGGCTGCATCCACCACTGGGAGCCTCCACCTCTTGGAGAATTTTTCCTCCATGGGGTAAATGACCGCAAATCTCTTCGGTGGCAGAAAAATCCTGTCCGGCCGTACCCAATCCCGAAAGATCAATTCCTCCAAGAGAGGATGGACCGGAAAAACTGCGTTGCTTAACGGAGCTTTCAAAGAGCCCAGAGAGGATACCGGAGGAACCTGAGGCTCTGGCAATGGTAAACTAAATGCCGAGCGCACCATGTCCGTCAAAGACTGTACCCACAGTCTCTCTGTCTGGGAGTCTGAAAATGGTTCCTCAGAGGTAGATCCCTCAATCCCTGAACCCTCTTGGTTCAGGTCTAGTTGATCCTCCTGCGATTCCAATTCCTCCGGAGAGAGAATCTCAGCATCTGAGGATACACCTCTTGGTGATGGGGATCTAACCCGTTTCTTGCCAGGAATAGCTCTAGCGATCAATGCTGCTATTCTCTCTTCTAGCCCCCCTAGGGATACGGCTAGCATCTCCTCTGTGATAAACACAGGGCTGGGCTGATCTGGGCCAGCCTCCGCACCAGATCCCCCTAATGGCTCATCCAAGGCGCCCTTTATGGGAATAAGTTGCGGGGAAAGTATCGGCATATCATCAGAATCAGAGGGGGAACCCCTTTGTTTTTTGGTCTTTTTTGTACCCTTTGACCCCGAACCTTTGGAAGCCATAATACAAAATCGAGGGACTCCGCCAACAACAACAGACTGTAGTGGCCAGGAGTACAAAACTAGAGCTTAGGGGACAATAGATCACTAATGCCCAAAAACTGATGGGGCCCCGTATGTTTTTTTTTTTTTTTTTTAAATATATATAAGTCTCTTTCTTTTTTTTTTTTTTTTTTCAAACATACAGTGACCCCAAACTTAGTTTGCCAGCCTCCAACCTGCTGCAAAAAGGGGAATTTCTTGGCTTAACAAAAAAGGCATTGGAACAAAGTCCAGCATGTACTAACCCTCTTCTGCCACCGGGAGTCACTGTTCTGCCACTCTGCGTCCTCTCCCTCTGAGATCAGCCTCAGACTGAGCACTGACAATGCCTGCTGATCTATAACAGCACAAGGCGCGCCCCTGTATGACGCTGCCGGCACGCCCCCCCCCCCCCCGCCCTCCTCTCTGAACGGCGCGAAAAAACGTCTATAAGACGCGCGCGCGTATGCCGGAGCAGGAGGAACATGGAGGAGCCGCGCTGCTGGAGACCCAGGACTGCAGTATCAGGCGGCAGATTCAAACCCCCGGCCAGGTAGGACTCTCCAAAAGGCCCCATAGGGATCCTTACCAGTCCTAGGAAGAAAGCAGCAGGTAGCTAGCGACACCATTCTTAGACAGGGGAACCTAGTGATGGGGGAAAAGGGATCATCCTGTCTTTCTCAGACATAGTGAGCAAGGTTGCCAATGCAGAGCATACTTAGGCTACCCCCCCTTTTAGGTTACCCCGGAGAGCCTGCTGTCGAACCAAGTCCCGCAGGCTCCCCTCTTACCTGCTCCATGCTGCAGGATGTTTGTCCAGCAAAACGATCCAATCTTCTCCCATCTCCGTGGGTAGCGTAGTAGACCTTCAGGCCCTGGGGTCCTATGAAGGTACCCACTGTCCTGGACCTATATAGCACCCTGGCAAACAGGAACTTATGGTTTTTACAAACTCCAAGTCCTGGGCCCAGGGTCCAGCCCTCCAAAGAGGAGCATTATAGGCAAAACCCCACGGTTTGGGGCCCGGGTACTGTCCACTTTGGCACTGAGGCTCCTTGGACAGATCCGGTTAGCCCGCCCTTAATCCCAAGGATGTGGAGCAAAGCTATTCCGTGACCAACACCTAAGACACTGGCGAAAAAACTGAGGGACTCCCTCTAGGGGAGGGGGTTATATAGGGAGGGGACTTCCTGTTTGAGATTGCCAGTGTCCACACCTGAAGGTACTCCATATAACCCATATAGTAATGAATATGCCGCTCTGTGTCCCGTGATGTACGAGAAAGAAAGAGGCGTGTATTACTTTAATATGTCAGGTTCAGGCTTGTCTATCATTATCATTGCAAGGTAAAAAAAAAAAACTATAGCAAGTGAGTTGAAGCGTCCTTCTCTAGAATACTACAAATTCTGTCCCTCTAATAAAGAGGACATTCACATGTTCTCACTCCGATCACAAATTCAAAAGAAAAGTGGCTGGTAAGCGGGGCCATTCAAGTCTTTGCAACATATAGCCACCAAGCAAATGGATATATAAAAAAAAAAAATCTTGTGGGTTTTTGGTGAAATTTAAACGTTTTTTTTTTTCCATGTGATACATTTTTTTTTCATTTCTATACACATTATATATACGGCAACAAACAAACAGTTTTTACCTCTCTCATCCATTCCCGAATTGTTTTATTGGCTTCCTGATGCCACACGTTGTGAACGGAGTCTGTCAGAGCCACAGCACTGACCTTACTTTTCACATCAGCTTCACGCTGAATCATCTGTTCGGGAAAGAACAAAAAAAAGGTCTGAGAAACATATGTAAAATGTAGGATATTAATCCAGCTGTGTTATAGATTGAGCAATTATTCAAACGTAGACTTCCTGTGTTTAAACCAACTTTGATGGGGTCCTAGATTAAAAGTTTGTGTAGCTAAAGACTAGCAGAAAACTAGAAAATTACAATGCTGTTTTCTATTATCAATGGGTTGAGAAATGTCCTTCACATTTAGGCAGAGAGGATGCAACATTCTAATAAATATATTTTATAAGCTTGCATCTAACCCTAAAAAAAAACAATCGTATTACTGCTTCACCAGACAAGGTTTCCAGAGAGTTTTTATTTTTATTGCAACACAAATGGCTTTGTTACCTTACTAAAAGGAAACAAGCAAACATAGTGTGATGGGAACTACCATACCAGTTTTAGTAAAGTTCCAAGCACATACAAACTGCACACATTCCTGTAGCAGCATTTACACTGCAGCACCTACAGTCATTATTCCTAATTAATAAAAGGAACGCAAGTATGGCTGTATATAAGACTTCTTGATTAGATAAGTGTTTCTCAACCTTTTTTTCAGTCAACGTACCCCTTAAAATTATAGACAGCTTTGAGTCACCCCACTCTAAAATGTAAAAAACAATTTCAGTAGTTTTACATAATACATCCACACATGTAGAACACCCAACGTCGGAAGGGATTTATTCTACCAAAGCAAATACACCTTTGCACACTGGGACTGACTAGTTTTCCAGTGTTTCTCTTCTTCAGTTCCTCTCCATCACTCAGTTAATGTGACCCCAGTGCTAATATAGAGGGGCAGGGTAGGGGCTAACAAGGATGCTGTGCAGTCAACCAACTTCCTCTTTATCAACTGATGATGTCATTGGTTGTTTGGACGCCGGTGGCAAGGTCGTAATAGTGCACAATGAAAACTTGTGGCTTTGTGCAATTAAAAGGCAGACTCGATCCACTCGCTGGCTTGTGTACAATTTTTGGGCAATTTGTAGGCATTTTGCCAAGACCCCCTGAAGAAATCTGAAGGCACCCTGGTTGAAAATGGCTGGATATATTTACAATTTATGGCTGTTAGTTGGATGGCTGCTAGTAAATCACTTCTAGAATGTAAAAATTGTCACATTGAATATGCGATTTTCCAGCGATATTTACAAAATGAAACACCCTGTTCCTCCCAATAAAACAGAAATGAGAGGACATTTTCCAATGGCGACACCTGTGCCAGTAAAAACTTCTGAAAATCTTCTCTCATTTCCTTTTGTGTTTTCCACACAGGAAGTGAAGGGAAATCTCCTCACCAGGACAAAGGAAAAACACCTAATGCCGCGTACACAAGACCATTTTTAATGTGATGTTTTTCTCTACATGATTCTTGTCAAGCCTGCCTTGCATAACACACGATTGTGAAAAAAAAAATGCTCTAGCAAAGCGCGGTGATGTACAACGCGTACAATGGCACTATAAAGGGGAAGTTCCATTTGGATGGCGCCACCCTTTGGGCTGCTTTTGCTGATTTTGTGTTAGTAAACGTTTGGTGAGAGACGATTCGCGCTTTTCAGTCTTTGTGCTTTTCAGTCTGTTACAGCGTGACTGATGTGCTATCTCCATTACAAATGCTAGTTTTACCAGAACGAGTGCTCCCGTCTCATAACTTGCTTCTAAGCATGCACATTTTTTCCTGTCGTTAAAGCCTCTACACAACCATTTTTCACGACGTGAAAAATGACGCGAAAAATTAGAGCATGTTCTAAATTTTTAATGCCCATTTTTCACGTCATGAAAAATGCTCTGGAGCCTACACACGATCGTTTTTAATGGCCAATTTAAAAAATTGCATTTTCCGTAATGTAGATTATTCAGCTAGCCAGCAAAAGTCTGTGTGAAGATGGAGTAAACACAGTCAATGAGCCATACGATGCAATACACAAGTAGACCACAAATGCAGCTCCTCTGGCAGGGGGAAAGGGGGCATGAGGCCCATAATAAATCACAGTACTGTGCTGTATCTACCTTACCAGGACTAAGGGGAACGGATGGCCGGCGGGAACAGTTGGACAATTGTACCGGAGCTTTGGAGGGCTCAGACGGTATAACAGATTTATCGTCTCTGCACGGTGTGGGTTCCACTGGTGTACGCTGCGGCTTCCTGGTCGTGACGTCACATCGAATCTGGACAGCGGAGCGAGAGCGAGGCTTGGAGACAGCGGTGGCAATTGGCTAGTGCTGACTGATGGAAATGCACTGCTCAGAGTCTATGCTGGCGAGTGTACAAACACGGCTGATACTCAGACTAGCTGGATAACTGAACGGAGAGTGGCTGGATCCGAGTCAATCAGGCTGCAGTCATGACGACACGTGTCGGGTTATGCCCTTCATCAGGTCAACTGGTCACCTGATGAAGGGCTTGACCGACACGCGTCGTCATGACTGCAGCCTGAGTATCAGCCGTGTTTCCTGGCTAGCCTGGCTAGCTGAATAATCTATATTACGGAAGATTGTTGGTTTCTTATAAAGTGTTTCACGGCAATAAAACCACATTTCCTTTATCATTGCTTGGACACCAATGCTTCTTGGTTTTAGCGCTTTATGTATGGATTTTTCATTTTGCTCACCTTTTGTATCACATCACTCCTGATCCATTTTACCATACAGCTGCTCACCATCGCTTGGCAGAATCTTCTATCAATTGTAGCCTACTACTGACTCATTTGAATGTAAGTGTGTAAGTGTTTTTTTTTTTTTTTTTAAATCAATTTTTTTGGTACTGGCGCCAAACTTTTTTTGCTGAATGTTAAAGTGAAGGTCGGCCAAAATATAATTTTTTTAAAAGCCAACAGCTACAAATACCGCAACTGCTGACTTTTAAAATATGGACACTTAGCTGTCCAACTCGCTCACAATGTCGGCACCCGAGGCCGATGCGTGTCTTTGCCCTCGGATGCTGCTGCCGCCATATTCGCTAAGGGAATCAGGAAATAAAGCCTTGCGGCCTCACTTCCTGGTTCCCTACTGTGCATGCACAAGTCACACTGCACAATCAAAATGGTCCCTCCTGTTTTTTTTATCTCCCAGAAGACAGCAGGAGAGGACAGGAATTGGCGTAGATTATCCAGATTCTGCAGATATCTATAGCCGGAAGTGGGTGCAAATACCTGTATTATACAGGTATCTGCACCCCCTGAAAGGTGCCAAATGTGACACTGAGGGGGGAGGGTTTCCGAAAAGCAGAGGTTTACTTGTTGTGTGAACCTCCGCTTTAATGTTAAAAAGCAGTCTTAAATGAAACCCCAACAGCGGCATTTCCAGCAATGCAGCTTTAAATTTGCCTATGCTCCTTCTGTACTCCACACAGAGTGTTTATAAGCTTACACTTTAGCCTGAGTCTGCTGGGCAAATTGTAGAATCCAGACTGTCAGGAACAAACTCACTGTAGTCCTCTGGACTCTAGTCATCATGATAGCACCAGAATCACAAGTGAGCATTATATGTAGTGGTCTATAGGCTAATGTAGTCCACTTCCCAGGTGACGTGTTATGACACGAAACGCGACGGGAAGACTCCATTGCCACCTCATCTTTATTTACTACATGCAATATAACTTCCATTTTCATGTAAGTGCAATTGCTTATTAAAATTCAGTATATTTTACGGTATCACGCTATGTTGCCTCCTCTCTTCTCCTCCATACCCTTTCATTGTTGAAAATATACCTGAGGGCAAGCTGTAAGCCATTTGGGCTAGTGCATACTCATCACCTGGACGAATGCATCTGTATTGAAGAGCCAATGGTCGACTTTGAGAGATCCCTCTGGAGTCCATATTTGCTCCCCAAGCCTGTTTGACTCATGAAATATACTTTTCTTTGGGTCCACGATTTCTGGTAAGCCTACATCCTTATCGGTGGAGGGCATTTCACTACACTCAAGAAGTCACTTGTAGCAAGATTTATGCTTCACCTCTTCAATGTTTGAAGTTTTATCACACTTGTGACACGTGGTGGATGTTATGTCACATACAGTTTTATATGGACAGTTTATTATTTTGTTCACTGATTGCACAGTAGTTTGAATTTTTGTGTGATTTCAATGGAACATTTGTACGATATATTTGTTATTCTCATGAGTTTTATATTACTTTTTGTATATGTATGTTTTATTATATACTGTATTCATCTAAGCGCTACACTTACACCAATCCATTTTCTATTTGCTTTTTTTCAATTAACTGTGTTAGCAGCTTTATTTCATATTAGCAGCGCAGAATTATCCACAACACCATTCTAGTCCACTTCCTACCACTAATTAATCAGCTGCCAACATTATTTCCAAGGACTCTATGTAATTGTGGTGTAGCAAGGTGCACCTATGTCAACAGTAAAGCCTCGTATACACAGCACAATTGTTGGACGACCAAGCTTAATGTGCATGCAATAAATGCTTTGTCCCATGGTGGAGGGCCCATTTACACTATTGCAATGCAGTAATGCACATTACTTAAGTTGGCAAGCTGTGGTTTCATTTATCTTTGAATTGAACCACAATGCACCTTTGCAATATAATGCTGTGCACTGCACTTGGTGTAGGAGTGATTTTTTTGATTTTCCATGGTGCACTTAGCATTCCAATAAATCAGCTGCCTTAACACAATGCACCTTAATAGGCACGCATTTAAAGGTGCTGTAACTGCTCTAGTTGGTGTGAATGGGCCTTGAAGAGCTTGGCATAGCCATTTGTCCGTGTTACATTTAAAAAATGATCAATTATTAAAAAAAAAGACACAGCAGCGTTGATTTATGATTCCGAAGCAATTAGGGCAAAGCTGGAAAAGCTATTTCCAAGTGAACCACCATAGTTTTAGTGATTTGCTGAAAACTATTACTGGCAGCAAGCAGTTTCCTCCTTGCACTGTTCCATTAGTGCAGATAGAGGCAAATTGGAGCTTTGTCAGCTTTGCACTAGGTCCTATTCACATTTTGCATTGCTGAAACTCATGTTCCCACTTGCGATATAGCGTGGGCCGATTTTCATGCGATTACATATTTACACTTGCATTTTGCTGCAATTCTTGCCTGTTTTGTCATGCAACAATCGTGGCAAAAATCGCACTGCGATTGAGGTGCCATTAAGGATGAATGACACCCAGGTGCATTCTCTGCTTTAAGGTGAAAAAAAAAATATATATATTTTGTCCCCCCCACCCCACAAAATACCTAAATCTGATCTTGATCCAGCGTTGTGCCCCAGGAGCAGCAGAGTTGCTGTCTCTCACTTCGTACTGCTGTCAATTACAGCCTGTGAGGAAAGAGGGTGGCGGGGCCAAGCCTCACAGTCTGTGTCTATAGAAAGGTTGCACAGCTCAGGATTGAGCCACAATGGAAAGCGGTTTCCTATGGTGGCACATAGAAAAGGGGAGGATGGGACAGGACAGTGCAAAACCATTGCACCATTGCATGTAAGTAAAAACATGTTTGCTATAAGCAAAAAAAAAAAAAAAATGCCAATACCATCACTTTAATTAGGAGATGGTCGTCTGTGAAATTTCCCATTTACTTCAGATCACAAGATAGCTAGTAGCTAGTCACATTAAACTTTAACATTAAATACATTTGTATCTTCTCCAATTCACTTTATTAGATTTAAAGAGCCTCAGGAAGATACTCCAGCATTCGCACCCATACAGGTAGCACCGAACCCATACAGGTAGCACCGACACCTTGATCCAATCACTGTGGAATGTGTTAGGGTAGATATTGATTGTTCAAGAACAGAATGGGATGTGTGAAAGCACTCTGTTCTAGTTACATAATCTCATCCAGGTGCTTGTGCATGAGAGCCTATGTAGTATCTAAAGGGAAACGCTAGACAGAAAGGTCTGGCTGTCCTCCACCTTGGATAAGGTAAGAAACGTGTTCAATGTTACAGCACAAATCCAGTTGAGGGTGACTAACTACTAACAGTCCTTTAAGGATCAATGATGAACCAACACAAAGATACACAGACTAACATCAGAGCAATGTAATACTGATGCTTCTACTCAGTTTTTTTTTTTTTTCTTCAAAGTTAACAACCTTTTAACTAATTTCCTTTGCAGTAAAGTTTTTACACAATGTTATCACAGTCCCTGAGCATAAGACTACACTACATGGAATGACATCTGTGTGATTTGATAATTGTTATCCACAGGAAGTTCGGCCAATAACTTCCTGCAGCTGAAAGACTTCTGCTCAGATAAGATACAAACATGAAATCTCTGGAAGTAATGAGGAGGAGATAGGCCATCGTTTCCTCTATGGAATCCACAGCCATGGAATCCCCTTGTGTACAGTGGAACTGTTGCAGTATAGCAAACCAGCACATTAATTCTGGCAGTCAAACTCAGATATATCCCAGTTATGATTGAACAGTAACAGAACTGTAGCTAAAATGCAACATAACCAGTATATATTTAAGAAATATATACTTCACTAATTGGACATCATCTTAAGCTAGGTACACACTATGGCCTGGATTCAGAAATGCTTTACGCTGGCGTATCAAAAGATACGTCGTCGTAAGTACAAATGTGCGCCGTCGCATCTTTGCGCTGATTCACAGAGCGAGATACGCTGAAAAACATGGCTTCAGCCGTCCGACGTACCTACGCCGGCGTATCGTGGGTGCATAGTTACGCTGGAAGCATTCGGCGTTCCCATTTTAAATATGCAAATGAGTAAGATACGCCGATTCATGAACGTAGATGCACCTGGCCGCTTCATATACGCGATTTGTGTGAGGCTTACGTCCGTCATATAGCAGGCACAGGTAATGCTAAAGTATGGGCAAGGGAGCGACGCTGGCGAATTTTACGTTGCGTACGCCGTTTACATAGTACTACGTGAATAGGGCTGTGCGTAGGTTGCATTCACGTCTTAGGCATTGTGCCGACGTATCTTAGGGAGTATATGCAACGTGATTCTGAGCATGCGCACGCATGCCCAGTTCGACCGGCCATTCATTTGCATGGGGTCACGCTTAATTTAAAAAGATGACGCCCACCTCCTTCCTACTTTGAATTAGGCAGGCTTGCGCCGGCAAATTTACGCTACGCCACCACAACTTACAAAGCAAGTGCTTTGTGAATACTGCACTTGCCTCTCTAAGTTGCGGCGGCGTAGCGTAAAGAAGATACGCTACGCCCGCACAAAGATACGCCAATGCATCTGAATCGCGGCCAATCAGTTTTTTTTTTCCCATTCAACCCAGTGGGCTGAACAAAAAAAAACTGAGGAGCTAGAGAGTAGATCGGTGTACTATCCAGGGGGCCCGACCAACCCCTCGGTCTCTGTTGAACCAGCCAATACTTGTGTGTACGGGGCTTTACAAATGTGTACATGAAAAGATGGCCATAAACATATTATTTGCCAAAACATTTTTTTTAATCATTTTTTTGTCCATTGCAACCACAACTTGAATCACCAGTAAAATATGGTTGTATTTACAGCATGCTTGGAACAAGTTTATGTTTTCCCATACCCTATATTCACCATATTCTACACACCCATCCTACAACCACAACCCATATTTGGTTTATTTGATATGGCTTAGCACACATGAGCATCAGTTGCTCATGTTTCAGCCCCCCTTTAGTCAGACTAGAGGCCAGCCAAGGAAGCAGGTGAGAAGAGTGGGTAGCATCAAAGTCCATCAGACACTGCAGCTCCAGCAAACACTTTACAAGCACCTGTGTATGCTGATAATTTTGGCGCCCTTAAGACTGGCCATACTTATATAAACTTTTCTTGTACAATTTTTCTTTAGATTTACCAAAACCACATAATATGAGGTCAAACCTAAACACTTCCAATTTGTATGCAATCAAACAGGCCCTTGCATTACATAGTTGAAGGTAAATCTAAAGAAAGTCCCAAGTAGATCCAACGTATATGAAGAGTATGCAAAGCACCTTATTTTGCCACAGAGAAATTAAAAATCCACTTAAATGATTTTCAGTGAGTGATCAAAAACTATGTTAATTTATATCTACAGGTAAGCCTTTAATAAAGCTTACCTGTAGGTACAGTAAATATCTCCCAAGCCTGCATTGCTTAGGAGATATTTACTTTAACAGTTGGTTGATGACGCAGCCACGACTCCTGTGCGCATGCGAGGAAGTGATGTCATTGCGACATGCCGCATACACATGACCGTTTTTAATGTCATGGAAAAAATTACTTCTCGACTTGATTCTTGTCAAGCCTGCCTTGCATACACACGATCGCGGAAAACAAATGCTCAAGAAAAGCACAGTAACCTAAAAAACGCGTACAACAGCACTATAAAGGGGAAGTTCCATTGGGATGGCGCCACCCTTTGGGCTGCTTTGGCTGATTTTGTGTTACCACGTGTTAGTAATAGTTTGGTGAGAGATGATTTGTGCTTTTCAGTCTGTTACAACGTGACGAATGTGCTTTCTCCATTACGAACGCCAGTTTTACCAGAACGAGCGCTCCCGTCTCATAACTTGCTTCTGAGCATGCACGTTTTTTCCCGTCATTAAAGCCTACACACAACTGGTTTTCACGACAAGAAAAACAATGACGTGAAAAACTACAAGAAGAAATAGAGCATAGAAAAATAGAGCATCATGAAAAATGTTCGGGAGCCTACACATGACCGTTTTTAACGACCAATTTAAAAAATTGAATTTTTCACGTCATGAAAACGGTCATGTGTACGCGGCTTCAGCCATTCAAATGGATGCATTTCACTAACCCGATAAAGAAGACTGGATGAAGATGGAAACCCTGTAAGCGGTAACAGTGCACCGCTGGGCAGCCTAGTCTTCAGGTAAGTCTTTCATATGATGCATACTAGCACATTATGCTCTTGCAGGGAGACGATATTTTTTGTTTTCCACAGTCTTAATGTTTTTTGTTGTCTTGCGCTATTTACATAATTACTGGTAGCAATCATTTAAAATTTCAGTCATAATCAACAACGTTACAACATAAACACATTCTGCTTGCTACAACTAGTAAGCTGCTGCTGGGATTATTACATATTAAAAATGATCATCCACAGAAAAATGATTCAACATGTTGCAAATCTAAGTCCACCATTTTTAGTACTGGTCTTATTAGTTCAATTGTTCCAAAATCATACCAGCCAACTCAGACAAGTGGATGCACACATGCCCAGTTACTACTTTATATGTTAGGGATGTTTTTATAAACAGCAAAACTGAAATACATACATTTGGAATATTATATATCTATGTGTCCAGGACCCATGAGATCCACTGTTTTAACACACAAAATAAAGTTTAGAATTGTTAAATGGAAGAAAAATATAATATTGTCTGAAGGTAGTCAGCATAGTTAGGTTTAATGTTTCTGCTGCATTCAACGTGATCCACATGCCAATTCCCCAAGCATATTTGTTCCCTGTGTAACAAAACTGATACCATTCTGCAATATCACTTTATTTACTTTCCGCTGCCCCAACACATGGGAAGCACAGACTTGCAGGTTATCTATGCTCAGTAGGTATGGTGCTATCCACATAGCAATATGTGAACATCAATCTTCCTACAGCTCAAATACAAAATTGGATTGAGAATTTTCAGATCAGCAGAAATCTGAGCCATGTTTAACACAAACACAAAGCCAAGTGATGAGCAAGATTACAAGGGAAGGTACCCAGCAATGAGCTCTGCACATCACAGATGGATATGAAGCTTTAAAGCAAGGTTATTTAAACACAGCCAGCTGGATTTCCACTGCCTCAACAGGATAACACAATATTCACTTTTCCTGCACTTTGAAGGCACAACCTTAGTTCTCTGTACTTATGTCAAAACCAAAGGAAGGAAAAGCCTTAAAAACAAGTAGTTGTAATGGATAAAGAGTGTCAAAAGATGCTTTGAGGGTCAAGACCATAAAAAACGCCTTGTCAAGCAACAATGACTGGATTTGTTTTTATTGTTTTCAGTTTAATAGAACAGCAAAAACTTCCCTTTTCCCATTTGCAATAAACAAATAAAGACATGTGTTACCATATGCAGCTTATTTGTGAAGCACAGTGATGAAAAGGAAATTATTCATAATAATCTGGGGTGTTACACTGGTATAATCATCCAACCTGAAGAATAATTTTCACATAATGAACAGAACTGAACATTTTCTGGTCTCTAGGTCATCATGGGGGACTGTAACAAGTCCTTTCTCCCTAATGAGGAAACATTCTGCCCATAAGCTCACCCACTGAGACCAACTTGCCATGCTGCACAGCTTCCGGTGCGCTTTGTGCTATAAGAATTGTGGTCAAACGTCTAATGAAACAGAGGGCAATATGTCACCCATGGAAAAGGAAGTATCAGCAGAGCGTTCTTATGAACGTTTATCAGTATCCCTAGCTGCTGTAAGTCATAGTGACTATGGGGTTTATTTACTAAAGCTAGAGAGGGCAAATGTAGTCACATTTCTGCATAGAAACCAATCAGCTTCTAACCTCAGCTGGCTCAATTAAGCTTAGGCAAAAAACCTGGACGCTGATTGGTTTCTATGCAGAGCTGTGACTAATTTTGCCCTCTTAAGCTTTAGTAAAAAAAAAAACACTACCACCAAACACCACAATACAAACAATTTCCCAGCACAAAAACAAAGACTGAATGGTTCCAACAATTTTCATTGAAATAGAGGTTCTTTTTGTATACAACTGCAAAAAAATAAAATAAAATGGAGGTCTTCAGCTAATGTTGTGTGAATCTGGGCATCTCATGTGTTCCTGCACCTTTAAAAAGAAAGGGGCCTCCTCCAAGAGATACTTGCTTCCAATATAAACACATTCATTACTGCAGATGTCTCAAGAGTTCTAGACTAGAGCGAAGGACCACAATTGCAGTTTTTTTTTAGTACTGTAGTGTGGCTTCACATATATTTAAAGTGGAACTTTCCCCATAAAAACATGATAAAAATGATGTTCTTTAGAAAGGACTATAAATTCTAAATTAATAAAAATGCTACCAAAATTACTGTTTGCTGTAAATTGCCCCCATCATTGTTCCTGTTTCTTTTTGCCAAAGGCTGCCATTTTGCTGAAGCCCCTGATCATCAGCAAATCTTTAGGCACAGTGACAACAATTAAAGAGCAACCAAGCATGTGCAGGGTAGGGTGAGTCAGTGTACTCCTGGATTTTAAACAGTATTGCCACTTATTTTTAATCCCTTACATAGCTATAGGTGCCCAGTCTGAAGTGATCTAGCAGGATTTACTTTTTTGACTAAAGTTCCACTTAGTTTTGTGCTTATTTGCTAGTAAGGGCCGGTTTATATCACGCCACACACATAGAAAATAACACAGGTGCAATGTTTGTTGTTATAACGCGTTGCAGTGCTCAGGTTTTATTCCTTGTTTTGTTTTTAATTTCTATGTTAATTCACTGTGTCATGAAGCATTGCAGTGCATTCTAACACAGTACATTGGTGTGAATAGAATCTATACAATGCAAGTTTTTTGCCTTATGTTCGCATTGGGACTTCACTAGGAACCCAAAGGGGCTGCTGTAAAGCAGCTACAAGCGTGTTGTGATTTTTTGTTTTGTTTTTTTGTATTGCAATGTTCTGTGAACTGCCCTGCCCAGATTCACCTTGCTTTTTCTAGGTATAAATTGATCCGAATAGTTAAAAGGTTATCAGGCAGAAAAAATATAAAAATAAAGATATACACATACAACACACCAGGTTCCATCTAAAAAAACATACTGTACCTGTAAAATCCTTTCCTCTGAGTACATTACAGGACACCAGATCATAGTCGTTGATGACTGGGATGTTCAAAAGCAATGCAATTGAGGGTTGGGCAAAACAGCAAAACATACTAATAGGCCCACAAAACAGACAAACAGAGGGATCAAACATTTAGAGAGCACCCTGAAGCATCAGAAGAGGCCTGACCAGTCACCTGGTAAAACTTAAAGTGGAAGTTTATTAAAAAAAAAATTGCAATGGATACAGTACCAGAGAGAACACTTACTCATAATGAAGTGTGTCTCATGACTTGCTGGCTTCTACTTACAATAAAAATCCTACGTCTATAGATGCTGGATAGTCTACAGTGGCACTCATTCAGTGTTACAGAGGTTAAAGTGGTTGTAAACCCTTTAAAACCACTTTATGCTACAGGTATGCCTATATTAAGGCTTATCTGTATCTACCCAGGATATCTTCGAAACCTGCCTGGTTTAGGAGATATCCCCTGTCCCCTGCATGTGGCGATATCATCGGCACATGCGCACTGGGGAAACTGAAGCAATGGCACGTATGTGCTATTGCTTCAGTCCGTGTGCTATTACCGGTGACTCCCGTGCACATGCAGCTCCAGCCAATTACAGCGCCGGAGCCACGATACCCAGAAGTAAGGCCCATTTACAAAACAATTTGTATTGTGGCTTAATATAGAATCCCTAGAGTTTCACCTTACACCTTACCATACACCTTACAATGTTTGCCATTACTTTCTGATCTGCATGGAGATAAATAGATTATTTTTCATTCAAGCCAGTGGGCTGAATGAAAAAAACCTGACACATGCGAGATGTTATGATGTCAATCTTCCCCGCTGTGCCTTTGTGTTCTGACAGCTGGAACTGCCCCCATGCCATAACACACTAATTGGCACTGGCAGCCATTGCCGGCCAGCGCTGATCAGATGCTGGTTTTTCAGCATGCTTGTTCGACAGAAGCTGGTTGTGAGACTAACTTCTGTATAACAGACAGCTGTACACATGAGCCACAAGTCAGCTGGTTCCTGCCGAACTGTCCGATATGCCCTATATTTGGCCCATGTGAACAAGCCTTATGGTATCATCCAGAATACAATGAAGGCACCCCTACAGCACACCTCTGCTCAGGCTAGGGACAATAAGGTTTTTTTTATGTACAACTACATATTCTTAATAAGCTGTAAAGATCTCTAAAACAGGTCCCTATTGACCTTTTTAAATGAAAGTAAAGTCGGGTACACACGGGCAAATATTGTCTGGTTCAACAGAAACCAGACGACATTTGGCCTGTGTGTATATCATCCTCCTGTTGAACAGACATCCAATCAGTATTCGATCAGCACAGGCAGCCAATCACTGTGAGCCCTGACCTGTGTGTTGGGGGCACAGGCCCCCTATCAAAACACAATAGCTCAGCGGGGGGTTCACTGTACTAACATCAGATTGATAGTACAACAAGCTCCTTCCGAGCACCTCAGTCCTTGTTTTCGTTCAGCCCGCTGGGTTGAATGAAAAAAACAAAAACAATAGGGTATACAGGCTTGATCCAACCTCAAAAATCACAACAAAATTCCAAATATTTTATTGAGCATAGTCTGCGCACAGGTTGACTTTATAATGCCTTTGCATAAGCTTGTGAGTGCCCTGGAAGCGGCAATGGTGCATGGATAGGCAAATCTCAAATTCCACTGAGAAAGTGAAGGAATGTCGTATACTACTCTACAATTGTTTTTTTTTTCAAGGTGATAAACAGTTAAATGTCCAAATTAAAGTGCATGGGGGGGGTGGGGGGTCATATTTTGACTTTTCTGTGAAAAAATCAAGTTTGCAAGAGAACACAAGGGTCTTTTAGTGCATGGAAGAGGCTATGCAAAAGTATACTGTTTCCAGAATGGAAAGGGTTACTATAAGCTCTTTTATCTATTATGACATCAATTTAAGGAATTGATGACCATCCTAAAAATATTAGTTAATTTAGAGCCCACCATGATTGCTTGTTTAATCTTTACAATACTGTCTACCTTTCAACTACATCTCAAGTAGAATGTTCCACTTTGCAGTGACAGGTTGTTCAGTACAGCTTTTTAAGTGCACAACTTGTTCTCTGAATGCTACCAAATGTTGGTGACTTAAGAGATGAATAGAATCTGCAGTGTCAGAAAAAGCCTGCAGACATCTCCAGTAAATGAGACACAAATGCTTCTATATTTTTAGCTCTTCTTAATTCCAGTGTGATAAGGCAATCAAATTTATGGTTCAGACACAAAAGGCAGACAATTTTGGAATGAGATTCAGCAAAGCACGTTTGCAGTTCTTATACACCCTCATCAGCTTTCATAGATTGAATTGGAATTATCGGCTGAATTACACTACCGCAGATTTTGATTTAAAGTGCACCCGCCAAATAATCCATTTTGGAATCCTCATGTTGGTTTGTTACTTTATTAGCAACTAGAGAAATTTCAAGCATGAGTATTAGAGTGACAATGACCATATTTACATGTCCACATAAAATTAAATGAAGGTCCAAAGCAAACATTGTTTTAGGTATATTGTTTTTTTTATAACCTCCCCTCCTCCCCTAGCATTCAGAATACAATACAATATCTTTATCTACATTACACTACTTTTCCGATATTATCTTCATTGTGCCTCTTTGTCCACTGTTACACAATATCTGGACAAAATCATCAGAAATCCTCTGAACTGAACATGTATGCCACTGCCTTCATTCACTTCCATTGAAAGCCTGTCCACAGCCAAACAGCCAGACTTTCCACTGAAATAAAGGAAGGCCGTGACGTGCATACGCAGGTACAGCTTGGAAGAGTCCTGAAATTAGGCAACAGGCAGGACTATCTTAGCATAAGGGCTGTAGTCAAGTATAAAATAGAGAATGGGATGGTGGAGCAAAACAGGATAAGAGATAAGCTTAAAAGGGTTGTAAAGGTACAATTTTTTTCCCTAAATAGCTTCCTTTATCTTAGTGCAGTCCTCCTTCACTTCGATTTTGCTTTTAAATGTCCCTTTTTCTTCTGAGAAATCCTCACTTCCTGTTCTTCTGTGTGTAACTCCACACAGTAATGTGAGGCTTTCTCCCTGGTGTAAAGTGTCATGCTCGCCCCCTCCCTTGGACTACAGTAGAGTCAGGACGCCCTCTACGTTGCAGATAGAGAAAGGAGCTGTGTGTTAGTGGGCGTCCTGACACTCCTGTAGTCCAAGGGAGAGGGCGAGCACGACACTCCACACCAGGGAGAAAGCCTTGCATTACTGTGTGGAGTTACAGACAGAAGAACAGGTGAAGATTTCTCAGAAGAAATAAGGACATTTAAAAGCCAAATTGAAGGATAAGGTAAGTAAAGGAGGACTGCACTAAGGTAAAGGAAGCTATTTAGGAAAAAAGAATTTACCTTTACAATCCATTTAACCTTTACTATGATCTTGGGCACAGGACAGTAGTCACAGCTTGTGTGCAAAAACTGCTGTAAAAATTCCACTGACCAGAAACTGCCCTTCCTTTTTCCACTATTGCAACAGTGTCCAAGAACTACACAGAATACAACCTATACAGAAGTTTCTATCACAAAGAACTACATGCTGAAATGCAATGGCATGCTCATAGATTTATGTATACTTAAGTGTCAGAACTTCTAGCATGAATATATTTCCTTAAAAATTGATGTCTGTCCTTAAGTGCCATTATTTCCTTAGTGAATTCTTTAGCATCACTTAGTATGAATAATGACATGCATAAAGCAGGATTTCTGAAACTTGCTGTTGGATAATGCGTTCGCTATGAACTAATACTGTGAATATATTTGTAACTTGTCTCGCTTGAATTTTTTTCTTTACGCAACATGTGGTTTGTTATGTTTGTATAAGAAAGCAAAAACAAACATTAAAATGTTTTTCACCACAAAAAATTCTTGAGCATTAAAAATAAATCATATCTTTACATATATTCTCTGTATATTATTTATTAAGAAAAGGAATCTAGCAACGTCAATCACAACAGTGCTTTATAACTGCGTAAACATTATGAGGATGTTTTAAAATGTTGTTTAAAAGTCAAAGTTATTTTTGACTACATGTGCTTTAAAATTCACTAAACTACATTTAAAAATTGAAAATGTTGTTTAAAAGTCAAAGTTATTTTTGATTACATGTGCCTTAAAATTCACTAAACTACATTTAAAAATGTACAAATTTGGAAAATCTGCCAATTTTTTTTCATAGCTCTGCAGACACATAGCAGAGATAAATTCATATAAATGCACAAAAAAGCAAGAAAGGACTAACCAGAGTTTAGAATTCTCAGGACTGGACAACAGACTTAATATATTTCAGATTATGATGACCAATATTGTCAGAGTTGTCAAAGACAAGCCTCAAAAACATTGTTTGCACACATTCCACAGTCAGTGGCATTCTTCCTTAAAAACACAATGCAAAACACAATGATATTGCCCAAAGGAGTTTTGAAAAGTTGAAAGATCACAGTTCATGACATGCAGATACCAAGATCACCACACACATACTGTAAGCTGTAGGCTGATAGATCACTTGCTATAAGCATTGTGTCCAATTACTCAAACACTGGAAGTCAGATGACACACCATTTATAATTTTTTTCCTCTTGCTTTGTGATAAAAAAGGAAGAGCTGACACTAAGTTAAAAGATACCAGAGATGTTTCAGTGCTTCAGGAATTTATTTTATGGCCGACTTATCTCACTAGCAAGTTAAAAATGGTTAATGTGTTTTACAGTGGTAAAATGACCCCAGAAAGGAACCTAAATCCAACAAATCTGCTATCTTAGGATATCTTCATTTGTCTAATTAATTCAAGCCATGTGGTTAGTATGAATACCTCTCATTTCACTCAACTTTTAACTTTTTTCACTAAAGATACAGTGTAAAGTCTTGTAAAAAATGTAATGACCAAGTAAAGTAAAATAACCTTGCACCTGCAAGAGGCCTCCAAATTATATAGCATTTACATAAGGAACCTTACCCATCAAAAAAATCCTCTGACCAGGTTTCCTTGTCATTTTATTAATAAAGCGGTTGGTAAATTATCAGAAATAAAACAAACAATATATTATCATACTGTAATACAGAACACTGCCTGCCACCTCACATTCTTAACCATTAGTTTGTTCATTACAACATAAAAAGAAAAATAGCAGTAACTATTACAGATTAAACCTTGAAAAACTCTAAAAAATTATCTAATTTTATACATTTTTATCTGACCTATAAACATACATATTAAGTAATTATACTTTTTTTCACACGTTTTACAACTTTTGATCATTTTGCTGTTCCAGAAAACGTTTTTATTTAACTATTTACTTAAGCAGCCCTGTTTTAAATTGCACTGATATTAGAAAAAAAAATCTAAAAAAATGTTCTTTTCATTAATGCTGGAAAAGAGCATACCCAGCTGAATTCATGTGAATCTAAGAAATGTCTAGAGCTCTATCATAATCGCTGTAGGCAGGGTGGAATGGAGGGTTAATTGTAGGCAGGTTTGATGAAGTCCAGCTGTGGGAGATTCCTTAACCCTCACACATCTAGGCAAATTTTGCAGCATATACTACACTTATTTGTCCTTCCCCAGAAAATGTTTACAAAATATTAATAAGACTATAGAAGAATTTATAATTGAAATATCTGTAAATTATTAAATACAATTTTAAAGGTTGAATTAAATATGTACAGAATGTATTTTGAAAAGCAAAGAATGAAATATTCCCTAAACATTTATTTTGTAAATATGTATTGGCAGTAGAAAGAAGTTGAAAATACATGTCATTCGGTCCACTGATCTATCTCTGTGTGCTATAACTGGAAAATACATATACATTTTGGACTTTCCCTTGCAAATTTTCAAAGTCCTGTATTTTTAATGAAGGGGTCACAACAGCTAAATTCAATGATTTTATAATCTTCCTCAATTATAATACATTTCCATTTTATCTTGCATGCCCCAGGTTTAACAGATATTTGCAATTTTGCATTTCACTTCACTACTGCTGTTTTAACATGACTATTTTATTAGTAGAATTATTATGTGCAATAGACCTACTAAGAGTAATGTGGGTAATGCAGTTTAGCTTCTGATAAACATACTATTTAGTATGGTCAATCACATTGCCTACACTTCATTTTCTTTAAACATACATCCATATATTTGGAGCTTATTTTCCATTTTATCACCCCCCCCCCCCTACACCCCTTAAACAAATTTACAAGACTCTGCCACTCCTTATTCTTGCAAACAGATGTTGTGGCCACTGACATTAGTACCATTCCCTTTAGCTGGAGGTAATAAACGATTAGCTACAGAGCTGTAGTGTAAACTTCATGTTATTCTTTTCTGTTCTACACCCAGAAAATGTCTAGGAAATTAATGCAACTATATCAGGATTTGAAATTAACTTTCGATAGCTACGAGCAATAAACTGCTAGGGGGTGGAAAACCTATTATAACTGTGCTGGCATCTGATTGCTAGTAGACAGTTAGCGCCTGCACATAACATTTCATATGATGAAATGTTGGATAGAACATAATCTGCCCCCTTATTGATTAATCAGTAATTTACTTATGAACTGATAAGGCATAACAGGCGATGCCAGTTCTAGTTAAATGACAGATCTATTACTAAAAGGTCAGGCTGAGATGCAGACTGTCCCAGTTGAAATGCAGAAATACTTTCAAATATGCCGTGTGTAAAAATAAAAAATAAAAAAGTGTGAGGAGGGGGGATAAGATTAAGGATGCAATTGGTTCTCTAAAATTATATAAAATGAGGACACAGGAATTAAAAATTACAAAAATATAACTAAATTCTTAATTTACATTTTATAACTACATTCTTCATTTAGATTTTTAAAAGTTAATTTAAATGTACTAGAAATAGACTTCAAGTACAGAAGGATGTCAGGAATATAGAGGCTTACCCCACAGCTTTCCCTCTCAAAAGTAGTATACTTTTAGACTTGGATCACACTGAATGCTTTCCATATTGTAGCATTAGCTGTGTAATTTGTCCACTGCCAAGGACTCTACACAACAAAGAGGTATTTCACATTGAAACAATTAAGAATTCCTGCTTGACCACTTCCTTGCTGGTGGAACTTGTAGCGTGCTCATAAAGAATACACTTCCAGCTTCTCCAGCAATGAAAAGGTCCATGAAATCCTCCAGGCTGAGCATGATACAACTGCACTGGGCATCAAGTACAGGCCTGACAGATTACTGTAGTTTATGCTGAAAGCTTGTCTCTTTCAATCTAACGTTTTGCATAAATGTCTTAATCACGTTTCGAAAAAAAAAAAAAAAAAAAAACAAGATCCCAATTACACATTTCAAAGCTCTGCTTGTTAATATCAAAATAGCTTCCCTTTTTATTTTTATCTGTACCAGCCTATGGATCTCTTTTAAGTATGTGAATATGTTAGCAGCAAATTCTTTTTTTTCTCTCTATGCATAAGTTGCTCCCAAAAGGCACTAGGTAAATGCCAGCGTCTCTGCTGGAAAATAAACACCATTGTCTCAGTTCTCTTTGTAGTAGAACACAGTAACTCGTAGGCAAAATGAGTTACACCTGTATAACGTCTCAGCCCATATAATATGTTTAATCACTAAGTAGTGTGATATTATTCTTTTCTCCCAAGTCTTATTTTAAACAAAAATAAATATATTCACTGCAAACAACAGGGGTCAATGACACTTGATTTTTTTCCTGCATTATATAACCTAAAAAACCCTTCTCATATAAATCAAATATTTTGATATTTTATATTATAGATCACAAAAATCCAAAAACTATACTAAGTCATACAAATGTAATCATATACTATACATTGTATAAACACTATTAAAAGCCAATATAGATTTGTTTTATATGTGTACTTTATTTGCCAGCAGTACAGGTCAAAAACAAACAAAAAAAACACACCCTCTTTTATATTATCAAATATTCTAAACCTTTAGACTCCCGCATATCCACAAAGATTTGACTGTTGTTTGAATATGTACCATTTCTGCTATTGAAAGATTAAATTTTTTGGTTAGCTAGAATATCATATACAGAAACAAATGTTAAAAAGAACTTTCCTACTTGGCCATAACCTGATCCAGTTTAATGTCCATGTTTAGTATCTCCTCTGGACTCAAACTTCTGCCATGCAAGTCCATCGGTATTTAGTAATTTTTAGTAAAATAAATGTATACAGACCTGCAGATAAGTTTAAAAATACATATTTTAATTAATAAGCTGAAGAGCACTTGGCCTACTACCGGTTTGCTCAAGGTCACGGCAATTGTTTCACTAAATAATTTTATACTTCTAAATGCTTAAGATAATCTTAATATGTTTTGTACAAGTAGACTAGGAACCTTCTAGCAGTTATTGAGGGATTTTTAGGAAATATAAAATTCAAAACTGAACTGCAGCAAATTCTGTGTCTTAATTTTGGACAGTTATTAAAAGAGTTTTGTGTTATACAAATGAGAGGCTTACTAAGGATATGCAAAAAGTAATAATAATGTTCATAGTGTAGTAGAACTTAGCAGTTTTCCCTTCCATCCATTTATATCACTGCAAACAATGAAAGCCGACTTCTGATTAGCTAATATGGATCTTTTTACCTTGCCCTTTGTCATGTTAAATAAACCTGTCACTGTTTTAATTATATAAATTTAGGAACAAGTGTCAAAATTACCTTAATGTCACATAACTCCCAATTTTTTTCTTTTTGTAAGAACAGTCCCTCTTCTGAGCTTATAATTTGCTCCTAATTGTATTTTACAGTTCACTCTCTATATGACTGTACTGTTAATTATTAAACACTAGCTGATGTTGCCCACGGCAAAAGGTTAAATGTTTGCATTTCTAACTTATTCCAAGAACATAAACTTGGAATGCATTGTAATGTAATGTCACTTTCTTCTTTTTTTTTTATAATCACCTGTGCTGTGATCTGTTTTTTGCTTTCGTTAATCACTGCTCGTGTCTGTAAATACATAAAACTGTATTGACAGTATGTCATTTTTTTGTCTCTGAGATGATATGAGTGTGGCCTATAAATCAGTGACTAAAAGATGCTCCTTTTTCCTGACAAACTTGAAAGAAATGTAATAACTACAGATAGTATACATAAACATGCTTTGTTCCATTGAACTGTCCTGTCTAATCTATTTGCTGTCATCTGTCATTCATTTGGTAGCAGTCAAGCAGGTTTCTGCTCAGGTGGTGGCAAGGATACAAGTGAACAACCCCCTTTGTTAATAGATAGATAGATAGATGTATTTTGCCTTATAACTTCTTAAATCTTGGCTGATCTTCATCTGACCCATTGTTAGAAAACATCTCTGACTTTAATTTCTACTCTTACTTCCTATCTAAAGATGTTCAGCCCACATGCTGGCTGGGAAGACTGTTGGCACAGAATATAAGCCTCGTCACAGGACAAACTGGGGCTTCTGGCTTTGATAGAAATTACATTTCCAGAGCATGAAACATGACTCTGCCTCTCTGGTCTAGTTACACTTGCTGCTCTAGAGGTGCTAGTGGTAGATCTATGAAATTAATGCTGCTGGCTGATTAGCGTAGCACTGTGCTCCCTTCTTTCTATAAATTATAAGTGTGGATATATTTTAATAAAACAATGATAGCACAAACCAAGAGATCTTTACTAAACATTCACGTAGGAAGCTAGAACAGAGGATAAGCAGTGCCCTCTAGTGTCAAATGGATGCTTTCTGTGACTGTACTCTACATGAATGTCTTCCCAAAAATAAATAAATGATGCTAATGCAAGTCATTCACATATTGCAGAAGTACTAGTTAAAGCATGGCTGGTAAGCGTATTACCATCAGCACCTAAAATACAGCAGTTTTTAGTTTTCTTAAAAATTATCTGTACAACAAATTAAAGTTATATTGTTTATATACATGTTGGTACTGTTTTATTGTGTACAACTCCTTTGCTTACTACAACTATCTTACTTAAAGTGGTAGTAAACCACACCAAATTTTTTTATTTTCTATTAAACCCTGCAAGGTAAAGTCATAACGTGCTAGTAAGCATTGCATACTAGCACATTATGAAATACTTAGCTTTGAATGAAGCCCTCCAGCAGCATGCCGTCACCACTGAGAGGGCTTCCATCTTCACCCGGTCGTCCTCCCGGATTGACATGTTCCAGCCGTCTGATTGGCTGTGCCACGGACCGCGACATGGGGCTCTTAAGAGCACATGCACCAGTGACATCACCAGCTGCATGCAGTGTGAATATCTCCTAAACAGTGTAGGTTTAGGAGATAATAAAGACTTACCTGTAGGTACTGTGAATAAGTGCAAAAAAAAGTTTACTTCTACTTTAAAGTGTATCCATTGTTAAAATGTTAAATCACATATTCATTTTTGCATAGTATTTTAAATATTTTTATATTCTACCGCTACACTGAATAATCTCAAAGTTTGTAAACTTACTTACTTTACTTTTACTTACACATCTTCCTTGAATTTTGTGATATTTATTCACTATGCCCTGTGAATAGGCACTGCCGTGTCACACATTTCACAGCCTGCCTTCTGAGCTACAGAAGCAGAGTCAGTACAGCAATCAGTGAATGAAGTGACCAATCCCCTGCACTCAAAAGGAGTGTGTTGGCAAGTAGACAAATACAGTTTTTGGCTAATCAGATATATGCGCCAGCTTTGCTGCCCCCCAACAACAGGCCAGGGAAACCCAAAAGAGTAACTGCAAAAACAAGAAACCGAGGGAGCACAAGCCTAGCGCATTACCTTTGTGATAGCTTTATTAATATAAAAAATCCACATGGCACAAACGGCAACATCAAATATATACATAAAAATCCACAATGTACTCTGTACAGTCTGAGCAAGTCCCAAAACGTGAGAAGCTTTCCAAGCAGCTGATGTGTTTAGAGGGGAAATACCATCTTCCTCAGAGCCAATTTTGGATGCTACATAAATGATTTTTATGTAATGCTTAAAGGGGTGTTCCACCCAAATGTAATGTTTATTAAAAGTCAGCAGCTACAAAAAGTGTAGCTGTTGGCTTTTAATAAACATTCACTTACCTTCTCCACGTTCCAGCGACGCGCCGACCGGGGCTGTGCTCCTCTCCCCCCTCCCCGGCCGGCGTCTTCATTCCGACTGTGGGCACCCAGCCGTGACAGCCTTTGGCTTCACGGCCGGGCACCCACTGCGCATGCGCGAGCTGCACTGCGCATGCGCGCGCAGCTTGCCGCTGATTGGACAGGCGATCGCCTAGGACCTGTCAGTGTCCTAGGCCATCGCCTACAGGGAGGGGCTGCAATAAGGCGATTAAGCCTAATCGCCTTACCAGCCCCTCGGCGGAAGCAGGAAGTGGGACAGGAAGTCCCACTCCTCCTGAAGTCCCCACTCCCCCCCCAAAAAAAAATTACATGCCAAATGTGGCATGTAAGGGGGTGTGGAGTGGAACAAGCGGAAGTTCCATTTTTAGGTGGAACTTCGCTTTAAGAGAATCATATGGTGTCCCACTAGATAGATGCTCCTCCCATCTAAAGACCCAGTTAGTGCTGTGGCCCTCAGCTTTTTTAATGTTTATGCTTATCAATTGCCACTTTAATTCCCCACTTCGTTTTCTCAAAGATTTTCATCATTATTGTACAACCGCTATGTTATCTATGCTATCCTGATTCTCTGGTGTCTCCATCTAGCCATGGCTTTTGGGCTCCTCTACCACCCACTCATCATAAATGAGGTACGCTGCCAATGCCATCAGTGATGCCAACAGCTGGAACGCACAGCTAAGACGCACTTCTGGGTGTGAGCTGGCGTGCATTCCAGCATCGCACATTTTACTCTAGTCTTTGGAAAAAATGTAACTTCTTTTATAGAATGTTTGTGTATTGCAGCAATGTCTACACTTGCATGTACAACAGCCTTGCTAAGCAATGCCCCACTCTTTAAGACCAATAATGGCATGTTATGATGACACATTGCATCCGGAAAGTATTTACAGCACTTCACTTTTTCTACATTTTGTTATGTTACAGCCTTATTCCAAAATGGAATTATTTTCATCAAAATTCTATCAAACAATATACCATAATGACAAAGCGAAATACGTTTTCAAGCTTTGCAAAGTAAAAAAAAAAATCACATGTACACAAGTATTCACAGCCTTTGCGCGATACTTTGTTGAAGCACCTTTGGCACCGATTACATCCAAGTCTTTGAGTATGCTGCTACAAGCTTGTCACACCTATGTGTGGGTGGTATCTCCCATTCTTCTTTGCAGGACCTCTCAAGCTCCATCAGGTTGTATGAGGAGCATTGGTTTACAGCCATTTTTTGGATCTCTCCAGAGCTGTTCATTCGGGTTCAAGTCTGGGTCACTCAGCCACTCCTTAGTTATCTTGGCTGTGTTCTTAGGGTCGTTGTCCTGTTGGAAGATGAACCTTTGCCCCAGTCTGAGGTCCAGAGCGCTCTGGAGCAGGTTTTCATCAAGGATGTCTCTGTACATTGCTGCATTCATCTTTTCCTCAATCCTGACTAGTATCCCAGTTCTTGTCACTGAAAAACATCCCCACATCATGATGATGCCACTAACACGCTTCACTGTAGGGGTTGTAATGACCAGATAAAAGGGGCCTGATTTCCTCCAGACATGATGCTTGCCATCCAGTCTGTTTAACCAGACTAGCAAATTTTGTTTCTCATGGTCTGAGAGTCCTTTATGTGCCTTTTGGCAAACTCCAGGTGGGCTGTCATGTGCCTTTTAATGAAGCTTGGCTTCCAACTTCTCACTCTACCATCTAGGCCTGATTGGTGGAATGCTGCAGAGATGGTTGTTTTATTGGAAGGTTCTTCTCTCTTCACAGAGAAAAGCTAGAGCTCTGTCATACAGATCATCGGGTTCTTATTCACCTCCCTGACTAAGGCCCTTGGCCCAAATTCGCTCAGTTTGGCTGGGCGGCCCACCCTAGGAAGTGGTTCCAAACATCTTTCATTTACAAATGATGGATGCCACTGTGCTCATTGGGACCTTCAATGCTGCAGAATTTTTTTTGTACACTTCCCCAGATCTGTATCTCAATACAATCATGTCCCAAAGGTCTACAGACAATTTCTTGTACTCCATGGCTTGGTTTGTGCTCGGACATGCACTGATAACTGTGGGACCTTATATAGACAGGTGTGTGCCTTTCCAAATCCCATACCACAGGTGGACTCCAAATCAAGTTGTAGAAACATCTCAAGGATGATCATTGGAAACAGGATGCACCTGAGCTCAATTTTGAGTGTCATGGCAAAGGCTGTGAATTCTTATGTAGATGTGACTTTTAAGTTTTAATAAATTTGCAAAGATTTCAAATAAACTTCTTTCACATTGTCATTATGGGGTATTGTTTGTAGAATTTTGAGGAAAAGAATGAATTTAATTAATTTTGGAATAAGGCTGTAACATAACAAAATGTGGACAATGCGCATACTTTCCGGACGCACTGTATATAATTTGTGAAAGTATATGATATTTGATTTGGGTTTTTAGTCCACACCTGTGTGTTTATTTACGAGACGTGTTTTATGTGTTATGTATTATTATACCCTCCCAAAGATGTAAGAAGCCTCCCTGTAGTGGGATACCATGTGATTTTCATAAGTATTATATAAAGATCACTGATGTAGCATCCAAAATTGGCTCTGAAGAAGAGGGGATTTCCCGTCGAAACGTGTCCGCCGTTTAGAAATCTTCTCACGTTTTGGGATTTGCTCAGTGAATCAGACTGTTTGGAGTACATTGTGGATTTGTATGTGTCTATTTGATGTTGCCGTTTATGAGTATACATTATTATACAGGATTATACAGGATTTAAATAGTGCCAACAAGATGATTAAGAGGGCCCTGCTCAGAAGAGCTTACAAACTAAAAAGGGTGGGGCAGGTGGTACAAAAGGTTGTAACTGTGGGGAATGAGCTGATGGAAGTGGTAAAAGATTAGTTGGAGACGTGATAGGCTTCCTTGAAGAGATGAGTTTTCAGGGATCGCCTGAAGCTAACAACAGTAGGGGATAGCCGGACAGGTTTAGGTAGAACATTCCAGAGGATGGAAGAGGCTCTGGAGAAATCCTGGAGACAAGCATGGGAGGAGGCGGCGAGAGAGCGATAGTAGGAGGTCTTGTGAAGAGCGGAGAGGACGGTTTGGGATAAGTTTGGAGGCAAGATTGGTGATGTAGCTCAGGGCAGAGTTGTAATTTGTAGTTAGTATTTTGAATTTAATTTGCTGGGCGATCGGAAGCCAATGTAGGGATTGGAGGTGAGGGATGACAGACACTGAGCAGTTGGTAAGGTGGATAAGTCTGGCAGCAGCATTCATGATAGACTGAAGAGGGGATAGCCTATGGAAAGGCAGGTCAATGAGAAGGGAGTTGCAATAGTCAAGGTGAGAAATAACAAGGGAGTGAATGAGGAGCTTGGTGGTTTCATTTGTTAAAAACATTTTTTAGATGTTACGGAGGTGAATTCTACAAACATTTGACAATGATTGGACTTGAGGCTGAAATGACAAGTCAGAGTCTAGGATTACACCTAGTACCCTTGCGTGAGGGGAGCGACTGATGGTTGCATTGTTGATTTTGATGGAAAAGTCATGGAGGGGGCACAGTCAGGGGGAATATTAGTAACTCAGTTTTAGAGAGATTTAGATTTAAAGGAAGTAGTGCGACATCCATGCTGACATGTCAGTTCGTAATGCGAGAGGAGACTGAAGGAGTGAGTTGAGGAGTAGACAGATAGATTTGGGTGTCATCGGGGTATAAGTGGTATTGGAAGCTGTGGGCGGTTATCAAGTGACCAAGAGAAGAGGTGTAGATAGAGTAGAGAAGTGGTCCAAAAACAGAGCCTTGGGGGACCCCCAGAGAAAGAGTCAATGAAGAGGAGGAGACAGAGTTGTAGATAACACTAAAGGAGTGCTATGATAGATAGGCAGAGAACCAGGAAAGAGCAGAATATTGGAGGTCAAGGGAACGTAGTTTATTGAGAAGGAGCGGGTAGTCAACCGTATCAAAGGCTGCAGAGAGATCAAGTGGAACGCGTATGGAGTACTGGATGTTGGATTTGGCAGATAGTAAATCGTAGTGAGTTTTAGTAAGGACGTTTCAGTGGAGTGCTGTGAGTAAAAGCCAGTCTGTAAGGGGTCAAAAATGTTATTTTCACTGAGGTAGGAGCCAAAATGGTTGTAGCCTAAGCGTTCTAGAAGTTTAGAGGTGAATGGGAGCAATGAGATGGGTTTTAAGTTGTTCAGGTTGGTGGGGTCCAGTGAGGGTTTTTTTAATTATAGGAGTGATCTGCGCATGTTTTAGAGGGGAAGGGAAGGAGCCACTAGAGAGGGAGAGATTTAAGATGTGAGTGAGGTGACGTCATAGATAAGCTACAAGGAGTAACTGCAAGTCTTAATCTGTTTGTGCCAGATCATATAATGGAATACTATTTTACAAGTGTTTTTAATGTGAGTGCAATACAAAGTTTTAATAATATAAAAGTTTTTACATACTACACTATGGTAGCTTCTCTGTGATTATGAACTTTGTCTAGAGATTAACACAGGGATCTCCATGAGAATAACTGGATAAAAAGAGAGGAGATACACAACAGTGCCTGAGCAGTGACCATCCTTAAAAGTAGTCTACACATCTGATTACCGCTGATGTTGGGAGACAGGCGTTTCTAGACCTATAACTAGGCAACAGGTACAGCACCACTCTTATATTTTCACTAGCTGGTGGAGCAGAAGATACAGCAAGCACTTACAGCACTGGGATTTGGGTTTTAAACACCAGTAAAATATTGGATGTAGAATATCACAGGTGAAGGCTATACCTAATGGTGGAATTCACACTCCTGAAAGAGACACTGCGAGTGGAATATTTCACTGACTGAAAATTTTCATTACACTATTACCTAATAGTGTTTTCACTTTTCAGCACTGGACATTTATTGTATTTATTTAGAATCACTAGACTTTATTGGAGTTTTTTATGAGAGCTGCGCAGCACTATTTATTTATATATCGGTCACGCAATGTAACCTTCAGTTGCCAAACTGCATCTTAGAATTAGATGGAGTGAAACCGATTACAAGAAGCAGCACCTTCATATCTTTACGATCCGTAATATCTATACGATCTATAATAGTTGGACTGAAAACCCTTCACTGAAATCCAGCAGCTCTTCAAAGAAGTCATTCACCTTTATATATATTATAATGTGGTATTTTTTACTGTAGGTGCTTAAACTGAGTAATAATACATGTATTACAATTACAAATGATAGTTTAAAAAACACAGAAAAGACAAAAAAAGCCAGGCTGAATATGCTGGTACTAGCCAGCAAAGCACGGCCGTAGGTGGTATGAGAACCCGCAGAGCCCCTTACTGAGAAGATGTTGAATACAAACTAGTGACTACTCAATGTAAGGCAGCATGGGCTGAATGACTAAATTGGAATGTCTGGGGCCCAGTCAGGAGGTTTCTGAAACACTGTGGATCATAATACTACGTAATGGTAGGTTTTGTACAAAGCTTTTCTATTTTTTTCCCATACTGGAACCATTATTTTTAACCCCTCCCTAACTAAAAGTGTCAGTAATGGATTGGAACATGCTGCTTTGAAGCCCCGCTGAATGTGAAATAATACAGGTGCTGCCTTCCAAAGATTAAAGTCACCTTTTGTTCTTATTTTGAGGACTGCGACTTGAAAATGGTAGTTTATATAAATGCAGCACAGGAATGTTACAAATATGAAGCAATTCAAAGCAAAGATAGAATAACGTATTTTCTGACACAAGTTTTGTTGAATTCCAGGTTCAGAGGAAGTAATTGTTATAGACCACTTTATCAGGTAATTATTCCTCATTTGTATGCTATAAGCAAAGCCAATAGAAATTGGAATGCAAATGAATGCTAGCTAGGCACACATGCAAGCAGTAGACAGTAGGATGACACACTGCTAATGATATTCAGAACTCCAGGTAAAAATCTAAATACTATTATCTCAGTTATAAACCCTATATCAGGGTAGGCAATTCAGCACTACAGCAGTGGTAAAACTACAAATTCCATAATACCTCTCAAGCCATGCCTGTAGCCATCAGAGTCTTGCAATGCCTTATAAGATTTGAAGTTTCACAACAATTAGAATGCAGAGGTTGACTACCCCTGCCCTATACAGCTCAAGACTTTTGCGCACCTTAACTACTTGGAGCCCCTACCATTGTAAATTGATGGCCACAAGGTGGCTCTACAATGCCGGGAGGACGTCTATTGATGTCCTTGGCTCTTCTGGCCACAGGGCGGCGCCCACCCACAGCGTCCCTGAGGTGCCGATGTCCGCCAGGTACCCAGGATCGGCCGTTACACAGACAGGGACGTGGATCTCTGTGTATAAACACAGAGATCCACGTCATGTCAGGGAGAGGAGACTGATGCTGTGTCCCTTGTAAGTAGGGAAACAGATCGGTCACCTTCCCCAGTCAGTCCCCTCCCCCCACAGTTAGAATCAATCTTAGGGAACACATTTAACCCCTTTCCCGCCCCCCAGTGGTTAACCCCTTCTCTGCCAGTCACGTTTATACAGTAATCCGTGCATATTTATAGCACAGTTTGCTGTATAAATGTAAATGGTCCCAAAAATGTGCCAAAAGTGTCTGATGTGTCCGCAATAATGTCGCAGTCCCAATAAAAATCGCAGATCGCAGCCATTACTAGTAAAAATAATAATATGTTGTAGGCGCTTATACTTTTGCGCAAACCAATTACTATACGCTTATTGCGTTTTTTTTTCTACCAAAAATATGTAGAAGAATACGTACCGACCTAAACTGAAAAAAAAAATCTTTTTTTTTTATTGGGATATTTATTATAGCAAAAAGTAAAAAATATTGAGTTTTTTTCAAAATTGTCGCTCTTTAATTGTTTATAGCGCAAAACATAAAAATATCACCAAAAGAAAGCTCTATTTGTGGGGAAAAAAATTTTGTTTGGGAGCAACGTCGCACGACCACGCAATTGTCAGTTAAAGCGACGCAGTGCCGAAAGCTGAAATTTTGTCTGGGCAGTAAGGGGGTATATATGCCCAGTGAGCAAGTGGTTAATTCATGATAATATAATATTACTTAGTCACCTTAACCCTGCTCCTACCACCTCTTGCCTGCAATTGGACAATGACAGAGCAGCAGCAAACTAATGAGGCACTTTCTCTGATCTTCTCTCCTATTCACAGAAAACACTGTGTAAAACAGTTTAAATTGGTTTAGAGCATCAATTCTCCTCCTTTTTTTTTGCTTGGAATTACTAAAGGGTGGCTGGGTGCACTGGCTTTATTTGACTATGTGTTGAGGTTCAGTTTCATACATAAACAAAATGTTTAGGTTATCAGAGGAGGTCTGCAGTAAGTGCACCCCTCAAAAACTTTTTAGATTTTTTTTCTCAACGTATTTAAACAGGTAAACATTAGATCTTGAAAAACAAACTTGTCCACCACCCTCATCTATAGCTGGCCATCGCAGTAAGCAGCACTGGAAGGCTGAAACAAATACCAACAAAAGCCTGGGGAATGTCCAGGAAAAAACCAAGCCTACTTACCGACCAGGTTACATCTAGCATCATGGCATGCAGGGACGGGTTGATAGTTCTGTTATCAATCTTGAAAAAAGGTTCAACTCATGTAGGGTGGCATGTGGTTGCCATCATCCCTTTAACGTGTTAAACAATTGAAATAACCTCAAAGGGGTTGGGACCTGTTATCAATCTTAAAACAGAACACAGGGAAAGGGGCACATGGAGGATGAAATATTTTAAGCTTGGTTTTGGATAGAGAGTGGACTTTGAGGAAGTGGTGTGACATCCAGACTAATATGTTTGTTAGTAAATTAGTGGTGCATAAAGAGACTGATGGAGTGAGCTGGGGGGGTAGAGAGATTTGGGTGTCATCAGCATTAAGGTGGTATCAAAAGCCATGGGAGGCTACCAGGGAGGAGGTGTAGACCAAGAATAGGAGAGGCCCAAAAACAGAACGTTTCAGGACCCCAGTGGAAAAAGGAAGAAGAGATAGGCAGTAGAATTGTAAGTGGCACTGAAGGCGGGATAGTTATGATGAGAACCAAAGAAGAGTAAACTCATGAAGACCAAAGATGTGGAGTTTTTTTTGAGGGGGGGGGGGTGGTCAATCATATCAAAGGCAACAGAGAGGTCCAAGAGTAGGAGTACAGAATAGTGTCCAATCAATTTAACCATTAGAAAATTGTTTGGGAGTTTTAGGAGAGTAACTTCTGTGGAGTGAGGAAAATCCAGACTGAAGGGCATCAAGAATGTTATTCTCAATGAGGTGGACACCAAACGAGTTGTGGACCAAATGTTCAAGAAGTTTGGAGGAAAAGGGAAGCAAGGAGATGGGGCGTAGGCTGTTAAGATTGGTGGGGTCGAATGAGGGCTTTTTAAGTATAGGGGTGACTAGTGCATGTTTTAGAGAGTCCGGAAGACGTAAGTTAGAGAGTGAAGGATGGAACCTACAGCCAGAGGCTAAATGCTGTACTTGCAAGGCAACAGGTTCCAGGGGGCATGTGGTTATGTGGGCTTTGTAAAAACGTTTAGCAACCTCATCTATTGATAGGTTGAATGATGGAAGTATTGAGTGGACATGGGGTTTATTTACAAAAAGGCAAATCCACTTTGCACTACAAGTGCAAACTACAAGTGAAAGTGCACTTAAAAGTGCAGTCGCTGTAAATCTGAGGGGTAGCTCTGAAATGAAGGGAAGCTCTGCTGATTTTATTATCAAATCGTGTGGAAGCTAAAATGCTATTGCATGTCCCCCTCGAATCTATAGCGACTGCAGTTCCAAGTGCACTTTCAATACAAATTCAAGTGCAGTTTGCACTTGTAGTGCAAAGTCAATTTCCCTCTAGTAAATAACCCCCATGGAGATGTACATTAGTTAAAGTCTTTTTGAGACTTAGTCTTACACAACAGACAATAAAAAGTGCAGCTATGTTTTTTGAGACATTTGTGGCATCTGTTTGCCAAAATTGTAGGGAGCAGGACCTGATTCTGTGTGTAGTAAGGGAGGGTGGCAGTAAACTGTTGTAGACATAAGTGGCTAGGTTGGGGTAGGACCGGGGTGATATTTTGTCATAGAGGTGGCAAGTTGCAGAATAGAGAAGATAAGGGTTAAAATGGCAAAGATTTCTACAGGTAACAGTTAGGCGGGAGAGTGTGACAGTAATAAGCTAGTGATCCAAGGGAGGAAAATAATTATTGGGAAGGTTGCACTGAGTGCAAATATAAGAGAAAACAAGGTTAAGAGTGTTGACATCAGAGTTCGTAGAAGCATGTAACCAATTCTTTAGGCCAAAAGAGGAGGTTAGACTGAGAAGTTTAGAAGTAGCAGGAGTGTTACTACTAACAGGAATGATAAAGTCACCAAAAATGATTGTGGGAATTTCAAAAAAGAGAAAAGTAGGGTAGCCAGCCAGAGAAGTCATCAAGGAAGGTTGATATTGGCTTAGGGAGGCAGTAGATCACAGCAATTCCTAAAGAAACTGGAGAAAATAGATGAAAACAATGTGCCTCAAATGAAGAGAGTGGCAGAGGGAGGCGAGTAAAAAACCTCAAATGTGCTTTGTGGGGATAGAAGGGTTCCTGTGCCACCACCTTTCTACCCACTGGGTCTAGGAGAGTGAGTCCAGAGAAGGTTACCATGGCAAAGGAAAGCAGGAGAAGGAGAGTCGGAATCATGAAGCCAAGTTTCAGTAACAGCAAGTAGATAAAGGAGTTAGTGATAAAGAAGTCCTGAAGAGAGTTTGCATGTTCCAACACTTCCATTCCAGTACCAATTCCAACACTGACCACTCTGACACTATAAGCTGTATTGTGGAAGCGAAGGCGTAACTTTAAAATTAAAGCTTAATTAATGTCACATTATTGGCATCTAATTCTGTAAATTAGGTACCCACGATCGGCGGTGACAGCAGGGACGTGGAGGTTAACACAGAGCTTCACGTCCTGTCAGGGAGGGAGGAGACCAATCTGTGTCTCTTGTACATAGGGACACAGCATCGGTCACCTCCCCCAGTTAGTCCCCTCCCCCCACACAGAACACACCCAGGGATAACATTTAACCCCTTCCTCACCCCCTAGTGTTAACCCCTTCCCTGCCAGTCACACTTATACAGTAATTAGTGCATTTTTATATCACTGATCGCTGTATAAATGTGAATGGTCCCAAAATTGTGTCAAAAGTGTCCGATATGTCCGTCGCAATATTGCAGGCCTGACAAAAAAAAAAAATCACAGATCGCCGCCATTACTAGTAAAAAATAAAAATAAATCATAAATCTATGGCCGCGTACACACGATCAGACATCAGTGGTCTGTTGGTCTTATGTGTGTACACACCATCGGACCAAAATCCCATCGGACCAGAACGCGGTGACGTAGAACACAACAACGTGATGAAAAAACTAAGTTCAATGCTTCCAAGCATGCGTCGACTTGATTCTGAGCATGCACGTGTTTTTAGTCCGATGATTTTGTGTACTAACTATCAAACCTGTCCAACGGACAGGTTTTAAAGCATGTTTTGAAACTTTGGTCTGCTGGAAAACGGTCCGATAGGCCATATACATGATCGAACATGTACGCTGAAACTGGTCTGCGGACCAGTTTCAGCGGGCATGTTCGATCGTGTGTACGCGGCCTAGACCCTATTTTGTAGGCGCTATAACTTTTGCGCAAACCAATCAATATACGCTTATTGCTTGCGATTTTTTTTCACAAAAATATGTAGAAGAATACGTATCTGCCTAAACCGAGGAAATTTTTTTTTTTTTTTTTTAAATGGGATATTACAATAACAAAAAGTAAAAAATATTGTGTTTTTTTTTCAACATTTTCCGTCTTTTTTTGTTTATAGCGCAAAAAAATAAAAATCGCAGAGATGATCAAATACCACCAAAAGAAAGCTCTATTTGTGGGAAAAAAATGATAAAAATATAATTTGGGTACAGTGTTGTTTGACCGCCCAATTGTCATTAAAAATGCGTCAGCGCTGAAAGCTGAAAATTGGTCTGGGCACGAAGGGGGTTTAAGTGCCCAGTAATGAAGTGGTTAAAGCTATCAACCTGTATAAATAAGAATACTCTCTTGTGGGGATAAAATACCTATATTTTTTATCTAAATTTACACTATATAAAAAGCATCTATTAGTATAAATTAAAGATGTAATCAAGCCAAAAACATCTTGATATCATCTAATGACAGAACCGTATGGAGCTATATACAGAACCAAGTAATTTTATTCTACAGGTCACATGACTGCCAATATGTGAATTTAAAGGGGTGTTCCAGCCGCAATTTTTTTTTAAAGTCAGCAGCTACTAACAGTGTAGCTGCTGACTTTAAATAAGGACACTTACCTTGTCCTACTTGCCCGCGACTATGGGAAACAGGCTGTGAAGCCGTACGGCTTCACTGCCCATTTCCTACTGCGCCTGCGTGAGTCTCACGCTGGCTTGTGAATGGGCGGCTGCTCTCTGAGAACACACACAGTTCCCAGAAAGCAGCGCGCCCCATTCACAAACAGAAGAAGCAGAAGAAAAGACACTGCGGTGTGGAAGAGGCAGATTACGGACTTCCGCATAGCAACAGATATTTCGGGTGAGTATTTTTTTTCACATATTTTTTTATTTTTTTATTTTTTAAGCTAGATGGGCAAATGTGGTTTTCCTGGGTGGAACTCCGCTTTAAAGACCTCCTAAAGTAGACATGTGAAATGATGTCTTACCTGTGCCCCTCCTGGGGGTCAGTAGGAGCCAGGTTGTGTTTTTCATGCTCTCATCATCACACCCTCAAAAGTAATATATAATATAAAAACAAAATCAGTCTCTTAGTGGTTTGCAGAAACAACGTATTTTTCCGTTCCTTATTCAGATCTTTTGAACATGGACAGGAAAAGTATAGGCCATGAAAACGTGCCAATGAATAAACCCTGTTCTGCTCACTTAAGGGGGCACTAAAGGAAATTATTATTTTTTGCTGAAATGACTGTTTACAGGGTATAGAGACATAATAGTTAACTGATTCCTTTTAAAAACGATTAAAAACAGATAAAAATCAATCAATCATATAATGTGCCTGCAGTTTCACTTTCATTTTTGCATCTAGCTTAGTTTTTGCATGTAATTTAATGCCTTTGTGCTGGACAGTGCCATAGAGAGTGATGGTTAGTAAAACGAAACTGGAATCTCCCAGTACTGTGGTCATCAGGAAACAGACAACCAGGAAGTGTCCAGAACAGAGCAGAATTACAGAAACATCAGAGCAAAAACGAACAATGAGGACATGAAACCAGGACTGCAGTAAGTTAAAGGAAGCTATTTAGCTAATTCCTTTAGTGACCCTTTAGGTACATGTACATGAATATAAAAATATTAAGACCCCCCAGATTTTTTTTACAGAACGTATAGGGTGTTTTCTTGAATTGCACCTAGGTTATGTTTTATAGTCACTGTACATAACAGAACACTGCTAAAGCAACCAGGATCTTTTTGTGAATTCATGGCTTGCTTCAAGTCTGAAAGAGGGAACACCCACATGCACAAGAATGACATTTCAAAAAATATAAATCCACCTTAAAGTGGAACTGTACTCATAACAACTTGATAAAAAAATAAAATTTCACTATTCACTTCAATTCACACAAACTTTTTTTTTTAGACATTACATGTATTTGCAACACAGGTACAGTATGTAACTACTCTATGTCCTATGCACCGGAAAAAAGGCCTACCTTTATCATGGCAAGACACCTAAAAAGGATGAGTGCATCATAACCAAGAATAAGAATAAAAAAGAAAGAAAGAAACATTTGCAAGAACCTTCACATTCTCGGTCCAGTATTATTACTTTTTATCCATACATTAAAGTCTGTTAAGGCAGATCTACAAGCAGTTAAAAACATAGATGTTCAAAGCTTTGCGTATTCCTATAGAAAATCAGAGCTATACTATTCTTACATGGAAATAATACAAACGGTCTTGGCTTAGGCAGTATGGGCAAGTTAGGTATCTCTCTGGCAGCCAGCACATCCAGCAACATTATGGTATATCACTCAATGTCTGATGAATGGTGAAAGCTCAAGATACAAAGAAAGAACACCAGTATTGAAGTGGGCAAGTTCCCAGGACCTCCTTTTGTGAGCACAGCTAATAAAGCGAAAGAGAAGTGTGTGTCTTCTCTGCACCATTATCACACAAACACCTTTTAACAAGTGCTAACAGCCAGGACAAGATCTCAAGTGATACATAGCTAAAGAACATAATAGATTTCCAACACGTTTCCTACAATGGGGCTGTCAGGTGACTGAATAATTTCTTTAATGTTACTAACAAAATCAGTTAATGTTAGCCCAGCCAGCTGGACAGAATGGCCCAGATAATTTGCATCAGGTAGCACCAAATGCAATTAAATTGCCTACCACTCAATAATAAATGCAGAAAATAAATTAAAAAGTACTCATATTTATGATCTAGACAAGCTCTGATTGTGAATACTTGTTGTCCATAAATAACAGATATAATGGCACAAGACAGATAGATGGTGAACTCCCCCCATGCCCTACAAAGCACACTTGATCATACTGGTGGAAGAAGAAAAAAAAAAACTAATTACTAAGGCTACCAAGAAAGGGAGGCAGTGTTTTTATCTGATATCCTGGCCTATAGGGTGTCTTTGTGTGTGTGTGTGGTTGCTTTGAAATATTCAGCCTGAAAGCATATCTGTAAACTTTAGAAATCACAAGCTTTACTGGTGTGTATGTATGGACTATATAAATGCAACTGTAACATATAAAGACATATCAGTGATCTGTACAATAAAATGAGTTGCATGTACAATAGATCAGAAGCTTATAAAGGTTCATTGTCTATACAGACAGCCCAGGGGCATATAGAGGCAGAGAATTAGGTTACAGAAGTAGCACTACCCCCTAGTCCTTATATGTTCAGGCATTGTGAAGATTTAATGCAACAACATACCCAACTAAGGGCCTGTATTGATGGGTTATGTGTCTGTGTCAATGATATCACTTTGAGATGCTTCTAAGATTTAGAATTCATTGACTTGGTGCATTTGCCCTATAGTTGACCTACTTCAAGTGGGTTTTTAATACGTCTAAACTTGTATGTGAATATAAAACAATTTGAAGCTAGAAAAAATGATCAAAACTGGGCCTAACTTTCCCCATGCCATACACGCTGTACACATTGATGAGTGAAGAGGAAGAAACAGCAGACCCTGACCTGCTACCTGTGTTCTCCTCCTACAACAGTGTCTCAGCACCTTCCCCCTGCTGTTCGCTCAGTCTAAGAGAGGAACACTGATGTTACTTTTGGCAATCAGCTACAGGTAAGTCTTCGATTTAGGCCAGGGATCTGGAAATCATATTGATTATCCAAGATCTCCAGCCAGACACCAGTATGTTTCCAGATTATAAAAAGTGAATGCTAACTTTTCAGATCTCTCTAACAGATATCTGAAGCAGAAAATGCAACTTACAGAGACAGGGGTTGGAAAAAAATATGGAAACATCAGGTAAAATACAAAAAAAAAATACCTCATATGATGTTGGACCGCCTTTGGCATCCAAGACCGCCTAAATTCTCCTGGGAATTGTCAAATATTATTCCAGGTCACAATTCTGCACAATGTCCTTTTGTCTCTTTGGGTCTTGACCATGTCAACCATGTTTATGCCATCGTAAACCTTTGATAATGTACCTCACAACACCACAAATTAATTGGCAATTTTAGTTACAGAGGCATCAGATAAGCGGGCACCAACAATTTGCCCTCTTTAAAACTCGGTTGGCTCTGACATAATTCAATATTACTAGCAGCGCACACAGTGAATGAGGAAAGTGAGGCTACCCAACTGTTAGCTAGGCGTTTCATCACACAGGTGGAAGCAAAAAAATGCGAGGAAAGGGGATAGGCTTTTCCCCCAGGAGTCTGCAAACCATTGCACCCATAATCAGTGGATCACTGGTGCAATTTCAGGCTCCTGTAGACATGCTTTCGGCTTTCTGCTCGTACCTCTGTATGGGCTTTCTGTTAGAAAGATGAAGGAAATGTCAATGGACTATGAGGGCAGTCATCAAAGACCTTGCAGTTCATTCAGATCTACAAGTTGTTCTGCCACAGTGGCAGTTTATTCATTCATAGATCGCTTTGAATGAAGAAAGCAGCTGTGCGGATAGAGCCCTGCACAGCCAAGCTAATTTTGATTTTGACAGTGGCTGTGGGGAGAAAACCCCTGCCTGCTGTCAAGGGGAGTGGGGGCCCAGGGGGTGAAGAGGAGTGTTGGAGCGTGGTAAATGCTATACCTTAAATACAGGTGTAACATGTAACATGTTCCAATGACAAAATTAGCAGTTAAGCCTATGAAAATGTAAAATGATCATGTTCATTGTCTCAATCACGGCCCTATCTCTGAGCTCATTGAAATTCCACTTAAACATAATGGAGCAAAAGAGGAAGGTTGTATGGCACATAATCATGTGAAAGAAGGCTACCAATGCTAAAATTTGGTTGCAAGGAATTACACAAAATATTTACTAAAGGTGAACTGAACTGACATTTTGATCTTTGCATAATAGAAACATTTTCATGATAGCATTAGAAGTTAACTATTAACTATATACATTTTCCTGTAGTTCATCTGGAATCTACCACAGCCAAGTCGCTGTTCTTTTGCAGTATAATAAACAGATTTAAAAATAAATGCCACCCCCACTAACAAATACAGCATATCTCCATCTATGTTGCACAGTGGTTAGGTACTGAGCACGGTTAAATATTATAAATTGTTTAAAGACAACACAAGTGTTGCCAAAGCCTGGGAACAAATATTTGGACAGCTATCAAAATCCTGTGTGTGCAGTTATGAAAGAAAAAATACATCAGGACTATGCAGATTTCTCGGCTCTGTTTATTTCTCAAAATCAATTAGATTATCATCTACAGAGGACATTTCTGCATAGGGGATATCATATTTACACTATATGGCTAAATATTTGTGGACACCAGACCAACACACCTGCTTTATATAGCCAAAAGTATGCATACTTCACCCCCCAAAATTATTGGGTTCAGATGTTTCTAGGTTAGTTCTACTGCACACAAGGACCGTTGGCACTATTGTGGACTTCTAACCTTGCGGCAACAGTTTGAGGAAGGAACTTCTCTGTTCCAGCACAACTGTGTTCCTGTGTACAAAACTAGGTCCATAAAGACATGGCTTGATGAGCTTAAGGAACTCTACTAAAAAAAAAATTGTTTCGTTTTTATTGACGTTTAAGTGAGTACAATAACATAAGTGAGGTTTACAAGTTCACATTTATACAATATATATTATGTTAAGTCTAGCGACTCTGATATACAGAGTTTTTATTTTCAATTAACACCAGTAGAGTGCTTATAGTTGTATTGGACTTCTGTCGATAATGTGAACCTGGGAGAAAGTGCAAGGTGAAGGGAGTGGGAAAGGAGATAGAAGGGGGATAAGGATAAAAAAAATACAAATTAGGGTGACCAAAGTAGCAGTCTAAATTATATAATTACATACTCCATTGCCAGTTGGACTGCAAGTATTGAACCATACATTTTATCATGAAACCATAAGGACCATGCATATACAAATTTAGCATAGGAGAGGTTTCTAAGAGCAAAATGCTTTTCCATGTCGCATTGATAATTTAGATCATCGATAATCACATAAATTGACAGCAATGTGGAAGATTTACACAGCCTGGAGATGTTGATTTTTGCTGCCTATAGTAAATGTATTATTTTACTTCTAGGTTTGGAGGGAAAGTTTTCTGGATCAAGAAGTAATGCTATATTGGAGTTAGGGCTGGTCTTCAACTTATCTCAAATATTAACCAGTTCAATACTGGGCATTCCATCCCTTTCCTGCCCAGGCCAATTTTCAGCTTTCAGCGCTGTCACACTTTGAATGACAATTGCGCAGTCATGCAACGCTGTACCAAAACAAAATTGTTGCAATTTTGTTCACACAAATAGAGATTTATTTTGGGAGTATTTAGTCACCACTGTTTTTTTTTTGCTAAACAAAAGGAAATAAAAAACAGTATTGATGGGCATACTTTATGGGCACTGATAGGCGGTACTGATGGGCACCGACTGGCATTACTGCACTGATTATCAGTACAGACCCCCTCTGTCAGGAGAGCTGCTAATCGGCTACTCATGCCCTGTCAGCGTGGATAGAGAAATAGCAATAACGGGTACTTCCTAGTTACACTATGGTCAGCTGTGATTGGATACATCTGATCACGTGGTAAAGAACCTACGTCTCAGGCTCGTTACCGTGATCGTAGATGGGGTGTGTCAGATCGACACACCGCACTACCGATGGCAGCACTTGCAACCCCCAGGAGCGCACACAAGCGGCTCGTTCTGAAGGATGTCATATGACTTCCAGACAGAACGAGAGAGTTACCGCCTGGCCGTCATTTTGCTATAGTCTGGGCAGGATAAGCTTAAGGAAACAATATTGTTTCAAAAGAATCTAATTGATTTGAAGGATTCCCTTGCATTGGTGCCAGCAATGTTGTGGGTGAGTAAGATCCATTTTTGAAAGTCTTACATACAGGTGTCAAGTATCATTGGTGGAGGAGTTTTAAATATGACCCCCAGTGGGAGTATCTGGATGTATATAGGAAGGACTGCCAAGCTTGTTCTGAGATGTTTTGATTTAGTTCCACTTCCCATTTATTCAAAGAGGGTGTTCTGAGGATACAGGTTTGATTGGTGAGGTAGGAGAAAAAAAAGGGGGAATTCCCTTACCCGGATATTTAGGGTTGTCAAAATATTGAAAAACAGGTAACAAGAGGGTGGCATTAGGGGGGAACCTTATTGGAACGTAGACAGTTTCTAATCCTTATATAAGTAAAGAGGGAAGTAGAGAAAATGTGTTTTGTATATATTGGAAAAAGACTTGTTTATTATCCACATGGAGACTTAGTAGTGTATGTATTCGATTACGTTTCCATGAAGTTTAAATATGGTATCATGCACTATAGGGTATTAATGGAAAGTGGTATTGATCTTAATTCTGAGGATTTAGAGGACAGTAATATGGACCAAGCATTAAATGATGCTTTAACTCAGGGGTGGCCTAAAGCAAGGTTCACCTGATTTAAAGTTCTCAGTGGAAGGAGATTTTGTGGCAAAAGTGGGCGAAACAATAGGGATTCCATCTTGGACCAAATTTTTTTCTCTAGCGGTTTGCACTCAAAAATATATTTGGCCCAGAAGTGTGGCTTGGTAGTAGAACAGGTGAGGGAGGCCTATGCCACCTCTAGGCCAAAGGATCAGAATAAAAGTAGTTATTTTGGGAGTTATTGTAGGAATGGCTTGCGTTTAAAAAAGATGGGCAGTCGAAGGGGTCAAATAAATCCCTAAGTATGCAATTGAGTGTTTGGCCCACACAAACATGAAGGTCCTGGCAAGAGATTGTTGAGTTCTCAGAGGCGTGTGTAAAGTTAGGATCAGGGATTTGTTCTGGTTTCATTTGCAGTACTAGACTGCTCTATATCGATTAAGAATGTAACATATTGTAGGGATGGTTTGAGAGGGATTGGTAACCATCCAAGATATCATCTGCAAAACAGACACATTTTGTGTTCAGATCCATAGTATAGGATGCCAGAGACTAAAGGCTCCTTTTGAAGCTAGAGGCTCAATGAGGAGTGCAGAGATGATAGGGGATAGAGAGCATTACTGCCTGGTGCCATTCATGACGTCAAAAGGCTTGGCTAGCACACCAGAGTAGAGAGACATGATGGCTGGTTGTAACCATCTTGTAATGCCATATTTCTGCAGTACCGCCTACAAGAATCCCCAATGTATGCGGTTAAATGCCTTCTCTTCATGCAAAGGTAGAGGCAGAGAAGGCTATAGATTAGTGAGAGTAATCATCTCCTAGTGTTTGGGGCTTGACAACCAGGTATAAATCCTACCCAATCAGGGTAAGTTGGGGGATGGGAGCAGTAGAAGTAGCATGCAGGCTATTACTTTGGCAAATCATTTCACATCAGTGTTTATGAGAGATACAGTATAGGCCTATAGTTTTGTACTAGTTGGGGATCCTTGCCTGGCTTAGGAATTGGTGTTATTATAGATTGTAACTCTTCTTTGGGTAAGAAGCCAGAGGATGTGGAATGATTGAAGAAGTTAGTTAGGTACAGGGATTGAATGGAGGCAAGTGGATTTTAATGCTCATTAGTATACCTGTCTCTGACAGTGAATTAATTGGATGGAAGAGTCTTAATAGTTTCAATTTGTGTTGGGAGAGAATGGTTTGGACCTAAGATGGGGATAAAGTAGGGAGATTTGAGGATCAAGGTGGTAGATGGCTAGGTGGTGGTTGTATCATCTTTGAGATTATAAAAAGACTGGTAAAATGTGCTTATTGCATTTGGTATATCTAAAAGATTTACCACTGGGAAGTTGAAAGAGGGGTGGTGAACCATGGCAATCTTGGTTTTAAGGCCTCATTGTTTAACAGATCTTGCCAAAACAGAACATGCTCTGTTCTCTAAGGAGTATTAGGTCACTTTAGATCTTTTCAGATTTAGACTGTTTCTATATAGCAGAAGTTGGTGGAGTTTATTTATATTTGCAAGCAGGGAAGAAAAAAAGTTAGGGGAGGGATCTGTTTATTTTGCTGTTCTTTACTTTTAATTGAGGCTAGTACCGCTTCAATTTAAAGCGTCCTATGGTTTTTAACAGGAGATTTTGTTTTATAAAAATGTCTCTCATATAGGCTTTTTTTAAGGTACCAGTGGTAGGTAGTGTCCTAAGTGGAACTTGTATGCTGAGGATTCAGACAAAGGCATAGTGAGGCAGGTCAAGTCGGTAACAGATCAGGCAAAGCCGTAGAAAATTGAAATCCAAACAATGGTTAGGCAGGCGGAGGTCATACACTAGCTGGTGGTGAAGTACCAAATCAGCAGGCTGGAGAATGGTCAAGAATTCAGGCAGAGGTTCAATACATGGTAGTCAAAATCACAGCACTATCTATACACCCAGGGAGCTAGTCCAAACAAATGGGCACTGAGTAACAGGTTCTTTGAATTGCAGTACTGGTGTCCACCACCGGTTGTCTCCTAACAGTCTGAAGCTGTCAAAAAAGGTTTCACCTGCTGGTGGCACTGTCAGATCTTTGGTCTGCAGTACCAATGTCCACCAGTAGGTGTCTCCTGGCAGTGTGGAGCTGAAATCACCTCCTGCGATCAGGCATCACCTGAGGGATAAGTGCAGGTGTGTGTGTATATATACCCAGCTGATAATTACACTCACTGCCTAGGTATTGTCCTTGAGCCCTGATCTGAACCTGAAACTGAACCTGTGATCCTGATCCTGTGCCTCCTGTGACCCTGTTATCTAGTATCCCTGCCCTGCAGCCTGATCACATCCCACCTTCTCCCTGTCCCATCTTGCTCCTTGCCCCTATCTGCTGATCTTCTGTGTATGACCCTGGCCTGGCTACATTTACGATTCCAGCATTCCCCTTCTATTGTTTGTTTAGTCTATTGTTGTTTTTGGCTCACTGTCTTGTTGTACACAGTTTGGTATTGGAGGTGTGTTTATTTGTATTTACTTTTCTTAATAAACGTTATTATTCACTTTACATGTGTTTGGTTCCCTCTGTTGCAGTCCACACAGTTCTGTTCACACCTGTTAGTGATACACAGTCACTTCCATCTTGTCTTGGTGGGATAGGGTAATTCAGGTGATGCCTCATAGTAAAAAGGGTAGTAAACAATGATGATCAGAGTAGACCGGGAGGCCAGAATGAAGTCTCGTATGGTTGTCTTGAGTGGGTAAAATTGCCAAAAATATTGTAGGAAGTCTTAGAGTAGTTATGACTAGTTAAACAAACTGGGAAAACAAAAACGAGAATGTAAAAAATTCTTGCTGTAAATGCAAGAAAGATGGGCAGCAGTTACTGCTGCTGGCAAATGGGGGGAGAGGATCAACCATAGCAAAAACAGGTTAGTACGACGGTGTATCAATTGATTTTGTGACTTTTAATGGGCAAGGACAAAGTTTTCCCACTTTGAGTAAAACTAAAAAATGTAGGAACTGCAGTAAGTTCCAGTCCGCTTCCATGTGGTGAGGTTGCTGTGAATCGAGGGAATGGTCATGTACAGGTAGAATACGCCATTCTTTGAACAGATCTAGGCCTGCTTCTAGACTCTGGATTATGAAGGACTTTCCCTGTCATTTAAACGTAAGTTTTGTGTGGAATCCCCACTGGTAGCCCTATGCCATTGTTGCAAAGGGCCTTAAGTAATGGAGACCAACTTCTTTCTATTGAGCAGTGTCCATTTGGAGAGATCAGCATACAATTTATATGAATGCCTTGCTGCGGACATAAATTTCTCCTTAACATGGTAAAAGTGTATCCATGCCAGCACATCTCTAGGGACTGACACGGGCATGAAAGCAGGTTGAGTGGCCACTAGTTTGTTCTGAGCCATGACATTTTGCCCATTTTAGTCTCAATATGTTGCAGTAATCTATATTTTTGTACAGTGTTAGAAATTGGGGCTATCCCTGCTGATATATCAGTATGCAGTGTCTGCCTCAGGGATAGGAGCATGTTTTTTATGGCAAGTTCAGACACTGGTTGGTCAGTGGCAGGGAAAGCCTCTATGGCAGACTGCAGCTGCAAGGCAGGCATATAAGCAAAGAGAGGAGCATGCTCTGTCATATTGTCAGAGGGCTCTTCTATCCTAGGCTTAGATTTAACTGGACTGCATGAGGATGGAGACAGAGGAGGAGAGGACTCACCAGGGTCACCATCATACAGGGGAATGGAGAATCTGCTCTGGTATGTAGGAGTATTGATCTCCATTGTATGCTCAATGGCCCTTTCAAGCACCTTAATTGCCATCTTTGCTGTCTGCCAATACTCGGGCCAGGTAGAAATCAGTCAGTTTTGTGGCTGACTGGGTGCTTTCCGACATTAGGCCATGTTGCCCAAGTGGAGAGGAGAATGTGACAGGCTGACTGAGCTAGATATCGCCCTTTTAGTTGGTCTGTACCCACTGCTGTAGCTGCAGAAGCAGAGGAGCTCTAGGAGGAAGCTGCCATCTGCAGAGTTTAAAAAAATTCAACTTTGCAACTAAATGTTGGGGAAAAAATCAAAGCTTTTAACTCATCTTCAGAATAGGAATAGAGGGAAACACAACGGTGACAATTAAAAGGGCATTTACCTCACTTTGGATAGATTACCTCTCAGTTACTGCTCTGTTTACAAGGCAGGAAGTGACGGGAGAACAAGGGTTTTAATCATGTCCTACTCAAAACAGTATTTTCCATAAATTGATAACAGAATTAAATTATGTTTCTTTTTTATATATATTTCTCCAGAATTCAGCTGTGCTTTCACCAGAACAAGACTAATGCTGGCCATACACTCCACGAAAAATCGTCCGAACAAACGTTAAAAAAACAAACGTTCAGTCGTGAGCGCAAACGATAGTGCCATCGTGTAATGACCGATAAATCGTTCAGTGGACATAAATAAAAAATATTTAGTTTGTTTTGTTTTTACATACAGTATACCTAGTGCAGAAAGTTTGGACGGGAAATACATTAACCTTCCGATTTATCGTTCGTTCAGCAGAAAATTTCCAAATGTGTCTGAGCGACCACATTTCGGCCGAATTTTCGTATAGTGTATGGCCAACATAAGAATGGATATTTAAAACTGCAATATTTAATGCATTGATGTAGTTTATCACTGTACACATATCAGTATATCTTGATGTCACTTAATTTCACCCAATATTTTAGGTAGCATTAGTGATTCCCCATGCAGTCCTCACTTAGATGGTACTTTTTTTTTTTTTTTTTACCTTTAAGAAAACAAGATAAAACCTGCAAATGAACATTAGAAAGAAGTACATAGATTGGCTAACAATGTTTTAAGCCTTCTGGGCAAACACAGCACCAGGTTGTTTTCCACAAGTCGGCAGGTGTCAGTTTAGAAGCCACTAGGGGGTAATTTCCAGTAAATACTGTGTTTTTGCAGTGACATTCAATCAGTACTACATGTTTGCAGAAAGAGGCATCTGAAAAGATAGGTAACCAAGAAAGATTGTACAGGTTAATATCAAGATGTTTCCTTTCACTTCCACCTGTAATGTTCTACTTGTATTTACATTAACTATCAATCCTGACCTATAAAGATAATGTGTCGTTAAGAAAAACAAGCACTAAACTGCTTCTTAACCAGTTGTAAATACTAGGCTAACTAAACATGTCTTCTGGGGTCCCTCGGCGGCTGTTTCGGCTCCTGCTCGCAAAAGCTTTCCACCTTAATGCGAGCCAGCTCGCATGGTGGAAAGCTTTTGGGGGCGCGTTCCCGTTAAACAGCGGCGGGCAATGCCGCGTCATCGGATGTGATTGACAGCAGCGCCAGCCAATGGCAGCGCTGCTATCAATCCGTCCAGCCTAGCCAATCAACGGCCAGGCTGGGAACCGTAGAGGATCACGAGGACGCACGTGGGACTTTCAAGGGGTGAGGTAAGTAAAACGGGGGTTCAGGGGGGGGGGGGGGGGTACCGTCGGATGTTTTATCACCTTAATGCATAGGATGCATTAAGGTGAAAAAACATCTACCTTTACAACTCCTTTAAAGCATTTGTTAACCCCAAAACTTTATATTCCTGAAATGTGTCTGCTATACTATGTACTTGTGTTAGAAAGTATCCTGTTCTCTTTGTATGCTTCCTTTATGTGAAATCCCTGGTGTTCCTGTCAGTCCCTCTGCTTTCCTATTAAAAACTTACCACACTAAGCAGGAGAGCACACCATGGTCAGTTTTATAGCTATGCTGGAAACGCAGTTGTACTCTCCTCCAATGTCCTGACACGCCCCCAGCCTGCACAGCCATTTACTGGAAAGATCAGTGTGCTGCTGCTTCTTCTCTTCCCCCCAGCTCTTATGCAGCTGAGAATTGAAGAAATGTGATCACTTGTAAAAAAAAAGTGTATTTTTAAATCTATACAACAGGGTTTTTCATTTCCATTTTAAACTAAATGATTTGCTAATCTCCTAAGCCAATATTGTATTCACAATAGAAAATATAATCAAATGTTTAAACTGAGAGAATGTACCATTTAAAAAAAAAGTAATTTCGAAATTAGAAAGCGCTGGAAGAACATTTTGCAGCAGTGGCGGAACTACCGGTGTCATAACAGTAGCACTTGCGAGGGAGCCCTGACATTCAGCCACTGTCAGGGGGCCCCAGTGGGGGTTGCTAGTAGCTGAGGGCGTGTCACTTATGGAACCACACAGAGCCAGCATTGGCACTTCCCGCTGAGCACACACAGGAGGGAGAAGGGGGGAGAAGATGGAGCAGATTGGCTGTGTTCTCTCCCATCCCGTGCAAGAGAGGGCGGACTGATGGGGAGATAGAACTGTCAATGCCACCCCTGTGCTGTGCCATGAGCTCTCAAATCAGAGTCATGCTGAGAAGTCAGACGCCACTGATGAGTACTGTCAGGCTGCATTGACAGGAGGTACTAAAAGACACCGATAAGAGGCACTAATGGGCACTGATAGGAGGCATTGATGGGCACTGACAGGAGGCATTGATAAGCATTAATAGGCTGCATTGATGAGCACTGGTAAGCTGCACTGATAGGAGGCACTAATAGGCACTTATAGGCTGCACTAAACAGACATTTATATACTTATTCTCCATTTGTTTCTTTAGTGGATTCCTTTCATTTATAGACAAGCCCATAATAATGTACAGTATATATTTAATATACAAGGATATTCTTACATTGACCATACAAGTTCCATTTTTTTCCTCACTAAGTTCCTGTCTTCCTATCTAACAATATTAAATTAATGTACTAATTTCGCAGAAATAAAATCGCTTTTCATTTATCCTACACAGCCATTATTTCAGTGTCAGTATTTGTTGAGTATATAAAAAAAAAAAAAAAAAAAACAGAAAATAAAATTTTCATTGCTTCCTGGAAGAAGGATGTGAAAACTGTTAACACACAGGAGGAAGTTCACCAGATGACCCTGCATCTGCCCTCCTACTCTAGATCCTCACTCCCATCCACCTCTGCAGGTGCATGTTTCCAATGCAATCATCGATCACTGTTCTCTAAATACACAGAAATTGCTTAGATGCATCTTGCATAGATCATTCATTTGGCAGAATGTGCAGGAGCTGATCAATTAGATAACAACCTATGTGGATAGAGCTGTAGTATTGAAAACAGGAGAAGTATGTCCTGTGTTCCATAAAGCTCACCATACACTATACAATCTGATTGTACAATCTCCTTTAGATCTGCCATCAATGATGTAGTGCAAGGGCCCGTCTGATTGGATAGATTTGTGTCCTCCTAATAAATAGTTTTAGTAAATCAAATAAGGGGATCATACAGAAATTTCACAATCAGATTGTATAGTGTATGGCCACCTTTATACACCTAAAAAAAAACTAGTTGCGCTTTTGGAGCTATTGTTAATGGCACACCAAAAACAGAAGCAAACACATTTTTCCAATGTGAAAAAACAAGCAACAAACACAGCAAAAAACTTGCAACCGGCAACGCACCAAAATGTCCCAGGAGCTACTTTGCTGTGTTTAGCGCATCCCGTTGAAATCAATGGGCTGTCCTATGCATGTTGTGGGAAAAGCGAGCTGAAACACGTGCACTCCCTACACTAGATGTGAATGGGGCCTGAAAGTGAAATTGGTTTGTTTACACAACAACAATGAGGCCCCATTCCCATCTGTGCATTTCCAAATTCATGGTACACTACACAGAAAATGCAGACTTTGCCATGCGTTTCAGAAATGCCTCAAACGGCACAGTAAAAAGGTATTAAACTCAAACACAAAAATGTTATATATTGCAGCTTATCAATCATTATATGTGGTGGCTGCATCAGTTTTTTTTTCTTTGTCTTTTTTCCTCTGTTTTCATCTGGTGATCTAGCCAGAAATATACCTCCAGTATTATTGAGACACAACTCCGGAGGAAGGAGCATAGAAGACATAGCAGGTAGCAGCATTGTGGTAGTGTTAAATGTATTGGGCCTCGTACACACGATCGAATTTGTCCGCTGAAAACGGTCCGATGGACCGTTTCAGCAGACATCTCCGATCGTGTGTATGGGCTAGCGGACAGATTTGTCCACCCGACAGATTTCAAAGCATGCTTTGAAATCTATCGGGTGGGAATCTGTCCGCCCGACATGTCTGCTGGTTAGTACACTTACCAGCAGACATGTCGTCCCGCTCCGCCGCCGCACCGCCGCCGAATGGATTCGGCGCATGCGCGGAAGTGTTTTACTTCCTGGTGCGGTGACGTGGCGGCGTCAACGTCACCGCCACGTCACCGACACGTCAGCGCGCTCTCTGCTGGCGGGGATTTTGGTTTGCTCGTGTGTACACGCGAGCAAACCAAAATCCCAGCAGACAGATTTGTTCAAATCTGTCGGACGGACAGATTTGAACAAATCTGTCCGCTCGTGTGTATGGGGACTTAGAGTGCGCATGCATGGGATCACGGGAGCGGAGGTGTTCTGAGCGGGCTCCGCACGTCCCGACTCCTCAAAAGCAATATTCAGCACAGGCAGCGTGCTAATTACACCGGGAGCGGCTGGGCGGGCACCCTGAGGAAGGGATGAATCGGAGGGCATTGGGACAGCTAAAAAGGGGACAGTCTAAGCAGGCAAAGTTGGACAGAGGAGTGGACCATCCCCTAGACACAGCCAGCGATCCAAGATGGCGCCGGGCCGTGACGATACACGAGGCAGCACAGCCTACAAAGCAGAGAAATCACAGCAGAGACTGGAGAAGGAGATGAGGAGCCACGATGAGCAGGTCAGAGATCCCTTTTCCTCACAATCATCCAGCGACCGGGATGCTGATCTACAGGATGAGTCCCTCTCACAGCCCCCATTCCCTGAGTCATGTGGCGACATACAGTAGCCTGTTGACTCCCCTGTGTCCTCTATGGACAGAAATATCGCAGAGCTGACAGAGGTTATGTTCAGCCAATGCAGTCCTGGTGCAACGGCACCCCAGCCAGCACCTTATGCGGGAGACGCAGTATTGTTAGCTCGCTTTTCTGCAATGTTGGGAGAATGTTTTGTGTTGATCAAAACAAAGGTTGACAGCACAGTTAAAGTCAATTAAAACTCCAATATGATTTCTAAACTCCAAGACAGATTGGATGAAGCTTTTACTAAAATCGAAGATTGGGAGAATTGCTCCCGCAGATATAATGTGCGCATTAGAGGTCTCCCTGAAAGTCATACTGATTTGGAAGGGGCGATGAGGGAGCTGATGAAAGAACCGATTCCAGGCATATGCACGCACCAGATGCAAATTAATCGGATTCATCGCGCTTTGACTGCCCCCCGAAAGGATGGACTGCCACGCAATATCATAGTTAAAATACACTATTATCGCATAAAGGAACAGTTGATGTTTGCAGCTCGCAACAAGCAGGATTTATCACTATATGGACCTCCAATTCAACTTTTTACTGATCTGGCACCGTCAACGGTTCAAAAACGCAGAAACCTGAAGCCCTTACTACAGCAGTTGATGAACAGATAGATAAAATATTGTTGGACATTTCCCTTCAAGTTATCCTTTAAATTAAAAGGTAAAGCCCACTCTTTAAAATAAGTAAATACTGCGCTCCTCAGAAAGTGTGTGTCTGTAGTGGCTGCCAACACAGCAAAAGGATAAATACAACAAAATATAAGAAAAAGTGCAATCACCACTGCATGAAAATTACATGATAGGAACTTTCCAAGATATGAAAATATATCTCTCAATAAACTTCATGTTCTATGAATGATACATAGTATCCATAAAGGTAAACAAATGCATCTTGCAAAAATGCAACATATGTAACATGTGACTGTGATTCAATTATTAAACTGTGCAGTAGTCCAAAAAACAAAACAATTGTCTAAAAAAGTGATCCCACTTTAGCATAGAAAGTATATGGATAATACGTGTAATGGTTTCCTCAATATGTTGTAACCACAACATAGGTCATTAACACCCAGGAGTGCCTTCACCTTCCATTTAAGGGGAGAAATGGGTACTCTTACTGGATCTGATGGATCCAACTCGCCATATGGCGGTGGATCTATTAAGCATAGAAAATCACAAAGCCTGATCTTGTAAATTCTGCTGCCAGGCTCCTCGTTTTTCAACAAGATGAAGATGTTTGCAAAGGATAGTTAGGTAGTTTAACATCCAGGGTAAACTTTACTGACCATAATGAGTTGAAGGCATAAAACAAAAAAAGGAAAAATGCCTCTTCATAGCGTAAAAAATTTGTTGCAAAAAAATCCATTAACAGGGTCTGGCTCCAATGGAAAACATCCACATATACAATAAAAAATGAAAGTGCGCAGTGTTGGAGTGTATGTGCCAGATGCGTTTTGTCTACTCAGACTTCCACTGGGGAATACACTCACCCCCCACTCCACTGTGCTTAAATAATAAGAGTAATTGGTACTTCCGCATATCCCCCGCTCGATCACATTACCGGACTTCCGCGTGCGTTCCAAAGCATCTAAGGAACTACATGTTTGATGTCATTACGTCACCTCATGCGTTCGAAGACTCGTCACGGAACACACGGCAAATGGAAAAAATAATATAAATGAACTGTGGCCAGATTATTCATTTCATGCTTCCATATTAGTACTGCCCTGATCATCTGTATGCCTAATGCATATCACAAACAGTAATAGCATTACCGTACCCAGAGCACACTCTGAGCGTGACGACGGGGGGCGCCGGTGTGGTGCGTTCCACCTAAGAAGGAAATACGTGAATCAGCTCAAGACAGACTAAGAGCGGAGTCACGCATTTGACGTCACAAATCACATGAACACTGATGTGTGGGCGTGCTCCTATGACATTCCAATCTGGACACACAACAAGCCTTTCTGGTCCAATGGGGGTGGATGGAGATCAGAATGCTCGATTGCCAATCCCACATGGATGTGGTCCTAGGCTCGTATGCGCCAATACCGAATGTGACGAATCAGTACCTTTCACCCGGAAGGGAAAAGGGCGGGGACATCACAGAATGTGTGAACTAGCGGGGTCACAAGAATGCTCCTACATATTAACAGAAGATAAAAATTGTATCACTAAAACAAAATAATACAAAAATAATGAGAAGGAAGTGCATAGAGGCTAAATGTATAGGATGTAAACATCCACCCAAACCTAAAATATTAAAACCGCTTGAATGCCATTTGAAAAAAATGGCATTAAAAAAAATATTACAAAAAAAAATCCAATAATGTTTTAAATCTTTCTCAATGCTCAAGGATGGTAAGGAATTGCTAATGAACCTGGGAATTATCTCGCGGGACCCCCGGGCCCCCAGCACCAGGCGAATCGTCCCCTCTCCTCGCTGTGGCAGGACCACAAGACCTCGCAGGCTAGGAGGTCCCCCCAGAACACTTGATCATGGTGGCTGCCAATACCCCCGGATGGGGAACAACAAAGTCCTCCAGAGCCGAACAGCTTGAAGTTCACAAGTGACCACGATCACCTTGGTGCCACGCGAACAATGCAATCTCGAGTATTAATGATGAGTTGATGGACCCGGGGCGGGAGTAAACGCTGGGGAACCTGTCTGCCCTGGTCCTGAGGCCCTCCCCAGAGGAGGTCTGGACCGGTTAACCCACACCGTTTATTATGACTGTGATGTTAGTCCAAATTACAACTTTATGTATACTTACGGTTTGCTTGAAAACGCATCTCATTCAAAGTCCCAAAAACTCCCCTCTCTTTTAACCAACAGGGATGGAGTCATATGTTTTACATATGCCTCATTTAAAGTCCCAATCCTAGTTTTCTTTATGTGCTCTTTACTACTCTACCAATCATAGGTAGGGGTGGTGACACACCCCCAGTCACCTGTACTCTATCTACTCATCAGTATTTTTATGCCTCTACTGAGGAGACTTTAAAAGTTTAGTTAGGACTGCAGAATGCAGAGAGCCGTGGGGAGGCCTCCAGCTTAACCATGTATTTGCAAATGCGTGCAACCAATCCTCTGTTTTTAATGTACACAGTTAAGCCCCATACACACGGTCGGACTTTTGGCCAACCAACTTCAAAATCTGCAACTTTTCGAATTTGTCCGACCGCGTGTAAGTTCCATCGGACCAACTTTTTCGGGTTTCATCCGACAAAAAGTTGGGTCTGCAAATGGACCAACTTTTCGGCAACAAAAGTCAGATAGTGCCTTGTCCGATCATGTGTACAGCAAACCATCAGACTTTTGTACAAAGTGCAAATACGTATGCTCAGAACCAATGTTAAAATCAACCAACAATAGCAGAAGTTATCCAAAGGGTGGCGGTAAAGAGCAGAAAAACCACGTGATGTTGGAAAAGTTTTAGAAAAGTTTGCAGAAAAGTCAGAGCGTATGTATGCTATGGGTGTGACCGGACAAATCAATTAGGACAAAAATCCAAGGGAAATTATGTCGGATGTCCGATCGTGTGTACGAGGCTTTAGACAGTTGAATTTGGCCTGCTGTTTGGGTGGTAAGTGTGAGCCTGGTTATTGTGTATACAACTTTATTTATACTTACTGTTTGCTTGAAAATCTCATTCAAAGTCCCAAAAACTCCCCTCTTTTAACCAACAGGGATGGAGGCATATGTTTTTCATATGCCTCATTTAAAGTCCCAATCCTAGTTTTCTTTAGTCCAAATTTTGAGCCCAGTGGACCTGTTCTTTAGGTTTTAGTCCTTAGGGTCGGGGCGGCAATACATGCCACCCATTTGCGAGACTACTTCTTCTCTGTAGAGGAGAGTACCCTTACACATGCTACACCAGACGTTGTATCCGGATGGGGTTATCCCCTACACTGTTGTTAACTTACTCAAGTTTAATAAGCAGAAGTTAAAGGCCTATGGCAGACTGTTTTATTGTTTTTTATTCAGTTGTTCCTCATCTTCTTCTTTTCCTCTTTTCTCCCCTCGTCCTGAGTTCTGGCTCTGTGCTCCACTTACACTACCTGGTTTAGGAGGGTACAGAAGCAGAACACATCAGCTCCAGCAACCTCTTCTACTTCCTACACGACACAAGGTAAGAGTGCTCTGCCCTACCACGATGGCTAATACATATTTCACAAACTACGCAATAAGCATAATTCCCCAACCAAAAGAACCAAGGCCTTTCACTATTACCATGTGCAAAAGGCTGAGGTCCTCCTTTTACAGGAAACACACTTCTCGAAAACCTCGGCCCCCTGATATCGGAGTATGAAGTACCCACAATTTTATTTGGCTTCAGGTCCTGAGAAAAAGGGCGGGGTGGCGGTGTGTTTCTTTAAGCGGACCCCCTTTACACTACTATGGTGGTCAGGGACAAGGGTGGTCGATATCTTTTGGTGTCTGGATGTCTCCATGACCAGGTGGTCTCCTTTATATCTTACTATGCCCCAAATATGGGACAAACTGAATTTTTCAGCAAAATGCTCAGAATACTAATGCCCAAAGTTCAGAGACCGCTAATTATGGGGGGCAACAGTAACATACCATTAGATAGGATCATGGACAAATCAAACCCCACCAGACTGACTCTTAAGCGACCACCAATTGCTAGCAGCAAGGTGGCACGATTGTTTCACTTCTATGATTTGATAGATGCCTGGAGAGAGATTTATCCCACAGCTAGAGATTATACGCGTTTTTCGCAGGTACATCATACCTACTCTCGGATAGATCATCTCTTAGTACGTACCCCTTTGCTTCCTTATCTGATGTCAGTTAAATTATTATCCACTCCTTGGTCCGATCACTCACTGATTAAGCTTTCTACTATAGGACTCTGGACTAAATCTAACCCCTCTCCATGGATGCTTAACATTAGCTTACTGAACGACCCTATAATTTATACAGACATTGAAAAATAACTTAAGGAGTACTTCAGGACCAACAAGGTGTTGGACACTTCTCCAGCAATTAATTGGGTAGCTCATAAAGCTGCTATACGGGGTAAAATTATCCAAATTGCTGCAAGAACAAAATGCTCACGAAAGCAGACTATTCAACATTTGCAAGGAAAACTAATAGAAGAACAGCATAAAACCTCCCAGACTGACATTAGACATAGAATAGACGAGGCAAGATTGGCTCTGAACTTAAGTTTGACAAGCCAAGGGGAAAAAACTATCACCTGGTCCAAACATAAATATTATACAATGGGAGACAAGCAGACCACTCTGTTGGCTAGAAAATTTGTTCCCAGACCATTTACGCCCACTAACACACAGCGTAGAGAGCGTCCTGACTCTCCTGTAGTCCCAGGGAGGGGGCGAGCATGACACTCCACACCAGGGAAAAAGCCTTGCATTACTGTGTGGAGTTACAGACAGAAGAACAGGAAGTGAGGATTTCTCAGAAGAAATAAGGACATTTAAAAGCAAAATGGAAGGATGAGGTAAGTGAAGGAGGACTGCGCTAAGGTAAAGGAAGCTATTTAGGGAAAAAAAATTGTACCATTACAACCCCTTTAATACTGCTTTAACTTGTATTTAAAGAGGTGTTCCAGCCCAGGGAAGAAACATTTTAAGTTAGCAGCAAAAAATACTGTAGCTGCTGACTTTTAATATATGGACACTTACTTGTCCAGGGAGCAATGTCGGCACCCCAGCCTTTCAGATCAGCTGTTGGGTGCTGTCGCTGCCGTCTCTGCTAAGGGAAACTGGCAGTGAAGTCTTTGGGCTTCACAGACGATTCCCTGCTGTTCATTTGCAAAGCGTGCCGCGCTTTCTAGTTGGCCTGGTAGCAGAGGAAGGAGGAGGGGGGCCGAACTTCCGAGGGACTGCGCTGTCTCACAGAAGTGGGGGCAGGGACCTGTCAAAAACAGGTACCCATTCCCCCCTCCCCCTGAAAGGTGCCAAATGGGGGGGAGGAAGCAAATAAGCAGAAATTTCACTTTTGGGTGGAACTCCGCTTTTAATGACTTGAGCTCCAGGGTGGTCATCCTAATATTGGCTTTACCACCTAGTAAGTCAATTTCCTGGAACAAGCATCAAGACAGGAATTCAAACTTTGCAGGGGTGGGCAATTGTGGCCCTCCAGCTGTTGCAGAACTACAAGTCTCATCATACCACTGCCAGTCATGTTTGTAACTGACAGTTTTACAATGCTTTATAGGACATGTAGTTCCACAACAGTTGTGGGGCCGCAGTTGCCCACCCCTGTATTACAACCTTCACTGGGTGCATACTTATGCCTGGTCAACTCATTAGGTAGCAAAACCATGATCAGAGTGACAGACCCAGGGCTGGTATCTGTAAACAAATAAGTCATCAATGGCAGTTTCTAATTTTTTGGCCCCACAACTTTCCTTCAAATTGTAAATTTTGACAAAATGAATAAAAATATTCAGTGCATCTCTGCAATGCATGCACATGTTCCTATGTTTATGCTTTTAAAAACACAGCACTTCATACCTTCCAACTTTTTGAGATGGGAATGAGGGACACCTATCAGCAAAAGTATACAGGCATAGGACACACCCCCTACCACGCCCCCTTAAAGGAGAATTGTACAAAAAAACATGATTGGTTAAACCCACAAGTGCTTTTTTTTACCACTACTATTCCTTTATACTGGCTTTTGGAATTTACAAATGCAGTCATTTAGAAATCAGATTAAAAGTTTAGTGCATTTTATATATCTATATAGATCAGACCAAAATGAGGGACAGGGGGCGGGGATCGGAAAGTCTGCCCCAGGAGACATCTATTGGGGGGGGGATGGTGCCAGGCTGGCTGTCCCGCATCACCTGGCCCTGGAACAATGCTCCCTGCATAGTCTGAAGTTGAGAAAAAAAAGTCACTTGCCAGCCCCTTCTCCTCCTGTGTCAGTGTCATTGTAAAACTAAGCTTTTAAATCTCTTTATAGCTCAGTTTTTTTTTCTGGGTGCTCTCCTCCTCCTCCTCGGAGTGTAGCTTTGATTGGAGGAGGAGAGAAGTCACATGACCTACTGTGTAACATCAGAGGAAAGCTGTCATGTGACCAGGTCAGTGAAAAAAACCCTGAGCTATTGAGGTAGATGGAAGCTTCAGTTTGCAATAGGAGTGACACAGGAGGAGCAGTGTGGAAGGGGCTGACAGTGATTTTTTTTTTATTACTTAACTGTAGAGAATGCTGGCAGCACTGTCCCAAGAGACTGGGGGTCTCATGGGAGTGCAGTGTGGCTGTGTACTGGATGGGGAGAATGTATAATAGATGGGGGCTGTATAAGGGATGGGGATGTATAATGGATAGGGGGGATGTGTACTGGATGGGGGGATGTACACTGGGGAGGGGATGTATAATGGATAGGGGGAATGTGTACTGGATGGGGGGGATGTATAATGGATGGGGGGGGGGGGGGGGGGGCTGTGTAAACATTTTTCGTTAAACTCCCCTCTTAGAATTAGGGTGCGTGTTATACGCTGATAAATACAGTATTTTTCTGTACCATTTTTAAAGAGACAAGACATCAGGAATTGTTTATATATTGGAGAGACAAACTGCATTTTATTTATTTTTATTTTGCATGGCCATGTGTTTTACGTCCATGGCAGCAAAAACAAGAGTTACCATACAAATATGACCAAAGAAAAATAAATTACAACTGTAAGCCTTTTATCTGTCAGTACTGTAATTTGTAGCTCTATAATCACATTCTGAACACCTAAGATGCAGATTACTAGAGTGATGTAGACCCTCCTGAAGCTTCAGTGACAGCTTATGCTAAAAATCAGTGGGACTGACTCCAAACCTGCAAGCCTCAGAAAATCACAGAGAGCTGACAGGTCCACCCCTTGTGATTCCAGACCGCTCTGTATTAAAAATGTCCCGCTGAGAAGTTTTCTAAAATTCATTTCCATATTGTAAACATAATGAGGCCACTCATGTTTATTTGTGGGCAAAAGATCCCTCGGGGGCCCTTCACAGCTGCATTCTGAGAGTAACGTATACCTTCTCTGTGCCACCTCCACTTCACATGACTGCTTCTTTAATCACAACTTCAGCAATGGCACACAGCAGGAGCACATGGATATGTGTGCAGGTACAGTCTATTCATAAAGCACTTAAGTCAATTAAAATCCAGCCCCCTGCAAGCTTCTCTTGGTTTTTCTTTTCATAAACATTGTGTTTTAGCTGTCTAGCTTTATTTATTTTTTTTTGCTTGGCAAATTGCTTACTTTCGTGATCACTGTCCAAAAGAACATTTAACGGAGGATTCTTACAATCTAGGAATGCTCGTACACTCTTCCCTGGTTAAATCTACCATCAGAACATTATCACCACAGCCTTACAAAGAATTTGAGCAACTATCTATCTATGTAATGGGCAATCATTTAGCTGATAATTATCTTTAAACTATACCGTAAGAGTTATAATAGGATCAACACTGAGGTTTCTCGACCCATAAATCACTGTGCTTTATGATACAATCAATGCTGTCAATTTAGGACCCCTGTGTCGGACCTGATAGCCTATAGCATAAACCAAGCAAAACATTATGCTTTTCTAAACCACTAACTAAACTCATGTCAGTCCCTGACTAACAGGGTGCCCCTTAAAGCCAAACTCCATGTATAAAAAAAGGTTGTTCCCCCCTGGACAGGGATTATAAAGGTCAGACACCGATATGTATACAAAAATTAGGTTTTAATGGTTCATAAATAGCATGATTACAAATGTTTAAAAAAGACTTGCACAAAAGACAGTGGGGTAGATTCACATAGAGATACGACGGTGTATCTACTGATACACCGTCGTATCTGTGAGATCCGACGCTCGGATCTATGCGGCGGATTCCTCGAATCAGGTTCCGCATAGATCTCCCTTAGAGCCGACTGGTGTGAGTGAGTTACACTGTCGGATCTTAGGCTGCAATCTCCCGCCGTCCGCTAGGTGGCGCTTCTGTTATTATACGCGACGAATATGCAAATGAGGAGAACCGCCGATTTAGAAACGAACGCCCGGCCGTCGCTTTTTTTTTACATCGTTTGCGTTCGGCTTTTTCCGGCGGATAGTTACCCCTGCTATATGCTGGGTAAGTGCGGCGTATCCTATGTTAAGTATGGCCGTCGTTCCCGTGTCGAGTTTTGAATTTTTTACGTCGTTTACGTAAGTCGTTCGGGAATACAGCCATACGTTAATAGCGTTAAAACAATGACGTCCTTGCAACGTCATTTGAGGCAATGCACGCTGGGAAATTTAGCCGGCGGCACATGCGCAGTACGATCGGCGCGGGGACGCGCGTGATATAAATAGTAAACTCCCCCTAGCCGCGGAATTTGCATTCTGCCGGGGGATTTACGATCCGCCAGGGCAACTTACGAGGCAAGTGCTTTCTGAATACAGCACTTGCCTCAAAAACTGGCGCAGGCGGATCGTTAAAAAGATAGATCACGTGGATCAAAATATCCGCTGATCTATGTGAATCTTCCCCAATGTGTGCATGTATGCAACAAAAAAACAGCATATACAATACAAAACAGCACATATAAAACAATGACACCAAGACTCTCCTAAAAAGGATGTTCCCTAGTACCGACGTGTTTCTGGTGTTTAGCCATCCTCAGGGGTCACAGGTAGAGAGCAGTGTGGTCACGATTATTTTTAACTCAATTAAAGTGGTCTCATACGAAAAATCTTGTAAGAACAGAATATGGAAATGGAGATAAATCTGAATGTCAGTCTGACACTAACTGGATAAGATCAGACTCAGATCCTGTAGCTGGAATAGTGAGTAGCGATGTCCAGACCTAAGTGATGCATAATGGGGTAATAAAGGTTCAGCAGGTGAAAATACAGCACTATCGGGACCTTTAATAGGGTAATCCCAAATTAGTGGATGGCTCCAAAATGAATCCTTAATACAACTGCTGCAGTCAAATTGAGCCCCGCGTTTCTCCATGTACAAACGTATCCATCTGAAACGTTATCCCTCCTACGTGGTGCCGAACTCCAGGTATGGTCTATATACATTGTTACATTGGTCCAGCTGCCGAGTTCTGCTGCTGCGGTCATTGACACAGACATCAGGACTCAGTAAAACCCGACTAACGTGTCACTCACGTGTCACTGGATTTGATTGATAGCAGCGGGAGACAATGGCTGCTATCAATCCATCCAATGAGGACCCGAGACAGTGGATGGAGCTGCTGTGGTGGTCCTCATTGATTGTACAATCTGGTAAGTAAAACACTTATACATCTTTTAAAAATCCTGACACCTAGTGCCTCCATTTTACACATGGAAGCAAAAAGTTGTGAATTTCAGCATTACATTTCCATACAGGTGCAGCTACATAGAGGCGGTGTCTTTAAACCCAACCCATCTGAACCCTGCAAGAATGTCTGCACTCCTTAAAAAGGGACAAAACACTTGATTATTTTTAAATAGATTTTGTATCATTTAACCACTTAAGACCCGGACCATTATGCAGGTTAAGGATCATTAAAGGGGTCGTAAAGGTTCGTCTTTTATTTTCTAAATCGGTTCCTTTAAACTTTAAGCTAGTACATTGTTGGTTCACTTACCCTTTCCTTTGATTTCCCTTCTAAATGTTGTTTTTCTTTGTTTGAATTTCTCACTTCCTGTTTCTCCTCAGTAAGCTTTCCACCATCATCTGAGCAGTGGAAAGTCATTTAGAACAGCTTACGGAACAGCTTACTGAGGAGGAACAGGAAGTGAGAAATTCAGACAAAGAAAACAAAGAAAAAAAAAAACATTTAGAAGGGAAATTGAAAGGAAAGGTAAGTTAACCAACAATGCACTAGCTTAAAGTTACCCATTTAGAAAATAAAAAATGAACCTTTTACAACCCCTTTAACCACTTCAGCCCCGGAAGGATTTACCCCCTTCCTGACCAGAGCACTTTTTGTGATTCGGCACTGCGTCGCTTTAACTGACAATTGCGCGGTCGTGCGATGTGGCTCCCAAACAAAATTGGCGTCCTTTTTTTCCCACAAATAGAGCTTTCTTTTGGTGGTATTTGATCATCTCTGCGGTTTTTATTTTTTGCGCTATAAACAAAAATAGAGCGACTATTTTGAAAAAAATTCAATATTTTTTACATTTTGCTATAATAAATATCCCCCAAAAATATCTAAAAAAACATATTTTTTCCCCAGTTTAGGCCGATATGTATTCTTCTACATATTTTTCGTTAAAAAAAATCGCAATTAGCGTTTATTGATTGGTTTGCGCAAAATTTATAGCGTTTACAAAAAAGGGGGTAGTAATGGCGGCGATCAGCGGTTTTTTTCGGTACTGCGATATTATGGCGGACACAAATCGGACAATTTTGACACATTTTTGGGACCATTGGCATTTTTATAGCGATCAATGCTATAAAAATGCATTGGATTACTATAAAAATGCCATTGGCAGTGAAGGGGTTAACACTAGGGGGCAGGGAAGGGGTTAAGTGTGTTCCTGGTGTGTTCTAACTGTATGGGGGGGGGGGGGTTTGACTCACTAGGGGGAATCACTGATCTTCTGTCCATACATTGTATGAACAGAAGATCAGCGTTTCCCCCACTGACAGGAACGAGAAGTTTGTGTTTACACACATACCTCCCGTTCCCCGCTCTGTAACGAACGAGCACGCGTGCCCGGCGGCAATCGCGCCCGTCGGGCACGCGCACGGGCCGCCGCCGGCGCGCGCCCTCTAGCGGCCGAAAAAGATGGGACGTAGAGCTACGTGCTCTCGCCTAGCAGTGCCGACCTGCCGCAGTAATATGACGGCGGCTGGTCGGCAAGCAGTTAACTGACAATTGCCCACAAATAGAGCTTTCATTTGGTGGTATTTGATCACCTCTGCTGTTTTTATTTTTTGCGCTATAAACAAAAATAGAGCGACAATTTAAAAAAAAAATCTATATTTTTTACTTTTTGCTATAATATCCCCAAAAATATATAAAAAGTTATAGTGTTTACAAAATAGTGTATAGTTTTATGGCATTTTTATTAATATTTTTTTTTACTAGTAGCTGCGATCGGCGATCACCGATTTTTTCCGTGACTGCGACATTATAGCGGACACATAGCATACTTTTGACACATTTTTGGGACCATTGTCATTTTCACAGCAAAAAGTGCTATAAAATGCACGGATTTCTGTGAAAATGACAATGGCAGTGAAGGGGTTAACCAATAGGTGGCGCTAAGGGGTTAAATGTGCCCTAAGGGAGTGATTCTTGCTGTAGGCGTGACGTCACCGGTTGTTGTTCCCTATATCATGGATCAGACGATCAGTGTCATTGACACACAGAAGAACGGGGAAGGTGAGTTTACACACCTCTCCCCATTCTTCAGCTCCTGTGACCCGATCGCGGGACACCAGTGGCAATCGGGTCTGCGGGTCCCGTGGGCGCGGTCACAGAGCTTCGGACCGGGTCGCGCGTTTGACCCACGGCTAGGCTCTTAACCACTTCCCGCCCGGCCAATAGCCGATACGGCAGGGAAGTGAATCGTGACTAGACGTTCTCAAACGTTAACGATTTCAATGGGGGCGCGCAGCGCGGCGAGGTGGCGTCTAGTCTGACACCCTGCACCTCCGATCTCGGTAACGAGTCTCCGGCGGTCTAGCCTCGTTACCACGTGATCAGCCGTGTCCTATCACGGCTGATCACGATGCCCTAAACAGGAAGAGCCGCCAACGGCTCTTCCTCACTCGCGTCTGACAGACGGAGTACAGGAGAGCCGATCAGCGGCTCTCCTCAGGGGGGGTTCGCGCTGATTGTTTATCAGCGCAGCCCCCCCTCAGATCGCCACATGTGACACCAGGGAGTGCCCACACTAGACCACCAGGGAACATAAAAAAATGAAAAAAAAATGTCAAAAAAAAAAAAATGTCAAAAAAAAAAAAGTCAGCAGTAAAAAAAAGGGCAGTAAAAAAAAGATGCCAATCAGTGCCCACACATGGGCACTGATTGACAACATTAATCCACAGTGCCACCCCTCAGTGATCATCAGTGCCACCCCAGTGTCTGTCAGTGCCACCCCACAGTGCCAATAATGCCCAGTGCCCACCATCAGTGCCCACCTGAAGCCACCTATCAGTGCCCACCTGTGCCACCTATCAGTGCCCACCTGTGCCACCTATCAGTGCCCACCTGTGCCGCCTATCAGTGCCCACCTGTGCCGCCTCCAGTGCCCACCTGTGCCATTCTATGAGTGCCCACCTGTGCCACCTATGAGTGCCCATCTGTGCCGCCTATGAGTGCCCATCAGTGCCGCCCATGAGTGCCCATCAGTGCCGCCCATGAGTGCCCATCAGTGCCCCATACCAGCGCCGCCTATCAGTGCCCATCAGTGCTACCTAATCGGTGCCCATCAGAACTACCTCATCGGTGCCCATCGGTGCCCATCAGTGCCACCATATCAGTGCCCGTAATTGAAAGAGAAAACATACTCATTTACAAAAAAATTAACAGAAAAAAATAAAAACTTTATTTTTTTTTCAAAATCTTTGCTCTATTTTTAGTTGTTGCGCAAAAAAAAAAAATCGCAGAGGTGATCAAATACCACTAAAAGAAAGCTCTATTTGTGGGGAAAAAAGGACGCCAATTTTGTTTGGGTGCAGTGTAGCATGACCGCGCAATTGTCATTCAAATTGCGACAGTGCTGAAAGCTGAAAATTGGCTTGGGCGGGAAGGTGCGTAAGTGCCTGGTATGGAAGTGGTTAAAGGCGACGTACAGGTACGTGCCTTTATTGATTGGTTTGCGCAAAAGTTATAGCGTTTACAAAATAGGGGATAGTTTTACGGCATTTATATTAATATATATTTTTTTCTACTAGTAATGGCGTGATCAGCGATTTTTTTCGTGACTGCGACATTATGGCGGACACATAGAATACTTTTGACACATTTTTGGGACCATTGACATTTTCACAGCAAAAAGTGCTATAAAATGCACTGATTACTGTGAAAATGACAATGGCGGTAAAGGGGTTAAGTGTGCCCTAAGGGAGTGAATCTTGCTGTAGGCGTGACATCACCCATTGTCGTTCCCTATATCAGGGAACAGATTATCAGTGTCATTGCCACACAGAAGAACGGGGAAGGTGAGTTTACACACCTCGCCCCATTCTTCAGCTCATGTGACCCGATCGCGGGACACCGGCGGCAATCGGGTCTGCGGGTCCCATGGGCGCAGTCACAGAGCTTCGGACCGGGTCGCACGTGTGACCCCGCGGCTAGGCTCTTAAAGGCGACGTACAGGTATGTGCCTGTGCCCCGCTGTGTCATTCTGCCAACGTATATCGGCGTTAGACGGTCCTTAAGTGGTTAAAGTAGTGTTCCGCCCCCCAAAAATATTAAAATATAAAAAACAGCAGCTACACATACTGCAGCTGCTGGCTTTAAATAAATGGACACTTACCTGTCCTGGAGTCCAGCAATGTCGGCACCCACAGCTGTTTCCATCAGCTGTCAGCTGCTGCCCCTGCCATTTCAGGTATCCGGCTTTCAGCTTCACTCCAGGAACCCTACTGCTCCCACTCCTCTCTCCTACTGGCCCAGTGGCCAGGGGAGGAGGGAGCCCCACGCTGACGTCACGGGCCACGGCCCGGACTCCCAGAAGTGAGAAAGGATACTTGTCAAAGAGAGTTTACCCGTCACCCCTCCCCCAAAAGGTGCCAATTGTGGCACTGGAAGGGGGGAGGAATCCGATGAGTGGAAGTTCCAATTTTGGGTGGAACTCCACTTTAAATAAAATAGGGATACCTGGTTACAAAACAATTTCAGCTCCCCCTCAAAATATGCATTTCCCCCAAACAACCATAAATGTAAAAAAAAAACACATCACCAATTTTAATAACCTGACCCTAATATCCAAGAGGGGCATGTTTTTAACATCGTGTTTAATAGGTGAATTGAGGTTATGTTTTTTTGTTTGGGGGGGGATGATTGTTCTTAACCCCATGATACACTGTAAAATGTATTTTTAAGTCTAAAGCCCTGTACACACGCTCGCTAAAAAGTCGGCAGAGAAAACCAAGGGAAAGCCTAGAACCCTGCAGAAAAACTGCCATGGAGCTTTGGCCGGGAATCCCGGCCGTGTGTATGCTCCATCGGCAATGCCTCGCAGTGTTTCCCATAGGAAAGTAGTAGATCTGGCCGAAAAAAAAAACGCCGGGAATCCCGCCGGGAAAATACAGAGCAGGTTCTCTATTTTCCCGACGGGATTCCCAGCTGTTTTCCTGATGGGAAAACTGTGAGGAAGCATACACACGGCCGGTTTTCCCGGGCAAAAGCTCTCCTGGCAGTTTTCCTGCTGGGAAAACCGGTCGCGTGTACGAGGCTTAAAAGTATTTTGTACATTTATGTGTGGTACAGTTATACTTGTAGGGCAGAGGTTTGGTTAATGATGATTTGTTTGAGGTGTTCTGCACACGCAGTGGTGCTGATACCTTTGTATACATTTTGATAGTTTGTGAATACGACTAATTATATGAGCTCCAGAGTAGGATCAAACATTTTGAAGTGTTCCTTTATAAATCCCTGGTATTTAAACCACAAGGCCACTTCCTCATTCCTTCAGTGTGCGTCCCTTTTTTAGGACATTTTGCTTGACACGAACCACCTTTTCAAACTCAGAAGTAGAGCTTGAAAATTGCTTTTGGCATAAAGGTGAAAGGTATGGTATGTGAATGTGCAAGGTATGTAATTAGAAGCACCAATAACCTACCTAAGAAATCCATTAAAACCATACTGGGGCTGAAGCCCCTGAAATAAAAAAAACAAACATTGGTGACAATTTTAAAAATATCCGTACTCATATCTCAGAAAAGGGGAGCCGAGGGTACCAATAGACCTAGTTTATAATTAGACCGAAGGACATGTTCCTGTGAAGAATAAAATGGCCTCCAAGTGCCCCCTGCATAAAAATGTGTATGCTGTCAAATGCCTATAGAGACATACTGTAGGACACAGGGGTGAGGACAACAGACACAAAGCAACTATGTAGACAATCTGACCAGGAAATAACTGCTGTTAATATGTGCTTACTGTGTATCTAACAATTAACTAAAACCCATGGCTAAAAAAAAAAATGTGTTAGGCGATACCAAGAAAACATGGCGCCACACAGTTTTCAGTCTCATTGTCGATGGAAACAAAGACATGTGCGTTCATAAATTTATTTTCCCCAAAGTAATAGTAAAAAAAAAATACTTTGCTGCACTTAGCTGTGAAAATAACCAAAAAATGATTTTGATATGTTGACTAATTGGCCTGTACTCGGAAGGAATGCCTATTGTATTTTTAATGGATATGCCAGTGAGAGGTGCTAAGATTTGGAGCAAATCTATCCAAATTGCATAAATAAACAAAACTAAGCGTTCTAGGGAGAGACAGCTAATTCTCCAAGGAGGATCTGACAAAATTGAGACATCTGCAGTAAAGTTTTACCTTCTCCCTAGAATGTTTGAGATGAACTCCATGTAACACTGTCTTCCAAGAAAAGACAAAGTGATCAATGCTAGAACACATCAGGCTCCCTTGGACAGGCCAATCAATGCAAGAAAGAACCTTGCCCAGGGCCTTATGCAAATAGAAGCACGTTCTGTAACCTAGGGAGGGAACATGCGCAATAGATCAATGGGATCTGATAAAACCTTACAGCTATATCAGCCTCAGACAGTAAATATATAATGATGAATCCCACATGTTTTCAGTGAACTCTTAAACTATGTTATTTTCAGCAGCAGGAGGGTAAGGAAAGATCACTAGCCAAAATACAGCAGGAGGAAATGTGTGGCTGGAATTAATAGTTAATTAAGCCAACTTAAAATAGTTTTTTCTCTAGCTAATATCAAGGCAAAACGTGTTTTCTTATGTTTGCCCTAAAAATTGAACAAAAATGGCATCACATTAGAACTGAAGGGTAAATTAAAGGATCAGTCAACTTGAAAATGATAATTTAGTAATTAGTTGAGGTTTCTGTATGTAATCGCCTATTGGCTAGTTAAATATTTTGGAGATTCCAGCCACAAGATCGACTCACTAAAGTAACCACTTCTACTCATCCCAGTACTACTTATTTCCTGAATGCAAACGTTAATGAAAAGGCCAACAGTAAAAACAAATCAACTTTATAAAGGCTGTGGCAGGTGAATGGACCTACTCATTAAGATGTAGCGATCTGCCTAATAACTAAAACATCAATTTTAGTTGGAATGACCCTTAGGCCTATAATTTTATCCATGCAAACAAAAATAATAAACGTGAACCACTAGGTTAAAATATGTAGCACAGCACCACCTGAAAAAGAAAATACTTAAAGTGGTCATAAATGCAGAAGGTTTTCTATCTTAATGCATATGCATTAAGATGAAAAATCCTTCCATGAACAGCAGCCCCCCCTCAGCCCACTAATACTTACCTGAGCCCCATCTCTATCCAGTGATGTTGTAGGAGTGCCACCAAGGCTCTGTACTAATCGGGAGATGGATTGGAGACAGTGCAAGGAGGGGAGGATCAGAGAAGACATGCTCAAACAGCCCGTTTACACAATGCAGATGATTAACCCCTTAGATTCCACAGTGAGTATAACAAGGATGTTTTACTGCATATACAAACTGACTTTACTGTTGTGGGTTTAGTAACACTTCAGTACTCACCTGTCTCACTGACCTTCCCTCTAACCTTTGCTCTTTTGCAGACCAATGACGATGCAATACACTGCTGGGTAGTCAAGTACTGAGTCTGCTGTTGCAGCCCGACAGCCAGGCAACTAGTATTTTCAGGACAAGGTCAGAAAAGGCAGCCTTCAAATCATTAAATATATAGGTTTCCTTCTCTTTTTTGTTCTATAGCACCCTGCAAACCTTACACATGGTTATGGCTTAGCTAGGAATTAATGGTCTGGCTTCCTAGCACAGTGATATGCCAAAATAAAAATGTAAGCTGCAAAAGAAAAATGGGCAAAACTGCCAAATTTCTAGCTGTGGTACTGTATAGGCACACAAAGGCTGCTTTGTAATGCATAGCTTTCAAGGTTGTTGCTCTCACCCTACCAAATCCCATCATTGCATGCTGTTACTGGCTGACCATGATGAGCTGTCTAACCAAAATAAATGCAGATGAAGAGGTGGAACTGTATTGGAAGTAACCAGTGGAAAGTGGAAATGGTTCTATAACTTTAAAATTATCAAAGTGGTTATGTTATATGTAGCAATTTTAGTCGCCAATTATACTTGGTACAGTTTTTCATTGGCACAAACATGCATTTCCAAGTATATGTAAAAGGTGTCACCCCAGCAAAGCAAGTTCTGCAGGGTATAAGCATATTATAACTGGTCCAAAGGATCCAGAGTTTACCAAGGCAACCTCTTGAACCAAGATAAACACACTCCCCCACTTTACACAAACTTGGATCTCTAGGGAAGGGCTGGAAACAAAGTTGAGGGTTTTGGGAAGCATGTTTAGATAACTATCCTGCTCTATATTACATGTGTTCAGTGATGATACAGGTTCACTTTACGATGTAAAAGAACTACTAAATTTAGTGTTCCCTTTTTACTTTACTTACTTATCCACACTATACTGTATGTGTGTGTGTATATATATATATATATATATATATTATCTACACACACACATCCCCACACATAGGATATAAAAAGTCTACATTTCAGAACCTTTTCCACCTAATGTGACCTATAAACTGTACAACTCAATTGAACAACAAACTGACATTTTAAAAAGTGGAGAGACGTAAAAAATAAAATAAAAAATATAGTCACTTAAGTGTGAGTGAAATCATGTTAGTTCAGCTGAACACGCACAATTTCATACCTGCATGTCAGTCTGACTTCGGGGGCGATTTGACAGACATCTGTGCGGGTTCCTGCACAGATGTCTATTGAAATCGCACCTAAGGTCGCCAAAAGTAGTACAGAAACAGACAGAGTCGCACTGATTTGGACGATGCTATTGCCGGCAATAGCCACCGATTTGGCATGCGATTTGACAGGTCAAAATGCATGCCAAATCACATCAATGTGAACCTGGGCTTAAACTCATACTTTGCCGAAGTACCTTTTGATTTCATTACAGCACTAATGCCGCGTACACACGATCATTTTTCAAAAACGTAATTTAAAATGATCGTGTGCGGGCTACACATCATTTTTCAGGTTCTGAAAAACGGCCAAAAAAAATTCGAACATGCTGCATTTTTTAACGTTGTTTTAAACTATGTCGTTTTTCGGGTTGTAAAAAAATATCATGTGTGGGCTAAACCGACGTAAAAAAGCTGCGCATGCTCAGAAGAAAGTTATAAGACGGGAGCGCTCGTTCTGGTAAAACTACCGTTGATAATGGAGTAAGCACATTCATCACGCTGTAACAGACAGAAAAGCGTGAATCATCTTTTACTAACACTGAATCAGCAAAAGCAGCCCAAAGGCGAATGGAACTTCCCCTTTACAGTGCCATTGTAGGTGTTGTACGTCACCGCGCTTTGCTAGATCATTTTTTAAAAACGATGGTGGGTGGGCAATGTCGTTTTTAATGATGAAGTTAGAAAAACAGTTTTTTGGACATGCTGAAAAAATGATCGTGTGTACAAGGCATTAGTCTTTTTGGGTACGAGTCTATTAGCATGGCACATCTTGACTTGACAATATTTGCAAAAACACTCCAAATCTGATTGTGAGGGCATCTCCTGTGCACAGCCCTCTTTAGACCACACCACAGATTTTTAATTGGATTCAGGTCTGAGCTCTGTCTGGGCCATTCCAAAACTTTATGGTGAAACCATTCGTTTGTTGATTTGGATGTCATGCTTAAAAAACAAAGTCCCTCTTCATGTTCAGCTTTCTAGCTTCTTAGCCTGACGGTTTTGTGCCAATATTGACTGGTATTTGGAACTGTTCATAATTACATGTACCTTGGCTAAGGCCCCTGTTCCAGTTGAAGAAAAACAGCCCCAAAGCATGATGCTGTCACCACCATGCTTCACTGTGGTGATGTGCAGTGTTGTTTTTGCTCCAAACATATCTTTTGGAATTATTGCCAAAAAGTTCAACCTTGTTTTCATCAGACCATAACACATTTTCCCACATGCTTTTGGGAGACTTCAGATGTGTTTTTGCAAAAAGGCTTCCCTCTTGCCACTCTACTCCATAGCCCAGACATATAAAGAATACAGGAGATTGTTGTCACATGTACCACACAGCCAGTACTTGCCAGATATTCCTGCAGCTCCTTTAATGTTGCTGTAGGCCTCTTGGCAGCCTCCCTGAGCAGTTTTCTTCTCGTATTTACATTAATTTTGGAGGGACGTCCAGTTCTTGGTAATGTCACTGTTGTGCCATATTTTCTCCACTTGATGATGATTGTCTTCACTGTGTTCAATGGTATATCTAATGCCTTAGAAATTCTTTTGTACCCTTCTCCTGATGGATACCTTTTAACAATGAGATCCCTCTGATGCTTTGGAAGCTCTCTGTGGACCATGGCTTTTGATTTAGGATGCAACTAAGAAAATGTCAGTAAAGACTTACAGAACAGCTGAACTTTATTTGTGCTATTATGAATTGTTTCAAGCACTTACACAACTGTTTACAAACAGGAGTAGGCTTTTTGCCAAGAGGAATGGGCAGCTTTACCATCTCAGAAGATAAGAGCCTCATCCACAAATACCACAAAAGACTTTAACATGTCATTGATGTTAACCACTTCCTTACCTGGCCATAGGGGATTGTCGTCATGGTCATCCCCTCGCCGATGAGACTGGACGTTGCACAACGTCCTGTCTTCACGGCGTTCTAGGGCGCGCGCGCGCACCCGCGGCACCACTCGCGATCCCGCACGCGTGCCCGACGGCTGCGATTGCCGCCGGGCACCCGCGATTTCCGGCAATCACGTCAGGAGTGTGGATCTGTGTGTGTAAACACACAGATCCACCTCCTGTCAGCGGTGAGGAGATCGATGTGTGTTCCCAGTACAGAGGAACACACATCGATCTCCTCCCCCTGTGAGTCCCCCTCCCCCTACAGTTAGAACATACTTTAGGACACATTTTAACCCCTTCAGCGCCCCCTAGTGCTAACCCCTTCCCTGCCAGTCACATTTACACAGTAATCAGTGCAGTTTTATAGCACTAATCGCTGTGTAAATGTGAATGGCCCAAAAACGTGTCAAAAGTGTCCGATATGCCGCAACGTCACGGTCACAAAAAAAAAAAAAACGCAGATTGCCACCATTACTAGTAAAAAAAATTTAATAAAAATGCCATAAATTTTTCACCTATTTTGTAGACACTATAACTTTTGCGCAAACCAATCAATATACGATTATTGCGTTTTTTTTTTTACCAAAAATACGTAGAATACATATCGGTCTAAACTGAGGGGAAAAAACGTTTTTTAAAAAAAAAATATTGTGATATGTATTAAATAAAAAGGAAAAAATATTGTGTTTTTTTTTTTAATTGTCGCTCTTCTTTTGTTTATAGCGCAAAAAATAAAAACCACAGAGATGATCAAATACCACTAAAAGAAATCTCTATTTGTGTGGGGGAAAAAACATAACGATTTAATTTGGGTACAGTGTTGCCTGACCACGCAATTGTCATTCAAAGTGCAACAGCGCTGAAAACTAAAAATTGGTCTGGGCAGGAAGGGGGTGAAAATGCCCTGTATGGAAGGGGTTAAAGAAGGCAATACAGTGGATTAAGAAAACACACTAGGTGACAAGGTCCAAATTGGGTACAACGTGTCAATATTTTGTGTGGCCACCATTATTTTCCAGCACTGCCTTAACCCACTTGGGCATGGAGTACACCAGAGCATCACAGGTTGCCACTGAAGTCCTCTTCCACTCCTCCATGATGACATTACAGAGCTTAGAGACCTTGCGCTCTTCCATCTTCAATTTGGGGATGCACCACAGATGCTCAATAGGGCTTAGGTCTGGAGACATGCTTGACCAGACCCATCGCCTTTACCCTCAGCTTCTTTAGCCAGGCAGTGGTCATCTTGGGGGTGTGTTTGAGGTTGCTATCATGCTGAAATATTGCCCTGTGGCCAAGCTCCCAAAAGGAGGGGATCATGTTCTGCTTCAGTATGTCAAGGTACATGTTGGCATTCATGGTTCCCTCAATGAACTGTAGCTCCCCAATGCCACTGGCACTCATGCAGCCCCAGACCATGACTTTCCAACCAACATGCTTGACTGTAGGCAAGACACACTTGTCTATATACTCCTCACCTGGTTGCCGCCACACACACTTGACACCATCTGAACCAAATACGTTTATCTTGGTCTCATCAGACCAGTAATTCATGCCCTTAGTCTCCTTGTCTTTAGCAAACCTTTTTGCAGGCTTTTTTGTGCATCATCTTTACAAGAGGCTTCCGTCTGGGATGACAGCCATGCAGACCAATTTGATGCAAAGTGCAGCGTATGATCTGAGCACAGACAGGCTGACCCCCCCACCCCTTCAACCTTTGCAGCAATGCTGGCATCACTCATACATCTATTTCCCAAAGACAACCTCTGCATACAACAGTGAGCATGTGCACTGAACTTCTTTGGTTGACCATAGCAAGGCCTGGTTTGAGTGGAACCTGTCCTGTTAAGCTGTTATATGGTCTTGGCCACCGTGCTGCAGGGTCTTGGCAATCTTCTCAGCCATCTTTTTCAGATCTCCAAACTACGGTCTTGGAACTACAATTCCCATCATGCTTATCTTCTGTGAATTATAGCCTAGGCCATGGAGGGCCGTAGTTTGGAGATTTATGTAGAGCAACAATTCTTTTTTTCAGATCCTCAGAGAGTTCTTTGCCACAAGGTGCCATGTTGAACTTCCAGTAGCCAGTATGAGGGAGTGGGAGCGATAGCACCAAATTGAACACACCTGCTCCTCATTCACACCTGAGACCTTTAACATTAACGAGTCACATGACACCGGGGGGGTGGCTAATTGGGCCCAATTTGGACATTTTCACTTAGGGGTTTACTCACTTTTGTTGCCAGCGGTTTAGACATAATTGGCTGTGTGTTGCGTTATTTTGATAGGACAGCAAATTTACACAAGCTTTATAATCACACTACTTTGCATTGTAGCAAAGTGTAATTTCTTCAGTGTTGTCACGTGTAAAGATATAATAAATATTTACAAAAATGTGAGGGGTGTACTCACTTTTGTGAGATACTATGTGTGTGTGTGTGTATATATATATATATATATATATATATATATATATATATATATATATATATATATATATATAAAAATATATGCATGCACCTTGCACCGATTTCCCATCACAGCTTATGCTAAAACTCTTTTAGTACAGGCAATTGAAGCTTACGAGCTTACAAAACACAACAATAAACAGTTTTCAAGCAACATCAACATTTCCTTGTTAAGCGGTTAGAAAATAAAAGTGAAGCATTTTTTTTTTAGAGATTTATGATCATGTAATAAATGATGTCACGCAACCATTAAACATCTATATATGTAATGGGGAGCTGCAATCAAGGTCAGCATTTTCTCACCCATACAGCCTGATCGGAAAGTCAAGATGCTGAGAATACACGGCAGATATAAATGGATTTTCATTACTTTATGAGCTTACTCCTAGAGTTACAGACATAAGGTGTTTAACCATCTTTAATTCACCCTCTAGAGGCTTGTTTCTCTCACATATTTACTAATGATTTCAGTTGTAGTAACCGTAGTAACTCCACAGCATATCACGTTTAAACGCAATAAAAAATAATTACCCTGCATGTTACAAATACACAAAAATAAAGCACAAGAGATAACAGATCTGAAAAAAGATACCAATGCAGCCTGTGCAATGTGAGGTTGTTAATTATATATCTTTCATTGCTGGAATAGAAATCTATCATCTGTATATATAAATTCTACTGTATACACACATGTTATATATATATATATATTTTATTATGCAGACTCCTGTAAAACTTACAGTATTTACACTGCTACTACATTTAAAAAAGGGAAAAACAAGACAAGAAAGTTACATGGATTCCCCGTGGAACATTTATGAAAACTGGATTTTTGTATGCGGTTGTTAATCAATTCCTTCATTTAATTTGAACACAATTTAGAGACAGATTTCTTTTTTTGTACACATTTTGCATAATAAAATTGCCATTTTGAAAAAAAGAACATATCTGTGTGTATTTAAAAAAAGTGCTGCTTAGCACTTATAAGTTCTGGAACAGTTCTGGGGTAGAATTGTATCCCTAAATAAATACCTGCCGTTGCAGCACAAGAAAAAAAAGAAAACTGTCAGGTGCTATAGGCTACATGATCCCATAAAACTAAAACTGTCATTTCAGTCACAAAACAAACCCAAAGTGTTAATGAGAATATATTTGCACATCAAATGCACAGGCAAACTACTAATTTGAGAGACAATTTTGCATCATGCAACATGTGTAATATATAATAAGGATATCAGAGGTCAGAAAATAATCCCATGTGCAAAGCTGATTTCCTGGTTGCCAAAGTCTGTGACCTTGATTAAAGGGATACTAAGAGTGGTTCTGTTTTTGTTTTTCACTGAAGAGGAAAATATTAAGAGCTTAAAGGATAGGTTCACTTTAAAAAAAATATTTTCTTTGCAGGTACAACAATGTGCATTTATTAATTTTTGTAGTAAGAGCCTGTAAAGCATTGCACCAGCGATAAGCAGACCGCTGATGCCATGCAGGTCTCCTGCACACTCACTGTCAGTGCTTATCTCGTATGGGTAAGCCGATACTCGTTGACAGGAAAACTCAATGAACTACCACTGCACTCCACAGCGTTGTGGTAGTTAATTGAGAACTACATGATGACAGCCGCTAAGGATGTCGGGGACTGTAGTTCATTCAGACACACAGAGCTTTGTGTATGAATGACGCAGCTGTGAGGGCAGAGCGCCGCACATCCGCGCTGTTTTCAAACAGTGACAACTAGTAACTTCTCTCCGTACTGCTGCCAGGGAACGAGGGGGGTGGGGGCAGCAGGAGGCGGCTGCAGCACTGGGATCATGTTACATGTTCCACTCTATAATCAGGTGGAACATGTTACATGTTTCCAAAAGGGAACTTATCACAGGACCTGGCCAGTTTTTGCGATTCAGCACTGCGTCACTTTAACCGACAATTGCGCGGTCATGCGACGTGGCTCCCAAACAAAATTGGCGTCCTTTTTTCCCCACAAATAGAGAGGACCCCCAGGGCTGGTTGACAGGATTTTCCTCTGATGCCAAACTCCCTTGCACTTGCCACTCAAAACAGCATAAAAGAAGATACCACAATGTTATTAAAAACTAGAAATTGCACTTACATGGGAAAAAAGGCAGATACAGCGCTGTATAATCACATTAACATGAAGGACACATCCAGATTGTGATGACGTCACGCGAGTGGCCACACACTAACAATAGAAGCACTATTGCACTAACAATCAGAAACTTGGCTATCAGAGTGATCAGTAGTGCTGCAGTCTGCTCATATGTTTGTTTGTTTTTTCTCCTCTTGAATGGAGAGAAAGATACATTGTATCTTTTTCTCCTGCTAGGGGAGAAAAATATAAACAAACGAATAAATGCATGTGAAAAGAAAAAAAAAGGGAAGGTGATTTTGTTTATTTGGGGGGATAAGAGGCCTAGGGTTCATAAATGTACACTATATACCCCTAAGAAAAAAAGGAGGGTTGGGGGTTCCAGATTTACTAAAATACTTTTATGCAGCCCAGGTGGCCCAGTTAGATTCCTCTCCCTCCACCCCCACCCACTTTTGAATGAGGGCGGAATCACACTCTTGTTTCTCTGGGCCGATATAACATAACATATTTTGTGGCTCCCAGCAAAAGAGCGATCACCAATCATGTGCCTTTCCCTATCATTCGTTTTGGAAATATAGGACAGACTCTCTAAAAGGCCACAAATTTAAATCTTTTAATAACCCTTTGACCCCTTTGCTTCGAAATAGAGACTTTATCCTGGGCCTCTCTTCTCAAGCATTTGCATGGGTGGACGAACAAGAGTTTCCTGCGGATAGCAGATCTTTGCGACCTCAGTGGTATCTTAACGAAAAAAGTATTGTCGGAGAAATACCAGCTACCAGAGTCAGAACATTATCGATATTCCCAAATAGCTAATTTTCAAGGTATTCTGTCAAGCAATGCTGATATTGTTTTTATGTCCCGTATGGAATATTTATGTCATAAGTGTGATAAAAATCTGAGGTCATATCTCAGAGATTTATGAAATTCATACTCAAACTTCATCTAAATTAGGGTATGTGGATAAGTGGGAACAGCACCTCAATAAAACCCTTAACCCGGGTGAATGGCATTCAATGGCCCAGGAAGCATCGAGGTCCCTCATTAATACATCCATTATCGAGGCAAACTACTACCAAGGTGGTACAGTTGAACCTTGGATTATGAGCATAATCCGTTCCAGGAGTATGCTCGTAATCCAAAGTACTCGCATATCAAGAGTTTTCCCATTGAAGTCAATGGAAACGAAAATAATTTGTTCCACATTGGCTTTAATGGAATGCAATACCAAATGTGGCCAGAGGTGGGGCGGGTGGGCGCCAGAGAGCGTCAAAAACTGACAAAAAGGCCCGAGGACACTTTGGTTTGTTTCCTGCGCCCCCATACCTCAGGCCAAATTAGGTACTGCAGGCCAATGTTCGTCTTTTGTCGGCTCCTGCACCACCGTACTACAGGCCAAATGACATGCTGCAGGCCTATTCTCGGCTCTGCTCGGCTTCTGCGCCCCCGTACCTCAGGCCAAATAAGGTACTGCAGACCTATTTAGCTTGAATTCTGCTCGTCTTGCGAGTCAACACTCGCAAACCGAGTCAGAATTTAAAAAAAAAGTTGCACGCAAATCAAAATGCTCTCAAACCAAGTTACTCTTAAACCGAGGGTCCACTGTACATGGTACCGGCCAGGCTGGCATAGTGGGGATGTCTCCACTATGCTTCCAGTGCTGCGGTCAGGAGGGGACTGTGATTCATTTATGGTGAGATGCTTTGATTAGAGTGTAAAACTTTATTTACACCATCACCATCACCCAAGTTAACCTGATTAAAGTGGTTGTATACCCTCGGAGATAACATTATTTAAAAAAATGGCCCATAACATAGGCAGTTGACCGCTGTCTGTGAAAATGTACTCACCCCTTTAATTAGCTGTTAAATCGTATTTTTATTTTTGATGACGTCACCGCGCTTGCGCACTTATGCTCGTCAAAACCGGCCCATCTAAAGTTGGCCGGTTTTTCAGTTTTGTTCCTTCCGGCACTGAATGTGATGGAGCTTCTCCTCTGTCCGACACAGAGGAGAAGTCTCGCGTTGTTATAGCTCTTCCTGATACTCCCCACGTGTGACTGTATAAGACGTCACAAAGGGGAGTACACTGCAGCCGCAGACACAGCAACTAATGTAATTTCCGCGGTAACGGAGATTGAGATCGAGGCTTGGTTACGGTGATACAGCACATGAGCGAGATTAACAACAGGGAAACAGTAAGGGCGGAAATGACGTATGAAAATGAGTCACTACACAGCAGTCGCAATGGAGCTTTCAATACCCGGAAATGCTGCTGATAAAAACCCCACGAAAAAGGTATTTACAGGACTCGTTTTTAAAAGTGTTATATGTAGGATGCATTGCGCTGAGCTGGTGTACTATATCAATTCAAAAACAGAAAAAATCGGCGGGGGTTTACTTCCTCTTTATGTATCTGAGACACAGTCTACTAGTGTGGTGGAGGAAGCCCCGAGACCTCATTACTTTTATCTTTGTTTCAGCAAAAATTACAATTGTCAGGTCCTGGAGGAGCCGTCATACAGTGCCTGCCGCCGAGAATGTGTTTTTAGCACGACAGCATCGCGCTGATTCTCGGCGACAGGCTGCCGACATCTCGCACTCGCTGGAATAGTAAAAGCACATTCCAGCGAGTGCGTCATAGAAGCGACGGGGATGCAACGCGGATTCCCGCCAATTCTACACGTGGGCGGAGTTTGTTATGAATCCTGAGAAGGAAGTCCCCGCCGGATTTTAAATAAAAATCCGACATGGGTTCCCCCCTCAGGAGCATAACGGGCCCTTAGGTCTGATATGGGTTGTAAGGAGACCCCCCCCTACGCCGAAAAAACGGCGTGGGGGTCCCCCCACAATCCATACCAGACCCGTATCCAAAGCACGCCGGCCGGCCAGTCAGGAAGGGGGTGGGGGCGAGCGAGCGCCCCCCCCCTCCTGAGCCGTACCGGGCAGCATGCCCTCAACATGGGGGGGTCAGGTGCTCTGGGGCAGGGGGCGCACTGCGGCCCCCCACCCCAGAGCACCCTGTCCCCATGTTGATGAGGACAAGGCCCCTTCCCGACAACCCTGGCCGTTGGTTGTCGGGGTATGCGGGCGGGATGCTTATCGGAATCTGGAAGCCCCCTTTAATAAGGGGGCCCCCAGATACCGGCCCCCCACCCTAAGTGAATGAGTATGGGGTACCCCTACCCATTCACCTGGAGGCAAAGTGTAAACACAAATAAACCACACAGGGTATTGAAATATTTTATTAGTTGGCCGCCGGGGGGGGGTGTGTATGATCGCTTTTATAAAAGCGCCCCCCTCCGGCGGGCTTCTGCGAGGGGGTGGGTGCCGCTGTTCTTCGCCGCCGTCTGGTTCTCTTCCGCCGCCGGGGGGGGGCGCTTTGATAAAAGCGCCCACCACCCGGCGGGCTTCCTTTGACATCTTCGGCGGCGGGGGGGTCTTCTCCCACTCTCCGGGGTCTTCTCCCGCTCTCCGGGGGTCTTCTCCCGCTCTCCGGGGGTCTTCTCCCGCTCTCCGGGGGTCTTCTCCCGCTCTCCAGTGTCTTCTTCTTCTTCAGGACTCGCCGCCGCTATCTTCGTGTGTTAGCTCAATTACTAGCGGCGGCGAGTCCCCTCTTCTGTGACGTCTTCTTCTTCTCTTCTCCAGATGTTGACGCAACGCTTCCTTCTGCTGTTATGGCGGGCGCGCGCGCGGCTCGCAGCGAGTTATATAGGCCTGTCTTGTGACGTCGCAGTCCCATCATGCTCCGGTAGGTACCACGTGCTACCTACCCACGTGGTACCTACCAGAGCATGACAAAATAAAATTGTTTAAAAAAAAAAAAAAATGCATGACCCCTGTGTAAAAATACCTAACTAATGACCCTCAGACCACAACTGATTAGATTGGATTCTGGAATATGAGGTCTGGAGGGCATAGACCTTACCTCTCCTCTCCAGTGTTCCCCCTTCATTTTTTTTTCTTTCCTTCTAGTTCTCTTTTCTGGGCCTCCTGCCCCCAATTTCAGTTCAATGGTACCTATTTCTCTTTGATAATCCTGTTAACAGGTTTGTTCTTGTGATTCAGATGGTGGGAGTGTCTCGGGAATAGACAAGAGCTTTCCATCAATACTTGTTTTGATACCTGATATCTGTCTCTAGAATTTTACCCCAAGTTACCTAGATTTGATCAATTTGTGTATACGCACTATTGTGTCTGTACTTTTCACACAGCTTTTGTATTATTGCTGGCCTCTAGCTTATCTTTTGTAAAAACTTAAAAAAACGAAAGTAAAGAAAATGAAAGAAACAAGTAGAACAGGGTTTGATTTAGGTCAGTGGCAGCGTTAGAGTCAGAGTCAAGGGTCAGGATCAAAGGTCACAATCAGTGTATTTTAGGTAGGATTTAAAACAAAAAAAAAAAAAAAAAACATTTTAAAATTAGTGTCAGTATGTTTTAGGTAAAATAGAAAAAATGGAACGTGCGCCCTATTGTTTCTGGACAATACTACGCATACAAACAACATATGTGGTATCGCTTTGATTGTCAGGAGTAGAATAATTTATTTGGGGGGTTTTCTCTGATGGTAGATTATGGTAACAGTACAAGTAAATGAAAGAATTGTTTTTTGTTTTTTTTACTATTTTGTGCCAGTTTTCTTAAAATAGAAGAATTTTTTTTTTTTTGTGCCAGTTTTTTGGCATCAGGAGATATCCATTACCATTTACCACTAAATGAAAGTCTAATTTATCCTGTAAAAAACAAGGTTAGGAAGTTGTTGAGGCTGGGGTGAGGGCAGAGTGGGTGGCGTAGGGGGTAAATGGGGACATGGTGGGGGTGTAGGAGGGTAAGCGGGGACAGGGTGGGCGAGGGGGGAGTAGGAGGGTAAGTGAGAGCAGGGTGGGGGGGGGAGCTAGCAGGGACTCTGGGAACACAAAAACAGAGAGAGCAGCACCATCTAAGTGCAGTATGACTGCAATTCAATGGATAAAATACTTAGAGCCCTTTCACACTGGCAGCGCGGCACTTTACCGTCGTTTTAGAGGCGCTTTTCGCCGCCCTAGCAGCCGAATAAAGGGTTAAAAGCCCCCACAAAATACCACTGCCGAGGCGCTTTGCAGGCGCTGCTCATTGATTTCAATGGGCAGGGGCACTTTAGGAGCGGTGTGTATTACAGCGTCACAAAAATGCAGCTTGTTGGACTTTTTTTTTGATGTCCTGCCAGAGCAGAGCCCCAGTGTGAAACAACTCAGGCTTTCACACTCTAACTGCAGATGAGGGATTTTTCAGGCGCTATTTTTATCACTAAAGCACCTGAAAAAGCCTCCAGTGTGAAAGGGTGAAAGTACTAGGTTTAAAACAATTCCAGCATAAATGATGAATGTGGTGTTTATCCACTCTACTCTAGAGTGGTAGCCGGTGTGTCAGTAACTCCCAGTTGATCCTGGTAAACTCAGAGATTCTCGGGGTACTGATGACATACCCGGAAGTGACGTCATCAGTGCACCTGAGTGTCTGAGTTTACCAGAAATCGCTGGGAGCCACCAGCGCCTCTGGACCTCTGGTCACTGACACACCAGCGGCTACCACCCGAGAGTAGAGTGGCTTAAAACCACAGTCATCATTTATGCTGGAATCGTTTGTAACCTTGTGAGTATTTGTTACCTTTTATACATTAGATTTCAGTTATACTGCATTTAGATGCCGCTGCTCTCTCTGTGCTTCAGGACAAGAGGGTGACAGCTGGTGGGAGGGGGAGGAGGCGGAGGTGAGGGGAATCCTGCGGACAGATGAAATGTCATTGGGTGTTATGGTCTTGTCGGCCCAGCTCCTTAACAACCAATACTTGCTGGCCTTCTGTTGTTTACATTTTCAGCTGTTGCAAGTCCACCAAATACACCGATACAGATTTTTACATTTATGTGAGAAGTGTCAGAATTAGCCCAGTAATTAAGTTGTTAATCTCCAGCCTAGACCCTCAGCCTGCTTCAGCACAGGCTAAACTTTTCCCACCTGCACTGGCATGGTCAGACTACCCGTCTGTAAGGCCAGACAGACCTGAACACACACTTGCATTTCCATATACACATATTCTGCTCCTGCAGCAATACGTTTCTTGGGGGGGGGGAGCACAGGCTAAATTAAAAATATTCACTCAGACCTCATAGAGAAGCCTTTCAATTTTGAACCAGCCACTATTTGCTTCTTTATACAATGACAGACCATCCGTCTGTCACATGATGTATGAATGAAGCCTTCAAATGGCGTTTGCACACTTTATTCGTACAAAAAGTGGAAGACATCCTGGGACACTGACTGGACCCAGTTGTTTCGCAGATTTAGTGAGCAGGGTAAATGTGGTGGGTAAAGAAGTTAGCTATAACTTCTTACTACTGTTATAAACTATTAACATTGTTTATAATTTGTGCCAAAACTTTTAACTGTCATGCATAACAGTTTTGTAAATGTAAACAAAAATGGAAATACAAATATTCACAAAAAAAGTCACCAATAACAATTCCTGACCAATATTTACTCAGCTATGGAATGGTAAGAAGGAGCAGCAGTTCCACAAACATTCAAATTACTCCATACAGGTGGAGGTAGAGGAACACCACAGATATGGTTTCTGCACAGAAAGCAAATGGCACAATTTCAAGCATATAATTTAGGTATGAGGCCAGTTTGAGATAGAACTTGGGCTACCATTCAAAAAAGTTAAGAGCCTGGCTATCATGATTGATGATCATTTTTCTTTGCTACCTGCCAAGTCTAACCAGAGATGAACTCAAAATGTGTTTGGATACTAATCTGAATGTGCCCCGCCATGGAAGCTGTCAATTCGGACCACCAGTCATAAGTGGCTAAGATATTGCCCGCCCCGCATATACACACATTTTGTATATGTTTGGCTGTGGGCCAGGGAATGCCTCAATCTCTTATGAATGGAGTTCAGTATCCAGACATATACTAGACTTACACATGAGCTCATCCTTACCAATGACCCACAACAAATGAAAGCCCAGCAATTTCTACTCTTTCTGACTTTTACTTAATTTAAAAGGTTTGTAACTCGCTAGTTTGTGAAGGCAGAGGATCTGTATGATATCCATGTAACAAAGGTATGTTCCTTAAGACATGTTCCCTTTAAAGGCCTAATCAAACCAAAAGTGAATTATTTTTAGTTATAAGTAGAAAAGTGAATTATTGAATTTCCAACAGCAAACTCTTATAATCCTGTACTGCTTGTCCACATAACCCAAATAAAAAATGGAACAGGAAGAGCGGGGTGCTCATAATGGTTACACCAGGTTTGTGGATGCAGGGATTCAAACACACATATTTTATACATTAGGGCCTTATAGGTTTTGAACGCTTCTATTTGCGTTCCAGAATTTTAACAGTGCTGTCATTCACAAACTTGCTCCTGCGGCAGCGCTCGCAAATGAGCCGGCGGAATTCAAATTGGGCGGGTACGGGGCGTTAGTATAAAACGAAGCCGTTCCCGCCGCGACGTACTGCGCATGCGTCGAGTGTCAAAACATCCCCTGCGCATGTCAAATTCTGTGAATGAACGTCAATGACGTAATTCCCATTCATGAACGTTTTACGCAAACGTTTTTTATTTTTTTTCCGACGCGATGACGACGCCTATACCTAACATAGGATATTCCAACCCCAGAGTATAACTATGCACCGGTATCCCGTCCGGAAACTGTAACTCACTGCGTCGCGCCGGAATGCGATGGAATTGCCGATTTCCGCTCATTAACATATTTTTTGAGCGGAAACCGGCGCCATCTTTAAGTGAAGTAACGATGCGTGAAACTCAGTTACGCTGCTGCATCGGGCTTCAACCCGGCGTTTCTTGTTTTCTGGTTACAGAAAACAGAAACGCCGGCTTAAAGTCACAGTTAGGCTGGCGGATCACTGGATCCGCCAGCCTAACTGTTCCTGAATCTGGCCCATAGATTTTACAAGAGATATAGGAAACTGACAGTTGGCATAACTTTCTAGAATCAAAAACAGAAATTTCAGTTTTGGGTGGACTGACCCTTTAAATGCAAACAGTACTAAGTAACCCTACTATTGAGATCTGGTGCAAAACAAAACAACACAATTTAATGTAAACCCTAATTAACAATTAACTGATTTTATTTGCTACCTTTTGGTCTGTTAAATATAGCAAGGAAAGCATATTGTTATATCTGTTCGATTAGTGCAAAAAATTACCTGTCAATCCTCTTAGAAATCATTTAAGATGATAAGTTCCTGTGCTCTCTAAAATAGGCAGGGCTGACATCACATGATTAGGACTTCAAAGCTGTGTTGTCATGTCAAAGAAGAAGGTAGGTAGGAGAGAACTATGGCCCAGATTCAGAATGCAAGGCGCACATTACGCCGCCATAGAGCAAACGCCACGCCAACGTAGCGCGGAGAGGCAAGCATTGCATTCAGCAAGCTATTGCTCCCAACGCTGCGTCAGCATGGCGTAGGTTTCGAAGGCACACGCCGGCGTAGGTGGAAGTGGGTGTGACCCCATGCAAACGATGGACAGGTACGCCCGGCGTGACACAGTGTTGTACGCCCGGCGTGACACAGTGTTGTAAGCCCGGCGTATCACGATCTGCACATGCGCGGTGACGTGGACGCATGCACAGCACCCCTCTGCGCCTGCTCACAACCACACCGGCACAACTGCCTAAGATACGCCAGACCACCGCGTACGCCGAGAACATAAGTACGCCCAGCCAGACGCACGTCCAACGCAAAAGTACGCCAGCTTATGTTCCCTGGTGCAGACGTGTTCCCTGGTGCAGACGTGCTTTTATAATCTGAGCCAACATGTCAGACAGTGAGATTGACAGGGAGAAGAGGAAGAAGAACTTCTCTGTGGATGAGAGGGCGATCCTGACCTCGGCCATTGCCAAGTACGATACGTACCTCCACGGTGCACAGAGCCGGAGGACCAGCAAGGCCAGGAAGTTAGAGATCCTTCAGAAGGTGACCCTGGAGCTAAACACCCTTGGTCATGAAACCAGGACCTGGAAGGAGGTCCAGAAAAAAAAATAAACGATATGCGTCGGCAAAGATGAAAAGGCACCTCAGGGGCACAGGAGGCGGATCAGCTATGACTTTAAAGCCATATGACAGCTGAAGAGGAGGTCATCGCTAGCTGCCTGGAGCAGGTGGAGGGCCTGGAGGGATTTGACTCCAGCGAACAGGACTTGGAGAGGTAAGTGTGTTTCATCCCCCATCCGGTGTGGAGCATGTGAGAGGGTGCAAGGGAACATGTGACAAGTGTGTGGGTCCACCAACATGTGAATGCTGTGTGTCATCCTGCCTCTGTACGACCCACGCCAGGCAAGCAGCATGTTCCTCAGTCTGCCCCCCTGGGAAGCCACGAAGCAACAGTGGAGGGGAGTGCACACACATGTGCATTTGAGGTCGTTGTGGAGGAGCATGTGGACATCCATCCTGTACCTCGATGAGGATACCATCTGTGCCAGACCCTCCGAGACGGTAGAAGTCGCAGACCTCCTAACGACCTCGTCGCCCATCAGGGGAACCGTGGCCAAAGCAACGCCTTCAAGGGCCACCCCGGCCAGAGCAACGCCTTCAAGGGCCACCCAGGCCAGAGCAATGCCTTCAAGGGCCACCCAGGCCAGAGCAACTCCTTCAAGGGCCACCCAGGCCAGAGCAACTCCTTCAAGGGCCACCCCATCCAGACAGACACAACCGTCTACATCTCCCAGGAAGGCCCTGAGCAAGACCAGGGGTGCAGCTGGATCCTTCCAAGAAGGGCTTGAGAGGGAACAGGCCTGCCAGACAAGGCACATGGTAGACATTACCATCGATCTACATCATGTGGCTGACAGCCTAGCCTCCTTTGTTGGGTCCTCGGCAAATGCACAGGCTGAGTGCACAGTGGCTGTGCAGGGCACCGCAGCCGCAATGCAGCAGTGCCTCAATCAGCAGGCTGAACATACCATGAATGAATGAATGAATGAAAAACTTATAGAGCGCGGCACATGCAAACTGAATCACCTCTGGGCGCTTGTTGTTCCTGTCTCCTTTGATATCAAAAGAGATGAGTCTTGATCTTTCTCCTGAATGCTAAGTGATTCGCCTCCAACCGAATGCTGGTTGGTAAAGCGTTCCATAGTCTGGGACCTTGGACGGCGAATCTTCTTTCTCCTTTGGACTTGTAGTTGGCTTTTGGGATCTGTAGTAGGTTCTGATTGGTGGATCGCAAGATGCGATTGGGATTGTGAGGTTTTATTTTATCGCATAGATATTGGGGGGCATTCCCATGGACACATCTATGCGTTAGACAGAGTGCTTTAAAAGCAATCCTGTCTTTAACTGGTAGCCAGTGAAGGGATCTCAGTGAAGGTGAGATTGATTCCCAGGGTTTTTTTCCAGTCACAAGTCTGGCGGCCGTATTTTGAACGACTTGCAGACGAGCGATTTGGTACTTGGGGAGTCCGAGGTAAAGGGCATTTGCATAGTCCAATCTGGAGTTGACAATTGCTCCCACCACGACTGCTAAGTCTTCTTTGGGGATGAAAGGGGTAAGTCTGCGTAGTAGGCGCAACAGATGGTGAGATCCGCTGACTACTAACCCTATTTGTGCGTCCATTGTCATAAAGGAGTCAAAGATGACCCCGAGACTTTTGACTTTGGCGCTAGGGGTGATGATTTTGCCCAGAATGGGCGGGGGTGTCCAGGTTGTTGCAGGTTGATTCCTTTGCTTGGCGTGAAACAGAAGAAGTTCTGTTTTCGCTCCATTGAGTTTAAGATAACTCTTTGTCATCCAGTCCTCTATCAAAGAGAGGCATGTCTCTAGATTGAGGTGGTGATCCTTTCTGTTGCAAATGCGGAAATAAAGTTGCGTGTCGTCTGCGTATGAGTGATACAGCAGGTTTTGGCTGTTGATAATCTCAAAAAGAGGACGAAGATAAATGTTAAACAGCACTGGTGACAGAGGCGATCCTTGAGGGACTCTGCATGTTACTGTGCGTTTCTCAGATGTGAAGGGTCCTAATTTCACTGTTTGCGATCGGTTTTCCAAAAAAGAGGAGAACCAAGATAAATCGCCTTCTGCGACTCTGGCTACTTCAGCAAGTCGCGTCAGTAACAGTTTGTGGTCTACAGTGTCGAAAGCTGCACTAAGGTCCAACAGAACTAGAAGACAAGATTCTCCCTCGTCTGCGGCCTCGAGAACATCGTCCCATACTTTGAGCAGCGTGGTTTCAGCCCCGTGTCCGGGACGGAACCCTGATTGCAATGGTTTGAGTAGTTTGTGGGTATCTAGATGCTGTTGCAGCTGTTGTACCACTACTTTCTCCATTACCTTTGAGAGTACATTGAGGCTTGTTATGGGACGGCGGTGGAGTGGGTCCTTGGGGTCCAGGGAGGGTTTCTTAAGGATGGGTTGGATTATACCCTCTTTCAACTGTGAGGGCACTATGCCCTCCAAGAAAGACTGGTTGATAAGCTGCGTGATGGGAGGAGCCAGGATGTAGGCGCATTCCTTCAGCAGTTTTGTGGGGATAATGTCATTTGGCGCTGTGCCATTACGCAAAGTATCAATGACATTCTTAGTGGCCTCGATGGAGATGGGTTCCAGGGTAAACTTACCTGATATAGGAGAATTACTATGGGTGTTATGTGAGAGGCTGCAGGGGGGGCTAAGGGGGGGATTGTTTTGCTGAATGCTTTCACGGATTGCCTCAATTTTATTAATGAAGCAATCTGATAGTTCATTGCAAAATTCTTGTGTGTCTGTATTGGGGGCTTCAATGCATTCTGGTTTCATGGTCTGAGTGACCATCTTGAAGAGTTCGCGGGGGCGGTTTAAGGCGCTGTTGATAGCCTCTGAAAAATAATTTTTCTTGGCTTGGAAAATTCCTTTGTGGTATTTTCTTGTCGCCGCCTTGTAGATGGATAGGTTTAGCTCTGAAGCACTTCTTTTCCAGGCCGATTCGGCCCTTCTGCGTTCTTGCTTCAGTAACGACAGCTGGTTGTTAAACCAGCTGCGGTTGTTTTTCCGGATGCGGGTTTTGCGTTTCGGCGCTACCAAGTCGGCTGACTGTAGCATGGCCGAATTTATGGCCTCCAGCGTTTCAATGGCCGTTTGATGCGGCTGAATTGTTTCTATTTTTTCCCTTAAAGTGGTTTTGAAGAGTTCCGAGTGGAGCTTCTTCTGACATCTGGTCCAGTGTGTTGTCACTGGATTTGATGTTTTTGTTGCGGGGGGGATTGTGGAAATAATGAATTTAATTGCATGGTGGTCTGTCCATGGCAACTTTTCATTTTCCAAAATTTTTATTTCCAGAGCTTGTCTGAAAATAAGATCGAGTGTGTGACCTGAAGTATGTGTGGATCCACATACTAGTTGCTGTGACCCTAGATCCACCAGGTGGTTAATACAGGCATCGGCAATGGGGTCTTGTGCAGAATTGGCCCAGAGGTTGAAATCCCCAAGCAGCAAAAAATGTTTGCTGTTGAGGGTGTAAGTGGAGAAGAAATCCGTCCATGATGATAGCAGCTGCGATTTTGGGCCAGGAGGCCTATAGCAGAGCAGAATGTGAATGGTCTCCTTTGAATTTGTTTGCAGTTGTAGCGTAAGGGTTTCCATGAATGGAAGAGGATTTTGAAGGACTGGTCTGGTGATTGCAAGCTGAGTTTTGCAGATTACCGCCAGGCCTCCTCCTCTCTGCCCTATTCTGTTTTCCGTTATAATACGGTAGTTTTCTGGCACCAATTCTCCTAGAATGGTGTTACAGTCGGCTGTAAGCCAGCTCTCTGTAATGAAGAGGCAGTCTAGATCGTGTTGTAGAATGAAATCACGGATTTCAAGTCGGTGTTTTACTGCCGATCTTGTGTTGACCATAGCACATAAAATGTGCTTAGGCTGGGGTAAGCGGCTAAAATTTTTGATCGTCGATCGTCGATCGATCCTCACAAGTTGCTCAATTCTTAGGGTCTTTTTGGTGCAGGCTGGCAGTATTGCGGCGAAACGCCTCAGATTCCAAATGGTTTCTGCGGAGTACCGCAAATAAGCCATGGTCGCCATTCACCGGGGGAAACGTTGTTTTTTATGGTGGCAATGGAGAGAGGATTCAGTGAATCCTCCCGGCTTGGTCCAGAGGAAGGCAAAAAACCCCTAACCGTGCTATGTCAATTTGCTTTGGTTGGGGAAAAAATTCCTTCCTGATCCCTGAAAGGCGATCGGGCGAAACCCTGGATCAAGTGCTGTTAAGTTTGTGAAAAAGAAGGGGGGTGGGGGGGGAGAACTGACACTGCTGCTGGGGTGTACCAAGATGGCCGCCGACCAGGAGCAGGATATGGGACCCAGGCTGGTGTGTAGCCAGCTGGGTGGATAGGTGAGCAGGGGGGGGGCTGGTTGTTGAGGCCAGGGTGGATGAGTCCTACAGGGGCTGGGGGTGAGCTCCTAGGGGGTTACTGAGGGTGTTTTTGGCTGAGAGTGCGGCGCGCCGCTAGGCCGCAGATGAAGCCGCGGCCTTTCCTAAGGTGCGGCGGCCGCGAATCAGCAGAGGCTGGCGCGGTTCAGGGGGAAAAATGGGGAATCGCAGGGAATAGAGGCGGGGAGACGCCGGGGGAGGGTTGCTTGGCTGGTGGGTGGTAATGTGGGGTAAGGAGGGATAAAGAGGCCTCAGCGCTCAGCCGATCCTGCGGCTTATCCTGATAAGGACGGCCGCCGATCGGTTCCAGGGGAGGTGAATAGGTGAGAGAAAGTAGGGCCTACCTGGGGAGGATGCCTGGAGAAGGGGGGCTCAGGAGGAGAAGAAAGATTTGCTAGGGTGTCCCAGCGCAGAAGCTTGGTCAGGAGCTGGAGCACGGAATGCACGGATTGCAGGGCTGGGAGGGACACTGCCTGTCTAGCTGGCTGCCTCCTACGCCTGCCTGGAGCTATGGCACACATGCTCCTACTCCTAGGAGACGTGCGCCGCTGTGAGCTCCTGTTGCTAATCCTCTGCCTCACTGCTGCCTCACTGTGGCCATCTCTGACTGCCTGAAGGAGGTCAATGCCAATTGTGCAGCCATGGCCACATGCCTGTGTGACCAGTCACAGACCCTGGATGCCATGCATCAACACATGGTAGCAGGGGGTCCGTCAACATCTGGGGACCAGAGATCGGACATGCAGGTGACCCAGGAACGTAACAGAGAGGAACTGCAGGCAACATCAGCAGGGATTGTGGCGGAGGTTAGGAGCCTGGGCGTAATAGTGCAGGCCAACACTGCCGCCATCCAGTCCGAGGGTCGCCAGAACAGGCGCCTACAGCGCCAACACAATGCCAGGCAGGGGTAGTTGCAGGCTGAAACAAATGGTGTTCTCACCCGCATTGCCATTGCCTTGGAGGGGAAGCAGGCAACATCTGCAACCAGCCCCAGGAGCGTCAGCCCAGGGGATGAACCTCCATGTCATTCCTCACCCGAGTCCTCGCCATGACAATGGCGGAGCAGAACCCTGGACATGAGGCATGGACAGGGCAAATGACAAGTGACTGTCTCGAGGACAATGGCACCACGAGTGCAGCTCAGAGTCTGAGCTTTTATTTTTTGTTTGGGTGACGTGCACAGAGGCATGTGCCGTGCAACTGTAAGGGCTTGCCGTGGCTGACAATGGCATGATCCAAATTTTTATTTTCCTTTCCCCAGATGTCACAGCACCATCGAACTGCACACAGTCAGGAGTGCAGAAGTGGCTATGGTGACTGGACACCGGTTTGCAGGGGCAGGGTTTGCCCGGTCATGTCATTGCGACGGTGTGACTGGTGTGCGAGTGTGTGTATGACCAATGTGTCCAGACAGACACAAGGACATTTCTGCCAGCAATGCGTGTCAACTGTTAGGGGTCACCTTGGATCGTTGGGGAGAGGTTATCCCCACGACCGTGTGGATGTGGTATGAATGTACAGCAACATCATTGGTGCCTTGGAGTGGCATTGCTGATCCCAAGTCCCGCTCTGTGGACTTGGGCTAAACCAATGTGGATGTGGTGTGTGTGTGAGCTAGGGACCACAGTGGTGTGCATGTGTGCATTGTCCGTGTGCCGTGATGAATGTGTGTGTTTAACGTGCAAAGATGCGTTCCACGAGGCAACTTCTGACTGCTGTTCCTTCAGCAGACAGGGTAGCCTCGGGCAGGGGGGGACTGTGTGGCTCGGGGGACAGGTCATCACATATGTCAATGTCCAGGCCCTTTCTCATGGCGTAGTTGTGTGCCACACAAAGTTTGGGGAATACAACAGGGCCCCCCGGACTTATCCAGGCATCAAAACGGGACTTCAGGATGCCAAATGTGCGCTCCACCACTGTATGTGTGCAGCATTATATCTTCTCTCGCCTCTGGTTTGGGGATTCCGGTATGGAGTCAGGAGATGGGGCCCAAGTGCATATGCCGAGTCACCTGGAAGGGAAAAGACAGGAGGATGCTAGCCATGCATGTGCCCCTTTTGATGTCTGCATCATGGGGTCGGACAGTCATGCCTGACACCCATGTCACTCACCAACCAGCCAGCTGTCCCTGTACACGTTCTGTTCGAATTCTGTTGGGATTTTGCTTTGACAGTATATGTAGCTGTCGTGGCTGGCCCCTGGGTGTTTGGCACAGACGTACCATATGAGGCATTGGGCATCGGCTATCACCTGTACATTGATGGAATGCCACTGCTTACGATTGTGGGTATATGTGCTCTGTGGCACAGGGGGGCCGTAGTGCCACATGTGTGCAATCAATGGCCCCGACGGTGCGTCATGCAGATGCTCATGGGTCGGTTTGATGATGTGGTGGGACATGCATGTGAGGATTGCGGGTACAACCTGGTGCACGCATCTGCTCATGGTGGATTGTGACATCCCAGACACGACTTCACTTGTACGTTGGAAAGATCCACTGGCAAGGAAATGGAGTGTTGCCAGTCCCTTAACCAGTGGCTGCACTGCATGTGAGCGTCCCGTCTGGCTGGTGATTTCATCATGCAGGGCTGTGGCTAATTCCAGGATGGCATCAGGGCTAAATCTGAAGATGCAAACACATCCGATTCCCCCATGCCGAAGACGTTCATGCGCGTTCGGTATATCCTCTCCTGTGCCCCCTCCGTGCCTGTTGATGCAGAAGTGCTATGACCATGGCTGCCCCTGGCATGTTGGCATACGGATGTGTTGTCCTGCAAGTGTGGTTGCTCAGCTCGTCCATAACGGTGCTGCTGTAGCTGCTCTCCAGCTGACACCTTATTTATGGGGAATAAATTTACGCCGGACATACAACTTACGCGCAACTCACGTAGCATGTGTCGGGCACACGCATGTTTGTGAATCACCGTATTTCCCTTATTTGCATGTTTGAATGGGAGCAGCACCGCGGGTCCAGCCCATATGTGCGCCCGCGCTACGCTGGCGTGTGCAAGCTATTTTGGCAGGGTGTAGCCTGTTTTTAGGTGCATGTTGGTTTGTGTGTCTGGCGCCCACATACGCCGGCACACATTTGCACTTACGTCGGCGTAACGTGCTATACGTCGGTGTAAGTGCTTTGTGAATCTGGGCCTATATTTCTGGAACAACGGTTATATTCTGTACTTGCAGCGTGCATGAAGGTATACAACAAGGGAAATGTGCATGTATGCAAAGATGTAGTACATTTTAACTTTTTTACAATTTGCCTTTACATTGCTTTAATGAGTAAAATCACTTTTGACTACACTAAGGGGTTGATTTACTAAAGGCAAATCCACTTTGCACTACAAGTGCACTGCAAGTGCATTTGGAAGTGCAGTCGCTTTACAACTGAGGAGAAGAAATTAAATGAGAGGAAGCTCTGCTGATTTTATCAATCATGTACAAGCAAAACTTTTTTTATTTTATTTTCTTTGCATGTCCCCCTCAGATCTACAGCGACTGCACTTCCAAGTGCACTTGTAGTGCAAAGTGGATTTGCCTTTAGTAAATAAACCCCTAAGTCTTATTGTAATTCATTTACTACAAAGAAATACAGAAAAGAGCATAATAAAGCTTCTTGTGTATTTTGGTATAAATTTATTTATTTGTTTTAAAACAATTAGAATTTTGTGGTGACATAATAAATAAATAAGAAAAATCTAATGCGCTACTGTGAGTACACAATTGTGAAAAAACTGGATAGCAACCACAAATCTGAGGCAGCTCAATCTATAGTGTCCACAAAACACAAATAAAATAAGTAAGTGATGAGCGCTTCAAATGGTGATGCGTGGGCACTATAAAAACACACAATACATCAATGTAAAGGATGAAAATCAAATCTAATCAAAAATCTCTATATAGCTATATGTGTATACAACACTTATGCATCCAAATAGTGCATGCAAAATCAAATGTCCATGTGTCAAAACAGCAAAAAAGACAAACAGTGGAGTCCTATATGCCAGTGAAAAACGTGCTGGGCTATGGACAGTTGCACCGGGCAGTCTATAGCTGGTGTCTGCTGGTGAGTTGGATGATTGTGTGATAAAGGAACTTCACTCTAGATGTTGATAAATACTGGACATCCCCAACTGGTATTGTAGTTCCCTTACCTTCAGGGTGCTATATGTGAGCATATAGTAAGGTCCGTCCAGATATGGGGATCTTGCTATCCCGGAAGGGTTCCCTCTGGTGTATACAGGTGATGGTGCTGTTCCTGGCTCAGCAGTCCACAGAGTGATGGTAGTGGATATAGATAAGAAAAAAACGAATCTCCAATGGAGAAGTAAATATGAACCAGCGTGGGTTTATTGAAGAAAAACAGAAGTAAAATCCAACAAAGTAAAGTACAATCCGATGATCAAAAATATAGAGGCGGAGCGATCGTTCTACCGCCAGTATTCTGTAGTGTAGTGCGGAGCTATATAGAGATTTTTGATTAGATTTGATTTTCATCCTTTACATTGATGTATTGTGTGTTTTTGTAGTGCCCACGCATCACCATTTGAAGCGCTCATCACTTACTTATTTTATTGACATAATAAATAACCAAGATAAACTCAAACTAATGACTGAATTTGGTGCAATATCCATACAGCCTAGAATAAGAGTTCTGTGTGGGCTACTTCTGTACAGTGGATAGTGATTTCTCAATGATGTAAAACAACAACATATTTACAGCTTGGCAACCCACATTGGCCCAGTAAAGTGCGTAAAGTGATGTTAACAAGGAACTCAAGGACATAATAGAGAAGTCACACATGGGCAACTCTAAGGGCAGTTTTCTACAAGGTGATTTTTAGCTTGGGAGCTTCATTTAATAGTGTATATAAACACATGTGTTCTACTCCTATTACATTCTAACAAAAGGCATATTAAGCAAATATACTGCCCAGATCTTGGTTTGCATGACAGATACTTGATGTGCCTGTGGTTATATTATATTCTTCCTCCCAAGCATGCACCTCCTGCAGTGTATGTGCTATGCAGAAGCCAACCCTCACTGAGACCATCTTGTCTTACTGACAAAGCTCCTTTTTTACTTCTTACTTACTGGGCACTTCCTGTGACGGGGAAAAACTTTAACTCAGCTTGTGATAATTTCACAGGCCCTGAACAGCATGACCCCTGCAACCCTAAGGTCAGAAGTCAAGGCTTGTTCTCAAACATCTGTGTGGCTTATTATGAAAAGCCAACAAAAGTGGAGACATGTCCACCAGTGTGATGAGAGAGACAAGCAAAGATGTGGTGACACTTTGGTCATCTGCTGTGCTTGGCGGCTCCACTGTTTAAACCTTTTTAAGTAATCTTGGGCTGTTTGAGATGATTGTTCTGGCACCCATGGGGTTAATGGACAGTGTGAAGGAACAGACAAAATGCAATCAATCAGCTTGCTCCAAGTGTGAGATTTCTCAGGAGCCAGTGCAAACATACAGCATTTATATCCTTTATCCTCTGGTTGTCATGTACAATGTACTGCATAGAAAGGATAAAGAGAAGCGCACATGATTACAAAAGTGTACTTTTTTTCTTTTATTAATGATATTCATTAGTTATAATGTATGCAACGTTCAGTTGCAGAAATCACAATGTTGAGCATGCTGTACCCAGCACCCAGTTTAATTAATTTGTTTATTTTTTATAATTAAAGTGCATTTCCAGGAAAGAGCTTAAAACATGTTTGAAATACATATGTAGTATCTGAACTATTTTGAATCGCTGAAAGATTTGTAATTGTATTCACTCGTATGATTTCATTCAGACACTCCTGTCATAAACTATAATGCCGCGTACACACGATCATTTTTCGGCATGTAGAAAAAACAAAGTTTTTCCAACTTCATCATTAAAACAACGTTTCCCACACACCATCGTTTAAAAAAAAAATGCTCCAGCAAAGCGCGGTGACGTACAAAACGTACGACGGCACTATAAAGGGGAAGTTCCATGCGGATGATGCCACCCTTGGGGCTGCTTTAGCCGATTCTGTGTTAGTAAAAGACGGTTCGTGCTTTTCTGTCTATTACAGCGTGATGAATGTGCTTACTTCATTACGAATAGTAGTTTTACCAGAACGAGCACTCCCATCTCATAACTTGCTTCTGAGCATGCGCTGGTTTTTAACGTCATTTTAGCCCACACACGATCATTTTTTACAACCCGAAAAAAGACATTGTTTAAAACGTTGTTAAAAAATGCAGCATGTTCGAAAAAAAAAATGTTTTCATTTTTCAGAACCCCGAAAAATTATGTGAAGCCCACACACGACCATTTTAAATTACATATTTTTTTTTAAAACAACGTTTTTTTCATGCCGAAAAATGTTCGTGTGTACGCGGCATAACAGTCTACCTACCTGCTTATTGGACACTGAAAGGGCAGCAGCAGATCACTCTTTTGTTTTATTTTCCTGATAGCATGTTTAGGATCAGAGAATGACAGAGTTTGCATGACAGAAAACCATGATTGGCTCATTGTCCTAAATCTCACTCTCTAAAAGTGAGTTCTACTGTGCAAGGAATCATGGGAGTCACAGATTTACATACTCAAGGCAATTATACGTGAAAATATATTTTTTTAGTGACTACAAAGCTGGATTATAATGTGGTTTTGTTTTCTATTTGTCCACAGCACCATACACAACACCAGAAAATAAATGAAAGCATGCAAGCAACTCGGAAACGGTTGCAGATACAGTTGAGGACACATGTATATAACATGTTGCAGTGCTTTTACTTTAATGTGGGCACATCTGCTTCTTTTAGAAAAAAATACTTGCCCTGGTTCACACTGGTGCGTTTTGACATGCAATTTACGACGGTGCGACGCCGCATCTGCGGCACTGCACCGATTTCAAGAAGTAGTTTCTGTACTACTTTTTGTCTCTGTAATCGTGGGCAAAATTGGTACTAACCAGCGGGAGTGAAATTGTGCGAGTTCAGCTGAACTCGCATGGCTTCATTCCCACAGCTCAGTGTGAAACTGGGCTAATTAAATAAATAATATAATATAAATCCATATACACCTTTAAGTGTACAATGAACAATAAAATGCTGTCCTTTGTTTTTAACCACTTTCAGCCAAAGCCTATTCTGGCATTTCTCTCCTACCTGTAAAAAATTATATTTTTTTTGCTAGAAAAATTCTCAGAACCCCCAAACATTATATATATCTATATCTATATATATATATATATATATATATATATATATATATATATATATATATATATCTATATCTATAGATATAGATATATATATCTATATATATATATAGATATATATATCTATATATATATATATATTTATTTATTTTAGCAGAGACCCTATGGCAGTGGTGGCGAAGCTTGGCACCCCAGATGTTTTGGAACTACATGTTCCAAAACATCTGGGGTGCCAAGGTTCGCCATCACTTCCCTAGGGAATAAAATGGCAGTCACCTAGCATGTCACACTTTAAAATGGAATGGCGCAAAGTTTACAGATTTAGAGTAACAGAGGCAGTCCAGTGCTAGAATTTTTACTCTCATGCTAATGTTTGCGGCGATACCCAACATATGTGGTTTGAACGCTTTACATATTCAGGCATGATTTACATGCATGTGGCGATAGGGGAGATTTATATATATTTTTTTTTATGCTTTCCTCTTAATTTTTTATTCACTTTTTATCTATTACAAGGAATGTAAACATGCATGGCAGGTCCTCTTTATAGAGAGATATGTGGTCTATAAGTTCCCAGATCTATCTATTCTGGAAAGCCTGAGGTAAAAAAAAAAAAAAAAGTTTTATTTTTCGTCATACTTACCTGTAAAGTCTTTGGGCCAGATTCAGAAAGGACCTACGCCGACGTATCTACTGATACGCCGCGCAAGTCCACGATGCGCCATCGTATCTATGCGCCTTATTCTTGAAATAAGATACGCCTGAATTTTGGCTTCATCTGACTGACGTAAGTCTCCTACGCCGTCGGATCTTGGGCGAAATATTTACGCTGCCCGCAAGGGGCGCTTCCATAGATTTACGCGTCAAATATGTAAATGAGCAAGTTACGCCCATTCACAAACGTACTTGCGTCTGTCGCTGTAATCTATGCCGTTTACGTAGGGCGTACGTCCGGCGTAACGTTACCCCTGCTATAAGAGGAGCAGGTCATGCAAAGGTAGGCTACGTTCATGTCGTAGGCATTGAGCCGTCGTATCATAGGGAGTATATGCGATGTGATTCTGAGCATGCGCCGTTCATTCGGCCATTCATTTGCATGGGGTCACACTTAAATTAAATAGATCACGCCCACCTCCTTCCTACTTTGAATTAGGCGGGCTTACGTCGGCCAATTTACTATACGCCGCCGCAACTTACAGAGCAAGTGCTTTTGTGAATACTGTTATTGCCTCTATATGATACGTCTGCGTACCGCATATGAGATGCGCTGCGCCCGCACAAATATACGCCACCCTACGTGAATCTGGCCCTTTTTGTTTATGTACATCTCGAGACAGAGTGAGGCTATTATTCATTACTTACTGGGTTATACTTTGTCTCCAGTGGAAGTGATCCACTATATAATCCCTCCCATACAGGAGGTGCTTCAGTTTTGTAGCAAGCACTTAATACTTAAAAAGAGGGGAGGGACCTCTGTGTCCCATGACGAGTCATGGTGAAGGATCAAGTATGGTTCCCTGCACGAAAAAGGGCCACCAACTCCGACACCCTTCTAGCCGAGGTGATGGTCATTAGGAAGGCTAGCTTGCGTGACAGCAAGACTAATGGGATTTCCTTGATAGGCTCAAACTTTTTTTTTTTTTTATTGTAACACAGACAGCACCAGATTTAAGTCCACGTAGGTGACCTAATGGGGGGGGGGGGGGGGGGCAAATGAGTTAGCCCTGCATAAAGGTTCGGATCAGTGAATGGGAGGCGAAGGGCCTTTGGAAGAATACTGACAAGTCCAAAATGTGACCCCTGATTGTACTCAAAGCCAATCTGATTTTAACAGTTGACTGTAGGAAAGAGATAATTCTACCAATCACATATTTTCGAGAATGACATTTTCTGGCTTCACACCTAGCAGTATAGGCTTTCCAGATCCTATAAAAGATGTTCCTAGAGATTGTTTTTCTGGCATTCAATAGGGTAGACACCACTGCTCCTGAGATGCCATGATCGTTTAACACCCTTCAATAACCATGCCATCAAATTTGAAGACTGTAAATTGGGGTGGAATATAGGACCTTGAGACAGTAGAGCAGGGGCAGTACAGAAGCGTCCACGGCCCATCTATTGCCAATCTCACAATCTCTGGAACCAGGGCTTACTGGGCCAGGCTGGTGCCACCAGAATGACTGGAACCCCCTCTTTCCAAATCCTGTGCAACAAATGTGGAAGGAGAAGGTTTGGGAGGAAAGCATAAACCAGAGAAAACATGTTCCATGTAACTACTGGAGCATCTGCTCCAATTGCCAGGGCATTCCTTGTTTGGGATACAAACTGCTGTAGCTCGTTGTTGAACCCGGATGCCACTCATAACTCTAGAATGTTGATGGGCTGGCTCTGCTCTGGCCTTGGCCATCTTCCCTGAGCTATGAGCCTCTCTAGGGTTGCTCCCCAGCCCGAGAGACTGGCATCTGTGGTCAGTACTCTCCAAGACACCAGGAGGAAGGATCTTCCATTTTGCAGGTTCTGGTTCTGCAACCACCAGCTTAGGCTTAAGTTTGCCCAGGGAGATAAGGACATGGGTTAATTTAGGGCTTCTGCTCCAAGCCGACAAGTTGTCTTGCTGTATAAGCCTGGAATGGAATTGAGCGTAGGAACTGACTTGAAGGAGGACACCATCCTTCCCATAAGACTCATACAGAGCTGAATGGAGGGTTGCCTGGTGTCCCTAACCTGATGCACCTGATCCTTCAGGGTGGCAGAAATACCTTTGCTGATTGGCTCCCACTGTGTCCAATCACAGCAGGAGCTGTGCGTGACCCCCTACACCGCGTGCACAAAGTCACCTACAGGTACGTGGTTTTTGTGCAGCCGGACTGACCTGCTGCTGTATATATACTGTACGGTGGGTGTTCTGGAAAGTGGTTAATTACACAGAGCTAAATAGCAAAAAAATGCCCTGGTTATGAAGGTGGTAAAACCTACCGGACGTCAAGTGGTTAATATACAGCAGTAGGAAAATAAGTCTTAATGTTAAATGCATACCAAATGAAAAAATAAAGGATTTGTAAAGACATTGCCCACATTTACCCTCAAACCTCCCTCTTGACCATGTATGAGCATTATTTTTCTTTTACCTTGCTCCGGTAGTGAAAAACAGAATTTATTACTCCCTGTGATCATCAACTGGCTTAAACATTCTTGCAAGTGTAGCTGCTGGGAGGAGGATTGATTTACGCATGCCCCCAGATTTACATCTCCCAAAAGCATGCATCATACCTCAGCACAGAAATGTGAAGATCTACTCTACTGCAGGCTGTGTGTACAGGGCAATGAGTGGCACAATGAACCTACATGATCAAAGCATATATTGTGCAGGTGAAAAACACAAGGTGCAGGTAGGAAAGTCATTGAACATGTAGCAATTTTGTCAAAGGACTACCTGTTCTAACAATTATCAGAAACAGTACCCTAATGTTGGCAAAAGATACCCAGAAACAGGTTGAGAATAAGCTGGCAGTTACAGGTTAGGCCGCATACACACGGTCAGTCAAAACCGATGAAAACGGACTGAAGGTCCGTTTCATCGATCCAAACCGATCGTGTGTGGGCCCCATCGGTCAGTTATCCTTCGGTCAAAAAAAAGAGAACTTGCTTTAAAATGTAACCAATGGACGCCTAACCAATAGGTCGAAACCGATCGTTAGTATGCAAAAGCATCGGTTAAAAAGCTGCGCATAGGGTCGTGGCCTCTCTCGATGCCAAGACTCTGGAGTGGGGGTACAGTGTTGGAGAAGTTCGGACTAGGGCCTAGATTACTCCGGTGGCTCAAGCTGTACAGGGCCCCCAGGGCTAGGATCCGGGTGAATGATTTTATGTCAGACTACTTTCTACTCCAGCGGGGGACCCGACAGGGCTGCCCCTTATCGCCCAGCTTGTTTGCTCTGGCCTTGGAACCCTTGGTGGTCCTGGTCAGGGATTTGGTGCGTATTGTTGGACTTTGGGTTGGCCCTCTGGAGGAGAAGATATCTTTTAATGCGGGCGACACACTTCTGTATCTTCATGATCCTGGTGATTCTTTGTCCGCTGCCCTGGAGATATTTGACGAGTTTGGTAAGTTTTCTGGGATACCTATTATTGGTCCAAGTCAGCTCTTTTCCCATTAGATGTAAAGGCTAAGGAGGTGGCCCCTCGGTTGACGTTGCAATGGGTTGATGAGTTTACGTACCTTGGCATTAGGGTCTCTCCGGATCTTCAGTCCTTCTACCGGCTTAACTTGAAGCCGGTTGCTGAACGACTCAAGGATCACTGCATGCGTTGGAGTAATCTGCCGTTGAATCTGTTAGGGCGCATTAATGTGCTGAAAATGATCTATCTGCCAAAATGTAACTATATTTTTAGGAACTGCCCTGTGTGGATATCCCCATCCTTTTTTAGGGATTTGGACTGCTGTGTTGGTTCTTTTCTGTGGCGGGGCTCCACCCCTTGGTTGGCCAGGTCCACTCTTCAGTTGCCTGTCAGTTGTGGGGGTTTGGCCCTACCCAACCTATTGGTCTATTGCTGGGCGGCAGTGCTTGTGTCGGTGCGGTGGTGGTTTGAGCAGTCCAGGGCCAATGCAGCAGTCTGCTTGGAGGCGGCTATTGTGGGGCCCCTCACTGAGCTTAGTAATCTGGTTTATAGGGGGTCCTCAGCATATCCCCTACTGCCAGTTTCATCTAGAACTACACTCCGGGTCTGGGGTGTGTGGCTAGGCACCGTTTTTTGTCCCCGGGTTGTTGGTCTCCTTTTACCCGATTGTGGGGGAATCCTTCTCTTAGACACATTCGCTCTGTGCCTGATCCGCAACTGTGGGCTCGTGGGGTATTAAATTGTTGAGAGATATTGTTTTAGGTGGGTCTCTGTTGTCTTTCCCACACTTGGTAAGTCGATATGGGCTTCCGCCCTGGATGCTTTTCCGCTACTTTCAGTTGCGGCATGCGTTCAGGGCGCAGTTTCTGACCCCTCCTGATCACCTCAGAGACTCAGGGATTTATCCACAGCGCTCTCCAAACTGTCCACGTTGTTGTACGTCAGAGGGTACTTATATTCATATTTTTTGGTCCTGCCCCAAGGTTTCGGACTTTTGGTCTGCAATCTTTGAAACCATCAGTGTCCGCCTCCACCTGAATCTACCAGTCTCCCCGGAGCTGGCCCTGGTAGGGGTGCAGGATGATGCACAGAGACCTACAGTAGGTACACTAAGTTATTAATGTCTCTGCTGTTTTTTTATGCCAAAAAGGCTATTTTGCTCAAGTTGACTTCTGGGTCTCCTCCCACGTTGGGCATGTGGATAGACATTGTTAATGCTGCCCTTCCCCTGCATAAGATGACATACTTGAACAGGGGATGTCCTCTGAAGTTTGAGCGGGTGTGGGGTCCCTGAACTGACCCTCTATGAGCATGTTTGGGCCTATGTTCCCTGTTTGGTGGCTTTACTTGCCCCCCTTGCTCTCCCCCCCCTCTTTTCCCTATTCCCCTTTTTCTCCTCCCTTTCCAATAGGCACAATACTAATAGAAAAGAAAAGAAAATGAGGCATTTGTATATCATGTCTTTAGAATAGAATGAATAGAGGAAACCTTTGACTGCCTGCCATTCATCAAAAATGTAGGAGAAAAACAAAAATAAATAGTTTTTGATATTTAAATGACAGGTGCTAAAGGGAATTCCACAATGACCAAACTGCAAAAAATAATAGAATACATATAGTCATAGAAACAATAAAAGTCCAAGTAAGGAGAAATATGCTTGAAAGAGATAAGGTGTTTATTTTCCCAACTGTTTTAAGAAATAAAAGTTGGTTCAAGTTAGAGCTAATTACTTAGTGCCACCTTCGTGTCCTGTTATTGACTGTCCATATCCTGCTCACTGTTAATCACAGACAAGGGATTTCATTTTCTTCAACAATTCAACATAATTAAGAGTACTCCTTGTTTTTACCTAGAACCCTAGCACTCTATTACAATTGCAAGATGAACATTGGTGGTGTACAACATCTTTCTGCCCAAGTGTATTGAACGCCTTTATAGCTGGAGATCTTCTGACCAGAAGGCTTTTATATTATTATTATTTTTTTTAAATATCTTCTAAGTGTGCAACAAGGAATAATTAACCACTTCAGCCCGGACCATTTTGCTGGTCAATGACCAGGCCACTTTTTGTGATTCGGCACTGCGTCGTTTTAACAGACAATTGTGCGGTCGTGCGACGTGGCTCCCAAACAAAATTGGCGTCCTTTTTTTCCCACAAATAGTTTTTTTTTGGTGGTATTTGATCACCTCTGCGGTTTTTATTTTTTGCGCTATAAACAAAAATATAGCGACAATTTTGAAAAAAATAATAATATTTTTTACTTTGCTGTAATAAATATCCCCAAAAATATAAAAAAAACAAAAAAAAAAAAACATTTTTTTCCCTCAGTTTAGGCCGATATGTTTTCCTCGAAATATGTTTCGTAAAAAAAATTACCAATAAGCGTTTATTGATTGGTTTGCGCAAAAGTTGTACCGTCTACAAAATAGGGCATAGTATTATGGCATTTTTATTAATATTTAATATTTTTTAATATAGCACTGATCACTATAAAAATGCCAATGGTCCCAAAAATGTGTCAAAAGTGTCCGAAGTGTCTGCCATGTCGCAGTACCGAAAAAAAAAGCTAGTCACTGCCATTAATAGTAAAAAAAAAAAATATTAATAAAAATGCCATAATACTATGCCCTTGCCCTTATTTTGTAGATGGTACAACTTTTGCGCAAACCAATCAATAAACGCTTATTGGTAATTTTTTTTACGAAACATATTTCGAGGAATACATATCGGCCTAAACTGAGGGAAAAAAATGTTTTTTTTTTGTTTTTTTTTTATATTTTTGGGGATATTTATTACAGCAAAGTAAAAAATATTATTATTTTTTTCAAAATTGTCGCTATATTTTTGTTTATAGCGCAAAAAATAAAAACCGCAGAGGTGATCAAATACCACCAAAAAAAAACTATTTGTGGGAAAAAAAGGACGCCAATTTTGTTTGGGAGCCACGTCGCACGACCGCACAATTGTCTGTTAAAACGACGCAGTGACGAATCACAAAAAGGGGCCCGGTCATTGAGCAGCAATATGGTCTGGGGCTGAAGTGGTTAAAAAAGTAAGCTCTTGTAAGGGTAGTGACTGATGTTAATAGTTCTGTGCAATAAAAGTGTTTTATTACATATTAGTGAGATATAAATTAGCAAATTAAAACATTTAAAAGAGTTACAAATATATAATGCTAAAGGAAAGTTATATTCATAAGGAGGTATCAAATGTCTTTACTTTGGAGCGAAACTGTCATACACTTAGAAAATCAAATGTAACTGTTTTGTTGTTAGTTTTAAAAATAGATGGAAAATTTGAATGAAGGGGTGTTATGGGCTGGTACCCAATTGGAAAGGGATCAAATTTTCAGTAATGAAAAATTCAGATTTTTGTGTATTAAAACAAAATGTTTACATTTCATTAAAGCCCATGAAAAAAGATCAAATTGAGCCAGAATTAAATACAATATACACAGTATTACGTCTATGCATTTTATGTACAACAAATTTCAAGTGCCCTCCATTCTCTTTTGGATCCTTATGCCCTGTACACATGATCGGTTTGTCTGATGAAAACAAACCGATGGATTTTTTCATCAGATATCCAATGAAGCTGACTTTCATCAGTCTTGCCTACACACCATCAGTTAAAAATCCGATCGTGTTCAACGCGGTGACGTAAAACACAATGTGCAGAGAAAAATGAAGTTCAATGCTTCCGAGCATGCGTCGACTTGATTCTGAGCATGCGTGGATTTTTGATCGATGGATTTCCCCACAGACGATCGTTTTTTTCTATTAGTTTTTTAACCATACAAATAATTTAAAACAGGTTCTATTTTTTTTCACCGATGGGAAAAAAACTGATGGGGCCCACACACGATTGGTTCGTCCGATAAAAACAGTCCATCGGTCCGTTTTCATCAGACAAACCGATCGTGTGTACAGGGATTTATGGAAAGTGATCTAACTATAGTCATTGTTTACATATAGCATTACCTTGTTGTCAAAGTCAAACACGTGAACATGAATGTCATATCTTACTTCAGCTGGAGATTTTCAGAGTTTTATTTTAAAAGAATTTAAAAACATGTTCAAAATTAGACTTCCATCCTACCGTAAAGCATCGCTATATTTCTCAAGTCACTTTCACAATCACAATTATTAGCATGCTCTACTTTTTTTTAGCAAACATGAGCATAGGAGCATCTTGTTTTATACAGGCAAATAGGGAACTCTTGTTTAATATTCCATATGCAGGGAAATGCATTACAAAACTGGACTCCAAAATATGTCTACGCGTGTCTAATTTACATTTTGGTAACTTTGTTTAGCAGTTTAATCTTACTATCCGTATATTTTTAAGGTCAAATTAAATAAGAATATAAAGAACACACTTTTCTAGTTTGACCAGTGATCAAGTGTTACCATCTAAATACACATTTTATTCTGTAATTTGTCCTGTTTATTTTGGCAAAAAAAATTAGTTTCTGGAAAAAAAAAATAGGAGAGAGCATAGCGTTTGTTACAGAAGGCAATTATGGTTTGGTAGGACAGTACTATACTTGGCTATGAGACCTAGGTTATTTAGGCGCCGGCCATCAGTGCTAAAAGGCAGCACTTATTTAACTACTTTTGGCCGCCCACTGTATATATATGTCGGCACTTTAAAGACGGATATCTCTGTTATGGCAGCAACTAGCTGCCATAACCCAGGTGTATCCATCTCTTCAGCGGGCGGTCTGGTTTCCGATAATGGTGGTCTCTGCGGTGGATTCGCCGCAAGATCACCGCTATCTGTGGTGGGAGAGGGCCCACCCCTCCCCCGCGCCCTCCACCGCTTACCACCTGCTTGGTATGGATATGAATGAGGGAAATATGGCCCCCACCCATCTCCATACCATAGCAGGGCGGAAGGGACGTCAAAACTTAATTTCCCCCCATAGCTCTTAAAGGGTCGATTTTTTTCAAATGCATTTTAGTCCAAATATGAGATCTGAAGTCTTTTTGACCCCAGATCTCATATTTAAGAAGACCTGCCATGCTTTTTTTATGTTACAAGGGATGTTTACAATCCTTGTAATAGGAATAAAAGTGACACAATTTTTAAAAGAACAGTTTAAAAAATTAAAATAAAAAGGTAAAAGAAATAATTTTTTTTTTTTAAATGCAACGACGAGCTTGCGTGCAGAAGCAAACAAATACGTGAGCAGCGCCCGCATATGAAATTGGTGTTCAAACCACACATGTGAGGTATCGCCACAATCGGTAGAGTGAGAACACCAATTCTAGACCTCCTCTGTAACACAAAGCATGCAACCTGTAGAATTTTTTTACTGTTGCCTATGGAGATTTTAAAGGGTAAAAGTTTGTCGCCATTTCACGAGCAGGCACAATTTTGAAGAGTGACATGTTGGGTATCAATTTACTCGGTGTAACATTATCTTTCACAATATAAACAAAATTGGGATAACTTTACTGTTGTCTTATTTTTTTATTCAAAAAAGTGCACTTGTAAAACCGCTGCGCAAATACGGCGTGAGAAAGTATTGCAACGACCGCAATTTTATTCTCTATGGTGTTAGAAAATATATAATGTTTGGGGATTCTAAGTAATTTTCTAGCAAAAAAATATGTTTTTAACTTGTAAACAAATCTCAGAAAGAGGCTCTGTCCTTAAGTGGTTAAGCAGTGCTTTTGAGCTGCTTTTCAGCCAGTAGCAAGCCAAATTTAACCCAAAAAAAGGTTAAAAACTCCAGTTTTGCAGCACCCTTTGAAAGCGCTGCCCATTCATTCCAATAGGCAGGGTGTTTTGGGAGTGCTAAATGCAGCGCTCCCAACCCACCCCAAAGATTCTGCTTGCAGGACTTTTCGGAACGTCCAGCAAGCATAAATGCCCGAGTGTGAAAAGTCACACTGGAATGAATGGGAGGCGGTTTTCAGATGCTTTAGCAGAGGCTATTTCAGCGCTAAAGTGCCTGAAAACCGCCCCAATGTGAAAGGGGTCTTAGGGCTTGCATCTACAGGCTCAGATCAGAAGAAGGTCAACTGCAGGACCCGTCATACACCCATCAAATTCTGAATGGTCTTAGGCCGCGTACACACGATCAAATCTGTCTGCTGGAAACGGTCTGCCAGACCCTTTCAGCAGACAGATTTGATCGTGTGTACGGGCAAACAGACAAATTTGGCCAGCCGACAGATTTGAAAACATGCTTTCAAATCTGTCGGCTGGGAACCCGTCCGCCCGACATGTCTGCTGGTTAGTATGCTAACCAGCAGACATATCTTCTCGCACACACGTCAAATGGTTTTGACGCATGCGCAGAAGTGTTTTACTTCCTGGTGCGTTGACGTGGCGGCGTCAACGTCACCGCCACGTCAGCGCGCTGTCTGCCGGCGGGGATTTTGGTTTGATCGTGTGTACACGATCAAACCAATACGTCCCCAGCAGACAGATCTGTTCAAATCTATCTGTCCGACCGATTTGAACAGATACATTTACTCGTCTGTACGGGGCTTAAGAGGTGTCTCAAACTGTAATCATCAAATCTAGACCAAATTCCGTCAACACGGGTCCCAAATCTGTTAACTCATTTGTGTATTATCTGTCTTCCCTACAAAAAATACCCCTAAAGTCTATCGAACCCAATCAACCACTGCAAGCTAATCACAATCCACAACATCAAAATATTTATTTAATCAGCCAGCCAAACTCTCCAAATATTAAATGATTCTTTCTGGGGGTGGATAACTTCTGGGGGTGGATAAAACCCAAATTAGATCTTTACTTTAAAGTGAATATTTGCTTTCTTACAGATAATGAAAACATCTACCAAGTATGATTGTGGCTAAGCATAATCAATTAAAAAAGATCAGCTTTTGCTAGGTGTTCTTTATTAGAAGTTACATTGCACTTCCTAATATCTGATATTGCCTAGGCACTCATAGTTGTATATCTGCAGGGTCATCATCTAAAGATATTCTGCCTACACCCACTTCTAATGACAGCTACTCTCTGACAAGCTATTTCTGAGCACTTTGACAGTTGGGGGTGTCACTATTGTGCTGCACATTATTCTTCTGAGGGCCTAATGGAGATGGACTCTGTACTTGAGGACATACAGCATAAGGATCTCCTTACCTCTCTGTCATTCATTCCATTGTGCTTTCTTCCCGCTGCCTTTTGATGCATCCTTGCCTCTTGTGGCACCTATATTCCTCTTGCTGTCTGCTGATCATTGCTCTCTCCAGTCATCAGTTCACAATGCATAGCAAGTAATATACATACAAGCAATGCTCTGCACCTTAATCAAGTTGGCTGACTCCTTACTGAAAACATTGTGGAATAAGCCAGACTAGGTCAGTCTAGAAAAAGGTCAGCTGTAAGGACCCTACAGACAATACTAGCAACAAGTCTTCAGCCTTTGCTTGACATTACATTAAGAAAAGCTTTTACAGTCTAGGTTTACTTTAGTATGTAACTGTGGGGAACAAATAAAAAATAATCAGATTTTTATTATGACCTACCAGCTCCACAAATGCAAGTCCCCCGTAGCTGTGTGCCACAAAAAACACCTGTTCTGCAGCTGCTTTTGAAATGAAGTTATCCCACACATATAACGCATGTTCCTCTGGACTGCCATTCTCCTGCAATGATATAAAACTTATAAGTACAGGATATTTAAATAGCACTTATTTTCTCCATAGCCTTATTTTTATTTAATTTTTTTACGTGTACAGTATAGGCAGACCAAGCTGTCCAGCATAAGTGACGGCAATATAAGTTAAGAAAAAAAAAAAAACACGAGTGCTTCAGCAGATGCAGCAATATTTTTATTTATTTTTAAGAAAAACTACTACAATTCCTAAAACAAATATTTACAATGCACTATTGAGTCGGTTCACACTGGGGCGACTTGGGATCCGACTTGAAGTCGTCTCAAGTCGTCCCAAGTCGCGCTGTCCAGAAAAGCAATGTAAGTGAATGGGAGCGGTGTTAATACACACTACTCATGTCGCTCCGACTTCAGAAGAGGTTTCTGTACTACTTCAATCAGACTTCTAGGCGATTTGTACCCATTGATTTCAATGGAAGTCACTTCCAAGTCTGATCACTGTTTTAATTGAAGCTACTTTCCAGCAAGATAACATACATTTCTCAGGCAAACCTCTCCCTCCCCTTCCCTCTCCCAGAGCTGATTGTTGTTTTATTGGCCACTGGAATGTCTCCTGACCTGAAAAGGACTTCAAGTCGTGTTGTAAATCGCCCCAGATCGCCCTGTGGTTCATGCTCAAGTCGTGTTGAAGTTGCTTCTGAAAGTCGTGCTGGAAGTTGTGTCGCCCCAGTGTGAACCGACTAAAGGATATCTAAACTCAAGAGCAAAAATATTAAGTATTTCAGATTACCAGTTCTTAGATACGGTGGATGCATTGGTTTTCATTTTTCATGCCAAGAAATTTTTTAGCAAGCAAGGTACATGTTGATTCTGTCAAAAATGCATTGCTATTGTCTCCTGTGAGCTGGTCAGAAAAATAAATAAATAGTCTTATCTCCATTTGAAGCCATCTTAGGCAAACTATTTACTCCTCTACCCAAATAAATAAATAAATACAAAAATTTAGGTGAATAGATAAAGACAAATTTGTAGCCCAAATTAACCATATTCTACTGTATATACAAGTTATTGATCATCATTTAAAGTAGCTATAGTGGGGCATAATACCTTTATTGTGATAACATCTGGATCATGTTATGCCTATATTCCATGTATGAATTTTAATATTTTTTTGAATAAACACATATTTTATGAAATTTACTTGCATAGTCTCCTATGCCGAGCCTATAAAGTCGGATTTATATAGGCAAAGTCTGAACTATTTCAGCTGACAGATTTTAAGCCATGTTATCTAAACCTGTGGTTCCAAACCCTGTCCCTAAGTACCCCCAACAGGCCATGTTTGCAGGTTTTCCTTTATCTTGCACAGGTGCTTTAAATCAGAGTCAATGGCTTGGTATTTCGGACAGCTATTTTATCAGAGACCCCTTTTACACTGCCCTTTCGCGGTAAAGCAATGCTTGTTTTATCTGCGTTTTACCTCTGTTTAAGCCATTTTTCAACTGCTAGCAGGGTGCTTTTAATCACATAAAAAGGTGCTTTGGAAGCGCTGCCCATTCATTGCAATAGGCATGGGCGTTTTGGGAACAGTGGGCCAGATTCACAGAGCCCTTACTCCTGTCTAGCTCGCGTTAGACTGGAGTACTTTCAAATTACGCGCGTTTTTTCAAACCTCAAAGCATGAAAATACGGCTGCGGGTCTTCAATCCGACTGGCTTACATGTTCGTACGCCTTCGGATCTACGCTGCAATAAATTTGCGGCCGCTGGGTGGAGTTCCCGTCGTTTTCCGCGTCGGGGTATGCAAATGAGCTTTTGCCGACGATCCACAAAATTACGAACGTCAATCGCAATCTCTTACGGCATCTTTAGTCATCTTTTTGCTGCGTAAAACTATACCAGCTTCTTGCTGGTCTAATATTAGACAGCCCATGTTAAGTATGGCCGTCGTTCCCGCGTCGAATATCAACGTTTTCCGACGTTTTATTTTTATTTTTGACGTAAAAAACGTCCGGGAATAGGAATGTCCGCAAACGACGCTACTCAAACAACGAATGACGTATCGACGTTATTTCGCGCAATGCATGGCGGGAAATTTCTGAACGGAGCATGCGCAGTTCGATCACCGCGGGGACGCGCCTAATTTAAATGCTTCACGCCCCCTAATCGCGTATTTCAATTACGCGGCGAGAAATACACTACGCCGCCGTACTGTAAGGGACAAAATCTACCAGGATTCGTCGTACAGCCTGGTAGAATACGGCAGCGTAGTGTATCTCTGATACTCTGCGCCAATGTAATTGTATCTGAATCTGGCCCAGTGTGTCCAGCGCTCCCAACCCACCCCAAGGATGCTGCTTGGAGGACTTTTTCCAAATGTCCCACAAGTGCTCCGCCTGGGTGTGAAAGCACCCATTGCAGATAATGATGGGAAGCAGTTTCCATGTGCTTTACAGTTGCTATTTCTAGCGCTAAAATGCCTGAAAACTGCCTCAGTGTGAAAGGGGTCTAAGAGAAATTCCCAAAACATGTCATGTTGGGGGTACTTGAGGACAGAGTTATAAACCACTGATGTAAACTGCCCCCCCCCCCCCCCAAAAAAAAAAAATGGAGGTGAATAGACAAAGACAAATCAGGAAAAAAAGGAAACCAATGTAGCCACCACATTTAAGGTCTGGTATGGAGTATGTGTGTATATATTTGCCTATATATACATACACATACACGTGTAAAGGGGGTGGAGCACAAATCTTCTCCCTTCAAGTTCATAGGTAATTTGTCAACAAAAAACATAATATCATAGAGACTCAAAATGGAAATAGGAAGCCGGAAACTCCCATAGCTTACAGTAGCTAAGCAACTACCTCAGTACATGTAAATCATCGCTATAAGAATGTACATCAATCACAATGTATAAACACTGTACACAGTAACTTGATACCATAATGATAAAAACTAGCTGACTCATTCAAAACAAATTCCTTCACTGTGGTATATTTTTGGTTTTGAGTTTAGATTTTTTATTTTTTTTTGCAACAGTATTACTACATTTATACACAATGAGAAGGCTATAAAAGAACAGGTTCTATACTCATGTTTCAGGAAATGCCATCTCTTAGTTACTATATGTATTCAATACTTTCCTTCCCTGCATGCTGTGGTTTCTCCTGTTGACTCATATGTCATAACAAGATGCAACAGTAAGCTAGAGGAACCACAGCATGTGGCAGAAACAGAAGGGTAACAGAAGTTTGACACACTCAAAAAAAGACAACTAAAAAAGACAACACTTAAAATACATGGGCCGCTGGAAAGGAAAATATATAGCCTGTTTTGGGGCACTGTGTATATATTTAAAGTGGAACTTCACTCTCTTAACCACTTCCATACCAGGCACTTACGCACCTTCCCGCCCAAGCCAATTTTCAGCTTTCAACTGTCGCATTTGAATGACAATTGCGCTATGCTACACTGCACCCAAACAAAATTGGCGTCCTTTTTTCAAATAGAGCTTTCTTTTGGTGGATTTGAACCTCTGCGTTTTTTTTTTTTTGTGCAACCTAAAAATAGAGCGAAGATTTTGAAAAAAAAATAAAGTTTTTATTTTTTTCTTATTTTTTTGTAAATGAGTATGTTTTCTCTTTCAATTATGGGCATGTATGGTGGCACTGATGGGCACGATGAGGTGGCACTGATGGGCACCGATGAGGTAGTTCTTGGGCACCGATTAGGTAGCCTGATGCTGATAGGCGGCGCTGTATTGGTGGGCACTTGGGCGGCACTGGGCACCTGGGCGGCACTGATGGGACTCATAGGCAGCATGCACTCATAGGCACAAGATGGGCACTCATAGGCGGCACAGGTGGGCACTCATAGGCGGCAAGGTGGGCTGATAGGCGGCACAGGTGGGCACTGAAGGCGGCACAGGTGGGCACTGATAGGCGGCACAGGTGGCTGATAGGCGGAAGGTGGGCACTGATAGGCGGAAGGTGGGCACTGGTAGGTGGGCACTGGGCATGGATTGGCACTGTGGGGTGGCACTGACAGACACTGGGGTGGCACTGATGATCACTGAGGGGTGGCACTGATGGATCAATGTTGCCAAGTGCCCATGTGTGGGCACTGATTGGCATCATTTTTTTTTACTGCCACCCCTTTTTTTTTTTGTCTTTTTTTTTTTTGTCTTTTTTTTGTGTCTTTTTTTTTGTATTTTTTTTATTTTCCTGGTGGTCAGTGTGGCGATCCAGGGGGGGGCTGCGCTGATAAACAATCAGCGCGAACCCCCCCCTGTCAGGAGAGCCGCTGATGGCTCTCCTGTACTCCGCTGTCAGGAAGTGAGGAAGCCGTCGGCGGCTCTTCCTGTTTAATCGTATAGCCGTATTGGACACGGCTGATCACGTGGTAACGAGGCTCCGCCGGGACTCGTTACCGAGACGGAGGTGCAGGTGTAGTCTGACACCCCGCATCACCGATCGCCGCGCTGCGCGCCCGCACGGGCGCGTGCGGCATGAAATCGTGCAGGCCGTTTGAGAACGGCCTGTCACGATTTCATAACCACTTCCCGGCCGTAAATCGGCTATTGGCCGGGCAGGGAGGGGTTAATCAACATGGATTATTTCTAATCCTTATACTGCTAGCATTAGTAAATAGATAGGAAAGTATATCATATTTACTTGTTTAAACCTTTTTTTTTTGTATTTCTTCAGTTATATCCTGGTTTCCATGCCTAGGCAAATGGTGCCATACACCCCAACAGTCTTCTGTGTGAGAGGGAGGGCTCTCAGCTTAGCCTGTGCCTGAGCTAAAGGCAGACGTATTCCAGGAAGTAAATGCAACATGAATCAACTGCCCTTACTCAAGATGGGCATAGACAGAAATGAAAGAGTGAGTTTCAAAATGATTTCTCAGCAGAATAAAGCGTGGTGACATGGATAGATAAGGGAAGTATGGATTGAATACTAAAAAATGAATGATATAGCATTTTGGGTTGCAGTGCTCAGATGCAGTGCAGTTCAACTTTAAATATCCAGCTGTTTGTTTGCGCTGTTCCTTTAAGGCCGCGTACACACGATCAAATCCATCTGCTGGAAACGGCCGGCCCGACCGTCCCAGCAGACAGATTCGATCATGTGTACGGGCAAGCCGACGGATTTGGCCAGCCGACAGATTTCAAAGCATGCTTTGAAATCTGTCGGCTGGGAACCCGTCCGCCCGACATGTCTGCTGGTTAGTACGCTAACCAGCAGACATGTCTTCTCGCACACGCGTCGAATGGATTCGACGCATGCGCGGAAGTGATTTACTTCCTGGTGCGGTGACGTGGCGGCGTCCACGTCACCGCCACGCCACCGCCGTCTGCCGGCGGGGATTTCGGTTTGATCGTGTGTACACGATCAAACCAATACGTCCCCAGCAGACCGATTTGAACAAATCTGTCTGCTCGTGTGTATGGGGCCTAATACCTACCACTTAACACAGAATTGAAGCATTGCAGGCGGTGTTGAACTAAGGTACACAGCCAAATGTATTTATTTCCTGTATTATTACAATAGCAACACTTACACAGTACTTCCAAAGTATATACAGAGCAGACATAACAATTCACATCACAACTAGGGGCCTTTTCAGTGTGTACACAGACTGCAGCACCGGATAACTGGTTCTACCACAAGAGGTGCTGGCGTAGACACATTGTGGACTAAATTGGGTCATATAAAGATTGCATGATGGTACTCCTCATTATGCAAAGCTGTATTTATTACTATTAATATATATTATTTGGGACAGAGCAAAACACATTATCTAACACATTTAATGTAAAGCTTTGGAAATATTTTTGGTACTTGCGCTGAAGATGAAATTTTTGTATTCGGGCAACTATAAATATTTGCAAACTACAACATTTAAATGTGCCCTCTATTGAGTCATAATACTTTGCATTCAGTGAATTGCAATGTCTGCAATGCAAAGAATAGCTATTACATGTCAAAAAAAGGTGTCAAATCACACTTTAAAAAAAAAGAAAAATGCCATTAGTTTTTTCTTCTTTTACAAGAACAATAAAGACAATGGTCCTTTACAGTTTTCACAGAAAGACACAGAAGTCACCGCCATCAGGCAGTCCACAGGGACTCCAGGTGGCAGTCCGTAGTACTGAAAAACACACACAAGATACGAACATTAAACGGTTAGTCCATTTTTAAAGGGAAATTTTAACCACTTAAGGACCGCCTAACGCCGATTTACGTCGGCAGAAATGGCACGGCTGGGTAAACCAACGTATATGTACGTTGCCCTTTAAGGAGTGCGGCTATCGGTCCCCGGAGCTGAAGAACGGGGAGAGCCGTGTGTTAACACGGCTTCCCTGTGCTTCACTGTGGCCGCTGCATCGATCGTGTCATCCCTGTTTTAGGGCGGACCCAATCGATGACGTCAGACCTACAGCCACACCCCCCTACAGTTGTAAACACGTATTAGGTCACACTTAACCCCTATAGCGCCCCCTGTGGTTAACTCCTAAACTGCAACTGTCATTTCCACAGTAAACAATGCACTTTAAATGCATTTTTTGCTGTGAAAATGACAATGGTCCCAAAAATGTGTCAAAATTGTCCGAAGTGTCCGCCATAATGTCGCAGTCACGAAAAAAATCGCTGATCGCCGCCATTAGTAGTAAAAAAAATGAATAAAAATGCAATATAACTATCCCCTTTTTTGTAAACGCTATACATTTTGCGCAAACCAACCGATAAACGCTTATTACAATTTTTGTTACCAAAAATAGGTAGAAGAATACGCATCGGCCTAAACTGAGGAAAAAACTTTTTTTTTTATATATTTTTGAGTGATATTTATTATAGCAAAAAGTATTTTTTTCAAAATTGTCGTTCTATTTATGTTTATAGCGCAAGATCAAATACCACCAATAGAAAGCTCTATTTCTGGGGGAAAAAAGGACACCTATTTTGTTTGGGAGCCACATTGCACGACCGCGCAATTGTCAGTTAAAGCAACGCAGTGCCAAATCGCAAAAAAAGGGGCCTGGTCCTTAGCTGCATTGTGGTCCGGGGCTTAAGTGGTTAAAGTTGAACTAACACTGTATTTATTGGCGTATAACACTCACTTTTTTACCCTAAAAATAGAGGGTAAATTGTGCCTGCCTGTTATACGCAGAGGGCTGTGGAAAGTATTTTTACTGAAACTTCCCCCTTAAAGTTAGGGTGTGTGTTATACGCCGATAAATACAGTATATATTTGCATACTGTCAGCAGTCAGTGTCCCTTATATGAAGACACTGTACTGCATTTAGGACATTATGTAAAAAAAATAAAAAAAGAATTGTGAAAAAAATGTAAATTACTTTTAAGAAAAGAATTGTGACAAAACATTAAAACAAAAACAAAAAAACTAATCAACCTAATAAACCTCTAATAAACAATCTAATAAACCACTAATAAACCTCTTACTAAATACATTGGACTGTCTACTTTCCAAAAAAGGGGTAATTTAGAGGATATTTGTACTGTCCTGGCATTTTTGGGCCTCAAGAAATGAAATGTCAGTACACTGTCAGTACAAATGTCACATAATTTGATAGATAAACTGTATATACCATAGTTTGTAGACTCTATAATTTTCTACAAAGTAAATATACACCGATTTGGATTATGTTTACCGAATAAATGTAGCAATATACATTTTGGCCTAAATTTATGAAGAAAGATGAATTGCAAAATGTTATAACAGAAAAAACATTTTTTCCTCTAAATTTTAAGTCTTTTTTTATTCAGCAAAAAACACAAAAAACAGTGTTGATTAAATACCAGTGTCCTATATCCTTAAAAGGCATAGAAATAGACAACAACTGGGTGATATGTTGCATGAAATTCATGTGCAAACAGTCCTATTAAAACATCCCACATGCATGTGTTCCATTCGAGGGAAACCAAATCTTCTACCAGCCAACAGAGATGATATTAAATCTTCAGTGACAAAAAACAATCCTTCCAAAGGTAAGTGAATGGCCGCTTACAAGATCATTGTGACCCCAAAGGGATCAATCAGGCTCAGCACACCAACGTATCCTCAGCTGGATCGGGGCGTTCAATCCTGCTCCACTCCTCCTCTGCAGTATCCAAAGGCACTGTTGTTTCAAACAGATCTCACAGAGATGGCATCCACTCCCCGTTGATGCCCAATAGGAGAAAAACGCAGCGTCGGGTGGAGCATCAGTAGCTGACGTCACCACATTCCCAGCTGATTGGCCAGAGCCGTAGCTGGATGTACTTTTTATCCAGGACTTGTATACTTTGTTACCAAGAGCTGTTTTAGATGTCAGTACTTTATTTCTATCAAGTGGAATAAAGAAAAATCCTTTTATCAAAGTACTGCACTATGAAGCTTTTCTTTTTCTCCCTATCTACACGTTTATAACTATCCTTGGATGTGGATGCCATCTCTGTGAGATCTTCCGTGAGTCCAGTGTGCCCATCTGGGGATAACCCATAATTTGGAATTCGTTTTTTTTCCCCCGTTCACTTAAATAAAGTTTTGCCTTATACTATATAATATTTTTATTATTATTTTTTTATTCTATAGCATTGTTTTTTTTAAATAAACACAAGCTGTTTATATGAAAAAAACTGATTAAAGTAGAATATATGCGTTTGATACACTTAAGACCCGGACCAAAATGCAGGTAAAGGACCTTGCCCCTTTTTGCGATTCGGCACTGCGACTGCGACAATATGGCGGACACTTCGGACAATTTTGACACATTTTTGGGACAATTGTCATTTTCACAGCAAAAAATGAATTTAAATTGCATTGTTTACTGTGGAAATGACAGTTGCAGTTTGGGAGTTAACCACAGGTGGCGCTGTAGGGGATGTGTGACCTATGTGTTGTGTTTACAACTGTAGGGGGGTGTGGCTGTAGGTGTGACGTCATCGATCGTGTCCCCCTATTACAGGGATGACGCGATCGATGCTACGGCCACAGAGAAGCAAGGGGAAGCCGTGTGTACACACGGCTCTCCCCGTTCTTCCGCTCCAGGGACGGATCGCCGCACTGCAGCGGCGATCGGGTCCGCGAATCCCGCGGTCCCGGTCCTGGAGCGTCGGACCGGGTGACGGGCGCCTGCGATCCACGGCTGGGTACTAAAATCAACATATATATACGTTTATGTGCCCAGCCGTGCCATTCTGCCGACGTAAATGTGCAGTAGGCGGTCCTTAAGTGGTTAAGCTTTATCTCTCAATTTTAACTCTGCCACCTTCCTTTCCCCATAAAAAATAATTGGTACTGACATTTAAACATAAATAAAAAAATAGAGATTCTACAGTCGATTACTGAACAATCTGATGCATTAATGCTTAAAATCATTTACCATGTGGTCTTTGGAGAGAGCAAAACAACATGGCTGCCTCCTATAAATTACATAATTTCATTTAAACGCTGGAAACATTGTACAGGCCAAAGTAAACACATATTTTGCTGTAAAAGTACACCCTTATTAAATGCAATCTATAACGTTTCTTAAATGTTTAGTTTTCCTTTAAAGGTTGTAAAGAATGTACAAAGTTATTACATTTCTGACATTACCATACATAGATTAGTGGTGAAAATATATTGTTATGCTCGGCAGCCTCTAAAGGACAACAATTTGAATTTACTAATGTAATATTACAGTCATTAATTGTTAAATACCAAGTTAAAGAAATGCAGGAGACAAAGCCTTATCAACTGAAGCAGATTCCAACATCTTGGCACTCCAAGGTCTGCATTTATGATGGACTACCTGCGCTGATAACACATGGAATTATCTAAACAAAATTTGCATATTTGTGTAATTATTTCCTAAGGTTAATTAGCTGCTGCAAAGCAGTGCGCCCTTTGAGACTGCTCGCCGTGACAGGTTCACATACTTCTTGTACAGATGCCAAATGTGACAGATTCTCACTTATAGGCCGGACGCAGGAAACTTTTAGACTGGGTAAGCAAAGAAATTGTATTTGAGATGAGTACAGCTACACAGCAGGAAGGAGAGAGAATGTCAATGTAGTGATTGGACTAGAGGCGTCTCTCAGAATTTAAAGAGAAGGATCATGTGAATCTATATTCCTTTTCATACCTTTTTGACCAGGGCTTGTTTCAAAAATGTATAGGGACACAAAACTTTAACTAGCTAAAATGAAAAGTCAAAATAGAATTATAGGCAAAACTTTTTTTTTTTTTTCATTTTGGTTAGTGCAAGGGATAGTTATAGCCCCTGTCAGATTTTTGTTCGTCATCTTTGCCCTATTGGGGAGATTTACCTTCACTTCCTGTCCCATAGCCAATCAGGAAGTGAGAGAAAATCCCTGCCCAGGTCCCCATTGGAAGCTTTTCCCTATACTTATTTTCTGGGGACAACACAGATTTTTGGATTTTTTTACTTTCAATGATAATAAATTATATTAGTTATACTTTAAGTTTCTGTAACAGCTGTTGACCTAAAGCAGTGTTTTCCAAACATTAGAGTTGGTTCAAACTAGACACTGCACTGAAGCAGCTGGTGTGCAGTGAGACCTGACTGAGATCAATGCAGTGATAATGCACTGAGCTCAGTGGATCACACTGTCACACAGACATCTCATAAAGTACAATTGCCAGCCGCATGCAGTTTTGTGCTCACACACCATGGCAATGCAGAGGTGTGAACCAGGCACATAGGAGACAAGGCATTTTGCCTTGTTCAAGTGATGGGCCTGCACTGGAATAGCCACCCAATGAAGTCCTACTGCATCTGGTGTGAACCAGCCCTTAGTCAGTTATTTAACACTAAGGCCGCATACACACGATTGGTCCAACCCGATGAGAATGGTCCGACGGACCGTTTTCATCAGTTTACAGACTGATGTTCTGATGGTCTGATGTGCGTACACACCATCAGTCCAAAAACCAACCGTGTCAGAACACGGTGACCTAAAACACAACGACGAGCTGAAAAAAATGAAGTTCAATGCTTCCAAGCATGAGTCGACTTGATTCTGAGCATGCGCGGGTTTTTGGACCGATGCTTTTGCGTACTAACCATCAGTTTGGACTGATGGTCAGGCGTCCATCGGTCCGATTTTAAAGCAAGTTTTAAAACTTTGGTCCGACGGACGATGGACCGATGGGTTGTACACACGGTCGGTTAGAAACGATGAAACTGGACTTAAGTCCAGTTTCATCGGTTTGGACCGATCGTGTGTACGCGGCCTAAAGGATACCCTGTAGTGGATAACTTCACCAAAAGAATAGTGCCAATAGAAAAGAAAACACCTACACCTAATGAATTTGCCGCTTACTAGCACCTGAGACCTCCTATCACGAGGGGTCTCAAACACTTGTGGCTCTAAACCCAGCCAGGGCCTTTGATCATCTAAGGGGATTGCTCTGTTATGCCTCCACTGCCCAATGGGAATCAATCACAGAGGGGTTAAATTCTTAGAAATTGTGGCTGCATTAGTTCCCTTTTTTTCACCTGGTGATCCGATTACTTTTCCAGCTTCCTTTAACAGACCAAGCTGAGGCTCTGGGTTACTTTGTGCCCCTCAACTGTCAACTTCAATCAAGCTGATTATCATCAGAGCACACTCATCCCCTGGATGCCCCGAGCGGTCTCTGCAGAGGTCGGTGGATTCCGGGATCAACTCTGCACCAAATTATCCACATGCAAGTGATGCAGCTGCAAGAGGCGACTGCCCATGTGTGCTGTAGACATGCAGCCCCTGCCTAGCTGGGAGACCCCTTCCCTTGCTCTATGCCTCGTGCATCTTTTTTGATTTAACACTTTATATACGTGGCTGTGGTTTTAAAAGCTTCATGCCATTTCTGTGTACATGGTGCTGCACTTTTGAGGAGGATGGGACTACTTCCACCTAAACTTGCTCTCAATCTATTTATTGAGATTGTATATACCCAGAGGTCATGGGTCTTACAACAGGGCAATGACCAAAAGCACATGTCAAAAAAAGGACCGACAAATGGTTTAAGACAAAGCACTGCAGAGTACTGATCTGGCCAGCAACAAGCCCAGATCTAAATCCCATAGAGCCTCTGTGTAAAGATTTTAAAAAACAGTTGGGAAAAAGAATCCTTTCAATCTGAGAGACCTGGAACAATTGGTGAATGAAGAGTGGATTCAAATTCCAGAAGAGTGGTGTAAGAAACTCATTGATGGTTACAGGAAGCATTGATTTCTGTTAGTTTTTCCAAGTGGTGTGCTACCAAATATTAAACCGACTTGTTTGTTTTTCCACTTTTTGGTGTCATACTGATGCCAACAATAGAATTAAACATGAGAATGTCTAAACATTTGTAATTGCAACAATTTTCTGGATGAAGTGGTACATTATCAGACAGAAATGCAGGGGTGCCAATATCTTTGGCCATGATTGTGTGTGTGTGTGTGTGTGTGTATATATATATATATATATATATATATATATATATATATATATATTTTTTTTTTTCCTTATAGGGCCTTTTGATTTGACTACAGTTCTCAGATGGAGCACTGGATTATTTTACGGTATGGCAACAATTTTTTGTCACTGCCACATTTAGAAAGAATTTAACTACTAAAGGATGTTACCTGTGAACATTGAAAGTTTAAAGTGGATGTAAACCCAATTCATTAAATTTGAGCTGGGCACATATATCTGCAGTGTTTTGTAATCTCTCTTCAAAGCACTATGTCCTGTAGCTTTCTCCTGCTCCATTCTTCTGTTATCAGCCTGATAACTTCTGACAAGAGTGAGTGCTGAACTATTCAAAAACAGCTCTATAAGTCTCTACCTATAAGGAGATGGGGTGTATACCTTTTCCTTTAATCAGCTGTCTTAGCTGTATGCCCAGACTTCACTTCACTGCCTGAACAGGAAGAGAAATCTCTAACATGGTCTGCACTTTCTCAAGAATATATAAAGCTGAAGCCAATATACAAGTAAAACTTATGTAGGGAGGTTTGTTTCATCCCTGTGTATCCTCTGAGGCTGTTCACTTGACTGGGTATATGTGAGGGGTTACATCCACTTTAAGATGAAAGTGGCATATTTATTTATTTAAATAACAGAACAGGAGGGTGAAGGAGGGTGAAGCTGTATTAAAAAAAAAAATTATGCACAAGGATACTGACATGCAACCCTTTGTAAGTATTTTAACTGTTGCATTATATATTATGATAATCACACTGACTTAACATAATGCTTGTAACATGTTCGATTTCAGCTTTTTTATAATATGCTTTGCATTTTTCTGTAGACTCAAAGCCAACTTGAACAGTAGCTAGAATAGAGTGGTTTAACTTTTACATCTCCCATCTAGTCATGTTGATTGGGTAAGGATGCCTGTGTGGTTATAAATACTAGGTTATCTTCTAGACACTCATTAAAACTGAAGAACTGACATTGAGAAGCAACAAAACATCTATACGATGACCTGGATAAATGAGCACCTGCACAAACAACTTAACCACTTGACAACTGGGCACTTAAACCCCCTTCCTAGCCAGCCCAGGGCCGTCTTATTGAGCGGGCACACCCGGGCACAGCCCAGGGGCCCCACGTGGTCTTAGGACCCTGCAAGATGCGGCAGTCAGCAGAGCTGAAAGGACAGCAGCAGACAGTGCCTGGTCTCTCTGCACAGTGGAGCTCTCAGCGCAGGGGCTGCCTGGTTATGGAGACAGTGGGGAGTGGGGACTGAGTATCGGGTGCCTTCTTTTAATGTGATTGATTCTGCCTGCAGGGAAGGGGGGCTGCTCTGGCAGCTGTCACTTATCTCTCTCTGTCCTCCACCTTCCTTCACTTCTCGGCACTCGGCAGAAGCTCCACCTCCACACGGCAGCAGGTTGGGACTCCACAGTAACAGTTAACTGTGAATGTGATGCCTTGCTATCTGCCTGTGCCATTACTGCAGGTCTCACATATATTATCACACAGGGATTCAGAATGAACAGCACAGACAGGACCTTCAGTGTTCTAAGGACCCATGCAAACTGACCAATCCCTGATTTCCTGCTGTGCCCACTGCCCAGCCATGTTAGAAACCCCACCCCCTGATGTGCACACAGCATGGTGATAGGTGTGTGTGGTGTGCAGCTGCCACATGAAAATTGGAGAAGACTAGAGGCTGCAAAATCGGTAAGTCCACTGTCCAAAATGACACCCCCTTCAACATTAACAAATATCCTTCTCTGCTGCTCTGAGGTGGTTCACACTATGCGGTGCGGGAACTGCATTCGAGTTTGAACGGGAATCGCACCGCATTCCTGTTCAAATCACATGCGATTCTTCAGCAGTGCGAATTGAACCATTAATTCTGCATGTCTCAAATCGCACCAAATCTGCACCAAAGTGTTGCAGGACCCTTTTTTTTTGGCCACCCCATGAATAAATTATACAAATCACACTGCATTTTGCGAACTGATTTCAGTGTGTCGTTACCTCAACATACACACCTGCAGCAGTTCGCATAAACGGGGTGTGATTTGGATGTGGTGCGGAATTTGTTGCGAATTCACAGCGCAAAAGTGTGAACCGGCACTTAGTCTTTAGAGCCCCTTTCACACTGGGGCTGGAGGCGCAGTGGTGGTATAGCGCCGCAAAAAATAGCGGCACTATACCGTCGGAATTGCCATGGGATTCAGTCGCTAGCGGTGCGGTATTAACCCCCGCTAGTGGCCGATAACGGGTTTTTATCCCGCCCACAATGCTCCTCTGCAGAGGCGCATTGCAGGCAGTATTACCATGTTTTCAATGGGAAGGAGCAGTGAAAGAGCGGTATACACGCCACTCCTCTCACCGCTCCAAAGATGCTGCTGGCAGTAGACTTTTTTATCTCCTGCCAGTGCATCACCTTAGTGTGAAAGCCCTCGGGCAATCACAGCGCCTATCGCTTCAGCCAATCGGGTGACAGGTAACCAGACCCTGTGCACCTGACTGGCTGAGAGTCGGGTCAGTGTTAGGGAAGCGATTTATTCGCTTCCCTAACACAACACTGTGTAAACAGCAAACGCACAGCATTGCGCCCACTGTTTACCAATTTGTAAGCCTATTCGAGCCCACATGCTCTAATCAGGACGCCTATTAGAGCCCATGGCTCTAATCAGGCACTTCCAAAACACCCCCGCCGCTGTAATTCAGATGCCCGGTGCCCGACAAGGGGCCGGACACCTGAATAGGGGGTGGCAGTGGCAACAATAGATAGGTTCATGCTTTGAATGAATCTATTGGTGATCGACGGGAGAGAGGGGGCGGCGCTCCTGCACCCTCTATAGAAGCACTGCCACTATGGACATGGCTTGCTTTTCAGAGGTATTAGATGGGCGGTGAAGAGGTGTTATGTTGCTTCCTCACCACCTATTTCAACCCACTAGAAGCTGCATCAACCCCACCACAACTATGTGCAATGGAAAATTGCAGCACAGACTTATTTGATTTGGTTGCATTTTGTAAGCAGTAGTGCCCGCCAAATGCAACTGGTGATATAATTTTTGCTGCACACAGTCACTAATCAAAGCATTGTGGCTCCAGCATGTATACATCCCCCCAGCTGCTGCTGTTTATATCAGTGGCGGTTCGTCCATAGAGGGCGCTGGAGCGCGGCCCACTCTGGCTCTCACCACCACTGAGTCTAATAACAGATTCATGCATTGCACGGATCTATGTTATTATCGCCGCTGCCGCTGTTATTCAGATGGTCGGCGCTCATGTCCGGCCATCTGAATAATGCCAGCTGGTTGGCTGTACGGAAATGTCAATCCGAGCCAACAGCTCTGAAAGGCTTTCCCAGTACAGCCCTCGGGTCCGGAAGCTTATTTTAGGAGCGCACAGACTGTACGCCCCTTGGATAAGATGACAGGCGTCTCAGCCAATCAGGTTGGCCGGTTCTGGCTACCGTTAACCTGATTGGCTGAGACGCCTGTCAGTCGAGGGCAGGAGAAGACATCATGGGACGTGGATGCCCGACTCCAGTAAAGGTAAGTGCCGGGGGGGGGGGAGAGAGCAATTTACAGGGCACAGTGGGGACAATTGATGGCACAGTGGCTGGTTTAATGGCATGGCACAGTGGTGACAATTGATGGCACAGTGAGACTGCAATTTTTGTTTTCCTTTGCGTCCCCCCCCAAAAATTTTGAGCACCAGCCGCCACTGGTTTATATATTGTTTGGTTGTGCACTTTTTCCTTTTTATACACGTATTTTAAGGACTAATACAATAACTTTCTGTAAAGAACATTTTCAAATGTCTGTGCTAAATACTTTATTAAAAATAAATAATTCATAGTAATGCTCATGTCATCTTTATTTGTATAGTACAGCAACATATTGTGTATAGGCTGAAATGTTGTTGTAGAGTAGGTGTGTAAATCGTGGAAGGCTTGTAGGGGCCCCAGTGCATTACTTTGCCCAGGGGCCCATAATGCTATTAAGATGGCCCTGAGCCAGCCCAATGTTCAGCTTTCGGTGCTGTCACACTTTGAATGACAATTACTCAGTCTTAAAAAAAAGAAGAAGAAACTGTGCTAAGAAGAACTAAAATAACTGAAAAGACGTTTCCCGGTTATCCAATTGAAACCTGCGATTATCATGTAAAACATAAATAGAAGAGTAAATTATTATTAGAAGAAAAAATGGCGCTAACCCTGTGATCATTCAATCTTAAATTAATAATATACACAGCAGGAGCTGATCAGTGGGTACTGCAGACACGATGTCCACCAGCACCCACCAATCATCAGGCAGATCGCAGTTCTAAAAGAAGGGAGAGGATTCCATCTCTTCCTGTAGTAAAACACAGTTAAAGGGTCACTAAAGGAAAAAAAATGGGGCTGAAATGACTGTTTACAGGGTAAAGAGACATAATAGTTAACTGATTCCTTTTAAAAATGATTAAAAATAGATAAAACTCAATCATATAATCAACCTACAGTTCTAGTTTCGTTATTGCTGTTTCATGTCTCTCTGATGTACAGAGCCAGAGAGCCAATAGAGGGCAGTGATGGTTTGTCTAAAACCCCTCAGCCCAATCTAGTTTCAGTTTGCACACAGTAATCAGACCTCCTTGATTAGTGAACACAGTGAGAAAGCTCCCAGTACTGTGGTTATAAGGAAACAGACAACCAGGAAGTGTCCAGAACAGAGCAGGATTACAGCAACATCAAAGCAAAAACGAACAATGAGGACATGAAAACAGCACTGCATTAAGGTAAAGGAAGCTATTTAGCTAAAAAAAAAAAAAATCCTTTAGTGACCCTTTAACCCTTTGATCACACATGATGTTTACCCCTTTCTATCCAGTGTCATTAGTACAGTGATAGTGCATATTTTTAGTACTGATCACTGTATTAGTGTCACTGGTCCCCAAAAAGCATCAAAAGTGTCAGTTAGTGTCCAAATATTCGCCTCAATATTGCATTCCTGCTATAAGTCGCTGATCCCTACCATTACTAGTAAAAATCAATAAAGATAACCCATAGTTTTTAGATGCTAGAACTTTTGTGCAAACCAATCAATATACACTTAGTCAGATGTTAAAAAAAAAAAATATGTAGCAGAATACATATTGGCCTATATTTATGAAGAAAGTTGATAAGGGAGTGGGTGCGCTACCTAAAGTGCTCAATATGTATGACAAGTATAGTACACTTGAATGTAGATAAAGTGCATAGATAAAACAACACCTAGAGATTAACAATGAAAGTATTGGATGATCCAGTACAAAAGTCCATTGATGCAGTTCACACTAGCAACATGGTATTGATCAACCTGTGCCTAACAAAATGTGCATAAGTAAATATAAGATGAATACACTTGAACATGTACAGTGCAAATGTGCTTTGAAAGTTCTAAAAGTCCGTGGAAGAATCTTAATTGCTTAAAATCAGGTTGGTGCTCATATAAAATCACAGTGCTTGTCCACCTTCACCAGTATAAATTGATCTTCACCCGAAGTGAATAAGTGAAATGGTTCCTTACCAGATGGTAATGACCCATAATTTGATACCAAAAAAGGAGTCATATGCAGCTTATACAGAGAAACCTGTGTGATCGGATGCGTCCTAGTACTTGGAATTCTTGCAATCAGATGTATCCCAGTGGATGCATGAAATAATAAAATAGTGCTAACATACTGTAACCAGTTTATTTAAAATTGAAATATATAAAAAAAGCCGATTGGCTGCTTACTATTGAATGCGCCTCGAACCCGGCACTGAGGCTAGTTCGCTTCCTGAAGATGTTCACAACAAAACGTACGTCGAGGCGGTACCTATCCGCGCACGACAACTCGTCACTTCCTGTCCCGCTGGTTCTGACTACCTTCCAGGTGGAACGCACGCTCGAGACACACGTCCAGCGCCCCGGGACCGATGATTTTAAACCCCTGCGAACTAGCCTCAGTGTCGGGTTCAAGGCACATTCAATAGTAAGCAGCCAATCGGCTTTTTTTTTTATATTTAAATTTTAAATAAACTGGTTACAGTATGTTGGCACTATTTCATTATTTCATGCATCCACTGGGATACATCTGATTGCAAGAATTCCAAGTATTGGACGCATCCGATCACACAGGTTTCTCTGTATAAGCTGCATATGACTCCGTTTTTGGTATTAAATTATGGGTCATTACCATCTGGTAAGGAACCATTTCACTTATTCACTTCGGGTGAAGATCAATTTATACTGGTGAAGGTGGACAAGCACTGTGATTTTATATGAGTACCAACCTGATTTTAAGCAATCAAGATTCTTCCACGGACTTTTAGAACTTTCAGAGCACATTTGCACTTTACATGTTCAAGTGTATTCATCTTATATTTACTTATGCACATTTTGTTAGGCACAGGTTGATCAATACCATGTTGCTAGTGTGAACTGAATCAACAGACTTTTGTACTGGATCATCCAGTACTTTCATTGTTAACCTTGAGGTGTTGTTTTATCTATGCACTTTATCTACATTCAAGTGTACTATACTTGTCATACATATTGAGCACTTTAGTTAGCGCACCCACTGGCTTATCCACTATTGTTTATAATCTGTTGATTATTTTTGGGTAGCAGCTGTATTTTATCTATTTATTTTGGCGCAAGATATTATTTGCACATAATTATGAAGAAAGTTATTTTTTTATTTTTTTAAATTTGGCTAGGTTTTACAGCAGAAAGTAAAAAAAAAAAAATGTTTTTAAAAATTGTGTCTTTTTGTTTATAGAGCAAAACAATAAAGAAAAAAAAAAACACAGAGTTAATAAAATACCACCAAAATACAGCTCTATTTGTGGGACATAATTTTAACTTGGGTACAATGTGCGCAATTATCAGTTAAAGTAAAGCATTGTCGTATTGCAAAAAATGGCCTGGTCATGAAGGGGGGTAAATCTTTTGGAGGTCAAGTGAATAAGATAAGAAAGTACATATTTAGGGATATCTTGCCAGTCTTCTTCTGATAGATCAGACATCTTTATCTGGCATTGCTATAAGCTCAGTTGACACTTGGAGAATGACTAAGGTCCATTTCACATTGGAGTGAGAGGAGAGGCTCTTTCAAAGCGTTTTGCAGGCACTTTTCTTAGCATTATAGTGCCTGTAAAGCGCCTCAGTGTCAAAGCAGCCTTAAGGTTTGACCTCATATTATATGGCTTTAATAAATTGAAGACAAACATCTGCAGAAAATCTAATAGTGTGTATGGGATTCTTAAGCTGGATACACACTACTTTTGTTGTTCGATTTCCTTTAGATTTATCTTCAACTATGTCGTGCAAGGGCCTGCCTGGTTGCATACAAATTGAAAGTGTTTAGGTTTGCCCTCATATTATATGGTTTTGGTAAATCTAAAGGAAAAAAATCTAAAGAAAATTCTATAGTGTATATATAGCTTTAGAAAGCAGGGAGAAAGATGATTAACAGTCTGCTGTGTCCATAAAATGTTTGGGGAAATCAGATGCTTTTTCCGAAAGGGCTTTAGTTAGAAGTGGATTGTACTGGCTAATTATAGAAACCAAGGTTAAAGATGGGAGAGTGGGGCCTCCATATGCAGTATTACAGTCAGGGCCTGCCAGCCCCACCTCAAATTATTTTGTGGCTCTGTCCATTTCAACTTGGGCCTCAGTTAACACAATTATGCTGTTCATTTTAAAGTACTTAAATCAAATCTATATAGGGGATTGGCACAAGTAATGCAGTTCCTTGAAATAGGAAGATGGATTGAACAGTGCAAACTGTTTGCAGGCTTTCTTGTGCATTATCTTTAGAAAATACTTCCTTCTGGGATGACAGCCATGCAGACCAATTTGATGCAGTGTGTGGAGTATGGTCTGAGCACTGACAGGCTGACACCCCCCCCCCCCCCCCCCCCCACACACACACACACTCCTTAAACCTCTGCAGCAATGCTGGCATATTTTAAAGACAACCTCTAGATATAATGCTGAGCATGTGAATTCAACTTCTTTGGTCGACCATGGCGAGGCCTGTTCTGAGTGGAGCCTGTCCTGTTAAACCATTGTATGGTCTTGGCCACCATGCTGCAGCTCAGTTTCAGGGTCTTGGCAATCTTCTTATAGCCTAGACCATCTTTATGTAGAGCAACAATTCTTTTTTTTTCAGATTCTCAGAGAGTTCTTTGCCATGAGGTGTCACGTTGAACTTCCAGTGACCAATAAGAGAGAGGGAGAGCAATAACACCAAATTTAACACACCTGCTTCCCATTCAAATTTGAGCCCTTGTAACACCAACGAGTCACATGACATTGGGAAGAGAAAATGGCTAATTGGGCCCAATTTGGACATTTTCTCTTAGGTCTGTACTCACTTGTGTTGCCAGCGGTTTAGACATTAATGGCTGTGTGTTCAGTTATTTTGAGGGGACAGCAATTTACCCTGTTATACAAGCTGTACACTCACCAACTTACTTTGTAGCAAAGTGTCATTTCTTCAGTGTTGTCACATGAAAAATAATAAATATTTTCAAAAAATGGGAGGTATGTACTCACTTTTGTGAGCTACTGTATATACATATATAAATGTACACATACACACACACATACCGGTATATATGCTGTACATTCACATCAATCCCTGCCCTCAAGAATCTTATAATTTAAGGTCCCCAACTCATATCTACACAGGCATAGGGAGAACATGCAAAGTTTGTGCAGGTAGTACCGTAGTTGGGATTCAGAATAACGCCCCTAGTGCTGCTAGGCAAAAGTGCCGACTACTTAGGCACAGTGCTGGCACCCCGATTAGTGAGTGAAAGATTCTGCAGAGTTGGTGGATGGTGAGAGAAGAGAGGCTGCAGGGGCAGTGGGTGCTGAGGTATAGGAGACTGCAGGCATGGTGAGTGGTGAGGGAAGGGTGCTGCAGGCTCAGTGAACAGGGAGGGAAGGTTCTGCAGGCTCAATGAATGGTGAGAAAAAGTACTGCAGTCACAGTTGGTGTTGAGAGAAGGGAACTTCAGGCTCTGTAAATAGTGAGGAAAGGGCAGGTGTAGACATTGAAAATGGTGAAGCAAGTGGTGCAAGTGTGGTGGATGGTAAAGAAAAGGGGACTGCAGGTGCAGTGAATAGTGAGGGAAGAGAGGTTGGGAATTAGGGCTGTAGAGAAGATTTCAATGTAGCATGCCAGGTAAGAGGCTCTCTAATTCAAGAACAAGTCCAGCCATCAAATTAGTGCAATGAAAGGCCTGAGACACACATACACCAAGAACAGCCCTCGAATATTATTGTGTGCGGCGTGCCTTCTAGCTACAGTATTCTTCAGGGCTGCTGCTACCACTTTATTGGCCATTGGAAGCAGTCCACCATGGCACCACTGACCTCATTTACTTATTATAGATCAGAATAATATAGAGCCTTGTAAATTAGATCATTCACATGTGTCATTGCTGGTATTAGCCTTCAGAGGTCGTGGAACAGTGTGTGTGGGGTTTCATTGGCCACAAATGGAGAATTCTGTGTATGGGTGAACTGGCCAGGAGTAGAGCAATCTGGGTGGGGGTACACTGGTCATGAACCGAGTGGTGTGTGCTGCTCCGGGAAGAAGCAGTATGTGCAAAGGTGCATTGTCTGGGTGCAGATCTTGGTAATTTCTGGGAGCAGAGTGGTCTGGGCAGGAGTGTATTGGCTGGAAGCAGAGTGGTCTGGATGGGGATGTACTGGCTGTGAGCAGAGTGGTCTGTGTAGGGATGCATTGGATGTTAAATTGTCTATGCAGGGGTGAGGAATGGAGTGGTTTGGGTGGGGAGAATTGGCTGAGTGGTCTGGGCAGGGATGCAATGCCCTGGAGTGGAACATTCTGGGAGGTGCATGGTTCAAGAGAGCAGGGGGTTGGGCAGAGGTGCATTGGCCAGGTGTAGAGTGGTTTTGCCAGAGGTGTACTAGCTGGGAACGGAGCAATATATGCAGATGTGAACTGGCAGGAGCTAAACAGTCTAAGCAGGGGTGCATTGGCAGAATATGGAGTTGTGCATCACCCAGGAGCAGAGAAGTGTGGACAGAGGACGGTCTTGGTTGGGGGTGTATTATCCAGGAGTGGCGTGATCTGATTAGGAGGAGGGACAGGGATAGAACAGATATTTGATTAGGGTCTGGAATGTGTTGGGTAGAGAACATGACACTGGAGTCAGAACCCCTCAATAGCAAAATGAAACTGAATTTATTCTCAATGGAAAAGTGAAAGTGTATTGAGAAAATTAACCTCTAGGCATTGCAATAATAAGGGAATAGCAAAAATTACCATTCCCCATTTTAATGATGTATTTTCTGGACCTGAACTCCTATACATTCTGTTTATCAATTTTTTCTATGTGTTTTGGTTTTCGGTAAATTATGTTTCTCATAACTCAACAATTTCTGCAGAAGGATTTACTATTAATGAATGTTCAGTTTCTTCTTGAACTTGTATTTTTCTGTTCCAGTACTTAGGAAAACGATTTAATTTGGTTAATTAGAGAAGACAAGTTTAACATACATTTTAAAGACCAACCGCTCTTTATTGATGTGATTCAATAGCTTAATACAAATGTGTTTAATTTCCATATTACACATAGTGGTCTAGGACACCACTGTAACATTACTCAATCATGTGAGTGGTCTAGTAAGGATATAAACTTGTATTTGGCTCTAGAGAGATAGGATATTGACTAATGTAAGATTACATCTGAATAAGCCAAATGACACCAGTAAGCAAAGTGCTGTAAGTAAAAACAAAACTGTGCATAAGTTAGGCAAAATCCTTAACAAGGGCAGGAAACAGTTTTGGAGGGTAGATACAGTTAGGTCCATATATATATATATATATAGTGATATTTAACTCGGGCACGTTTTTGTTTTTGCAGGTATTTACCAAAATATAATTCACGCTATAGTTATATAATGGATATGGGCTGAAAGTGCACACTCTTATGAATTAAAGCTCTTAAGAATAGCCATTCCCCTTTTTCAAGGGACCAAAAGTAAATTGGACAATTGAATCAAAAGCGGTTTCATGGCCAGGTGTAGCCCCTTTGTTATTTCTTCATCAATTAAGCAGGTAAAAAGTCTGGAGTTGATTCTAAGCATGGTATTTGCATTTGGAATCTATTGCTGTGAACCTAAGTCATGCATTTAAAGGAAGCAATCCATGAAAGCGGAACAGGCCATTGTAAAGCTTCAAAAAAAAATCCATCAGGGAGATAGCAGCAACATTATGAGTGGCCAAATCAACAGTTTGGTACATTCTGAGGAAAGAAGAACGCACTGGTGAGCTTAGCAACATAAAAAGGCCTGGAAGTCCACAGACAACAACAGTGGTGACTGATCGAAGGATCCTCTCTATGGTAAAAGAAAACACATTCACAACATCCAGACAAGTGAAGGGCACTCTTCAGGACGTGGGTGTATCATTATCAAAGTCTACAATCACCACAAGGTGCAAACCATTCATAAGCCTGAAGAATAGAAAAGCCAGATTAGACTTTGACAAAAAACATCTAAAAAGCCAGACTAGTTCTGGAAAAGCATTCTTTGGGTGGATGAAACTAACATTAATCTGTAACAGAATGACGGGAAGAAAAACAATGTGGTGAAGGCTTGGGACAGCTAATGATCCAAAGCACACAACGTCATCTGTAAAACAATGTTTTTTGCAATGTTTTGCTGATAAAAGCGTCATAAAACCCAGACTAAGAAAACCCATCATTACATACTATATAACAGGGTGTGCATACTTACAAAGCCACTAAAGAAATCTTTTGTGTAGAATATAATATACCTGGTTGATCTTGCCTTCAGCTGTCCTTGTCTGCTCTGCGTCCCTACTGCAGGCTTAGAGATTGTATACAACAGCTGGTGTCTCATCTTCCTCTTGCCATTACCCCACAGATTCTCTATGGGGTTGAGGTCAGGAGAGTTTGCTGGCCAATCAAGCACAGTGCTACCATGATCATTAAACCAGGTATTGGTACTTTTGACAGTGTGGGCAGGTGGCAAGTCATGTTGAAAAATGAAATCAGCATCTCCTTAAAGCTGGTTAGCAGAGGGAAGCATGAAGTGCTCTAGAATTTCCTGTTAGAGGGCTATGCTGACTTTAAACTTGACTTTAAAATATAGTGAACCAACCTCAGCAGATCACATCACTGATTGTGGTCACTTTACACGGAACATCATGCAACTTGGATTCTGTACCTCTCTAATCTTCCTCCAGACTCTGGGGCCTCGTTTTTCAAATGAAATGCAAAATTTACTTTTATCCGAAAAGAGGACATTGGACCACTGAGCAACAGTCCAGTCCTTTTTCTCCTTAGACCAGGTAAGATGCTTCTGATGTGGTCTCTGGTTCAGGAGTGGCTAGACACAAGGAATGCCACAGTTCTAGCCCATGCCCAGGATATGTCTGTGTGGTAGTTCTTGAATCACTAACACCAACTGTAGCCCACTCTTTGTGAATCTTCCCCAAAGTCTTGATTGGCCTTTCTGTCACAATCCTCTACGGTTATCCCTGTTGCTTGTGCACCTTTTTCCACCACACTTTTTTCTTCCACTCGACTTTCCATTAATATGCTTGGATACAGTTCTCTGTGAACAGCCAGATTCTTTAGCAATGCCCTTTTGTACTTGAACTTTTTCACAATATTCGATTAATTTTCTGAGATACTGAATTGTGGGCTTTCACTAGCTGTAAGCCATAATCATAATTAAAAGAAAGAAATGCTTGAAATATATCACTATGTGTGTAATGAATCTATATAATATACACGTTTCACTTTCTGAACAGAATTACAAAAATACATTTCATGATTTTCAATTTTTTTGAGATGCACATGTATAGATAGATCGATAGATATATACCCAAACACACACACTGTATTTTTATTTTTTGCAAATTATATAATATATATACACATACATACATACATACATACATACACACACATACAAGCACACACAGTGGATATACAAAGTCTACACACCCAAAATTGTCAGGTCTCTGTAATGTCAAAAAAATAAGATAAAGATAAAATAATTTCATAACTTTTTCCACCTTTAATGTGACTTATAAACTGTATAACTCAAATAAAAAACAAGCCATTTTTTTTTGGTAAGGGGAATTAAACTAAAAAGCCTAAAATAATGTGGTTGCATACGTGTGCACACCCTCTTAACTTGACTGGGTATTAAGCAATCACATTTAAACTCATGATAAATCATTTAAAGTGCCTCTGATTAACCCTAAATAAAGTTCAGCTGTTCTAGTAGGTCTTTCCTGACATTTTCTTAGTTGCACCCTACAGTAAAAGCCATGGTCCACAAAGAGCTTCCAAAGGATTAGAGGGATCTCATTGTTAAAAGGTATCAGTCCGAAGGGTACAAAATAATTTCCAAGGCATTAGATATATATTGGTACACAGTGAAGACAGTCATCATCAAGTGGAGAAAATATGGCACAACAGTGATATTACCAAGAACTGGACGTCCCTCCAAAATTGATGAAAAGACAAGAAGAAAACTGGTCAGGGAGGCTACCAAGAGGCCTACAGCAACAATAAAGGAGCTGCAGGAATATCTGGCAAGTACTGGCTGTATGGTACATGTGACAACAATCTCCTGTATTCTTCATGTGTCTTGGCTATGAGGTAGGGTGGCAAGACAGAAGCCTTTTCTTACAAAGGAAAAACATCCAGGTCTGGCTAAATTTTGCAAACACACATCTGAAGTCTCCCAAAAGCATGTGGGAAAATGTGTTATGGTCTAATGAAACCAAGGTTGAACCTTTTGGCCATAATTCCAAAACATATGTTTGGTGCAAAAACAACACTGCACATCACCAAAAGAACACCATACCCACAGTGAAGCATGGTGGTGGCAGCATAATTGCCTTGGTGCTGTTTTTTTTCAGCTGGAACAGGGGCCTTAGTCAAGGTAGAGGGAATTATGAACAGTTCCAAATCCGAGTCAAAATTGGCACAAAACCTTCAGGCTTCTGCTAGAAAGCTGAATATGAAGAGGGACTTCATCTTTCAGCATGACAAAGACCCAAATAATACATCTGAATCAACAAATGAATGGCCTCGCCAGAAGAATATCAACGTTTTGGAATAGCCCAGATCTGAATCCGATTGGAAATCTGTGGGGTGATCGGAAGAGGACTGTGCACAGGAGATGCCCTTTGCCATCTGGCAGGGTTTGAGTGTTTTTGCAAAGAAGAGTCAAGATGTGCCATGCCATACTCAAAAAGACTAAGTGCTGTAAAAAAATAAAAAGGTGCTTAAACAAAGAATTAGGATGTGAACACGTATGCAACCATATTATTTTGTTTTTTTATTTTTACCTCCATTCAACTAAGAGACTTCAGTTTGTTGTTCAACTGAGTTGTACAGTTTATAGGTCACATTAAAGGTGGAAACAGTTGTGAAATGATTTATCACAGAAACCTGACATTTTATATTCACTGTGTGTGTATACAATATACACACATACATACACACACATACACCTATTAGTATTCTTTTTTTCCTTCCAAGCAATACTAATACATTCTATTTTATTTCAGTCATGTCATCTAAATGTGATATTGCAGTTTTAGATCAGTTATTTTTTGTAAAAAATGTGTTTTGTTTAGTTTTAGTTTAGTTAGTTTGACCTAATTATCTCATCATCATATCCTACCAGCCTCTAGGACTGTTCCCAGAGGGGCCCCTGGTCTATTAGGACCCTTTTTCCAACAAAGAAATTATTTTGTTTAATCCCAAATACAAACATTACCAGTATATACTTTGTTAAATTGATGCTAGATTTCATAATATAAAAAAAAGTTAAGCCAATATAACACTAAAGACTGTTCATGTAAATTATTGTCAGTAAGCATGACCCTGTGTTCCATTTGTTAAAAAAAAAAAAAATGTGGGCATACAGTATACATAGTGCTAAATGACACCCTCTTCCCTCCTCCTCCATGTCCTCTTATTGCTAAATACAATGGGGGGGGCGACATATACTATGCTGATTGAATACATTTAGAAATTAGGAAACTCACAAAAAAGCTTATTTTTAATATAAATTTGTATTACATATCTCAAAGTAATTGCCAATACCTGTAACGAAATAAAAGATCCTTGGATGCAGATGTTGTCTGAACAAAGTGAAAGCGAGTATCAATTATCTTTGAATCCACCTCCACAATATTAATGCACAAAAAATACACATCTGATGTTCAATAAAGATTTATAGGGAGCTATACAACCTTTTTTTTTATATATTATATGTAGCATCCTGTAATCTGGGAAGGAAGCGCCTCAGAAATTTACTTGCCAGGCATAGTTATCCTGATTGATTGATCAAGATCTATTGATTTCTCCCTAAGTTTGGCCTTGTTGCATCTTTCTCTTCTACCACTAGGTGGCCGGGTACTTGGTGGTACTAGATACGAGTAGGGCAACCCATGGTCAGGTAATGGGTATATGGGGTATCTCAGCCAACGGGCAAGGGTTTTCTTGAATCCCTTGGCCTGCTGGGAGCACCTATATATTTGGGTGGAGTCAGGTGATCTGTGTTCTGTGCCACCTGGACGGCTGTCTGGGTGGACACGTGCTATGTGCCTAACTTAGGGGCATTTGGCTGCTAGGCTGTGTGAGGGCCTATCCAGAAGTGTGAGAGCAGCACAGGGTTAGGATTGCGGCCTTTCAGTCCAACCAGAAGTAATGGTTCTACCGGCCGGAGAACCTTTCATTGGTCAGAGGTCAAAGGGAAGCCGTCACCACAAAGAGACCAAACACCTTTACCAGGGACCTTTACCAGGGACCACAGTGAGTAAATGAAGCAAGTACCGGAACCACATATAAAGGGCACGGTGGAGAATCGGGAAACTTCAGGCGGTGATCAAGTCAGGGACTCAACCTGCAGAGCAAACGCTTGCAGAGCAGCCCTGTGAGTCAAGCCAGGGACCTTGCTGGTTAGCAGGGGTGAAGCCGTCACCACAAAGAGACCAAACACCTTTACCAGGGACCTTTACCAGGGACCACAGTGAGTAAATGAATCAAGTACCGGATACCCCATATAAAGGGCACGGTGGAGAATCAGGAAACTTCAGGCGGTGATCAAGTCAGGGACTCAACCCGCAGAGCAAACGCTTGCAGAACAGCCCTGTGAGTCAAGTCAGCGACCTTGCTGGTTAGCAGGGGTGAAGCTTGAGAAGTATCTGGAGTGCCAAGCTAAGGACCGAGCAGGGAAACATGGGTGACGCTTGAGGGGATACCACCACAAACCTTGGAGGAGCTCAAGGGATTCAGTCAGTGAATCAATGGGGTCTAGTGAGAGACCTTCGTGTTGAAGAACTACAAGAGGCAGTTGTAGTGGAGCTGTAAGGACTGTTACGTTTGAGTTAGGAACTGTTAAAGACTGTTACCATATGAGACAGCATTCCTGCATGTGCAGATGTGGCGCCTTGTTGGGGCCTTTCTCTGCACGGCTGTCTTCTTATTGAAGTCTCGTGTCCTGGCCCTAACCCTCTTTCCCCCAAAAATACAAAAAGGACTGTCAAAAGAAATAAAACGTCTTTTACATCCCAATGCCTGTCACCATCTTTGCACCCACTATGCCTCACAACACACTACATATTGAAGCATGTCGGCTATCTTTGGCCTTGGAGGTCCTCATTAGACTGAACAAGGCCCGAGACGATGCTACATATAATTATAATTTAATTTGAATTGCTCTTCTGAAACTGTGGCTGGCATAGCACAAATTGGGGCTGGCCAGACACAGACTCACAGTAGAGAGCATACATCAGCAGAGTAATAAAAGCCCCTCCCAAAGATCTTTCCCTGCAGATGCCAAAAAACAGGAAAATATCATGTGACCACATAAGAGTGCTGCAGGAATAAGACACTTTGAGAATTTAAAAAAACAGAACAAAATACAGTGGCTTGATATATACAGTGGTATATATACAGTGGTATGATTTAGTTGAATGCGTTACGGCAAATAACACTTCTCTGTCTAGCATCATTTTAAGTTTGCCTTTGGTTTGGCGATCTGTGCTCCTGCTTGTAGAGAAATAGCAACGAAAGGGGGTAAGCGGGGGGTTTGGGACATTACATGAGGCGATAAGTTCATCTGCCTCCATCCCTATAATATTTTCAAACAAGGGAGATTTTGAGCGCCAATTGCCGAGTGTCGCTTAGTGTCCAGCATCACCGCCATCTCCTCTCCTCATCATCATGCAGCATGACGTTAGTGGCATACTGTGGCTGCCTGTAGCTATAAAGACTGCACACGGGTGGAGCACACATCTTTATTTACCCCCTTGACCCAACACACTGGCACTAACATACCTTTTTGAGATTTAAAGTAACATTTTATCGGATTGCGGTTCACTCACTGGGGTTATTTATAAATACCCCCACATCCACACCTTCCTTGTTTGGGTATGCAAGATGTATTATTTAGTATGTTTACTTTCCATACAATTATATATCCAATTCATTTGTAGGTAAGGGTGCTTGGGAATACTTTATCCCTCCTCTGCCCTGCTTTCCCCTTCAAACATCTGTTCGGACACCCATAGGGGGCGTGGCCTGGACGGCATGGTGTGAGGAGTATTTTGTGGGAGCTCCGCTCGCCGAGAATCCAACATTGACTATCCTGGGGCTTCTACTGCCTATCTTATCTTGAATTACAGGGTTTACTGTTTCCGCTACCTGCTGGGAACATGTCGCCACCAAAGAAACCCTCCGAATTGGTCGCAAAACTAGCTAAATACCGGCTCCACGGCAAGGAGGGTGCGGAGGAAGATGCGCCGGCACCTCTGCTCCTGCTGATTTGGCGGCTGACAACACAGCACCAGTCCTGGAAGCCATTTTGGATTGTAAGAGCTCCTTGACATGCAAAATAGAGGAGGTAAAGATGGATGTCTCGCTCATCAGATAAGACATGCAGAAACTCAGGGACCGGGTCACAGAGGCGGAGACCCGCGTCGGCCACGTGGCGGACGATATACCGCCATTGCAGATTGCGGTCAAACAGCTCCAGCATCAGCTCACCATGGTCCTGGTGAAGCAAGACGACATGGAGAACCGCCTCAGGAGGTGCAATCTCTGCTTTGTCAGCTTACCTGAGGGTGAGAAGGGCACGGATCCGCCGAGATTCCTGGAAAACCTGCTGGTGTCCACGTTTGGCCGGGCTGAATTCTCTTCCTCTTTCGCGGTGGAGAGGGCCCACAGGCTGGCTGCTAAACCTCCTCCCCCGGGTGCACCACCAAAGACTTTCATAGCCAAATTGCTTATTTTCCGTGATCGGGATGCTATGCTTTGCCTCACCAGAGTGCAGGCTAATATCCCTTTCAGGAACGTCAAGATCAAAGTGTTCCCAGATTTTTCTGCAGATGTACAGAAGAAGAGGGCCCTCTTCGCTGAAGCTAAATGCCTTCTGAGGATCCGTCACTACTCTTACGCTATGCTCTTCCCGGCCAGGCTTTGTGTTGTCGGAGAGGACCGAGCGCATTTCTTTGATACTCCTGAGGCTGTCCTTACCTGGCTGGAGAACGGTGGACCTCCGCCCCGACAACCCGCGTAGACCCTGGTGCGGATGGTGTTTGGTTTGTGACCAATCGGGTGCGGTGGGATGGAATCCCCTCTTCTGACTTCTCGGGGGCCTTGGATCTCTATTTCCTTCAGGTACTATGTCCTTTATCCTTTGACTGAGGCTGTCTGTCCACTCTGTGTCCCCTGCACCCTTCTCCTCCTGGCTTCCTCCTCTTCCCCCCTCCCAATGTTGCCCTCATTTGGTCCTTGGCCCGCTGCAGTCCCTGCGGATTCCTTCCCTGTTCCCATCCTCTTACCCCTGTTGACTGTTGCTACGCTGCGGCCCCACTCGATTGGCTTCATGTGGCGAGCTGTCCCCCCATGCTGGCACCCGGGACGTGGACTCACACTCTTGTATCCTTACATTCCCCCGTGCAGACACTATCCTGGAGCTCTAAAACCGGGGGCCTCACTCCTCGCACTGTTGCTGGTTAGCCAGCGAATAACCGTCCCCTTAGCTGCGGTCGTCTCTAAGGACCCTGCTGTTTTTCTAATTTGGAACATTTGCCTCCTGGCTCAAGTATGGTTTTCCTGGTCTGGCCGGGCATGGCGGGCTACACTGCGCAGTTGTGTGGTGGGCGACTTGCCCGGACACCCCAGTGCTTCAAGTTGGTGTTTTCACCTGTTTTGTGATTGTTTTTCCTTTTTTCTTGTTTTCGATTTTATGTTCATGTTCTTTTATACTGTGTCTGGTGTTATGCAGAATGACATTTGCAATTATGTGCAGGGGGTAGCGGGTGCTGTGTGGGACTTTGTGCTATATACTGATGATGTGCCCTTGCTGTGTCTCTGTAATTTATTGTGGCCTTTTGGCCTGGGCATCTTGGGCTCTGTGTGCGGTATCCGCGGCTTCTCCCCCCCCTTTTTTCGGGATGGCCGTGGGCACCTGCGCGCGGGCCTGGTACGTCCGGGACGTTGCTAGCAGATGCCTGTCAAGCCTGGTGTAACGTTTTTGACATGGAATGTGCGGGGCCTCAGGGCCCGCCCGAAACGCAATGCTGTTCTCACCTTTTTGAAAGCTCAGTGTGCGGAGGTTATGGTCCTGGTTGAGACTCATTTGACGGGCCAACTCCTGATATCTCTCAAGAAGCCGTGGGTAGGCTGGGTGTATCAGGCTCCCCGCACCGCAAACTCCAGAGGAGTGGCCGTGCTGGTCCCCAAATCCACTCAATTTGTGTTGCTTACACTTCAATCTGACCCTCATGGTAGGCACATATTCCTGCACGCTAATGGTGAATGGTCTAGAAGTCCTTATTCTGGATATTAATATACCTCCTCCCTTCCAGTTTTCTGTCCTGACTGAGGGCCTGGGGTTTATGTCACAATATCCGAGTGTGCCAGCGATCTGGCTGGGGGATTTTAATAATGTTCCTAGTACTGATCTTGATAGACTGTCTCTCACACCCCCGGACCGCCCCGCCCACTCTCAAACTAGATTTGGTAGACTCCTCCTCGACTTGGAGCTTGTGGACACGTGGAAGCACTGTCATTGGATAAGACGTATTCGTGCTTCTAGTCGACGCACAGCTCACTGTCGCGGATCGATCTTATATTGCTTTCTCGTACCCTTCTTCCTATTTTGGGTGGTGTGGGGTTTAATCCCCGGGTTCTTTCCGACCATGCCTCATATTGGATTGAGCTCTGCATCGACCCCTCCCCCTCCTCTTACAACTGGAGACTCAATCCCTTTTGGCTGTCGGTCATCCCCGACTTGAAGGAGGCCGGCGCTGAGTGGGATTCCTTTTTTCAAGACAACAAAGATACTGCGCCCTTTGGGGTGGTCTGGGACTCCTTTAAGTCTCACGCTCGTATGGTCCTGTCTCAACGCATATCCCAATATCGGAAGGCCTCAACTCGGGTGGTTGGGCAGACGGAGCGTTCCCTGGCTGAGGCAGAGAGGGCGTTTGTTTCCGGCCCCTCCTCGGTCATGGCAGATGCCTTAAAATTTCAGTCCCGGTGGTAAATGGTCTGCTGTTTGAGAAGGCTGAAAGGAAGATATTTTATGGTAAACAGAGGGCATATGAGTGTGGAGAACGTGCGGGACGACTGCTGGCTTATCTAGCCCACCTGGATCATAGACCTCCCCACGGTGGTTTCCCTCCGGGGATGCTAGTGGGGTGTTAGTTACAGATCCGCATGCGGTGGCTGAGGAGTTCCGCTCTTTCTTAGCCTCTTTGTACTCCTCTAGTACTATGACCCACAGGGCGGAAACGACCGCAATGCTGGCTGATATAGAATTGCCTACTCTCTCGGCTTCTCAACTGGAGTCTCTGGAAGCCCCTATCACCATAGACGAAATTTCGAAAGCAATCTCCCTACTTAACGTTAATAAGGCGCCGGGCTCGGACGGTCTCCCCATTGAACTTTATACAACGTACGGTGAATCTCTAGTGCCTAGACTTCATGAACTTTTTTCTTGTATTTTTTCGTCGGGCTCCCTACCGGCTTCCATGTCCGAGGCTTACGTTGTGCTCATTCCCAAACCCGGCAAAAACTTAGAATTACCTGAATCTTACCGCCCAATATCTCTCCTCCAGCTGGACATCAAGATCCTTGCCAAGATCCTGGCACTACGTCTCAATACGGTGATCCTTACACTAATTCACCCTGATCAGGTTGGGTTCATGCCTGCCAAAAACACAGTTTATAACCTGCGTAGACTCCACGTGAATTTGCAAACTGAGCATGATCAAGTGGGCTCCAGAGTCGTGGTGTCTTTGGATGCTGCTAAGGCATTCGACTCCGTTGAGTGGGTCTATCTATGGGAGTGCCTGGCACGTTTTGGCTTTGGGCACAATTTTATCAGATGGATTCACCTCTTATACCAGAACCTGTGTGCCAGGATCTTGGTCAATGGTCGGGTTTCAGCCCCCTTTCCCCTCTCCAGGGGTACCAGACAGGGTTGTCCCTTATCCCCATTATTGTATGCCTTGGCGGTGGAGCCCCTGGCCTCTTTCCTTAGAGCGCACCCAGGTGTTTGTGGTCTTAGCTAGGGGGATCTGGTGGAGAAGATCAGTCTGTACGCAGATGATATGCTGCTGTACTTGGCTGACTCTGATCAATCCCTGCAAACTGCCCTTACGGTCATTGAAACCTTTGGGCGTCATTCTGGCCTGAGGATCAACTGGGATAAATCCCAGATTCTTCCTATTGACGTGAGTGCACCCTCGAGACTTCAGGCCTCTTCTCCTCTCCTTAGGGTCAGCTCCCTAAAATACCTCGGGATCCACATCTCTAGGTCTCCTGAGGATTTTGTTCGCCTTAATATAGAACCGCTGATGTTATTCTTAAAATCCAAAACGCAAATATGGGCTAAACTGTCACTGGGTGTAATGGGCCGTGTGAACTTAATTAAAATGATTCTCCTCCCCAAATTTCTATATGTCCTATGGCATTCCCCTGTATACCCCCCTTTGAAAATCTTTAAGGCAATTGAGGCGATCCTTAATTCATAAATCAATGTGGGGCTCAGCTCGTCACAAATTGTCCTGGCAGGCGCTAAAAAATCCGACTGAGCTGGGTGGAGTGGCGGTGCCTGATTTGAACCTTTATTACTTGGTGGCACAGCTCTCTCATTTCTTGTATTTTGACAAACTCGACAGAGACCGTTATCTTGGGTTTTTGTGTTCCCCTCCTGCTCCTGGGCTCACCCACCCCTTTCAGGTCCTCTTTAGGAACCTTGGAGGTGCTTGGGCGTTGGGAAACCGCAGGGGCCTGCTCTACCACCACTGTAGGATTTGGGATGTAGTGAGCCACAAGTTGAAGGCACCAGCTACCCATTTCCATACCCCTCTATGGGACAATCCAGGCCCGGTTGAGTTGTTGTCCATCCCTGACCGGGTCCTCTGGCTGGATTGGGAGATACGGTATTTGTCTGACGTGTATCAGGGACCTATTTTAAAATCATTCCAACAGCTTAAGGACAACTTCGCCCTCCCCAATTCCATGCATTTCCGCTACCTTCAGCTTCGCCATGCTCTCTGTGCCAAGTTTTGAGATGCATCCCCCGGTGTTGAAAAACTTGGTGTTCCGCACCATAACGGGTCAGGACTCCCGAAAATTAATTTCAGTACTATATAACTCCCTTCTCCGACCTCCTGCTGTGGTTCTGGCCTATGGATATGGGAGATCACTGGTCCAGGGATGTGGGGGAGCTTGAGGATGATGAGTGGGAGGACGCGCTGGACACCACTAAGAAGATTTCACCCAAATTATCAGACCGTCTTACACACCTGTTCATCTTACACAGGTCTTATCTAACCCCCATTCGCTTAGCTAAATACAAACCCGACCATAGCCCGCTGTGCCCCAGGTGTGATAGCTCCTCCAGCACTTTTTTCACCTCATTTGGTCTTGCCCTGTGATACAGGACTACTGGTCACACCTGGTAAAGTTCATTCACGATGAGATGGGGTCTCCCCTTACCCTCTGCCCTAAACAGTGTTTATTGGGAATATTCCCGGACCCAGACTGACAATTACCACAAAATTTTCCTCCAAGAGTCACTATTCATGGCCAGATTTCTAATAGCGAAGAAGTGGCTTCGCACCCTACCTACATCTCTTCAGGAATGGATAGCTGCAGTTAACGCTGTATTACCATACAAGAAAGAAATATATACCCACAGGGGCTGTCCGGCCAAATATGATAAGGTGTGGGGAGGGGTGGGTGGGAACTGCAGCTAGATGTAACGCCCTGCCTGACCGAACCTAATGTGCTTCTCCCTGGATCAGATTGTACATCCTTGTTGTGTGAATGGCTGGACCTTTGGTTCCCCACGTCCCTGGCACTGCACTAATGTCCATAATGTATACCCTGCAATCATTGTTTGCACGGATGTTAGTATTGTATTTGCTCCGCCTGCATGATTTGTACTATTCTGCATATTTTGTATGTCACCCCTTCACTTTGACAAATAAAACGTTACCTTTTGTAAAAAAAAACAAAAAAAAAAACATCTGTTAATTTTCCTATTATAGATTTACTCCTATGTAACTGCTCATGACGAGTGTACGTCTCCACAAAACGCGTAGAGACCCAGACCTAAGCTACATCAACACAATCATGTGATTCAGAGATTCAATAATATGAATAATATGAATTGTATCATCAATCATTACCATCATTAACATAATTATGCTCATTATGAATTGAAACAATTTTACTACTATATAATAATGTATCTATTACCATTAGATTGTTTGTGAATTATGTTATTATGTATAATAAATTGTTACGGCACTACTTATATTTATCATGTTATCTTTTTTATTCAATGTATATCTCTATGGAATCCACTAGCATGTGATTGTATATTTTTATTTTCTTAGCTGTGCTTCATATAAAGTCCCAACCAATTCCCATGTTTAAATTTGTAGAGATATAGGAAAGGCAGACTATTTGTGTGAGCTTTCTGCATGCCTGTACAAGTCCAAATGTCCAGATGTTTCACAGCTGAAACAACCAACAGCTGGCCTTTTAAAATGGGGGGAGGGGGGTATTTTCACGTCAGTGGGTACTGCAGAGGAGGGTTTAAGCAAAACAGGATGGAAATTATTTTAAAGTGCATTTGTGCCCAGCTTAGAGAGACATCCACCACATTTGGCCTTCCAAGATCTGTTATCATAGGACAAAGGCTATGTCTAGACTGTTAACTTTGAAAATGGATTTTCCACATTTTGTCATGTCACAACCAAAAACGTAAATGTATTTTATTAGGAGTTTATGTAATAGATCAACACAAAGTGCCACATAAAATTGTAAAGTGGAAGGAAAATTATAAATGTTTTTTTTTTTTTTTTATAAAAATATGAAAAGTGTGAGGTGCATCTGTATTCAGCCCCCAAGTTCAATACTTTGTAGAACCACTTTTCACTGCAATTACAGCTGCAAGTATTTTAGGGTATGTCTCTACCAGCTTTGCACATCTAGAGAGTGACATTTTTGCCCATTCTTCCTTGCAAAATAGTTCAAGCTCTGTCAGATTAAATGGAGAGTGTGTCTGAACAGCAATTTTCAAGTCTTGCCACAGATTCTCAATTGGATTTAGGTCTGGACTTTGACTGGGCCATTCTAACACATGAATATGCTTTGATCTAAACAGGTTTTCTTCTAAGATTGCTCCATCCATTTTCCCATCAACTCTGACCAACTTTCTTGTCCCTGCAGAAGAAAAGCATCTCCATAACATGCTGCTGCCACTACAATGTTTCACGGTGGGAATGGTGTGTTCAGGGTTATGTGCAGTGTTAGTTTTCCACCACACAGTGTTTTGGCCAAAAAGTAAGATTTTGGTCTCATCTGACCAGAGCACCTTCTTGCCATGCTACCATAAAGGACAGATTTGTGGTGTGCATGACAAAAAGTTGTCCTGTGGACAGATTCTCCGACCTGAGCTGTGGATCTCTGCAGCTCCTTCAGAGTTACCATGGGCCTCTTGGCTGCTTCTCCAGTTAATGCTCCTTTTGTCTGGCTTGTCAATTTAGGTAGACTTGCAGTTGTGCCATACTCTTTCCATTTTTGGATTGATGGATTGAACAGTGCTAAGTGAGATGTTCAAAGCTTGGGATTTTTTTAAACCTAATCCTGCTTTAAAACTTCTCCACAACTTTATTCCAGTCTGGTGTGTTCACTGACCTTTGTGATGCTATTTGATCACCAAAGTTCTCTAACAAACCTCTGAGGTCTTCACACAACAGCTGCATTTAAAGTGGGATTAAATTACTATTTACTGTACTAATTAGGTGAAGACAATTGGTCCCACTAGATTTTGGATAGGGGTATCAGAGTAAAGGGGGCTGAATACAAATCCACTCCACACTTTTCACATATTTATTTGTTTAAAAAAAAAAAAAAATCTTCTACTGTGTTGGTCTATCACATAAAATCCCCCAAGAAAATACATTTACGTTTTTGGTTGTAGCATGACAAAATGTGGCAAATTTCAAGGGGTGTGAATACTTTTTCAAGGTCCTGTAGGTGAATGTTTAAATACATTAATATGCATGATTTGAGTGAGGGTTTACTTGAAAATCTGGCTGTTTATTTTAAATATTACATTAATCTAGGTTTAATCATTTAAATAGTAAATCCTTAAAAGATTTTTTTTTTTTTTTTTTATGTTTTTATGCCGAGTTTTCTAAGCAAATTATTTTGGTACCAATTATTTAAAATGTAAAAAAAAGTGTACTGGAGACATGTTCAGCACTGTGTTGGTCTGGAGGCTACTTTCTTACTTGGTAGGCACTGTGGCTGAAGATAAATGCTAGTGGGGCAAGGTAAGGGGTTTGTATAGGGTAATGCCATGGAGAGTAACTGAATACATCCACAAGCAGGCCATTACTCTGTACTAATGCTGGACCTCTATAACATATGCATCAAAAGCATACTTTTTTTTAATCCTAAAATACAAATTTTGCCTAATGTGTATACTTTTTTCAGTTTTCTTTTCACTGCTACTACACGTCAATTGCAGTGAAAATGGCCATATCAATTCAAATTCCCATAAAAAAAAAAAAAAAAATATTAATAGATTACCTTTCGATGTAGTAAATGTAATGCTGCACAATTCACACAATGGGGACAGATAACATCAGACTATGCACTGTAACCTAGAAACACATGCACCAATCTCTGAAACATTTCAAAGCAGCACAGGACAAAGGGCACATATCACACAACAATAGGTTTTGTGAAAGCAAATTCTTGTGTAGTATAAAGATTATCAAGACCAGACTGTCACACAGTGACCTTGCTGGCGTCTAGCTAATCTGACAATATTTTGTAGTGCATTGTTTCAAATCAATAACTAATTAACAAAACTACAAAAGGAGTAGTACTGTTTTCTGAGATCCCTTGTTAAAAATGGCTTCTGGATACACTTGGGCAGAAAGGTCACACTTATGACATCTTCACAAGTCTTTTCACTGTCAGATTACATTACTTTTAAAAATTAATTGTCATAAGTTAAAACACTAGCCGGTTTGTTACAGCCACATGTTATAATGACATGGTGAGGAGGTGTTTTGATATGAGCAGCTACTGACAGCCCTCAATCATATCTTAATTTTTGCACTTGACCTAACTGGAAGATTGGGAGCAGACTTATTGCTTAGCACATGGCAGTCAAACCTTAGGGATCCACACTAGCTTTAGCTACGGAGGTATAATTAATAGAAATTCCACAGACACCCTTGGAAAATGAAGAATCTAAAAATAAGAGCAACACCACAAGTTTCCTAGTTCTTAGAAAAAAAAGTCAAAGTCATTAATGTGTGTATATATATATATATATATATATATATATATATATATGTATATATATATATATATATATATATATATATATATATATATACACACACACACGTATATACACACACGTATATACATACACACAGTGCTCAGCATAAATGAGTACACCCCTATTTAAAAGTAAGATTCTAATTAATAGCCCAATGAACACAAGAACAATTTACAACATTTTGACAAAACTGAGTCTTATGCCGCGTACACACAGAAAATGACAAAATTAAAATGTTTTAATTGGTTGTGAAAAACTAGCGTTCCGAAAAATTTAGAACCTGCTCTATTTTTCTCGTCGTGTGAAGGCTTTAACGACGGGGAAAAAAAACGCACTTGCTCAGAAGCAAGTTATGAGAAGGAAAATTTGTATAATCAGCCCAAAGGGTGGCGCCATTCGAATGGAACTTCCCCTTTATAGTGCCCTCGTACGTGTTGTACGTCACTGCGCTTTGCTCGAGTATTTTTTATCACGATCGTGTGTGTATGCAAGGCAGGCTTCAGAGGAATCATGTCGAGAAAAACGTCATTTTTTTTCATGACATGAATAACGGTCGTGTGTACGCGGCATTATATAACATTTTTTTATCTCATTACATGAAAGTACATTTAATGATATACCCTAGATTATAAAATCTTTAGCTTTACTCAAATTAGTTGATGGAAATAATTAGGGTTGCCCAGATACCGATACTGGTATCGGTATCGGGACCGATACCGAGTATTTGTGGGAGTACTTGTACTCGCGCAAATGCTCCCGATACCTAAATAGAATACTTTTTTTGTATTTATCAACATGTTCTGTGAAAATTCTTTGCGGTTTTTACTACTGCGTGACAAAAAAAATAAAACATTTTATTCATTTTTACTAATTTTTATTCTTTTATAATGTCTTGAGTTAGAGTTCTTCATAATTCTAAAGAAAATATCCTTAGTCTGTATTGTGGTTTGAAAACTGTCACATGACATTTAAAAAAAGTATCGGTATTCAGTATCGGCAAGTACATGAAAAAAGTATCGGTACTTGTACTCGGTCCTAAAAAAGTGGTATCGGGACAACCCTAGAAATAATGAATAAGCCCCACAACAAACTAATTAATGTAGTATTTTGTATGACCTCCATGATTTGTAAGGACAGCACCAAGTCTTCTAAGCATGGTATTGAACAAGTTGGCAACATATTGCAACATCTATTTTTTTCTATCCTTCAAGAATGGCCTCTTTTAGAGCCTGGATGCTGGATGGAGAGTGATGCTCAACCTGTCTCTCCAAAATTTCTCAGGTGTTTGATTGGGTTAAGCACAGGAGACATAGATCACTTGGTCACTAATTCACTTTCACCCTGTTATTCAGAAATGCAATAGTGACTGTAGAGGTGTTTGGATCATGGTCATGTTGGAAAAGTGTACGACTACCAAAGGCACAGAGTAATGGTTGCATCTTCTCTTTCAATATAAAGCAGTACATGTACTGTACTGTGAATTCATAATACCATCAATAAAATGCAGTTCTCTGGCAGCAGCAGCTCCACAGAAGGACACTACCATGTTTCACTGTAGGCACACTGCATTTTTCTTTGTACTTCTCACCTTTGCAATGCCATACAGTTTAGAAGCCACCCATTCTAAAAAAAAAAAAAAATATTATCTTGATCTCATCACTCCAGACTACAGAGTCCCAGTAGTCTTCTTCTTTTCCAGCATGGGCCTTGGCAAATTCTAGACAGGCTTTTTTGTGCATGGGCTTCCTTCTCGAACAACACCAATGCATGCCATTCCTCTGCAGTGTACACCGTATTGTGTCTTTAGCTAACTGCAGTGAACTTGCATGGCAATTTTCTTCAATCCTTCTCATTAGAAGATGTTCCTGTCAATGCTCCCTTTGAGGTGTTAAATTTCGTGGATGGCCTTGATGTCTGTGAGATGGTTGCAGTTCCATCTTTGTTAAATTGTTGTATAATTTTTGCTACAGTTATCTGACTTATAAGTAAAGCTTTGCTGATCTTCTTGTAGCCTTCACCTTTCTTGTGTAAAGAAATTATTTTCTTTCTCAGGCCTTGTGACATTTCTCTTTCATGTGGTGCCATTGCTGACTGCATGAAATGGGAAGGGGTTTTCTTTGTCAAGGAATGCCCTTTCATAATCAACCGTCTGCTGGACACCTGTATAATGAGAAATTAGACTCACCTGTAGTTATATTCTTGTTAATTAGGATTTTGTTGTCTACAACTTAGCACTGCTCCAAAACTTTTGTTGGAATGTATTATTTTCCAGCACTGCCTTAACCCTCTTGGACCCTTGTGGACATGGAGTTCACCAGAGCTCCATGGGTTGCCACTGGAGTCTTTTTCCAGTCCTCCATGACGACATCACGAAGCAGGTGAAGGTTAAAGACCTTGCGCTCCTGCACTTTCCATTTAAAAAAAATGCCCCACATATGCTCAATAGGATTTAGGTTTGGAGACATGTTTGGCCAGTTCATAACCTTTACACTCAGCTTCTTTAGCAAGGCAGTGGTCATCTTGGAGGTGTGTTTGGGGTCGTTATGTTGGAATACTGCCCTGCGACCCAGTCTCCGAAGGGAGGGGATTATGCTCTGCTTCAGTATGTCACAGTACATGTGGGCATTCATAGTTCCCTAAATGAACTGTAGTTCTCCAGTGACACCATCTGAACCAAATAAGTTTATCTTGGTCTTATCACACCACAGGACATTGTTCCAGTAATTAGGGTTGCACCAATACCATCTTTTTACAAGGAGTACGAGTACCGATACTTTTTCTTTTACCAATTATCGATACCTACCGCAACTGTTTTGTTTTCACTTCAGCTGTCAGCAATAGTACAAAGCATTGAAAAGATATTTACAAATGAAATAAATAGATTTTTTTTTTCAATGTGAAATGTGTAACTATATGTTAATGTATATGAATAAATCCAAAGGGTTGCTGCACTTAAAAAAAAAAAATACTTTTATTTGCTGAAGATTTGTAAAGTTACATATTCCGTTTCAGCCTTACATGTTTACGCCCTTCTTCAGATCAATCAGAACACATGTTAATATATATGTGTAAAAATATTAACTATCAAAGCAAACAAAAAAAAGTTTTAATTGTTTATAAAAAAAATGGAGGAGAATAGGGAGTTAATTAAAAGTAGAAATCAAATATTTGTGCCAAAAACAAAAAAATAGCTGCTAAACACTACAATCAGAAAAGAATTGTAATAGTGCAATAAAATATAAAGTGTAGTGCAGTGAATGTGGATGAATGGAACAAACCATCAATAAAAAAGTGGGGGAGACTTGTCCAAAATCGCACTGTATTCAGTACTTCAAGCGATCTATATACTTGGTGTGCTAGAGAGAGTGTCACCCAGGAGTGCCTTCACCTGTGGGCAGGGGGAGAGAAATTAATACTCTTACCCTCCGGAGTGGACCCAGCTCACCGTACGGTGGTGGATCACCTGTGCTTGTTCACACCAGGACTTGTAGGAACTGGATCTACAGAACACCTCCTTCTTTCCACTGGAAACAGACCTCTATATCGGATCAGCTGTTATACTGTCAGGATCTGGAATACCGGAACCAAATGTGCCAAGCTAGGACTTAGTTAATTAGGGCTGATTAGAGTAAATTAAAGTTTAACAAGAGGTTAAACAGATGAACATTTGTTCATCCCTTTGATCTGCAGATGACGAAACAGAAAGGTACAAAAAGAAACAAATGTTTCTTTTTTTGTGTATCAGTGGCTTGTTGTTAAGTTGTTAAGTAATGTCGGCTATTTTTTTTTTGACAGCTCCAATAAACAGACTTCTTTAATACTTCAGCTGTCAACAGGGGAGACCCACTGACAGCTCAAAGAAGCTTAGCCTTAAAGTAGCAGTTTCAGGTATTAGTGCATTTGCACGAGTACCGATACTTGTGTAAATACTCGGTACCTTTCAGGTATTAGTGCATTTGCACGAGTACCGATACTTGTGTAAATACTCGGTACCAACACTGATACCGATATTAGTATCTACCAGTAATCCCTGCCCTTAGTCTGCTCATCTTCAGCAAACTGTTTGCATGCTTTATTGTGCATCATCTTTAGAAGAGAGTTCGTTCTGGGATGACAGCCATGCGGACCAATATGATGCAGTGTGCGGCATATGGTCTGAGCATTGACATGGTTAACCCCTCACTACTTCAACCTCTGCAGCAATGCTGGCAGCACTCATAAGTCTATTTCCCAAAGACAACCTCTGGATATGACACTGAGCAAGTGCACTCAACTTCTTTGATCGATCATGGCGAGGCCTGTTCTGAGTGCAACCTGTCCTGTTAAACCACTGTATGGTCTTGGCCACCATGCTGAAGCTCAGTTTCAGGGTCTTGGCAATCTTCCTTTAGCCTAGGCCATCTTTATGAAGAGGAATATTTTTTTTTCCCGATCCACAGACAGTTATTTGACATGAGGTGCCATGTTGAACTTCCAGTGACCAGTATGAGAGAGTGAGAACACCAAATTTAGGGGTGTATTCACTTTAATTGACAATGATTTAGACATTGATGACATGTGTGTTGAGTTATTTTGAGGGGACAGCAATTGTACACTGTTATACAAGCTGTACACTCACTACTATTGTTTCTTTGTGTTGTCATATGAAAAGATATAATACAATTTACAGAAATGCAAGGGGTGTACTCACTTTTGTAAAATACTCTCTCTTTTTTTTATAAATATCTAAAATAATAAACGTACAGTATATAGTGAACAACATCTATAACATAAGAAGTACTGTACTCAAAAAATACAGTTACATTTTTGGGGTAAACTTAGAAGAAAAAAAAAAAAAACAAGCTCAATGCCCATACTTTGGATGGAAATAAGACCAAAACATTCCAAGCTTCTGCAGGCTCCAGACAAACATTCCATCCATCAGTAAGCCCCTGCCATGATCATTATATTGACACTTGCATTGCCCTAAAGACATAAGGTGGCCTTTGCTCCTTTTAGTCAGCTGTTTGGGTAGGCCAGGCAATCTTAGCATGTCTATAGACACTAGCTAACCTCTCTAGAGATCTCCTGGCTAGCCAATCCTGGAAGAATAAACCTGCTGTATTGGGTTTCCAAAGTCGATTGCTTTGTCCCCCAAGATGCAGACTGGGATTTTCTAGCAAAGCTTCTGTTATCCTTGGACCTAAACATGCCAATGCAAACATGCCTGGCCATCGTATGCCTGTGTCTCTGCCATTTGCATGTTCCTAATATGCTGATGATGTTTAGTAGTACATAAATAAAATTGTCATGCAATGCTAAAAGAATCAATGAGTGCTTACTGCTAACGGCCCAACTTTTGGGTTCAAAATCTGCCATTTATTGTAACAACTGCTGAGACAGTGCAGGTTATTTACTAAAGGTAAATCCACTTTGCACTGCAAGTGCACTTGGAAGTGCAGTCACTGTAGATCTGAGGGGAAGATCTGAAATTAGGGGAATCTCTGCCGATTTTATCATCCAATCATGTGCAAGCAAAAATGCTGTTCATTTTCCTTTCATGTCCCCCTCAGATCTACAGTGACTGCACTTCCAAGTGCACAATGGATTTACCTTTGGTAAATAACCCCCGGTGTGTTCTATTCTTCTTACTGTGCAGCTGTGCACCATTGCATTCCTGAAATAGCATAAAATCTAGCAGTAATTTATACAAAACACAAAATCCAGAATGGTCATAAGAATATAGTAGAGGCTACTCTATACAGAATCTGCCATGACAGAAACTGATATATTTTGTTTTTAATTAGCATGGACATGCTACTATATTAAGCCCTCCACTAATATAAACAAAAAAAGTTATCATATTATTGGAATCATTTACATTCACATGTGTTGCTAAGCCCACGACAATGCTTGTAAAAAATAAGCACCAACTATAAATAGAAAATAACTGCTCTGGTTCTAATTTGAAGCTGACAGTGACCATGCCAATTATTTCTGAATGTCTTGCTGCCTTGATGGGGTATAAGTGAACCAGGGTAATATATGCCAGGTATTGCTTTAATTATTGATAACTTACTTGCAGCAACAGACATGGAAAAAGCCGCTCTGACAATTCAAACTTTATACCACTCAAAAGAAATGCACAAAACATTTTCTATCTCTTTATCCCATTCACATAGTTACATAGTTAGTCAGGTTGAAAAAAGACACAAGTCCATCCAGTTCAACCATAAAATTTGTTACAATTGATTTTTCTAAATAATAACAAATCATCAGGAAAATTGGTGACAAGAAGTTTTCAAAATAGTAAGGTCTTAGGAACAACAATTTACAAGAGTTTATAATTATGTACCTAGTGTATTACAGTGTAGTTTTTTTAAACGCACCAATGTGTCAAAATACATGTACTTTTCACTATGAAATGTATTACATGTAACTAGTAAATATCATAGTTGTCTAAAACATCAGATGTTTCTTCTAAAACAAATACAACTATAATCCTAAAAATCATGTAACTAACATCTTCAGCCTTACGAACCTACAAGAGACTGGGCTACCTGGAACTAATAGACTGCGTATGTCTAAAATTATAGTGGAGGTCAAGACTCCAGAATAAAGTCTTTGTAACATGAAGAACTCATTGATACATGGCATTAAAAGGCTACATGTTAAAAAATAAATAGTGACCGGTAATATAAAATTACCATATTTATCGGTGTATAACACGCACCCTAACTTTAAGAGGGAAGTTTCAGGAAAAAAAACTTTCCACACCCCCCTGCATATAACACGCAGGCACAGTTTACACTTTATTTTCAGGGTAAAAAAGTGAGTGTTATACGCCAATAAATACAGTATATAAAACCTATTTTTAATTAGAGTTGAATATACTTTTATTAATACTTTGATAAAGCAAAATAACATGACATGAGTGAGAAACAGGAGATCAATATAGAAAGTAAACAACATAGATCATATAGTAAACATGTGGCAGTAGACATCCCCAATGAGAAAGCAGGTAGTCATCACTCAAGTCATACACTGAAGTCGGAATATTTCACTAAACTAAACATTAGAACCAGGTGAAGATATATCTGGGCATTAAATAGAGAGAAACAGATGCAGGAGAGAGTAGAGAGAAAGAGAAAGAAAGGGTAGAGGAGATGGGGAGAGCAGTGTCATCCTGTGGTACATTTCGGAATCCGGGAGACCCAGCCTGCCTCGAACTTTAGGATAAGTGAGCAAGGTGTGGCGAATGTTAGATAGACCCTGGTGCCAAACAAATCATTTGGAGATGGAGCGAAGGGAGTTAAAGAAGTGTTTAGGGACGGAAATAAGTACCATTTGAAATAAATACAGTAATTTAGGTAGAGTGTCCATTTTCAGGGAGTGGATGCGACTGGACCAGGGTAACGAGGAGGAGCACAAAGCGTCTAGTTCCTTCCCAAGTCAGGTCAGTTAAGGGAGTATAGATCCTTTATCCCCAAGTAAGGTATGCCTTTGGCTCCCCATTGAAAAGGGAAGTTGGCTTTAACCCTGGCGAGGGTGGGGGGTGATAAGGAAATGTCGTCTTAGACATGTTCAACTTGAAGTTACTAAACTCCCCAAATCTGTGGAATTCATGCATCAGAGAGGGTAGGGATGTGTGTGGCTGCTGTATGTAGACCAGAAGGTCATCTGCGTAAAGGGAGAGTTTGTGATCAGCGTAGGGTGTCTTAATCCCCACAATGGAGGAATTCTGTCTAATAGAGGGCAGCCCTGCCGGGTACCATTGGATATATGGAACAGTGTGGATGAAGAGCCATTAACCAGAACCGACGCTGAGGGTCGGGAGTATAGTGCCATAATCATAGCCATAACCTTGGACACAAAGGCGGGGCCCAGACCTATGTGTTCGAGGGAGAGGAGCAAGAACTGCCAATTGACTCGGTCAAACGCCTTCTCTGCGTCAAAGGAGAGAAGGCTTGCTTTAAGGTGACGTCATTGAATGTTGGAAACAAGATGGATGGTTTTAGTGGTGTTGTCCCTGGCTTCGGGCCCAGGGACAAACCTCACTTGGTCTGTATGGATGATAGAAGGTAAAAGGGGGTGAGAAGCTGTTAGCCAAAACTTTTGCAAAAAGTTTAGCATCTATGTCGAGGAGGGAGATCGGCCAGTAACTACTGCATTGGGAGGGGTCCTTACCTGTTTTAGGTATGACATACTATATATATATATATATATATATATATATATATATATATATATATATATATATATATAGTAACAGTAGGAGCTACGGTCACGTTGAAGTGGACACAGAGTCTGCATATTGGCTGAATGCAGGGCTGCAGAGATTACATTTAAAAATGGAGAAAACTGCTTTGGCAGTTTTCTTGTATTTTTTCTGTATTCACATGGGTCTCTGTGGCTTGGAGATCCTTCAGAGATATGTGTGGGATGGGATCTCCAACCTGTGTCCAGGTTTTATAGACAACCTGCAAGCTGCCTTCCCAGGTGCAGACAGCTCATATAATGTAGGGCTGGGGAGAGCAGAGGAAGGGAAGGAAGGTGGAGCAGTGGCTGTGACTGTCGCTGTATCTCTGTGTTGGGACGGACGCTGTATGCGTTGAAGGACTTCGGGGCCTTGGGCATCCAGGACTGTGGGTCTGGAGGAGCTGATGGTTTGAGGAACCATTACCTGTAGCAGCAATGCTGTTAAAGACTAGCCAGGTGGGCTGTTATTTTCATTTGTCTCTGCATCACGTTTAAACCCCTGCATGGGATTCCTATGAATGGACTTTTTGTTTTGTTTATCTCCATTTAATAAACGTGGGCTACCAGGCCCTTAACGCTAATTGCCTGTTTGCTGTGGACTCACTACACCAAAACACATCTGCCAGAAGAGTTAAACCCCCAATGTTTACAATATATATATGTATATATATATATATATATACACAGTGTATATATATATATATATATATATATATATATATATATATATATATATATATATATATATATATATATATAGTGTGAGGGATTCGCTCGGTAGCGGGTGTGTGTGACTCCCTGGATGGGTTCACTACACGCTGAACTATACAGATAGGCAGTTGAGGATGGTTGAAAACAAATGATATGGTTTATTCTTCCATATTGCTGCATACAAGTGCAAGCATCAAAACAGCATAAACACAACAAAACAAAACAAAAAAAAACCCTTGCCACTTGGGGCATCTATCTTCACAACACAGGAACCTACCTATGGAGTCTGGCACAGCCTACTGCTGGGCAGACACTGCTGGTCAGACAGCAGAAAAACAATAGTCTTTTTGATTTTTATCAGCAGTGAGGACATGCAGCGCGACTCGTGCATGCACAGTAGGGATCTTTCAGTATTCTCCTCTTCTTACACATCATCTTCAGATTCAGACAGATCCTCATCTTGTAAGTGGGGCAATGTGGATTTTATTACAGCACAGGCATACTCTTCTGCCTTCTTAGGCAGTTCCTGAATATTCGTATCTGCTACATTAACAAGGGGTTTCACAGACCACAGTGTTTACAAAAAATCAGGCAGCTGCTGCAAGCATTGGTGAGAACATTTCATCAGTTACTTGGATCTAAGAATGAATGAAGCAAAACGCTGGTTCATATTCACTTTAATTTTCTGTGCAATTGTGGTACGGTTGTGGTAGCTAGTGTTCTGTTTAAAGTCCTCAAGGTGGCTGAGTAGAGAGTAGATCAAAGAGAGCAGGGACATGGACATGGTGTCACTGTGGAGGGTTTTAGTATGTTACTTTCCGCAAAAAGCAGCAGTAGGTCACACAATGATGTGAGCTTTTTCTATTTAACTAGGGAGCACGCTGTGCGATTTGGCAGACCGACTTTTGCAGTTTAAGGGGTCTTTCTATCACGTTGAATGTACTAGCAGTATAAATTGACCAGTGTGTGGGGCAGTCATTTAAAAAGAGTAAAGCCACAATGCTCCAAGGTCTTCAGTGTTGCAATGGAATGGAAGACTTAAAGACATTCACTGTTGATCTTGCGTTATCAAAGATGCTTTTAACACTTGCCTCCATGCACCAGGCGAGACCTCACACGTGTCAGGTCCAACATCTTATGGGTATAGTTTTACATAAGATACAAACAAACTGAAAAAATAACAAAGGTACTTTAGTAGAGCAGACATCCCCAAGATCATTCATTTCATATCCATTTGATAATGGACTGTAGTGTCATCATGTAAAAGAATAAAATGGCTCATCGCAGATCATTCATTTTGGACTCAGTCTCAGTCACTTTCTGTCATGGGGGAGTCTTCCTCCCTAGAGCTGGGTGGTTCTTCTGCTGCTGCTGTGGTTTGCTGAAATGCTGCCACCATATTACTCCTATTGTCGGTTTCAACGCTTGGGTATTCCTCTTTGGTATGTCCCACTCGTGCAAGCATTTATCCACACAGCGATTTCATTGACTGTGCAGTGTGTGGGAGGGCTTTGGGCTACTTGTTCTAAACAGAAAAGTGTCATGCACTTTTAGCAAGGAATGAAGGCGCGCGACCAAGAAAAGCAATATTTTTGTAACAAAACTTTGTAAAGACATTATATAACCGCTAAATCTGTGTCTGTAGTTTGTTCAAACCATAAATAAGAACATATTAGGTGTTTTTATTTACTCTAGGAGTGTATAATGAGTTTTTAAATTCTAGAGAAATGCATTATTTAAAGGGGTTGTAAAGGTACAATTTTTCCTAAATGGCTTCCTTTACCTTAGTGCAGTCCAGTTCTTTTGTCTAACTCCACAGTCCTGAATCTCCCGCAGTCCAAGAGAGGGGGCGAGCATGACACTCCACACCAGGGAGAAAGCCTTGCATTACTGTGTGGAGTTACAGACAGAAGAACAGGAAGTGAGGATTTCTCAGAAGAAATAAGGACATTTAAAAGCAAAATGGAAGGATGGGGTGGACTGCACTAAGGTAAGGGAAGCTATTTAGGGGGAAAAAATGTACATTTACAACCCCTTTAACTAAACAAAAAGATTTTAGTCGACTAAAATGCACTGGAGACTTAGTTGACTAAATACGACTAAAACAATAGCAGAAGACTAAAGAGTGGGACTAAAACAGGAAAGTGGAAAATCTGGTGCAACTCTGGATGGAAAACAATTAACTTCCAGGTTTCAGCCCAGGTTCACACTGCTGCGGGTTAGAAATGGTGTAAGTTCAACTGAACTTGCATGATTATAAACCAGCAATGCAGTCCGACTTCAGGGGAAATTTGACAGACATCTGTGCGGAATGGTGCAATTGCCGACAATAGCCACCAATTTGACATGCCAAATCAGCCCACTGTGAACGTGGGCTTATTGTGAGCCCCCATTTTAACTTACCCGAGCCCCGAATGTCCATGGGCGCGATCACACGTTGCTTTTCCCCCATTGGCTCTTGCTGCTGTCAATGAAATCCAATGATGCGGCCACCGGGGGGGCGAGGCCGAGTCATATAATTGTTGGCTATGAAAGCCAATTGTATGGCACGGGAGAGCGCCCGCAAGCTAACCCCCTCGGGAGAGAGCTTCCCAGGGGGGGCTAGCTATTGCGGGAAGAAGCTGCGAGAATCCACCGTGGGACCCTAGAGGAGGATGATCAGGGCCAGCAAAACCAACAGCACAGTGGAGGTAAGTATGACATGTTTGTTTTAAAGAAAAAAAAAATAATAGCTGAACTTTTACAACCCCTTTAATTGAACAAGCTGAAGTTAGAAGCAGATTAGCTAGCATGCACAGCTGCACCAGATTCTGAGTGCACCAGCTTTAGTAAATCCCCAACAACTGATGCTATATTTATGGAGGAGTAGTGTTGTTGCCCTAGGAGAGTTTTTTTAGGTAGGAACGGACTGACCATTCGGGCTCTCGGGCACTGCCCAAGGGCCCCATGCCACTACGGGGCCCCATCAGGGTTGCCAGCCTCAGTAAAACCAGGGACAGTATGTAAAAATATGTGTTTATTTTTTTATCCAAAATTAAAGCTGCCCTCCCTCTCCAGTACCTTTTCAGTGTGTGTATGCTGTGTGTATGTATACTGTGTGTGTATATTGTATGTGTATACTGTGTGGCCCCATAATCTATTGCCAAGGGGCCCCATAACCTTCTATTGCCCGGGGGCCCCATGAGTTGTTAGTCCTCCCCTGTTAGGATATAGAACACCCCCTATCCTCCTATCCATAATATGGTGTGTGGGGGGGGGGGGGTGTTATGAGATTCACAGAAGTAAACTGGGAAAGGTTTGTAACTGAGAGGCCTGATATATAAAGCAGAGGAATTACAAGCCTAATGGGTTTGTGGCAGGACCAACAAGTATTTTTTGCACTTTCACTGGTATAGTTAAAGAAGTAGTAATTCAAGGCAGTTAAAAAAAAAACACTTGTAAGACAATTGCATAATATGCTAGTATGCATCACGTACTAGCACATTATGAAATACTTACCTTAGAATAAAGCCCTCCAGCAGTGCTCTGTCACCACAGAGAGGGCTATAATATCTTCCCCCAGGCTTTCTCCTGGGTTTGCCGACTATGGCTGTTCGAGTGGCGGAAGCCGCAATGTCACTCCTGCGAATGTGCACGGGAGCCCGTCGTTTCTTCCACAAAGCTCTGAAGGTCCGGCATGCGCTGGTGGCGTTTAGGATATATTAATTTTACCCACAGGTAAGCCTTATTATAAAGGGGGGTTTACTACCACTTTAACTGCTTGCCGACCAGTCGCCACAGTTTTACGGCGGCGGGTCAGCTCAGCTGCGCAAAATCACGTAATATTACGTGATTTTGCATTTCAGCCACTAGGGGCACGCACCCCCTGCTCGCCCCTGGTGCCGTGCGCGTGCCCAGCGGGTGTGATCACCGCCGGGCACCCGTGATCGGTCATTACAAAGCGTGAACCGGGAGCTGTGTGTGTAAACACACAGCTCCCGGTCCTGTCAGGGGGAGAAATGACTGAATGTCTGTTCATACAATGTATGAACAGCGATCTGTACTTCCCCCTAGTCAGCCCCCCCACCTTTAGTTAGAACACACCTAGAGAACATAATTAACCCCTTCCTCGCCCCCTGGTGTTAACCCCTTCCCTGCCAGTGACATTTTTACAGTAATCAATGCATTTTTATAGCACTAATCACTATAAAAATGGCAATGGTCCCAAAAATGTGTCAAAAGTGTCCGCCATAAGGTTGCAGTACCGATAAAAATAGCTGATCGCCGCCATTACTAGTAAAAAAAAAACTATTAATAAAAATGCCATAAAACTATCCCCTATTTTGTAGACGCTATGACTTTTGCGCAAACCAATCAATACACGCTTATTGTGATTTTTTTTACGAAAAATATGTAGAAGAATATGTATCGGCCTAAACTGAGAAAAAACATGTTTTTTTTATATATTTTTGGGGGATATTTATTATAGCAAAAAGTAAAAACTATTACTTTTTTTTATTAAAACCGTCGCTTTGTTTTTGTTTATAGTGCAAAAAATAAAAACCACAGAGGTGATCAAATATCACCAAAAGAAAGCTCTATTTGTGGGGAAAAAAAGGACACCAATTTTGTTAGGGAGCCATGTCACACGACCGTGCAATGGTCAGTTAAAGCGACGCAGTGCCGAATCGCAAACCAATTGGCCCGGTCACTGACCAGCAAAATGGTCCGGGGCTGAAGTGGTTAACAGACCAAAAAGGAGTAAATAATAGAAGTTATTGTTTGGTGTCTAATACTTTAAGATGCATTTGTGAGCATATAAGGCAATGTCCCAGCTATTTTATCATGAATGGATGTAAAACACAAATGGCTTTGGTAGGGAGACACACATTTAGGTCACTAGAAAATAAGCAGCACTAGGAGCCACCAAGTATAGTTCAATTGTTAAAGAACAGACAAAATGGGTTACATGCTTTGCCAGAATTACAGATCCCACCTCTTAAAATTACATTCTCATCTATTGTGAGAGCTGTAGATTAGGACATAAATTATTTAAAATTCAAAACCAGCTCAATACCTTTATTTGAAACAACTATTATAAATAGCATCCAAACTCCCTTGTGGCAAACAGTTATCAAATAAATAGGCTGTCACTGCATGAAAATAATTAACAGTTGCTCGCAAGCCGTGTTCTCTTAGGTATTTCCTTGTCTGCATCCAGCAGCAATTTAGAGAGCTTCTTCGTGCCATTTCTAAAGCGTGCTTCACAATCTTATCTTACAATATCATTTCTTCTAATTAATTTTGTTGTATTCTAAACAATTATGCCGCTATTGAATACATTGCTTTAGCTTAGCTTTAAGGAGACGCCCCGGCAGATATAGAGGTCTTACACATTTGTGGTCCCCAAGGTCTCCAATGACACGCACATTTATGTATTTAGCCTTTATTAAAACATTACTCTATTTTATGCAAAAGGCTTACATCTGCAGTGAACCAAAAAGCTTCCGAAACATGGAGTCATATTTTGCATAATGTGAACTATCTGGCATAATCAAGCAACAATCTAAGGTTGTAAGAAGATGACAACCAACACACAGGAAATAAGAAACTGACAAGGTAGGCTGGAAAGGTGTTTAGCTTGCAGCTGCTCCCAGCTGACATATGTAGAACAGCAGTTCACAACCTATGAAGATATTGTTCAACATGTAGTGAGCATGTTGGGTGAAAAATTGGCTTCTAAATATACTGTTCCTACTAGAAAACATTCATAATATAGGAACCATATAGGCCAATAGCAAAGAAAGCTCTGGTCGCACTTTCAGTCTCCAAAAAGCAGCTCTGCTGATAAATGTCCCTCACTTGTCACTTTGAATGTACTAGTTCACCATTGCCTCCATCAGGAAACTAGCCCTGAGAAATGCCATGGAGCCATTGCTAGAGTACATGCATATAGGTAGGATGTGGCTACAAACGATAATCAGCAGAGATGCAAAAAGGATGTAAAAAAGAGATAAGCCAAGGATTTTATTAACAAGAGGAATACGATACTAAGTGTGTAAGCAAAACAAATGTCATTCAGAGCTTGCATCTACTTTAAGTGGTTGTAAATCCTTATACACAAATTCTCCTACATAAGTTGTACATGTTTATCTGCAGTAATTTTCCCTGCTCATCCTTGTAAAACAGAAAACAATGATTTTTCACAGAAGCACAAAACAGAGGCTGGGGAGCTCAAGTTACATACTGTACAACTGAGTGAGGAACTGGGAGACTAGGGAGAGAAACATCTGGGAGGTGACTGTGTTAAGGACATGCAGAGCTGAGGATATCAATTAATGGCAGATAACAGATGAATGAGGCCTGTCAGAAATGATTTAAGATCAGATAACAAGTAAAAACTATAGAAGGAAAATGATATTTCATGAGTCATGATGTGTTTTGTTCATATTTCATGTCACGCTGAAATGTACCCAAACACAATAAGACCGGGACCAAGTACGCGGCGATACTGCGTCGCTTTGCAGACAACTGCGTTGCTTTAGCGTCCTTTTTTTCCCACAAATAGAGCTTTCTTTTGGTGGTATTTGATCGCCTCTGCGATTTTTATTTTTTGCGCTATATACAAAAATAGAGCGACATTTTGAAAAAAAACAATATTTTTTACTTTTTGTTATAATAAAAAAACAATAAACTAAATTTTAGTCAAACATTTAGGCCAAAATTTATTTAGCCACATGTCTTTAGTAAAAAAAAAATCGCATTAAAAAAAATTAGCTACTAGCGGGAAACAGCGACACTAATACAGCGATCAGAAAAAAATGATCGCTTAGTGATGCTGGCAATAGGGAGTGAAAGGGTTAACTAGGGCAGTGATCAAGGGGTTAAAACTTATTGGGGGGGGTGGGGGGGCTACCCTGACACTAACACTGACTGACTGTCACACTGTCTGTCACACTGACACTAAATACAGTAATCATACATGTATGATTACTGCATTCAGTGACACTGTGACAGGGGGGAGGGGGGGCGATCGCGGGGGTTAAATGTGTTTGTGTCTGTGTGTAAGTGTGCTGTTGGTGCAGACTTACTTGTAGTGTTGTGATCTCTCCTCAGCGGCGCTTGAAACAAACGCCGAGGGAGAGATCACGTCGCTTCCTCCTTCCTGTGTTTACACAGGAGGAGAGTGACAGGGCGGGCGTTTTGACAGGGCGGGCGGGCGCGCGCATTGGCTGGAGCGATCCGGAGGGGGCGGGTGAAAACGGATAGCCGCCCCCACTTGTCGGATCGCTCCTGCAGCCGCGCGGACCGCCGCATGTACGGGGGGGGGTCCGATCGGACCCCCGATCCCCCCCAAGGCACCAACGTATATATACGTTGATGTGCCTGTCGGTGCCATTCTGCCGACGTAAATGTACATGCGGCGGTCCTTAAGTGGTTAAAGAAATGATTTTACTCAAATACAATGATATTAAACAGCCGTGCAATGACGTCTATAGAGTATCTTTTAGGTAAAGGTAGCTGTAGGGCAAGAACATTTCTGTCAAATGTTCTTCATAATAGGGAACTGTCACTTTTTAGGAACCATATTTGATTGCTTCTCTTCCTGTTTCAGATGTCCCTCTTTTTGATCTGATGTACAGCCCAAAATGTATCATTTAAAAAAAAGGATTTTTAATAAACAGCTTACCTGTAAAATCCTTTTCTTGAAGTACATCACGGGACACAGAGCGCATAGCCATTACACTTGGGTTATATGGGTACCTTCAGGTGTGGACACTGGTGTAATCAATTTCACAGGAAGTCTCCTCCCTATATAACCCCCTCCCACTGGGAGTGCTTCAGTTTTGTAGCAAGCAATTCCTCCGAGGTTACACAATGTTCCCCAAAAGAGGGGTGGGAGCTCTGTGTCCCGTGATGTACTTCAAGAAAAGGATTTTACAGGTAAGCTGTTTATTAAAAATCCTTTTTTCTTTATCGTACATCACGGGACACAGAGCGCATAGCCATTACACTTGGGATGTCCTAAAGCAATGCTCTATGAAGGGAGGGAGACCGTAAGGCCAAGAATAGCCAAACAAAAAAATTATCAGGAAGTAAAGTAGCTCCACCAACAGAGAAAAGGGGGCGTGACCCGGGCCAGAGGATTCTATACTGCTGCCCGTAGGCCCGCCTGCCCAAATGCTGCGTCCGTACCCTTTGCAACGTCCAACTTATAAAATTTAGTAAACGTATGTACGGAAGACCAGGTTGCCGCCTTGCAAACCTGTGCCATAGAGATCTGATGGTGTGCCACCCAGGAGGCACTCATGGCCCTCGTAGAATGGGCTTTAACTGATAAGGGAGGTGGAACGCGCTTCAGACCATAGGCCTGAAAAATCAGCTGCTTAATCCACCTAGCCAAGGAAGACTTGGCAGCCGGCTGACCCTTCTTGGGGCCATCCGGAAGAACAAAAAGCACATCTGTTTTCCGAATCTTCTCTGTAGCCTTGAGATAGACCCTCATGGCTCGAACCACGTCCAAAGTATGAAGCAGTCTTTCCTCTCTGGACTGGGGAGTAGGAAAGAAGGATGGTAGGACTAGGTCCTGATTCAAGTGAAAACTGGATATGACCTTAGGCAGGAAAGAAGGTTGAGGCCGCAGAACCACTCTGTCCTTATGCAGAATGAGGTATGGCTCCCTGCATGACAAGGCTGCCAGCTCAGAAACCCTTCTGGCCGAAGCCATAGCCACCAAGAAAACCAACTTCCGGGTTAGTAGCACAAGAGGGATTTCTGTCAGAGGTTCAAACGGCTGCCTTTGTAAAGCTGACAAGACCAGATTTAAATTCCAGGGGCAGAGGGGAGCACTAATAGGGGGATTCACATGCAAGACCCCCTGCAAGAAGGTTTTCATAAGCGAATGGGTGGCCAAGGGTCTTTGAAACCATATCGATAAAGCCGACACCTGCCCCTTTAGAGTACTAAGAGCCAACCCTTTGTCAACGCCAACCTGGAGGAATCCCAAGATCCTGTCAATAAAAAACTTTTGAGGATGCCATTTTTGAGACTCGCACCACTCCACATAGGTCCTCCAGACTCTGTAATAAATATTTCTAGAGACTGGTTTCCTAGCCTGAATCAACCTAGATATGACCTGAGCTGAGAGGCCTCTGCCCTTAAGAATTAGGGATTCAGCCGCCAAGCCGTCAAATTTAGCTGCCGTGTAGCAGGGTGGCAGATTGGGCCCTGAGACAGCAGATCTGGGCGCAGGGGGAGCGGCCACGGCGCCCCTACTGACATCCTCACGATGAGTGCATACCAAGCCCTCCTGGGCCAGGCTGGGGCCACCAGGATCACAGGCCTGCGCTCCACCCTGATCCTCCGTAGAAGGCGGGGAATCATCTGCAGTGGACGGAACGCATACAGGAGAGAAAACTGGTGCCAGGGGCAAACCAACGCATCGGTCCCGTAGGCCGAGGGATCCCTGGCTCGGGATATGAATTTGTCCAACTTTTTGTTGGATCTCGTTGCCATAATGTCCACATCTGGAACTCCGAATCTTTGGCAAATCTCCTGGAATACCTGGGGGTGAAGAGACCACTCCCCCGGGAGCAACTGTTGACGCCTCAAAAAATCTGCTTGAGAATTGTCTATCCCTGGGATGAACACCGCCGAGATGTAGGGTACATGGGCTTCGGCCCATGAGAAAATCAGGTTTACTTCCCTTTGAGCCGCTAGGCTCCTCGTGCCCCCCTGGTGGTTTATGTATGCCACCGCAGTGGCATTGTCGGACTGTATCCTTACTGGCAGACCCTGAAGGGGAAGAGTCCAGGCCCAAAAGATTTCCCCTTTGACAAACCTTGAGGGACCAGCCACCAGAACAGGCTGCGCCGGACCCCTGGGGAGAGAACTAACGGACGATCTAATGCCTGAATGGACTTGTTCCAAGCAGAGAGAATGGCTGCCTGGAGATATCTGGTATGGATCTGGGCGTAGGGCACTGCTTCGAAGGCAGCCACCATCTTCCCCCGCAGTCGCATACATAGGCGAATAGTCGGCCTCTTCTTGCCTAAGACCATTTGAAGTGTTTGAGTTAATGACCTGACTTTTGCTTGAGGTAGAAATATCCTCTGGCAGTCTGTATCTAGCCGAAGGCCTAGATATTCCAACTGCTTTGTGGGTTGCAACATCGATTTCTTCTTGGTTCACAATCCACCCGAATTCCTCTAGATGCCGAATTGTGCGGACTACTGCATGATTGGGGTTGGAAGCTGATCTGTCGATAACCAGGAGATCGTCCAGGTATGCCAGGACCAAAACGCCTTCTGTCCTTAGGACGGCTAGCACCGGGGTTAACACCTTTGTGAATATCCGCGGAGCTGTTGCCAACCCGAAAGGGAGGGCTACGAACTGGTAATGACGGTGATCTATCATAAAACGAAGAAACTTGTGATGTGCCGGGTAGATCGGCACGTGTAGATATGCATCCTTTATGTCTATAGATGCTAGAAAGTCGTCTTGATGTAGGCTGGCTGCCACCGAACGTATGGACTCCATACAAAAGGTCTGAATCTTTAGAAAGCGATTTAGGCGTTTGAGGTCTAAGATAAGCCTGACGTCGCCATTGGGCTTTGGTATTATGAAAAGGTTGGAATAGAATCCCAGACCCCATTCCTGGGTTGGTATCTCTACAATTACTCCTTGGAGCAAGAGGCGATCCAATGCTTTTACAAGAGAGGCCCTCTTTAATGGGTCGCTTGGAAGACTTGACCCCTGAAAATGAGGAGATGGACTTCCCGAAACTCTAGCTTGTAGCCCGTGGCTACCATGGACCGTACCCAAGAGTCGGGAATTCTGGCCTCCCACACTTCGGAGAAAACCGAAGCCTTCCCCCCACCCAAGAGAGTGGGGGCGCCCCTTCATGAATCTGACTTGATGACTGGTTTAACCGGCTTGCGAGACCATGGCCTCTTGCCTGCCGTGGCTTGTCCTTGTGGGCGGCTATTAAATGCTGAACGCCCGGGAGGCCGTCGATACTGACGGGAAGTTGAAGGGGCCGAGCCTGCGAAGGCCTGTCGCTTAAACGCGGGCCCACGCGGTCTTTTCTTGACAGGTAAGAAAGAACTTTTACCACTTGATATGGTCTGGATATATTTATCTAGGTCTTCACCGAATAGTCTCCCACCATGAAAGGGAAATCCTGCTAAAAGCTTTTTGCAGGGTGCCTCTGCTGACCAGTTCTTCAGCCACAAAAGGCGACGCATATGAACCAACAGCAGAGATAGACGGGACGCCTGTTGAATGGAGTCCTTAATAGCATCTACTGCAAAGCAGAGAGCCCTTGGTAGGTCTGCCAATTCACGAGTTTGCTGAGCCGGCATGTCCCTTAATATCTGTTTAGTCTGATCCTTTAACGCCTGACAAACGCCAATGGCTGCCACTGCTGGCTGAACCACGGCACCTACTGTGGTAAAAGAAGCCTTCAGTAGGGTCTCCAATTTTTTGTCGACCGGATCTTTGAACATCTGGACATTTTCAACCGGACAGGTCAGGGATTTATTCACGCAGGAAATGGCTGCGTCCAAAGTAGGGAGTGCCCATTTCTTTGCAAATTCCTCTTCCATAGGATAGAGAATAGAGAACCTTTTAGGAGGGATAAAAATCCTATCAGGTCGAGCCCAATCCTGAAAAATCACGCTCTCCAGAAGGGGGTGAATTGGAAAAGACGCACAACTTAATGGTGCTTTTGAAGAACCTAAAGAGGATACCGCAGGGGCTAATAGTTCTGACACTGGAAGTTTAAAAGCAGTGCGAACCATATCTGTCAGAGACTGGATCCACAGGCTCTCCGCTTGAGAAGCCGAAAAAAAAAATCATCTACAGTGGAACCCTCAATGTCTGAACCGTCGGGACTCGGGTCCGCTTGATCCTCCTGTGGGTCCAATTCCTCCGAAGAGAGGACCTCTGCATCTGAAAACACCAAACTAGGTGAGGGGGATCTAGCCCGTTTGCCACTTGGCAAAGAGCGGGCAATCAAAGCAGTTAACCTTTCCTCTAGCCCACCCAGGGTGGTCGCTAGCATTTCTTCCGTAACGTAAACGGGAATGGGTTGATTGGGGGCCGCCTCTGCCCCTAGAACCCTCAATGGCTCCTGCAACATGCTACTCGGTGGTCTATCTGGTGAGGGTGGGACCGTTGGAGCCTGGCCCAAATCCTCTGACCCCGATGGAGACCTCTTTAGTTTTTTGGCACCCTTTGCAGCCTTAGCTGGTCCTGATCCCTTGGGAGCCATTGCACAACCTTGAGACACCCCTGTAGCCAACACCCAACTGTTGTAGCTAGAAGTGAATCATTAATAAGAACAGGCTATGGTAAAAAATTATATATATTTTTTTTTTCAAATTTCCACACGCCCGAGAAGGCGGCAATACCGAGGAAATCCTGTGAGTATTGCAACACCAATGCCCGTTAGCCGGAGCCCAAGGTTGCACCGACTCAGATACTGCCGGATCGAAGGCTGAGTCCCTTTAAGAAAAAAAAAATATTTTTTTTGTCAGTATGGAGCTAAGTTTAGACCTGAAGATCCACAAACCACCACTAGGTGTCACTGCATAGCCAGAATGGCTCAGCTGCACGCTCTGTGTCCTCTCTCTCCTCTGCTCTCAGGAGGGAATGACCAGCCAGGAAATGCTTTGCTTTAACTGAGACCTGACACTGCTGGCCCGCCCCCCCCCCACGCTGAAACCAACATGGAGGAAGCAGAAAGCAGAGGAGAAGCATGGACCAGTGCTAGCAACCCAACAGACACCAGGTAAGCACCAATACTTAATGTAGTGCACACACAGAGGCTTCCTAAGAAACAGGAGTTTCACCAGCATTCCCCCTTTATAGTACGTGGGGCTGCAGTATCATGCTAACAGGCAGATCTGGGGGGAGTAGCAAATACATATCTTAAACAAGCATACATAAACCTACATGTTATCTGGGTAAACATTAGTACATCCCATCCTGCCTCAAAAGACATAGTGGAGATAGTGGCTGATGCACAAGCATACCATTAGCCAACCCAGAACCCCCAGGGGGATACCTACTGTCCAACCAAGTCTCGCAGGTTCCCTCTTACCTGCTCCACGCCGCAGGGTATTGCAAACTGCAAGAGGCCCAATCTTCCCCCATCTCCGTGGGTATTGTCTTGGACCTTCAGGGACCGGGGTCCTGTGTTAAGGAACCCACACACCTGGGCCTATATAGCATCCTGGCATCAGTAGCGTTTAGTCCTTGGAAGAGACTAAGGCACTGGAGCCCAGAATCCAGCCCTCCAAGGAGAGGCATTATAGGCTAAACCCCACTCAAGCAGGGCCCGGGTACCGTACACCTTGGCTTTGAAGCACTTCGGACGGATCCGGCTAGCTATCCTGGGTCCCGAGACCTCCGAGGGACAGCTAGACGTGACCAACACCTAAGACACTGGCGAAAAAACTGAAGCACTCCCAGTGGGAGGGGGTTATATAGGGAGGAGACTTCCTGTGAAATTGATTACACCAGTGTCCACACCTGAAGGTACCCATATAACCCAAGTGTAATGGCTATGCGCTCTGTGTCCCGTGATGTACGATAAAGAAAACAGACCTTCACTCAAACATGAAAACAAGGCTAATCCTCCTCCCCACCACCAACACTTCTAAGGCCTCGTACACACGAGCGGATATGTCCGCTGAAAACGGTCCGATGGACCGTTTCAGCAGACATCTCCGATCGTGTGTATGGGCTAGCGGACAGATTTGTCCACCCGACAGATTTCAAAGCATGCTTTGAAATCTATGGCCTCGTACACACGATCGGACATATCCGATGAAAACGGTCCGCGGACCATTTCCATCGGATATGTCCGATCTGGAGTTTGATCCGATGGCGTGTACACACCATCGGATCAAATTCCCCGCCGGCGGATGGCGCGGTGACGTGTCGGTGACGCGGCGGTGACGTTGACGCCGCCACGTCACCGCTACGTCACGCACCAGGAAGTTAACACTTCCGCGCGCATGCGTCGGATCCATTCACAGGATACGACGCATGTGTGGGAGGATATGTCCGCTGGTTTACCGTACTAACCAGCGGACATATCTGACGGACAGGTTTGTAGCGGACAAATTTCAAAGCATGCTTTGAAATTTGTCCGATGGACAAATCTGTCCGCTAGCCCATACACACGATCGGAGATGTCTGCTGAAACTGTCCATCGGACCGTTTTCAGCGGACATATCCCCTCGTGTGTACGAGGCCTATCGGGTGGGAATGTGTCCGCCCGACATGTCTGCTGGTTAGTACACTTACCAGCAGACATGTCGTCCCGCACCGCCGCCGCCGAATGTATTCGGCGCATGCGCGGAAGTGTTTTACTTCCTGGTGCGGTGACGTAGCGGTGACGTGACGGCGTCAACGTCACCGCCACATCACCGCGCCGTCCGCCGGCGGGGAATTTGATCCGATGGTGTGTACACGCCATCGGACCAAACTCCAGATCGGACATATCCGATGGAAACGGTCCGCGGACCGTTTTCATCGGATATGTCCGATCGTGTGTACAAGGCCTAAGGGTTTTTATGGGAGCAGGAACCTTATTTGCCAAGTTTCACCTAAGCAAGCAAGACATCTGCTTGGACCCACAAACTACCCATGACCCCCAACCTGCAGACTCCTGGGGAAGGTCACATGCCCCAGAAGGCTGCAAGACCAATTCCACAGCGCAGCGTCACCGGCGCCTCCCAAATCCAAGATGGCAGTGCCGGAGACCGTTAGTGATGTGAAGAACCAGCTGCAGAAAGACAACGGTAGATTCCAAGGACTGACAATTACTTTCATTTTAAAAGTCAGAAGCTCCACAATTTGTAGCTGCTCACTGTTATTTTTTTAAAGGTTACATTCCTGTTTACCAAAACTGTTCCACTGCACTAAACCTTTCATCCAACCTCGAAATGATCACATCTGCCATTTTTAAAAGCCAGAATAAAATAGTAGTGGTGAAAACAGCACCTTTACATCATTTAGTAATTATGTTTGGCCCATTAATTCTTCATGGTTCATGTACCTGGGTTCTCCTTTTTTTTCGCACTTCAGAAACATTGGGATATAGAAGAAGATCCTAAAATGCTGGGAATGCAGCTTTAAATGTTGGAGCTACTAACTGTACATTATAGTATTTCCACAACGATTGCAATGTTCAGCTGCCATTTCCCACTTTAAAAAAAACTGTATTTAATGCAGAATGGGTTTTCTGTAGCCAAAAACTGCAGTTAATGTTTGTGAATACTGGAATTGTACATCCGAAATAAAAAGATGACAGTTTATACTGACTACAAGAAAACACTGTGTGCACAATGTATTTGCCAAGTACCACAGATTCAAATACAGGTGCTTTATCGAGCAGCTTTTCATGCACATGGTCACAATGCTGTCAACTGTGATTGACAGAGAATTACTAAAGGAAAACTACTGGTGTGACATCTATCAATATGCCTGAAAAGATCTGCTAGAACATATTTGCAAAGAATTGAAGGTTTGATTTTTTTCAGGCAGAAGTGCAACAGAAACATCACCAGTTTGATCTGAACCTTTACATACAGTGAGAAAAGCTGAAACAACTGTCATTTGGTTCACTGGTATACATACTAGATTCATTTCAGTTTATGATGAATATTGTACAATGGACCTAAAACACAGAAAACAAAGGGATTTTACTCAGTAATACAGTTCTGATACAGACTTTGAATTGTTTGTCAGAGAATTGTTTGTCACTGAAATATTCACCTTATTTTCTGCCTTTCTTATACAGCTAACAATCTAATGCAGGGATATGCAATTAGCGGACCTTCAGATGTTGCAGAACTACAAATCCCATGAGGCATAGCAAGACTCTGACAGCTAGAAGCATGACACCCAGAGCCAGAAGCATGATGGGACTTGTAGTTTTGCAACAGCTGGAGGTCCGCTAATTGCTTATCCCTGATCTAATGTAAGACATGTGGCCATTCATTAAAACTGGAAGAGAAGCAGTTAAACCATAAGTGTAGAGGATTGTTTACTGTAAGAGCAGTAAGGATGTGGAATTATCTTCCACAAGCAGTGGTATCAGCAGAGAGCATTGATCATTTCAAAAAAACTATTAGATGTCCATCTTAAAGATCACAACATACAGGGGTATGCAATTTACTATTGACATAAAGACATACACACAACACAGGTTGAACTGGATGGAGTGGTGTCTTTTTTCCAATCTTACCAACTATGCAAAAATGTGCACAATGCAGTCACACATACTAGAGTCAATATGGAAAAAGGCAACCAGTTTCAGTGGGTTTTCAGGTTGGGAAATAAGACTCTGGCAGCCAGGGCGGGTGAAAAGCTGTAAGAAACATAGAAATCAAAGGCATGCACACCTAGTGCATTACCAGAGATAATGTAATAAGAAGACATTTTCGTATAAAAGTGGATACTCACAAAATGCAATTGACAAAAGGTCATAAACACAGTGCAAGGACATGCACAGAACACGGGGTAAAGCTAATGCATTTCGGGGGCGCACCCCCTTCCTCAGAGCCAAGTGAAAAGCTGTGCATACCAGCCGACCTGCTTAATAAATGGTATAGGTGGCACTGGGGAATGTCTATAGATGTACACCAGGGGTGGCTAACCAGTGGCCCGCGGAGCCCTCTGATGTAGCCCACGGAGCCCTCTGGTGTGGCCCGCGACCTCCTGCTCTGGAATGGTGGGTTGGCAAGCCCAGATCGCAAGTTGCCGACCCACCATACCACAGAATCCGTGTTGTGAATGAAGCTGGTGGTAGAGGAAGAAAGCGGCTGCAGAGCAGAGCAGAGCCCCATAAGCCGATGCTTCCACTACAGCGCCAGCTTTGGCCACAGGTGAAGTCTATGGCAAAGTTCAGCCAACCCGCAGGATAGACACAGGTGCACTACGCTGCACCTGCCGTGTGGGTAAACCACAGCACATCAGTGTGAAAGGAGTCTTGGGCCCTTTTCACACAATCAGCCCAACCAAATGGGACCCTCAATTCGCCTCTATAGAGCGACAGATGTCTGTTTACGCCCACCTACCTCCAATCCGAAAAACAGAAATGAGTTTGTCCCCTTTCATCTGGGCGGTTTAGAGTGCCTTTACAGTAGCCGTGACCTGTCATTCCCCCGCTCTGCTCATTGTGGCCCTCGACTGGATACCAAGTTGCTTAAGTGGCCCTCGCTCTTCAAAAGGGTGGGCACCTCTGATGTACACAGTGCATAGGTCTTCCTCATGTTATTTCCCCTGCAGGTGTGAGCCTGTAATATTTAACTATTTTCTCTGTTGGCGAATGTTAATTTCCACAGTCAAATATTCTTAGGATGTTTTGCTCAGGGTCGAATGTTAGGTAATGCTAGATTCATCCAGCGAAAGGTGGGAACTATTACACACTAAAAACATTATGGGGTTATATTTATTAAAATTTTAACAAATGCTGAGACATTCGTAAAGCAGATTATTATTTTTTTTTTTTATAAACTTAAATAAACTTTTAATGTTGGTTTAAAAGCACTGAGTATTCATAAATACTGTATGTTGCCAATTAATGAGTAAATTGTGTGTGATCTTGGATCATGCTCGGATAACCTCTAAAAAGCATTGTTTTTTTGTATTCAGAGTAGCTAGGGAAAACCCATGCATAAACTAGAGCAGCACACTAACTCCATGCAGCTAGTGGCACTGATGGGAATCAAACCCAAGACCATAGTACTGAAAGGAAAGCGTGCTAACCAATTTAGGAATAAAGATAATTTACACAGTAGTAGCCTTCTCAGCTTTAAAAATAGTCCTACCTTTAGAGCAGGGGTGGGGAACCTGCGGCCCGCGGGCCGCATACGGCCTGCAAAATCATTCCATCCGACCCCCCGCGGAGCTGTCAGATGGGGGCGTGGCTAAGCATGGCGGAGTGAGACGCAGTGAGAGAGCTAGGCGTCCCAGCAAGGCTCTCGCTAGTAGCTCGACACAGCACGGCAATTGAACTGAAACCGCGCGGCGTGTGATGCACTGGAAGCGGGGAGCATGGAATGCGGAACGCGATGCTAGCTAGCTAGCTAGCTCTCTGTGTCTGGGCTCTGTAAGGAACCTGGTGCTGGTGCTACGGACGACTACGGACGGCAGTGACACGGAGCAGACACGGAGCAGCGCGGAGAGGTGCTAGCTCTCGTTGATTCGACCGGACCGGACCGGACCGGGATCTGCAAGAAACGCTATACGCTATATGCTATATCTGTCCTGGTGCTACGGACTGCAGCTGCAGCTGCACGGAGTAAGGAACGCTGAATGCTGAATGCTGATAGCTGAACATGATGCTAGCTGACTGGGCTTTGTAAGGAACGCTGGGTGCTGTATACTGATCTGGCCTGGTGCTACGGACTACAGTGTGGAGCAGGGGGGGTCTGGAGGGGTCCATCCGATTTAGTGAATGCCACTGACCGCCTGTCCCGCAATTATCGCTACCTGGCCCTATTTGCCTTACCTGCCTTACATGCCTTACATGCCTATCTGTCTCGTATAAACATAGGGTTGCAAGGAAACGACCCGCTGATCCAATTGTTGATACACTGAGGCTCCGAACAGTGAGTGGAATGGACTAAGCTGTGGTGCGATTCATGCTGGGGCAGAGCAAACAGACGGGAGGGTTGAGCTTCTCCTCCCATTCCTATAGCACCCGCTTGCAGTCTCAAGGGGGAAACAGTGGAAACAGTGGAACGAAGGTACTCTCCTATCCAGCCACAGAGGGATTACCCGAAAGTGAATCACAGCATGGTTTGATTACAGAGAACCAGCTAAAACCGATCAAGCAAAGCCGACAGGTACGGCAAGTAAAAGCACAGTCTACAAAATCGCTGGAATCGCTGGAGTCACTGGAGTCGCCGAGAACACAGCACCATATGCCAGGTGAGAGAAAAACTGTTCAGAGTAAATTATCGTTTCCTTTGGTATCTCCACCAGATATAAATATTGTCCAGCGTATAATATTAGAGACTGAGACAAATATGGACAAAAGCATGGATAAAGCACTATATAGAGGCGGTCAAGATTCTAATACTGATAGCCTTAAAGAAAAAGGAGCAGAGGGCTCAAATAAAGGATTTGTAGATAATAGTACTGACAGTAACAGCGTGACACAAAGGTATGACAAGGAAACCTGTCTGAGCGCACAGGGGAGAGGAGATCAGAGAGAAGAGATGGATATTAGAAAATTGTTAAGTGCTCTACCAACTAGAGAAGATATCCAAGGGATGATGAGCAAGTGGCTGGGTCCCTTGAAACAAGAAATGGATGAGATACGGGTGTGTACAGAAGGGCTAGACAAAAAGATCAATATCTGCTTAGATGCTCAAGGGCAAACCGAGGTACGGTTAGATCAACTGGAGGAGACAATTAGGCTCCAACACCGGAGATTGATAACTTTACAACTACAAACAGAAGAAAACGATAATAGAAATCGAAGGAACAATATACGGCTGAAAGGTATATCAGAGGCTACTAACACATCGGATTTAAGAGAAAGAGTGATATCCATTTTTAATGAACTACTTGGCAACCCCCCAGAAAATCAAATAGAGCTTGACAGGGTACACAGGGTCCCTACAGGGCCCAAACGGCCACAAGAACCCCCAAGAGATGTCCTTTGCAGGGTGCACTTCTATAGGACCAAAGAGGAGATAATGAGGGCAGCATGGCTGAGAGGACCTATAGAATTAAATAATGATAAAATCCAGATATTCCCTGATCTATGTCGCCAAACGAGGGAAAGACGACGAAGATTAAAACCTCTATTAGATCACATACGTCTAAAAGGGGGGTCATACAGATGGGGGTATCCATTCTCTCTGACAATTAAGAGAGATGATGAAAACTTTATCTTATATGACCCGGCACAATTACCGGAAGTATTTCAGTTTTTAGGGTCTGAAGCTTTTGAAGTTCCAAACTGGATGGAATTAGAGATTACCACAGCTAGAGATGTAAGGACTCAGAAAAGATAGCACAAAATCCAGCTCAGATGGACTATCGAGGATCCCAGCAGGCTACCGAAGATATTCAAATTAGACTTGCCAATGACTTTATTGTTTTTTTTTTCTTTCTCTCTCTCTCTTTTTTTTTTTATATATATTTTTGGATAAATAGGTCTCTCCGCCCTAGACCTGGACGTGTTTTTTTTTTTTTTTTGTGCTGCCCCCTCTGCACTTTTCTTTTTTTTTTTGTCTGGTTAGGGGGCTTGGTTGCCAAGTTGCACTATAGGACTAAGTTAACCTAGGGTCAAAATGTTTAAAATGAGTTTAATTTAATTTTTTTTTTTTTTTTCTCTTTCTCATCTTACTTTTTGGGAGGTGGTAGTGTGGATTATATGCACTCAAATTATGCACATAGGTTTTTTTTTTTTTCTCTCCACTAAGGAGGGATCTTAACACAATTGTATAATAAGTAATAGGCAACTTTAGGGGACCCTCTCACGGAGGTGGGGGGGGGGTGGCCACAATGGTTTTTACAGACAGATAAATCACGAGTTTTCAATCCTTAGGGGGGTGGGGGTTAACTATTCAACACAGATAACTAACAAGACTTGTATCAAGTCTTGCTGATACACAGGGAGATAAGGGGAGGGAACACGATTCACACAAATACAGAGAAGATAGAATAATTAGGGAAGAGTGGGCTAAGGGGTTAAGGATAGGGGTAAGAAAGGATGGTCACGGGAATGATTAGGAATCTGACAGGGGGGGAAGGGGCTTGTGGGATAGGAATAATATAACAATTTTTTTTTTTCTTTTTTTTTTTTGACCTAGGGGAGATTAGAGGTAACTAAGACAAGATGGATAGAGAGGGAACAAAGGTTTAACAAGAAGGGAATTTAAGCATAGAGTATATTTGTGTGCGGGTATATATATATATACATGAACACATGGACACAGTTACTGGAGAATTGACAAATGGAACAGATGTATGTTTTCTTGTGTAAATCAATATTGGTATTATCGTAACTCCTTGTTATTTAAGAAGATTGGGGGGGAAGTAACAATGAAGCGAAAGATATGTTAAGTTTAAGCGTCCAAAGAATTTTTTATTTTTTTTTGGACAAGGTGGAAAGAGTCTTGGGCGGAAGGGAGGGGTAACAATGTTAAAAAGGTGTGGAAGAAGATAAAGGAGAGAGAATTAAAATTAAACAGAAATGAGACAAAGGAGGAGGGCCTTGCATAGGGACGCCTGGCGTCAGCTCCGCTCTGCTTTCTAATACCCCCACATTAAGCGCCTCTCCTCCAGGTGGAGGATAAGTTGGAGGCGTTTCAGGGGGAAAACTTTTTTTTTTTTTTTCTGTGGCATCTTGGTTTTCGGTTCGATACCAGGACACTACAGACGTGAGGAAGGAATTCCCACGTGGGGAAGAAAAGGGGGGGTAGGGGAGGGGTTTCTTTTTTTTTTTTCTCATTCTCGGCTGTCCCTCCCCCTCTCCCTCTCCAGCGGTTTTGGTCTTTTCTTTTTCTTTTTTTTCCACGGGGCTCCCGGTTGCCCACCCGAGTACTAGAAAAGTTGAGGTGTTAGTATAAAACATGACTAACATAACATTTACTTCGTATAATGTTAAGGGATTAAACATCCCGGAAAAACAAATTAGATTATTATCGGAACTTAATAGACGCAAATCACAGATTATCCTTTTACAGGAAACACACTTTAAGGGGGATGAAATCCCGGTCCTTAAGAACCACAGATTCCCTACAGTATACCATAGTACATCACAGAGCTCTAGAACGTGTGGAGTGTCTGTGATGATATCTAAGCAAATGGTCTGGGAGGAAACAGCGGTGATTAGAGATGATATAGGACGTCTTTTAATAGTCAAAGGATTGTTGAACCAACAAAAAATCACAGTGGTGAACATATATTTACCGAATATTGACCAGATAAATTTTTTGGAAATATGTTTACAAAAGGTCCACCAACACAGAGAAGGTATCTTGATAATAGGGGGGGATCTGAACATGGCCCTAGATCCTATAAAAGACACTTCTAAAGGTATCTCTCATCTATCATACATCAAATTAAGAAAAGCTAAAAAACTTCTACAAGAACTGCAGCTGATTGATAGCTGGAGGATGATTCATCCACAGGAAAGGGATTATACGTTCTATACAGCTAGACACAATAAATACACTAGGATTGACTATATTTTCCTCCCTCAGAACTTGGTCTCAGCACTAGTAGATGCCTCTATCGGAACCTTTACACTCTCAGATCATGCTCCAATTGATTGCATAATAAAATGGGGAGAGGTCAATAAGAAAGATTGGCACTGGAGGATTAATGAGACTTTATTAAAAGACAATGACTAAAAAGAGAAGTTAAAAGAAGAGCTAGAATTCTTTTTCAGAACGAATGACGTAGGCGAAACAACCCACTTTTGTTTATGGGAAACGCATAAGTGCGTAATGAGAGGTAACTTTATTGCAATGGGAGCACATAGAAAAAAAAAATTAAATGAACAGATAGACCAGATGTTTAAACACATTGGAGAGCTAGAAGCTGTACATAAAAAAAACCAAGCACAATCAGTAGAAAAAGAACTAGAGGAAATAAGAGAAAAACTGAACCTATTGTTGATCGACAAAGCCAAAGCCAAATTATTAAGGGGAAGGCGAACACTAAATGAGTATGGTAATAAACCAGGCAGAATGCTAGCAAACGCCCTAAAAGAAACCCAGGCAGCGAAATACATTACGCAAATAAAGACAGTCAAAGATAAAATAGTAAACACTCCGAAGGAGATTGTAGAAGGTTTTAAGGAATATTATGAGAAATTATACCAGCTAGATGAGAAGATCCCGGTGGAGAAGGAACAAGAGAAACTAGAAAGAGCTAAAGAATATATTAAAGAAACCCAGATGCCAAAAATACCAGAAGAAATAGCTAGAAAATTAGATGAACCCATAACAACAGGGGAATTTATGGAAGCAATACAAACATTAAAACTGGGCAAGGCCCCAGGACCAGATGGGTTTACTTTATCATACTACAGGTTGTTCTCCGAGAAATTGGCCCAAAGATTTACAGCTGCATATAATTCAATACATGAAGGTAAGAAAATACCAAGGGAATCACTGCTAGCACATATAATAGTTATCTTAAAAGATGGTAAGGACCCATCACAATGTGCCAGCTATCGCCCTATATCATTACTGAATGTAGACCTAAAAATATTTACCAAAATCTTGGCCTTAAGGCTTGTAGAATATATTTCAGATCTTATACATCCAGATCAAGTGGGATTTACACCAGGGAGAGAGGGAAGAGAAAACACTCAGCGGGTGATAAATGCGATATATCTGTCCCAAAAACAAAAGAAGCCAATGATATTAGTCTCTAGTGACGCAGAGAAGGCCTTTGATCGAGTAAAGTGGACGTTTTTAAAAGCTATGTTACAATATATAGGGCTGGGAGAGGGAATGCGGAGTTGGTTTTCAAATTTATACTCACAACCGAGTGCGAAAGTTAGTATAGCGGGCAAGATATCTGAACCATTTTCTATTCGGAATGGGACAAGGCAAGGCTGCCCACTGTCACCTATTATTTTTATTTTAACAATTGAACCATTCTTAAAGCGGTATTTCACCCTAAACATAAGATCTCCCATGCGATCCAGCATACTGGCGTCAGCGCCAGTATGCTGGGTTTTTTTTTTTTTAATAGCACACTTACTGTATTATTGTAGAATTCCTTTTCTGTCCCCGTGGTGGACGGCGCCAGTATAGCGCGTCACATCTTCCTAAAATACCCGATATGGACTCGGGTAATCTCGGCGAAAATGCGGCGCCTGCGCACAGACCTAGGAGCTGACTGCGCAGGCGCCGTATTTCTCCGAGTCCTACGGCTATGGCGCGTCACGCCCTCCGAAATAGGACTCGGAGAAATACGGCGCCTGCGCAGTCAGCTCCTAGGTCTGTGCGCAGGCGCCGCATTTTCGCCGAGATTACCCGAGTCCATATCGGGTATTTTAGGAAGATGTGACGCGCTATACTACAGCCGTCCACCGCGGGGGACAGAAAAGGAATTCTACAATAATACAGTAAGTGTGCTATTAAAAAAAAAAAAACCCAGCATACTGGCGCTGACGCCAGTATGCTGGATCGCATGGGAGATCTTATATTTAGGGTGAACCTCCGCTTTAAGGAAGATACGGGCAAATCAAAACATCAGAGGACTAAAAATAGAAAAAGATGAACAGAAAGTAGCAGCATATGCGGACGACCTAATATTTTTTATAACCTCCCCAGTCATTTCTTTACCAGTATTACTGGCAGAAATTAGAGAGTACGGGAAACTTTCAAATTTCAAAGTCAACTATGGGAAATCAGAGGCAATAGGGATAGAAACAAATGCGGTACTACTTGAACAGATAAAAACACAATTTAATTTTAGATGGACAGACTCCCATATAAGTTACTTGGGAACAAAAATAACAAGGAACTTAAATAAATTATATGAAGTTAATTATGTAGCTCTGGCCAGGCGAATAAAACTAGATCTAGTGAGATGGGATAAGGAAATATTCACCTGGTTTGGGCGGACGAACATATTGAAAATGAATGTGCTACCAAAAGTCTTATACTTAATTCAGGCCCTGCCAATCAAGATTCCACAAAGCTTCCTAAGGGAACTAAGATCAAGTTTTCTGAAATTTATCTGGGCAGGAAAACCTGCAAGGATACGTAGAGCCATCCTATCACTTCCGAAGGGGGAAGGAGGAATCGGATTCCCAGACCTGGTAAAATACCAAGAAACAGCCCACTTAGTCAGAGTAACAGAATGGTGCGGGCAAAATAGGAAACCATGGATAAAAATAGAAGAAACAACAGTGGAAATACCACTGGATGGTCTAAGCTGGATCCCTGAAGCAGAATTAACAACAGATGTAAAGAGACATCCAATGGTAGGAGCAACTATCCAAATAACTAAAAAGATTTTTGAAAAAACAAACATGTCAAAATATCCCAGCCCAATGACTCCGATCCTGGGTACTAAGACATTTCAACCAGGTATGGTAGATCTAAGATTTAAAGCCTTGCGATATAGAGGTATGAGTAGAATTATTCATTTCTCAAAAAATAACCGAATAATGACAAGGGAAGAGCTTGAAAAATAAGTTATACCAGACTTGGACTCTCTAAGACTGTTGCAACTAGAAGCATTTCTACGGATATTAGCAAAGACCTATATAGTAGTTAGAGACCTTTCTAAATTCGAACAGATATGTCTAGAAGGGAAGCCCAAGAGACATATGCTATCTTACTTTTATGCAACACTTATTAACTTAGAGATACCACAAGAACTCCTGTTCATGCAAGCATGGGAGAACGAGCTGGGATTAACATTTCTCCAAGAACAAAAAACTAGGATCCTCCGGTTTACTCACAAAGCCTCGGTGGCAAGCAAATATGAGGAGGGGAGCTATAAAATCTTAACAAGGTGGTATAGAACACCAACAGTATTACATCGTATATACCCGCAGACCTCAGATAGGTGTTGGAGATGCCATGCAGCAGAAGGGACACTACTGCATATTTTTTGGGAATGTGCAAAAATAAAAGAATTCTGGGAAACGGTGCTAGAAACGATCTAAAAAATCACAGGGATTAACCTAGAAGGTAGACCATCAGCGGTGCTATTACTGGATATCCCAATGTCAGTAGAAAAATACAAAAACTCGCTGTTAAAACATCTCATTATAGCTGCGAGAGCATGTATCCCGATCCTTTGGAAGCAAGAGATCTCCCCATCTAAAGCCCAATGGATTGCGAGAGTGGCGGAGATTCAAATAATGGAGAATCTTACATTGACATTGAAAGACGAAGATGAGAGATACCGGATGATATGGGCTCCATATTTAAGGTACAGGGAGGAGTAGTGGGGTTAGATGAGTAAGGGGGGGAGAGATGGCCGATGGGGGGTTGGATAAGGAAGCCCCCTTTGTAATTTTTTTTTTTTTTTTTTTTTTTGGGAGAGGGGTGAAATAGGGGGGGACTAGACCGGTAAGAAATAAGAGAGCACACTAATCCTCAGAAGTTAGGGAGAGGGAGAGAGGAGCTGAAGGGAAGGCGGCTCATTTGCTTCCTCCTTTTCAGTTAATTATCAATTATTACTATTTATTTATTTACTCTCTCGATCTCTCTCTATCTTGGTTATAATTGATTCAAATGAACGTTAAGAAATATGTTAATGTGTAACTTGAAACTTTGGAAAAGAAAAAAGTAGAAAATAAAGAATTTATAAAAAAAAAAAAAAAAGAAGGAGCCGATGTTTCCCTTGTAGTTCCGGCTCCTTCTGACAGTGTGAGCCACAGGCAACTGAAGAGGACCTAGTGGAGACAGTGGCGCAGTGACAGGCAGCCAGGGCTGGGCGGCTAGTTATTTTATCCCCCACTGTCATTTCAAGTGTGAAGCAGCACCGCCACAATACCCCCCCCCCCACGTGCGCGCAGCTATCCGCTCTGACATCCACCCTGCACACTCCCTCCCTCTCTGCTCTGCTGTGCCTCTGCGATGTATGTACTTTACAGTGTCTGTCCAGCACCCCCTCCAGTCTGCTCTGCAATGCGTGTACTGTACAGTGTTCAGAACACCCCCCCCCCCCCCCCCCGCTCTGCCTGCCTGCCTCTGTAATGCCTGTAGTGTACACAGTGTCCAGAACCGTGCTTGTCTGTGAAGGGGAGGTGGGCGGGAAGATTAAAAACAACATCCACACTGAAATTGTTCAATGAACCAGTGAGCCAGCCTCTGGGGACCATTCCAAGTAAGTAAGCATGTTCACTGACCAGACTCCTGCTCCCTCTCCCTGACCTCTCTCTCTCTAACACCCCCTCTCGTATCTCTCTCTCTGACCCCTCCCTGACCTCTCTGATCCCCCCTCTCTCTGACCCCCTTCCTGACCTCTGACACCCCCTCTCTTATCTCTCTCTCTCACCGACCCCCTCCCTGACCTCTGTGACACCCCCTCTCTTATCCCTCTCTCTCTGACCCCTCCCTGACCTCTGACACCCCCTCTCTTATCCCTCTCTCTCTGACCCCCTCCCTGACCTCTATGACACCCCCTCTCTTATCTCTCTCTGACCTCTCTGACACCCCCTCCCTTATCCCTCTCTCTCTGACCTCTCTGACACCCCCTCTCTCCCTGATCTCTCTCTCTCTGATCCCCCTCTTTGACCTCTCTCTCTCTCTCTCTCTCTCTCTCTCTCTGACACCCTCTCTCGCCGACACCCCTCTCTCTCCCTAGTTTCTCTATCTCCCCCTTTCTCTCTCTATCCCCCCTCCCCCTCTCTCTCTCTGCCTCTCTCTTCCCCTCGCTCTGACCCCCTCGCTCTCTCTTTCTCTCCCTGACCCCCTTACTCTCTCTTTCTCTCCCTGACCCCCTTGCTCTTTATTTTTATCTCTCTCTCTCCCCTTGCCAACAACAGTCTGTTCATCTCCTGTTTTAACTCCTTCCTTCCCATTATCTGCCTATAAATTGATGTATAACAGAATTACTTGATTAACTTTATTAAAGTGGTAGTTACGCAAAATATTTATTATACTGCAGTTTACCAATTCTTAGATTAGTTTTGTTTTTAGTTTTAGTTTTTTCTCTTTTATATTCATCTGGTGATCTGGCAGGATATTGTGTAATGTAAAGGGGCTCAGAGGTGCAGGGTGCAGTGTAATGTAAAGGGGTCCAGTGATGCAGGGTTTTTTGTAATGTAAAGGGGTTCAGGGTGCTGTGTATTGTAAGGGGTCCAGTGGTGCAGGGTGCTCTGCAATGTAAAGGGGTGCAGGGTGCTGTGTAATGTAAAGGGGTCCAGAGGTGCAGGGTGCTGTGCAATGTAAAGGGGCCCAGAGGTGCAGGGTGCTGTGTAATGTAAAGGGGCCCAGAGGTGCAGGGTGCTGTGTAATGTAAAGGGGCCCAGAGGTGCAGGGTGCTGTGTAATGTAAAGGGGCCCAGAGATGCAGGGTGCTGTGTAATGTAAAGGGGTATGGCCCCCGAATGATGTTACAAAAATCCAAATGGCCTTTGGCAGAAAAAAGGTTCCCCACCCCTGCTTTAGAGACTTAAGAAAAGTTTTTGTTTAGACTGGGACTTTCCTTAGTAGTTACACAGACTAACATAGGCAGCCTTACTTATAACGCTTAAAAAACAAAACAAGAAAAAAAAACATATATTTCTAACCATCCTAATACTACTTAAGCATTTTGAGAATTAGTAGAGACACTTATTTATTAGGAATAGAAGACATTATCTTTATTGCACTACAGATAAAAAATAAAGTCAGGGACACCCACCTGCACTGCATTCGGGATTTTCCCTGCATCCACAGGGATGTTATGTTTTATTTTCAAGACACTTGTTGAACAGCAATATACCTTGGAGCAAAACCAATGTGGCCGTACCTCTGGGGAATCCACTGTTTCCATCACAATTTATTTTTATACACAATATAATGGCACAGAACAATACAGATGCTGGCAGAGATTAACAGCAAGTGCAACCATGTCACTATCCTCTTCCTGATTACTTAACTACGAAGGGGAAATGACCAAGAAGCTGAAACATCTCCAGAGTATTTATCACGTTGGCAGAAATGAGCAGGTGACCAAAATATATTGGGCCAGATTCACAGAGCCGTAACTCCTGTCTAACTGGTGTTAGACTGGAGTACTTTCAAATTGCGCGCGCCGTATCACTAGTTTGAATCCTCAAACCATGATACGGCGGCTTTGGGCTTCGATCTGACAGGCTTACGTCTTCGTAAGCCTTCGGATCTACGCTGCAATCTTTTTGCGGCCGCTGGGTGGAGTTTGCGTCGTTTTCAGCGTCGGGGTATGCAAATGATTTTTTTCCGGCGATCTACGAAGTTACCATAGTCGTTCGTAATCGCTTACGTCATTTTTTTGCTGCGTAAAGTTAAACCAGCTATTAGCTGGTGTAACGTTACGCAGCCCATGTTAAGTATGGCCGTCGTTCCCGCGTCGACTTTCAATTAATTTTTTGCGTAAGTCGTTCGGGAATAGAAATGTACGTAAACTACGCTACTCAAACAACGAATGACGTAACGACGTGATTTCGCGCAATGCACGGCGGGAAATTTCTGAACAGAGCATGCGCAGTTTAATCGCAGCGGGAACGCGCCTAATTTAAATGCCTCACGCCCCCTAATCGCGTAGTTTGATTCCGCCGGGAGAAATACACTACGCCGCCGTACCTTACAGGCCAAAATCTCTCTGAATTCCTCGTAGAGCCAGGTAAAATACGGCGGCGTAGAGTATCTCTGATACTCTGCGGCAATCTAATTCTACCTGAATCTGGCCCATTGTCTATAATTAATGGCTGGAGTAAAAGAACCTAGAAAACAGTACATCATAGTACAAAAAAGGAAAAGTGACAATTCAACCATACCATAAATTATTTTTACAACAAGCAAAATGCCACTGCAGGATGCTACAAAACTTGCAATGAAGTGCAAAATAGAACTTCAGTCATTTTGCACTTTGACCAAGTGGCCTTTACCCGCATCTCCATTAAAAAAAAAAAAAAAACTTTAGGGCCCATATACAACATATGTACTGCTCAACATAGACCTGACACAATACAGTTTATGAATCAATTTTTCCTACCGGTATTTCCCCAATCCACACCAATGCACTGTGTTGGTGTGTGCCAGGTAAAAATGGAACACACTGCAACACATTACAGCACACTGCATATACATTATATTTATATATATCACACACATATACATACACATACACACACACTGCATATTATTTAAGAGCAGAGGAGGGGGGCAGGGTATGCAGCCATGTTGGTCTGGTGGCAGGAGCTACTGAAAAGGCCTCCACTGAGTACTGGGAGTGACTGGAGCTCATTTTTCTTCATTGTTTGTACATCTCCCAGAAAAGAGAGGGGAGGGTGCTGTGGATGGGAGAGAGAGCCCGGCCTGGGTGGGCAGAAAGTTGCTGGTTGTGGATGGGGATATCAGTCTTAGGTGAGGGTGTCCATTTTTCTGTCCCTATACTTAGGATGATGGATCTGTATGGCAGGATCCTGTGTCTGCAATGCTGACCAACATCACCATCAATGTTATTATCCTCCTGTGCTCGCCCTGCAGCCTACACTCTCTACTTACCTCCTGAATGAAACAAGTTGTAGCTGCACTCTGATACCATCAAGGAAGATATGGGGGTAAGGGGAGCTCTGAAGGTGTAGCACAATCTGCACTCTGTATAAAGTGCACTTCTCAACCCTGCACTCTGTGTGTAGCACACTCCTGAACTTTGTGTGCAGCTCATTCCTGAACGCTACACTCTGTACATAGCACACTCCTGAACTTGCACTCTATATATAGCACACTCCTCTGTGCATAAAAGACTCCTGAACTCTGTACTCTGAATGTAGTGCACTCTTGAATGTTGCATTCTGTATGCAGCACACTCTTAAACTCTGCACTCTGTACATAGAACACTTCTGAACTCTGCACTCTGTACACAATGCACTCCTGAACTCTGTATGTAGCACCGTCCCTTTAAAATTGAGCTCAGTTAAGTATAAGGGGCTCTTTGCAAAACTAAGGCCGCGTACACACGATCAGACATGGCCGATGAAACATATCCGACGGACCGTTTTCATCGGACCAGGCTGAAGTGGTCTGTTGGTCTGATGTGCGTACACACCATCGGACCAAAATCCCCCTCGGACCAGAACGTGGTGACATAGAAAACGTGATGAAAAAACAAAGTTCAATGCTTCCAAGCATGCGTCGACTTGATTCTGAGCATGCGCGGGATTTTGGTCCGATGATTTTGTGTACCAACCATCGAACCTGTCTGACGGACAGGTTTCCAGCGGACAGGTTTCTAAGCATGTTTTGAAACTTTTGTCCACTGGAAAACAGTCCGATAGGCCGTACACACGATTGAACATGTCCGCTGAAACTGGTCTGCGGACCAGTTTTAGCGGATACGTTCGATCGTGTGTACGCGGCCTTACATTCAGCCATTTATTCAGGCATTTTCCTTGAATCCTGGCTTTCTCCTCCAACAGACTGCAAAACCAATGCCATAATGCTTGCTTATGGGGCTGGCAAATAAAAGCACGATATTCATTGGGATTTAGAAAGACTGCTAAACATTTCACCACTTATTTCTAAACCTTTTTAACAGCTGCACGTAGGAGATCATAGTATAGGGCCACTTTAATAGTGCAGCCAACATGAATTTCCTATCTTCTCTGGGTGACTCAGTTAGCAGTGTTCACACATCAAGAGTGCTTTGGATTACAAAAGATTCCTTCTTCTTTAGTCAGAATCCACAGACTGTTGTGTTAGAACAAACACTAACGTTTTTTTAGATTCTCTGATCTTGTTAAGGTCAAAAAAGTGCAAAAATACAGACCTAGCTGTGAATATAAGGAAGCTTTTATCAAGATGGCAGCTGCTTCACAGCTGAACCAGTGGATGGTGTAGTTAAGCATGCAAGGCATTTCTATGTAAATGTAGGCTACATACCATTAGGCAAGAAACAAAAGTAGGACCACACTCTCTAAATGATAATATACATATACAGTACATGTGTAATGTCATGCTGAAACCTGGTATCCTGAAAGTCCCACAATCCATATAGGCATTACAAATAAGGGGCCTTAAATTACACCTATCACTGCATAAATGTATATGCTCTATAAACGCAAATGTGAGAATGACCTGCGAGAAAAAAAAATCCTAAGTATACATATTCTACTAGAGAAACTATGCTACCGATTAACTATATTGAATGGAGTTTTATTATGCTTGAGTTTTTCACAGTAAGGTCCCCTGTGTCTGCAAAACTGTAAAAAGGATATATTATAGCTGCATAAAAAAAATCCTGGTGCAGTCTTGAAAAATAAGTTACAAAAAACAAAAACATAACAACAACACAAGCAATGATAGGTGACAGTACATTATACAGCTTACATTACACAGAGATACATGCCCTCAGATTTATCTGAAAATGTATCCCTTAAAGACTACGCACTTCAAAATGCATCCATTCATTTGTACTAAGGAGGCTTTCCTTTGTGTGCTCATTGTGTATGAAAGCAACCAGATGTTTTCACCATCTGCAGTGTGTGTGAGAGTAGTTGGAGGTCTCCATCCAGTTTTCATTGGACAGGTGTGCACATAACAAAATCACCACCATAATGTACACAGTTTGGCAGACAGTGTAGATGACAAAAATAAGATCTGTGGGGAGATAGGACTGCTCCTTCATGAACAATATAGCAGCACTCAGACTACACTTGGCACAACATTTACAGTAAACGTACATCTTCTCTTTGATTCATATCTTATAAAACTCCACACCAGAACATAGAAATGCAAAATTTAAGTAAATAAAGAATATATTTAAATATGCACCAGCACTACATAAAACAAAAAAAAAAATCTTGACAAAATGTAGAAAGCAAGAAGAAAAGTTAAATGTTATACTGCAGCCTACATGTAATTTAAGCAACCATTTTCTGTTAACCTTTTCCTGTAAACATAACACACATACAGTGCTTTGAAAGGTATTCCTACACCCTTTCCACATGTTGTCATGTTACAACCAAAAACTTAAATGTATTTTATCTGGGTTTTATGTAATATATGAACACAAAGGGTCAGATTCAGGTAGATGGGAGCATCTTTGCTCTGGAGTAACGCTTCTCATTTACGTTACTCTGACGACCCTTTCAGCACAAGTACTGTTATTCACATAGCAGTTTCGCGTAAACTTGCGCCAGAGTAACGATAATGCGCTGGCGTAACCCGACGCAAGTGGAAGTGGGTGTGATCACATGTAAATGATGGGCGGAGCCCAGCGCAGAGGCTTACGTTCAGCGCATCATCCACGGAGCATGCGCAGTGAGTGCGGCTCCACTCGCCCCCTTGTGCGCATGCTCACAACTTCCGTCGGCACCACTTCCCGGGAAACGTCAGCGCAATGCCTTCCGTTGGGCGCTTAAAAGCGCAGGCGGAAACGCCATTCCGGCGCAAAAGTATTTCCGTTTCCCCCCACCCCAGGGAAGATACTTTTGTGCTGTGATGGCTGCTCCCGCTACCCCCAGAGAGAGGAGGAACCTCAACTTTAATTCACAGGAGGTGTCTGTGATCATATCCGCTATGGAGACTTTTAATCATTTTCTCCATGGCAAAAAAAGCCGTAAGACCAGCCGGGAGAGGAAGCAGGGCATCCTGGACACCATTGCTGGCCGGGTCAATATTTTGGGGTACTCCACCCGGACTGCTGGTGACATTCAAAAAAAAATTAATGATCTGCGGCGCAAGGTCCGTGGCAAGGTGGCCACCATCAGGAAGCATGAGAGGGGCACAGGTGGTGGTCCCCCATGTCCGGTCACCCTGACCGCGGAGGAGGAGGTGGTCTCTCGCTGCCTGGAGAGGGAGCAGGTGGAGGGGGTCCCTGGCTATGACTCCATGGAGGAAGGCTCCAGGACAGGTAAGTGTTTTTTATCCCCTATTTGATGTGTTGCATTTGGGGGGGAGGAGGGTACATGTGCCAAGTGTGTGGGACCACCAACATGTGTCTGCTTTGTGTCATCCACAGATGACGGAGCTGGGCCATCATCTGTCAGCGGCCAGTCCACCCCATCCCCCCAACGCCATCGTGTGCCCGAGCCCCTGGGTGGTGAAGACACTGAGGTGGAGGAGGAGAGTGCCCACACCACACCTGCCGAGGTGGTTGTGGAGGATCCTGCTGTGGCAGAGCAGGACTTTTCTTTAGTGTTGGAGGACTCCTCCCCTTCTCCAGGGCCGTCTGTCATCCCCTCCCCCATCCTTGGAAGCCCCTCAAGGGCGACTCCATCCCCCCGGGGACAACCATCTTCTGGCCCCAGGAAGGCGACCCAGAAGACCAGGGGGGTGTCGGATGTTGTCCAGGGCCAGTTGGCGAGGGATCACGCCAGACAGACCCAACAAATGGGGGAACTAGTTGGGCACTTGGAGAAAGTGACTGACAGCCTGGGCTCCGTTGCCCAGATAAGTAACGCAGTGCAGGATGTCAGCTGCAACTGCGCTGCAGTGGTGACCAGTTTGGGGGAGGTGCAGGGGGATATTAGGCACCTCACTGCAGCCGTCCAGGCCAACACTGCTGCCATCCATGGGAACAGTGCTGCCATCCGGGACCAGGGGAGGCTGAGTCGGCGGGCCCAGCACTACCAAGTGACCCGGCAGCTGAGGATGCAGGGCCAGACAAACAATTTCCTCGGCCGGATAGCCATGGCCTTGGAGGGCATGCAGGCCACACCTGCCAGGAGTGGCCCACCCGGGGATCAGCCATCTCCAGATGCCCCCCCACCCCCACCCACTCCATCCAGGCAGCTGAGGAGCCAGAGAGGTTCGGCAAGAAGGAGCCCCCGGCACCCCCCGATGATTATTTTATTTTTTGTTCTGATTTATACTCAGGTTATGAGATTTTTATTTTTTGTTCTGATTATGCTCAGGTTATGATATTTTTATTTTTTGTTCTGATTTATACTCAGGTTATGAGATATTTTATTTTTTGATACTGCACACGTTGCAGTGTGAATGGTGTGTGAATGTGAGGGGGTGGCACTCCTGACAGTAAGGGGTGTCACCCTCGGCCGTGGTGGTGAAGTTAACCCCACGGCTGTATGAATGACGTGTGAAAGGTGTATGAATGGACAGTGACATCAATGGGGCCTTGACGCTGGCGTTGCTGCTCCCAAGTCCTACATGCTGGACTTGGGCTAATCCAATGCGATGTGCATGTGGTGTGTGTGATCTAGGGACATCAGTGGTGTACACGTGTGCATTGTCTGTGTGATTAATGTTTTGGTTTAGTGTCCAAAGATGCCTACGGCGAGGACCCTCCTGACTGCTCTTCCATCAGCAGACTGGGTGTCCTCTGGCAGATGGGGACTGTGTGGGTCGGGGGTCAGGTCATCACGCATGTCAATCTGCAGGCCTTTTCTCATAGCAAAGTTGTGCAGAATGCAACATGCACCGATGATCCGACACACAAAGGTAGGGGAATACAATAGGGTCCCCCCAGACTTATCCAGGCATCGGAAACGGGACTTCAGGAACCCGAATGTTTGCTCCACCACTGCACGGGTTTTGATGTGTGCTTCATTGTATTTTCTCTCTCCTCTGGTTTGGGGGTTCCGGAAAGGAGTCATTAGATGGGGTCCCAGTGCATATGCAGAGTCACCTGGAAGGGAAAAGACAGGAGGATGTTAGTCATGCATGTACCACTTCTGTTGTGCATCACGGGAGGGGATAGTCATGGCTGCCACCCATGTCACTCACCAACCAGCCAGCTGTCCCCATACATGTTCTGTTCGAATTCTGCTGGGATGGGGCTCTGATTGTATATGAAGCTGTCATGGCTGGACCCGGGGTGTTTGGCACGGACGTGCCATATGAGGCGTTGGGCATCGGCTATCACCTGTACGTTGATGGAGTGCCAATGCTTCCGATTGCGGTATATGTGCTCTGTGGCACTGGGGGGCTGGAGTGCCACATGTGTGCAATCAATGGCCCCCACAGTGCGTGGGAATCTGGCAATGTTGTAGAAATCTGTCATTGCCTTCAGCCACAGCTCCTCAGTGGTGGGTCTGATGAACTGGTTGGACATGCGTCTGAGGATTGCAGGGACAACCTGGTGCACACATCTTCTCACGGAGGACTGTGACATCCCAGCCACCACTCCACTTGTACGCTGGAATGATCCACTTGCAAGGAAATGAAGTGTTGCCAGTACCTTCACCAGTGGCTGCACTGCTTGTGAGCGGTGTGTCTTGCTGGTGATGTCATCCTGCAGGGTTGTGGTTAGTTCAAGTATTGCATCTGGGCTGAATCTGAAGAGGCGATACACCTCCTCATCCCCCATGCCAAAGAGGCTCATGCGCGTGCGGTATATCCTCTCACGTGCCCGCCTCCTTCGTTCCGGGGGACCCATCAGTAGTTCTAGGACCACGATTGCCCCTGGCATGTTGGCACACAGAGGTGTTGTCCTTGCAAGTGTGGTTGGTCAGCTAGCTCTTATCGTCGGTAACGCTGCTGTAGCTGCTCTCCTGCTGACCTGTGACCGTCTGGAGTAAAGATAAAGCAGCCTTTTGTAGAAATAACTTTGCGCCGGACGGACGAGATACGCGCGGCGCATGTAGCCAGCGTATGGTGCTAATCCGTTCGTGAATCGGGAAATCTCCCTCATTTGCATATTTGCAGGGGAAATCAATAGGCGCGACTGATGCGCCAAACGAAATTATGCGCTGACGGAACTCAAGCCGAAAGTTAAGCCGATCGGAAATGGCCCGTTTTCAGGCGCATCTAGTTTGGTGGGTACGGCCACATAGAAACTTTATTAAAATAAAGTTAGGATAATATCCACAGAAACAGTCCACTAAATAAATAGTAAAAGTCTGTTGTAGCAGCAGGTAAGTGCAAAAGAGTCCATTCATATAAAAGCAGCAGAAGAGGTTGGAATCCAAATCTGTAGTAAAACTCCTTCACCACACCACATGTGTTATCACCCTCTAGGTATTCCACTTACCAGATTGCTCTGGGAAAAAGGCCTATCAGTAGTGAGATGTGATCACAAGCGCTGATTAATAGCCATCTAAATGTTGCTCATAATAAGCAAAACAGAAAAAAATGTACATAGCGTAATCCAATATAACGCAATCTTATTTGTTGGAAATCTTATGATCATACACTTACAAACATAAAATCAATAGGGCATGTAGTAAACAATGATAAAAGCCATGCTTTCAAGTCTGACCTTATCACTACACTCCTGCAGTGATTCCCGGGTAGGAAGACGAGAGTAAGCTGGCACTGTGAATAGCTGCGTAGCGACACCTGAACCAGCAGACACGTTTCCGTCATTACTTTCATCAGAGGGTGAATGCATTAGGCCAACTGCCCAGCACAAGACCCACAAGAGCAAGTGGAGATCACTGAAGTCTACTTCAGTGATTTTCAGCTTCCAGGAGCATTGGCCAGGAATGGTATATACATAGGGCCAGATTCAGGTAGATGAGAGTATCTTTCCTCTGGAGTAACGCTTCTCATTTACGTTACTCTGAAGACCCTTTCAGCGCAAGTCCTGTAATTCACATAGCAGTTGCGCGTAAACTTGCGCCAGAGTAACGATAATGCGCTGGCGTAACCCGACGCAAGTGGAAGTGGGTGTGATCATATGTAAATGATGGGCGGAGCCCAGCGCAGAGGCTTACGTTCAGCGCATCATCCACGGAGCATGCGCAGTAAGTGAGGCTTCACTCGCCCCCTTGTGCGCATGCTCACAACTTCCGTCGGCACCACTTCCCGGGAAACGTCAGCGCAATGCCTTCCGTTGGGCGTTTAAATGCGCCCGTAGAAGCGCCATTCCGGCACTAAAGTATATCCTGCTCCCCCTCCCCGCAGTGATGTTACTTTTGTTCTGAGATGGCTGCTCCCGTTCCCCGCAAACACAAAGGAGAAGGCTGAACTTTAATGGCCAGGAGCTGACAGCCGTCATCTCGGCTATGGAGACCTATGATGTCTTCCTCCATGGCTGTAAAATTTGACAGACAAGCATGGACAGAGGTGTTGTCCTGCAAGTGGGGGTGCTCAGCTAGCTCTTATCGTCGGTAACGCTGCTGTAGCTGCTCTCCTGCTGACCTGTGACCGTCTGGAGTAAAGATAAAGCAGCCTTTTGTAGAAATAACTTTGCGCCGGACGGACGAGATACGCGCGGCGCATGTAGCCAGCGTATGGTGCTAATCCGTTCGTGAATTGGGAAAAATCCCTCATTTGCATATTTGCAGGGGAAATCAATAGGCGCGACTGATGCGCCCAGCGAAATTAACCACTGACGATACTCTGGCGTCGGAACGTTCCGCCGGTCGCAAATGACCCTTTATTGGGCGCATCTAGTTTGGTGGGTACGGGCACATAGAAACGACGGCGCATATCGAAATACTCCAGCGCAAGTGTTCCTGAATCTGGCCCATAGTTACATCTGGGGCAATGTATCTATATACAAATACACCATGCTTGGAATTCTTCTTCAAATTACTTTCAAAATACAAGATCAAGATTAAAATGCTTTACCCCTATAGCTACCCTGAAGAACAATACTAATAAAACAATTATTCATACAGTGAGTAAAAATGTAACATGTGAAGTTGCCTTACATGAAAGGTTCCCAGACTTGACACATATCCCAACAGGCAGACTGGCAGTGGCAGCCGTTCCACACAGGTTTCCAAAAGTTCTATAGCAGCCGATTCTGGCTGACTACAAATCACTGAAATCACATCTTGCTCTAGTTCCAACCAGAAGCCCTGCAAAGTTTAGGGCCCACTGGGACTGCCGTGGCATACATGCTAAAGATATACATATGAAGGTGAGCACACACAACAGGGACAGCAATGCCCAAGTACAAAATATACTGATCCTATTACCTCATTCTCAGTATCGGACCAGTTTCTGAAACCACCCTGAAGAACATGCTGTTGTCATTAAGGGCCTCTTTACATTTTGGAGAGGTCCAGAAGTTGGGGAGAGAAAGTGACATGTTTAAAATAAAATGTTTGTTTACTTCTTCCCCTAACACACTGGTAGATGTCCATGCAGCACAAAATGATGAACTATCCTGGCTCAAAAATCAAAACCACTGACCTAAAAGACAGGGCATGACAAAATAACCTTAAAATCTATAATATTCCAGAATCCGTTCAGCCATTGCAGTTGTCATAATATGTACATTATCTCTTCTTAGCTGTCATACCATTCCTCACTTTAGTTGATCTAAAGGATACACCATGTTCTAATCCCTCCTACTCATCTCCCAATGTTTGGTGCAATGTCCTACTAAGTGTACAGTTGTAAAAAATGAAGGGTTGGGACTTTAAATGATATACTTAATCGCATTTTGCTAATCGCATCTCATTTAAAGTCCCAACCCTTCATTTTTTACACCCTTACAGGGATGGAGGCCTGTGGTGGTGCATACCACATGCCTCATACAAAGTCCCAACCCCTCTTTATTTTTCTAATATTAGCCAGGGATGGAGATGCGATTTTCAGGAGTTTAACAGAGTGCCTCCACAGATCTACCACCAACAGTTAATTTATGCATTGTCATTTTTTGACTAGCTGACCCAGTTTGATGTGGTCCGCACCTATTTTGGTGGTATTTTGGTTTGGCAGGCATGTATTGGTTTCACCCCTGTTTTTTTGTCTTTCCAGTGCTCTCATTTGTCAGACCAATTATAGATAGGGGCAGGTCTAGGTTTCCATCTGCTCCCTGTCTATTAATTAGCACACCTGTGCTCCTCCTTTGGAGGCTATAAAAATCATAGTTAGGACTGCAGTTACACAGAGTGCCTTGACGCTTGGCCTGCAGCTTCCCAGGTATTTGCAAATCTCTGCAACTAAACCTCTGTTTTAATTACACACAGTTAGACAGTTTAATTTGGTTTGTGCTTCTTGGTTTGGCATTTTTGAGCCTGGTCATTATGGAATTATTTTTATTTATTTTTTCCATATATATATACTTAATCGCATTTTGCTAATCGCATCTCATTTAAAGTCCCAACCCTTCATTTTTTACACCCTTACAGGGATGGAGGCCTGTGGTGGTGCATACCACATGCCTCATACAAAGTCCCAACCCCTCTTTATTTTTCTAATATTAGCCAGGGATGGAGATGCGATTTTCAGGAGTTTAACAGAGTGCCTCCACAGATCTACCACCAACAGTTAATTTATGCATTGTCATTTTTTGACTAGCTGACCCAGTTTGATGTGGTCCGCACCTATTTTGGTGGTATTTTGGTTTGGCAGGCATGTATTGGTTTCACCCCTGTTTTTTTGTCTTTCCAGTGCTCTCATTTGTCAGACCAATTATAGATAGGGGCAGGTCTAGGTTTCCATCTGCTCCCTGTCTATTAATTAGCACACCTGTGCTCCTCCTTTGGAGGCTATAAAAATCATAGTTAGGACTGCAGTTACACAGAGTGCCTTGACGCTTGGCCTGCAGCTTCCCAGGTATTTGCAAATCTCTGCAACTAAACCTCTGTTTTAATTACACACAGTTAGACAGTTTAATTTGGTTTGTGCTTCTTGGTTTGGCATTTTTGAGCCTGGTCATTATGGAATTATTTTTATTTATTTTTTCCATATATATATACTTAATCGCATTTTGCTAATCGCATCTCATTTAAAGTCCCAACCCTTCATTTTTTACACCCTTACAGGGATGGAGGCCTGTGGTGGTGCATACCACATGCCTCATACAAAGTCCCAACCCCTCTTTATTTTTCTAATATTAGCCAGGGATGGAGATGCGATTTTCAGGAGTTTAACAGAGTGCCTCCACAGATCTACCACCAACAGTTAATTTATGCATTGTCATTTTTTGACTAGCTGACCCAGTTTGATGTGGTCCGCACCTATTTTGGTGGTATTTTGGTTTGGCAGGCATGTATTGGTTTCACCCCTGTTTTTTTGTCTTTCCAGTGCTCTCATTTGTCAGACCAATTATAGATAGGGGCAGGTCTAGGTTTCCATCTGCTCCCTGTCTATTAATTAGCACACCTGTGCTCCTCCTTTGGAGGCTATAAAAATCATAGTTAGGACTGCAGTTACACAGAGTGCCTTGACGCTTGGCCTGCAGCTTCCCAGGTATTTGCAAATCTCTGCAACTAAACCTCTGTTTTAATTACACACAGTTAGACAGTTTAATTTGGTTTGTGCTTCTTGGTTTGGCATTTTTGAGCCTGGTCATTATGGAATTATTTTTATTTATTTTTTCCATATATATATACTTAATCGCATTTTGCTAATCGCATCTCATTTAAAGTCCCAACCCTTCATTATTTTACTAAGTGTACAGTTTTACCATGTGAAAGAAAGATTGCTAGATACTCTTTGTCTTACCGATTAGCTCCCCTAACAGGACTTTGAGATTGCAGGTGTTTCCAGATCTCTCCTGACATATGCTGTATCAAAGTAAAAATCTCTCGACTATCACTATGACCTTAAGGAGCCACAAAATCATGTATCGATGGAAGTACCTTTCTAAACTAGTCATCACACAGAATGGCTATACTACTTCAATCACTCCATCTTCTTCAATAGGGGCCATTGTTCTAGAACCTCCACCAGCTGCATGTGAATTGGTGTCTTCTCCTACAATCTCCACAGATTTACAAAGAGTTTCATAAAAATGCAAATCCAAGAAGAATTCCCATGATGGCTCCTGAATATCAAACTGTGCTCATACCTATGGATCTGTAATCCCCGGGTATGAGAGAGCAAATTTCATTCTACTCTAGACTCCCTCATCTCTACTGAAGTACACACTGGCCACGGTTCCATCTAACACTGTTTTTACGTTTGATGTCTGTATCTGGTTATACTTTATAGGAACTGAGTCTATGCACCCGCATAGACCGAGGGTATTAACTCCTCTTCTCTTTACAGAGATAACTGTTGCAATACTAAAGTGGTCACACATATAGGATCCCATTACTGATCAATGAACCCCATATTCCTAGTCAACCTGAGGTTCACACCCCTTTATTATCCGACACCTTTGATAAATGCCCGTTAATGCCCGGGAGCCCTAATCACTTAAGCCAAACATCTCTCCATGTGGCAGGAAGCTTTTACAAACTTCATGCATATATCATCAGTAGCCAAAATGCCAATTATTAATGCAATGCTATTCCAAAATGCAGCCACAAAGACTTCCCCCATCATTTTTTGGCCCATGCTTCCTCAAAGAAAAGAGGTGTGCTGCTTGCAACAAATCAGTATCTTTCAATTTGACAGACATTGTACTAGACTTTAAGGGTATATATATGACTCTTAATTGCAATATTTATGCTTGGTGAGTGTCTATGCTCCCAACGTTCACCAAATACAATTTCTTTGAGAAAATATGGAAATGTCATTGTATCGGGAGACTGCAATCTTGTAGTGGACCCACATCTAGATTTTTCCACTCGAACCAAAGGTTGCACCTTTTTCATCAGCTCAAACTCAGCTTTTATTCCAACAACAATAAAGTAGGACAATTCCTGGCTAACAGCCTTAAAACACAAAGAGCCAAGACAAGAATATATCACATTGTGCATCCCCTCACTAAACATAAATTAATAAATCCGCAGGATATTGCGGACGTATTTGCAGATTATTATGGCTCTTTATATAATCTAAGGCAGTGGTCATCAACCCTGTCCTCGGGGCCAACTAACAGGCCAGGTTTTATGTATTACCTTGGGGAGATGCAGACTAGAATACTGCAATCACTGAGCAGCAAATTATATCACCTGTGATGTATTTCAGTTACCTTGCAAACCTGGCCTGTTAGAAGCCCTGAGGACAGGGTTGATAACCACTGATCTAAGGGATGACGAACACACACATCAACACACTTAGAGTATGTAGATATAAAAACCTTTTTATCCCAGTTGAAGTTCCTGATGCTCATTGAATCCCAACTTGGTAGTTTAAATACCACTACATTCACCACCTCTGAAATGATAAATTGATTGACGCATTACAGAATGGTAAATCACCAGGTCTGGATGGGTTTACCAGTGAATAACACAAAACTTTTAAAGATCTCCAAACACCAGGGCACTATATTATTCACCATACTGGTGCTATATTTATGCCAGGCTACTCAAGTTTATACCGCCAGTTTACTACCTAAACCTTTTACTATTTTCAATACTACCCACCAGAGATGCCCTTCATCACCCCTAACTGAAGCCACCTGCTCTCACCCCTTCATTTTGGGGTTTCAATTCCACTCCAGACCTCAATAAATAAATGTATTTGCAGATGTATTATAACTTTGAACAAATCCATCTGCATGCTTTAAACCAATTCAGCTCCTTCGTTAAAAGTTAAAGATAAAGTTAACTTTATCACCATCTTAATACTGAACCTAGGTGTCCATAAAACAACAATACACTCCTGTCTTTATGCTGGACTGACAAAGGTATACGTATCTGGGTATCATTTTGACTTTAATTTCTGCCGCCTTGGCAGCAACCTGTAAGCCCCTTATTTCCACATTGGATAGAGAACTTCATCATTTATCTCAATGTGAACTATCCTAGTCTGGCGGACTATTGTCCTTTAAATCGATGAATACTCTCCGATTTAATATTTATTCCGAACATTACCTATGGCTCTTAAAGCGTTTGTTACCCCAACACTTTATATTACTGATATGTGCCTACTGCACCATGTACTTGTATTAGAATCGATTCTTATCGCTTTGTATTGCTTGCTTTGGTGTCCCTGCTAGTCCCCTTGCTTTACTATTAAACCCTGACCACACTAAGCAGGAGAGCACACCACAGTCAGTTCTCTAGCTATGCTGGGAACACTGTGCGATCTCCTCCAATGATCAGACTTGTCCTGACACGCCCCAGCTGCACAGCCATTCACTGGGACAATCAGAGGCCTGCTGGTTCTTCCCCCCCCCCAGCTCTTATGCAGCTGAGAACTAAGGGAATGTGATCACTTATAAAAAAAAAGGGGGGGGGGGTTATTCATAATGTTTTTTTTAATAGCTATACAAAAAAAGGATTTTTAATAACAGCTTACCTGTAAAATCCTTTTCTTGAAGTACATCACGGGACACAGAGCGCATAGCCATTACATATGGGTTATATGGGTATCTTCAGGTGTGGACACTGGTGTAATCAACTTCACAGGAAGTTCCTCCCTATATAACCCCCTCCCACTGAGAGTGCTTCAGTTTTGTAGCAAGCAATTTCTCCGAGGTTACACAATGTTCCCCAAAAGAGGGGTGGGAGCTCTGTGTCCCGTGATGTACTTCAAGAAAAGGATTTTACAGGTAAGCTGTTATTAAAAATCCTTTTTTCTTTATCGTACATCACGGGACACAGAGCGCATAGCCATTACATATGGGATGTCCCAAAGCAATGCTCCATGAAGGGAGGGAGACCGTAAGGCCAAAAATAGCCAAACAAAAAACATTATCAGGAGGTAAAATAGCTCCACCAACAGAAAAAAGGGGGCGTGAACCGGGCCAGAGGATTCTATACTGCTGCCCGTAGGACCGCCTGCCCAAATGCTGCGTCCGTAGCCTTTGCGACGTCCAACTTATAAAATTTAGTAAACGTATGTACGGAAGACCAGGTTGCCGCTTTGCAAACCTGTGCCATAGAGATCTGATGGTGTGCCGCCCAAGAGGCACTCATGGCCCTCGTAGAATGGGCCTTAACTGATAAGGGAGGTGGAACGCGCTTCAGGCCATAGGCCTGAAAAATCAGCTGCTTAATCCACCTAGCCAAGGAAGACTTGGCAGCCGGCTGACCCTTTTTGGGGCCATCCGGAAGAACGAAAAGCACATCTGTTTTCCGAATCTTCTCTGTAGCCTTGAGATAAACCCTCATGGCTCGGACCACGTCCAAAGTATGAAGCAGTCTTTCCTCTCTGGACTGGGGAGTAGGAAAGAAGGATGGTAGGACTAGGTCCTGATTCAAGTGAAAACTGGATATGACCTTAGGAAGGAAAGAAGGATGAGGTCGCAGAACCACTCTGTCCTTATGCAGAATCAGGTACGGTTCCCTGCAAGACAAGGCTGCCAGCTCGGAGACCCTTCTGGCCGAAGCCATAGCCACCAAGAAAACCAACTTTCGGGTTAGCAGCACAAGAGGGATTTCTGTCAGAGGTTCAAATGGCTGCCTTTGTAAAGCTGACAAGACCAGATTTAAATTCCAGGGGCAGAGGGGAGCTCTAATAGGGGGATTTACATGCAAGACCCCCTGCAAGAAGGTTTTCACAAGCGAATGCGTGGCCAAAGGCCTTTGAAACCATATCGATAAGGCAGACACCTGCCCCTTTAGAGTACTAAGAGCCAACCCCTTGTCAACGCCAACCTGGAGGAATCGCAAGATCCTGTCAATAAAAAACTTGCGAGGATGCCCTCCTTGAGACTCGCACCACTCCACATAGGTCCTCCAGACTCTGTAATAGATATTTCTAGAGACTGGTTTTCTAGCCTGAATTAACGTAGATATGACCTGGGCTGAGAGGCCTCTGCCCTTAAGAATTAGGGATTCAGCCGCCAAGCCATCAAATTTAGCTGCTGTGAAGCAGGGTGGTAGATCGGGCCCTGAGACAGCAGATCTGGGCGCAGGGGGAGTGGCCACGGTGCCCCTACTGACATCCTCACGATGAGTGCGTACCAAGCCCTTCTGGGCCAGGCTGGGGCCACCAGGATCACCGGCCTGCGCTCCACCCTGATCCTTCGTAGAAGGCGGGGAATCATCTGTAGTGGAGGGAACGCATACAGGAGAGAAAACTGGTGCCAGGGGCAAACCAACGCATCGGTCCCGTAGGCCGAGGGATCCCTGGCTCGGGATACGAATTTGTCCAATTTCTTGTTGAATCTTGTTGCCATGATGTCCACATCGGGAACTCCGAATCTTTGGCAAATCTCTTGGAATACCTGGGGGTGAAGAGACCACTCTCCCGGGAGTAACTGTTGACGACTCAAAAAATCTGCTTGAGAATTGTCAATCCCTGGGATGAACACTGCTGAGATGCAGGGTACATGGGCTTCGGCCCATGAGAAAATCAGGTTTACTTCCCTTTGAGCCGCTAGGCTCCTTGTGCCCCCCTGGTGGTTTATGTATGCCACCGCCGTGGCATTGTCGGACTGTATCCTTACTGGCAGACCCTGCAGGGGGAGAGTCCAGGCGACCAGGGCCAACCGAGCAGCTCTGATCTCTAGGACATTGATGGGAAGCAGACTTTCTGCCTCTGACCACTGTCCCTGCTGGGTCCGTTTTCCTAAGATTGCCCCCCAACCTGTTAGGCTGGCATCTGTGGTTACTATTTTCCACGTGATGGGGCAAAAGGTTTTCCCTTTTGACAATTTTTGAGGGACCAGCCACCAGTACAGGCTGCGCCTGACCCCTGGGGAAAGACCTAATGGACGGTCTAATGCCTGTATGGACCTGTTCCAAGCAGAGAGAATAGCTGCCTGGAGAACTCTGGTATGGATCTGGGCATAGGGCACTGCTTCGAAGGCGGCTACCATCTTTCCCAGCAGTCGCATGCATAGGCGAATAGTCGGCCTCTTTTTGCCTAGGACTATTTGAACTGTTTGAGTCAATGACCTGATCTTTTCTTGAGGTAAAAATATCCTCTGGCATTCTGTATCTAACCGAAGGCCTAGATATTCCAACTGTCTTGTGGGTTGCAACCTCGATTTTCCTTGGTTCACAACCCACCCGAATTCTTCTAGATGCCGAACTGTGCGGACTACTGCATGATTGAGGTTGGAAGCTGATCTGTCGATAACCAGGAGATCGTCCAGGTATGCCAGGACCAAAATGCCTTCTGTCCTTAGGACGGCTAGCACCGGGGCTAACACCTTTGTGAATACCCGCGGAGCTGTTGCCAACCCGAAAGGGAGGGCTACGAACTGGAAATGACTTTGATCTATCATAAAACGAAGAAACTTGTGATGTGCTGGGTAGATCGGCACATGCAGATATGCATCCTTTATGTCTATAGATGCTAGAAAGTCGCCTTGATGCAGGCTGGCTGTCACTGAACGTATGGAATCCATACGAAAGGTCTGAATCTTTAGAAAGCGATTTAGGCGTTTGAGGTCTAGGATAGGCCTGACGTCGCCATTGGGTTTTGGTATTATAAAAAGGTTGGAGTAGAATCCCAGACCCCATTCTTGGGTTGGTACTTCTACAATTACTCCTTGGAGCAAGAGGCTATCCAACGCCTTTACGAGAGAGGCCCTCTTTAATGGGTCGCTTGGAAGACTTGACCCCTGAAAATGAGGAGGGGGGATTTCTCGAAACTCTAGTTTGTAGCCTGTGGCTACCACGGACCGAACCCAAGAGTCGGGAATTCTGGCCTTCCAGACTTCGGAGAAAAACTGAAGTCTTCCCCCCACCCAAGAGAGTGGGGGCGCCCCTTCATGAATCTGACTTGATGACTGGTTTAGGCGGCTTGCGAGACCAGGGCCTCTTGTTTGCCGCGGCTTGTCCCTGTGGGCGGCTATTAACTGCTGAACGCCCGGGAGGCCGTCGATACTGACGGGAAGTCGAAGGGGCCGAGCCTGCAAAGGCCTGTCGTTTAAACGCGGGCCCACGCGGTCTTTTCTTGACCGGTAAGGAAGAACTTTTACCAATTGATATGGTTTGGATATATTTATCTAGGTCTTCACCGAATAGTCTTCCCCCATGAAAGGGAAACTCTGCTAAAAGCTTTTTGCAGGGTGCCTCTGCTGACCAGTTCTTTAGCTACAAAAGACGACGCATGTGAACCACCAGCAGAGATAAACGGGATGCCTGTTGGATGGAGTCCTTAATAGAATCTACTGCAAAGCAGAGAGCCCTAGGGAAATCTGCTAATTCACGAGTTTGCTGAGCCGGCATGTCCTTTAATATCTGTTTTGCCTGATCCTTTAAGGCCTGACAAACGCCAATGGCTGCCACTGCTGGCTGAACCATGGCACCTACTGTGGTGAAAGAAGCCTTCAGTAGGGTCTCTAATTTTTTGTCGACCGGATCCTTGAACATCTGGACATTTTCAACCGGACAGGTCCGGGATTTATTCACGCAGGAAATGGCCGCGTCCACTGTGGGGAGTGCCCATTTCTTTAAAAATTCCTCTTCCATAGGATAGAGAATAGAGAACCTCTTAGGGGGGATAAAGATCCTATCAGGTCGAGCCCAATCCTGGTAAATCACGCTCCGCAGAAGGGAGTGAATCGGAAAAGACACACAAGTTAATGGAGCCTTTAAAGAACCCAAAGAGGATACCACAGGGGCTACTAGTTCTGGCACTGGAAGTTTAAAAGCAGTGCGAACCATATCTGTCAAAGACTGGATCCACAGGCTCTCCGCTTGAGAGGCCGAAAAATATTCATCTACAGTGGAACCCTCCATGTCTGAACCGTCGGGACTTGGGTCCGCTTGATCCCCTTGTGGGTCCCGTTCCTCCGAAGAGGAGACCTCCGCATCTGAAAACACCAAACTAGGTGAGGGGGATCTAGCCCGTTTGCTACTTGGCAAAGGGCGGGCAAACAAAGCAGTTAACCTTTTCTCTAGCCCACCCAGGGTGGTCGCTAGCATTTCTTCCGTTACGTAAACGGGAATGGGTGGATCGGGGGCCGCCTCTGCCCCCAGCACCCCCAATGGCTCTTGTACTATGCTACTCGGTGGTCTAACTGGTGAGGGTGGGGCCGTTGAAGCCTGGCCCAAATCCTCTGACCTCGATGGAGACCCCTTTTGTTTCTTGGCACCTTTTGCAGCCTTGGCTGGTCCTGATCCCTTTGGAGCCATTGCACAACCTTGAGTCACCCCTATAGCCAACACCTGACTGTTGTAGCTAGGAGTAATTAATATGAGAACAGGCTGAGGAAAATGAAAAATTTTGTATATATATATATATATATATATATTTATTTTTTTTTCCAGGGAGGTGGCAATACTGAGGAAAACCTGTGAGTATTGCAACACCAATGCCCGTTAGCCGGAGTCCAAGGTTGACTCAGATACTGCTGGATCTAAGGCTGAGTCCCTTTAAGCAAAAAAACTTTTTTTTTTTTTTTTCCTGGTCAATAGTGGAACTAAGTCCTAGACCTGAAGATCCACAAACCGCCACTGGGTGTCACTGTGGCCAAAAGACCCAGCTGCGCGCTCTGTGTCCTTCTTCCTCTGCTTCTAGGAGGGAAAAGACCAGCCAGAGAAAACGTCTTACTTTTAACTGACCCTGACGCTGCTGGCCCGCCCCCCCCAACGCACGCCGACGCTATAAAAGGCGGCGTGCACGCGCCCACGCGCGCGCACCCCCCCCCCCCACGCTGAAACAACATGGAGGGAGCAGAGGAAAAGCATGGACCAGCGCCAGCAGCACCAACAGATACCAGGTAAGCACTAATCCTTACTGTAGTGCACACAGAGAGGAAGCTGTCCCCATAGGCTTCCTAAGAAACAGGAGTTTTCACCAGCAATTCCCTCTTTACAGTACATGGGGCTGCAGTATCAATGCTAACAGGCAGACCTGGGGTGAGTAGCAAATATATATCTTAAACAAGTATACATATATCTACATGTTATCTGGGTAAACATTAGTACATCCCATCCTGCCTAAAAAGACATAGTGGAGATAGTGGCTGATGCACAAGCATACCATTAGCCAACCCAGAACCCCCAGGGGGATACCTACTGTCGAACCAAGTCCCGCAGGTTCCCTCTTACCTGCTCCACGCCGCAGGGTATTGCAAACTGCAAGAGGCCCAATCTTCTCCCATCTCCGTGGGTATTGTCTCGGACCTTCAGGGACCGGGGTCCTATGTTTAAGGAACCCACACCCCTGGACCTATATAGCATCCTGGCATCAGTAGCGTTTAGTCCTGGGAGAGACCAAGGCACTGGAGCCCAGAATCCAGCCCTCCAAGGAGAGGCATTATAGGCAACACCCCACGCAGGCAGGGCCCGGGTACCGTACTCCTTGGCTTTGAAGCACTTCGGACGGATCCGGCTAGCTATCCTGGGTCCCGAGACCTCCGAGGGACAGCTAGACGTGACCAACACCTAAGACACTGGCGAAAAAACTGAAGCACTCTCAGTGGGAGGGGGTTATATAGGGAGGAACTTCCTGTGAAGTTGATTACACCAGTGTCCACACCTGAAGGTACCCATATAACCCATATGTAATGGCTATGCGCTCTGTGTCCCGTGATGTACGATAAAGAAAAGGTTTTGCATTTAATTTCCATTTTAACCACTTGACTACTGGGCACTTAAACACCCTTAATAACCAGACCAATTTTCAGCTTTCGGTGCTCTCACAGTTTGAATGACAATAACTCAGTCATACAACACTATAACCAAATGAAATTTTTGTCCTTTTTTTCCCACAAATAGAGCTTTCTTTTGGTGGTATTTCATCACCTCTGCGGTTTTTATTTTTTTTTGCTATAAATGAAAAAAGAACAAAATTTTGCAAAAAATAATAATTTTTCTTAATTTCTATTATAAAATTTTGCAAAAAAGTAATTTTTCTTCATAAATTTGGCCTAAAATGTATACTGCTACATACCTTTGGTAAAAAAAATAAAAAATGTTGGATATTATTTAGTCTGGGTGAAAGTTATAGGGTCTACAAGCCATGGTACCAATTACTGAAAATTGATCAATTTCATCACACCTGATGTACTGACAGCCTCTCTCATTTCTTGGGACCCTAACATGCCAGAAAAGTACAAATACCCCCCAAATGACCCCTTTTTGGAAAGAAGACATTCCAAGGTATTTAGAAAGAGGCCTGGTGAGTTTTTTAAAGTTGTATTTTTTTCCCACAATTCTTTGCAAAATCAAGATTTTTTTATTTTTTTCATCAAATTTTCATATTATTAGGTTATTTTTCACACACAGCATATGCATACCACAAATTACACCCCAAAACACATTCTGCTATTCCTCCCGAGTATGGTGATACCCCATGTGTGAGACTTTTACACAGTGCGGCCACATACAGAGGCCCAACATGCAGGGAGCACCCAGGCCAATTCTGACATTTCTCTCCTACATGTAAAAATCATCATTTATTTGCTAGAAAAATACATAGAACACCAAAACATTATATAAAGATACCTCACATGTGTGATTTGAACACCGTTTTTATATGTGGGCGGGACTTGCGTATGCGTTCGCTTCTGCATGCGAGCTCGCGGGGACAGGGGCGCTGTATGCCCAGAGTATTGCTAAGTATGCCCAGAGTATTGCGGATTATGCCCAGAGTATTGCCAGAGTATTGCCCAGAGTATTGCGGAGTATGCCCAGAGTATTGCCAGAGTATTGCCCAGAGTATTGCGGAGTATGCCCAGAGTATTGCCAGAGTATTGCCCAGAGTATTGCGGAGTATGCCCAGAGTATTGCGGAGTATGCCCAGAGTATTGCAGAGTATGCCCAGAGTATTGCAGAGTATGCCCAGAGTATTGCAGAGTATGCCCAGAGTATTGCAGAGTATGCCCAGAGTATTGCAGAGTATGCCCAGAGTATGCCCAGAGTATTGCCCAGAGTATTGCCCAGAGTATTGCCCAGAGTATTGCCCAGAGTATTGCCCAGAGTATGCCCAGAGTATGCCCAGAGTATTGCCACAGTATTGCCAGAGTATGCCCACAGTATTGCCAGAGTATGCCTGAGTATTGCAGAGTATGCCCAGGTGACTATTGCCCAGTATTGCAGAGTATTGCAGCAGGGATGGCTGAGCAGGGAGGGAGGGATGGATGGATCTGTGACTACATTTGTCACAGATCCAGCCCGCAGCACTGCCGCTGCCATCCGCTCCCTCCCCTCTCCTCTCACACTGTACCGATCGGTACAGAGAGAGGAGGGAGGAACCGGCGTCATCACATGACGCCGCTTTGTTGACAAGTGATCGCTTCGTCATTGGACGGAGCGATCACGTGGTAAACCGCCGCTATCAGCGGCGATTTACCGTGATCCGTGATGCGCCGGGTCCGGAGGACCCGGCGGTCACGGATGTTCCCGTGTGCGCGCCTCAGGGAGCGCGATTCTCAGAGGCCGTTAATTAACGGCCACTTAGAATCAAGCAATCGCCCTGTAGCCGTACTTTCGGCATAGGGCGGTTGCAAAGTGGTTAAACTGAATGTGTTTTACAATGTGATTGTCTATCTTCTTTAACCTCCCTCTTTAAAAAAATATTTATGGAAAAACAAAACAAGTGAGGTGTTTTGATGCCCAACTAAGTCTGTGGTATAGCCTTGGTGTACAATAAAGCGTACTATATAGCCATTTAGCCAGACCAACTCAAAGACTGGTTTCACATTTGTGGTTGGACATACTGTAGAATCTGCTCCGCTACCCACTACAATTTAAGCTTACTTCTACTGGCAGACCTGTTGAAGCCATTAGAACAAGGAAGCCTCCCTCTGCCAACTAGGGTTTCTCTGCTAGCATGGAGAGCACTACACACCACCCTTCAGTGCATAGCTTACATAAGGAAGATGTTCACCTACCTGTTGTGATATTAGAATCCCTCATCCCACATATCTCAGTCAAAACATGGTATTGTCATGGTATAACTGACTGATGACTAAACAAAAAATAAACCCAAAAGCATGGGGGGATTTAGTTGAGGAATACAGGCTACCCAACTCCGAATATTCTACATATATTCATATTACTAATTTTATATCCACCAATCCTCCTTTGCTAGTTCATAACCATCCCAATCCTTGGCAATTCTATACCTTCTTCTTGCAACATAGCAGAGGCAAAATCGTTTTCAAATGACACTGCTGTTCACCAAAACAACTTCTGTTTTAAATTGGGAGACAGACCTTGGAAAATCCTTTACTATGTCCCAAATGGCTCAAAGCACTTCATTGTGTTTACTGCAGAACTCATTGTGTTAGCCATTGGGAACAAACACACAAAGTAATAAACTGTTGATATTCCTCTTCTAATTCTCCCCTCTGCTGGCAGGGCCGTAAAAATATTGTTACACTTGTAAAATATTGTTACAAATGAATGAATCAGAAGGTATTAAAGTGGTCGTACAGTGCCTTGAAAAAGTATTCCTACCACTTGACATTTTCCACATTTTGTTATGTTACAACCAAAAACTTAAATGCATTTTATTGGGGTTTTTGTGATTGACCAACACAAAGTGGCACATAATTGTAAAGTGGAACGAAAATGATAATGGTTTTCAACATGTTTTACAAATAAATATTTGAAAAGTGTGGTGAGCATTTGTATTAAGCCCCCCTAAGTCAATACTTTGTAGAACCACCTTTCACTGCAATTACAGCTGCAAGTCTTTTTGGGGATGTCACTACTAGCTTTGCACATCTAGAGAGTGACATGTTTGCCCATTATTCTTTGCAAAATATCTCAAGCTCTGTCACATTGGATGGAGAGCATCTGAATAGCAGTTTTCTCAATTGGATTTAGGTCTGGACTTTGACTGGGCCATTCCAACACATGAATATGCTTTGATCTAAACCAGGGATCTCCAAACTATGGCCCTCCAGCTGCTGTGGAACTACACTTCCCATGAGCCATTGTAAAACTCTGACATTCGTAGACATGACTAGGCATGATGGGAATTGTAGTTCCTGAACACCTGGAGGCCCATAGTTTGGAGACTCCTGATCTAAACCATTCCATTGTATCGCTGGCTATATGTTTAGAGTCGTTGTCCTGCTGGATAGTGAACCTCCGCCATCAAGTCCAATCTGTGTGTGTGCGTTGTTATGTCAATATTACATTGTATATTCCTGTATGTTGTGGTCGTTTTGGTGCCTATCTAATAGTTTTTTTTTAAATTGACTATGCTCCCTGCTAAAACCACTGCTTGTGGAAGAGAATTCCACATTTTTACCGCAAAGAACCCTTTACGCAGTTTCTGGTTAAATCACTTTTCCTCTCATTTTAGTGAATGGCCGCAAGTCTTTTTAAATGCTCTTTTGCGGAAAAGTTTTATCTCTATTGTGGGGTCATCCACTACAGTATTTGTACATAGAAAATAATATTCCCTCCTAAGCTTCTCTTCTCCAGAGAGAATAAGTTCAGTGCTTGTAATCTTTCCTCATTACAAAGATCCTCCATTCCCTTTATTAGCTTTATTGCCTATGTCTGTACTCTCTCCATTTTCATCACATCCTTCCTGAGGACTGGTGCCCAGAACTTGACAGCATACTCCAGGTGTGGCCGGACCAGAGTCTTGTAGAGTGGTAGAATTGGCATTTTACCTCTGTAGTTAATTCCCTTTTCAATGCATGACAATATTCTATTGGCTTTCCTTGCAGCAGCTTGGCTTTTCTTGTTGTTGCTGAGCCAGTCATCTACTAGGACCCCCTAGGTCCTTTTCCATCCTAGATTCCCCCAGAGGTTCTACCCTAGTGAATAAATTACATTCATGTTTTTGCCACCTAAATGCACAATTTAAACTTGTTTTACATTAAATCTCATTTGCCATGTAGTTTTCCACCCCATCAGATCTCCCTGCAAGGTTACCACATCCTGCAGAGAAGCTATTGCCCTGCTTAGCTTTTTATCATCAGCATATATGGAGATTTAGCCATTTATTATCAATACTATATCAATAGAACTATTCATTTTATCTTATATCGTTTACCGTATTATATTGCTGTTCAAAAGCCCCACAGGGGAATTTTCCCATTTTCCACGTATATAGTCGCTTATCATTCCCTCCAAGAGCTTGCATACTATTGGTGTTAGGCTAACTGGACTGTAGTTTCCAGAGATATATCTTGGTCCTTTTTTAAAGATTGATGCTTTTCTCCAATCAGCTGATACCATACCAGTCAGTAGACTGTTTGTAAAAATTAGGAACAACGGTCGGACAATTACTTGACTGAGTTCCTTAAGGGCCATCTGGTCCTGGTGGCTTATTTATGTTAAGTTTTTCAAGTCTGTTTAGGATTTTATCCTTTGTTAACCATGGTGGTGCTTGGTGTGACATGTCATGAGGATAAACGTTGCAGTTTTGGTTACTGAACCCCCCCCCCCCGTTTCCCTCGTAAAGACTGAGAAGAATACATTCAAAATCTTTACCATTTCACCCTCCTTTGTAACCAGAATCCCTTCATCATTCTTTATGGGGCCAATATGATCTGTCATCCCTCTTTTACTATTTATGAACTTAAAAAATTTATTGGGATTTTTCTTACTCTCCTCCGCTATGTGCCTTTCGTATTCTAGCTTAGCCGCCCTGATTACATCCTTAAATTTCTTATTGCATTTTTTGTACAGTTGAAATGCTTATGATGATCCCTTAACCTTGTATTTTTCGAAGGCCTTCTCTTTTGCTTTTATATGATTTTTTTTTACCTTGTATTAGTACATTTACATGTATTACCCTTTGGGATGCACTGGCTAATACCCTTATTTAATATGTTCCTAAAACACACCCATGTTTTCTCTGTGTTCCTTGTTCCTAGGATTTTATCCCATTTAGTATCTTATAGCAAGGATCGTAGTTCAGGGAAGTTGGCTCTTTTGAAATTGAGTGTCTTTGTATTCCCCCTATGTTTCCTTATGGTTGTAACATGACAAAATGTGGAAAATTTCAAGCGGTATGAATACTTTTTCAAGGTACTGTAAACTTTTTTCTTTGCATTAAAATAACAGGCATGTGATTTTTATCTGCTATCTGCCATAGTAGAGCAAACAGCAGTCCCTTACCTCTTCTGGAGTCCTCGCTGGCGCTTTCTGCTCCTACTTTCCTGCATGTACCCTCATAGCACTTGTGTGGGTGTGCTCCCGTGTGCGTCCATAGACAAAGACAACATGGCTCGGTCACACTCCCTTACTTCCTTTAACTTACAGCAGCAGGGGCCAATGGCTCCCAATGCTGCCTGAGCCTCCTGGGGGACCAGGAAGTGAAGCATTATTGCATACGTATTTAAGTCTTGTTGAAGGATAATTGGGAAAATAAAAATGTTGGTGGGCATACGTTCCTTGTTGCTTGGTTCCTTGCTAGGGGGTGGAGTGGTAGGTCAGGGAGGGAGAGCTTTTAGCGGGTGTGGGGGGACATCATTGACCAGTGTGTCTATGCCATGGCTGTCTTTTTTGTTTTGTATTATAAAAGCAAAAAATTACAAAATTTCACAACTCACATTTGTGCAATTAACCACTCTCTCCATTACAATATTGATTCTAAAACTTAAAATGCATACTGAAACAAACCTATTCCTAAAAATACAATGTAGAAAAGCTACAGTGGAATATTACAGCAATTTATTGCTGGATAGGTAGCACCTGGAAGGCTGCAAAAACTGTAAGCAGGGACTAGTACATGAAAGGTCAGAGTTGTGAGTTCAGTCAGCTTCCCATGGACAGAGGGAAAAATAAGCTTTATGACTCCAGTTTATTGCTCAGATTAGCAGATTTTTTAAATTGCTGAAGGAGAAAATAATTTAAGTCTCAAAAATGCATCCTGTGGTCAATTACACTTAACTCTTGCCATAGCCACATTAGTCAAACACACATTAACCGCTGGTTTAGTTTTAACAACTCACAAAGCTGAAAATCAATCCTCTAAAAAGGGGAAGAAAAATAATATTAATAGTCACTTCATCCGGTTCTAACAGGAAGGTTAGTGCAGAAATGTGTTTTTTATTTGCTAAACATATATTTTTATTGCGTTTCGTCTCCACAAACTAGGCTCAAATAATGATTCAATGATCCCTTTTTAGCTTTGCATCCTAAAACCCAAGGTGATAAAGCACGCCGTTTACTCAAGACTCAGTAACGGCGTCGCAGCGCCGTTTGCCTGATAAACTGCCCGTTCTAGATCGGCTAGAAGCATTATTTTGCGGTATATATTCACATACATCTTTTATGATCCATGACTAGTTATGCAGAATATACTTGTATTATACTTAATCCATGTTCTGCCTTAGGGTCTTGCACACAGTGCACTTTATGATTTTAGGATACATTTTAAATTATTTTTTTCATATATTTATTTTACAGCCAGTGAGATATTTTGCTGAAAATAGAATACAAAATTGAAAGAAAAAAAAACAGTTTGCAGAGACACACCGGTGAGCTGGTATAGAGGGAACAGGTGCAGGTATATGTACATTGTATCTGGGGAAGCATCAGCTCGTGGGGGGTAATGCACTAAACAGCAAAGGTGGAATTATGCCTTTTGTAAATGGCTCTCCCAGGTGCATTGAAACGCTGGTGGTATAGATCATTAATCCGCTGTAATTTCGCTTCGCTGAATGAATGGCTGAATGGTGCGGCTGTGAAAATATAATTATATTTTGCTTAAGCATATAGCCAGACCCTGAGATCATTTTGCACTTGCTGCTCATTATAACTGGCTGTCTGGGCTTTGTGCTGGGTTTCTTTTGTCCGGATTAATAGACAAGCACAGTGTGAAGATGTGGTGAAGTAGTTCAGATGCTTTCAATAGAAGCAGTGAAATCTTCTCCATCAGAGGGAGGAGTGTTTCTCTTCAGTCTGGGACGACAGACAAATAGTTATGTCAAACAACAAAAACCATATAACGCTAGACAGATTGCCCATGGTGCTCACTACATATAGTAATCCTAAATGCCAAAGGATTAGGAAAGATTAAAACTTACAGTGCCCTTCATATAGCGTTACAACCTTGTTGCATATTATATTGCACTGATTTAATATTTGATCAACAAGACAGGTTTTGTACACCTACATTTCAAACTTGAGATAAAGCTAGCCATATGACTAAGGCATGTTTTCAGCAGAACATATGTACCCTGATGGTAAATTAATAATGCAATATATAAATAGAAAAGGACTTGCATTATCTATCTATGACAGGGATTCAGGTTCAAGCTGGCATTCTCCAGTGCAAGTAGACCAAAAGAATTATGGCATCAGCAATAGGCAATTTTATAGAAATTGTTGAGTAATTGCCAATACTATTAGGAAGACATTACTACTGTGTTAATTCAAAATTGCACACACAATTTAAGTGAGCTTAGGTTCTATACAGAGAAACAGCACTTGAACATATGCACTTTTCTTCTCCAAGGGAATCTGGAGTGAATGCCGCTGACAGGTGGCTTGTACCCACCTCCTGGTAGCTGCCGATGATCACTGAACCAAAATGGCGGGTACAAGCCTGTGTGGGGGGTAGAGATGGTGCCAAAAAAGAATGGGGTTGTGGGGCACCATAAGTCAGGTATTTATTTTCCTCCATAAATTCCACCTTTTTATTTTGACCTTTAAAGCCAGGTAAAATTAACCAGTAAGAACTATTTTGGGCACACAGCATTAATAATTTAAGTTACCTCTTTTAAAGCATATCCCATGTTCTGCTGGCTGCTGTCAAGTTCCTTCCTCCAGTGACACCAGATATTACCCACAGCATGAACTTCCGCCACTGTGGGGGGGGGGTATGAGCAGTGGGTGCAACTGTGAAGGACTTGCACTGCTCACCCTCCCGTTCCTGTCACCTTGTCCATTTACAAACCTACTACTCATTTCCTATTATGCAAGTTGTTCTGTTAATGGACAGGGGAGATCCTGTCATTCACATGCCCCTCCTCCATTCACAGATATTTTTATTACAGACAACTTGCATAACTGGTGCGGTGTCCTTAAAAAATGTTTAACTGGATTTTAGCTTTAAGTTAACCTTTTGTATCTTTAGGTTTTATCAGATGTCAAGTAGTTGGACAATGTAAGTAAACAATCTGATCAATCAATGTCATCTGACCACCCAAAGAAATATGTACAAAATAATGTGACTGTCAACCCTCTTTTCAGGCACCACTTGTGTTAAACTAGCCATAAACCCTAAGTTCAGACTCAGACTTTTCCGTTAGTGATGCAAACTACACAAGCCTATTGCTAAATTTGTATGATTTAAGCATTCACCTCTACTTCTGCACTTCTTTACCATGAAATGCATTATAAACACACAAACACGCTCATATTTGGTCAGAATGCAACCAGATTTTCCACAAGTACAAACAATATCTAAGAGGGTATTAATCAAACAAACTCAGGTATAGTCAATACATGTGTCAATTATCTGCAAATTAGGTCTTATTGCTGATAAACAGCATGTATGTGCATCCTAATGTGTGGCTGAAAGCAACACAATCTCAGCCAGAAAATTTCACGCCTGAAATAAAGCTCCAACTATTAAAATCTTTGAACAAGGGGGTGACAGATACCATAAACCAGTGATGGCAAACGTTGGCACCCCAGATGTTTTGGAACTACATTTCCCATGATGCTCCACTACACTGCAGAGTGCATGAACATCATGGGAAATGTAGTTCCAAAACATCTGGAGTGCCAAGGTTCGCCATCACTGCCATAAACTTTGGTGTTATTATAACTTGAGATTTCCAGATTTTTTTATGTATAGATCTGAGGCCCACTGTGTGACAAAAAAGTAGAACCTGGTCTAAATTTAACAAAAAGACAATATGTAGGCCCTTCTTTGATTTGAAGGATATCTGATAACTGTGGTAGGTAGATGTTTTCCAGTCTGAACCAACATTTCTTTCAATGCAGTGTTCAAACTGGACATGTGACAGATGCAAGATCCTAAAGCAGAGAGGTAACTCAAAGCTATAGGAATACTCAAGACCTTCCAAATGTTCAATGTGCAATACACTATAACTAAATAGTAAAGTTTTCATTATGCAAAAAAGAAAAGAAAAAAAATTAAAATTTTTATTACTAATTTACCTTACCGAACACCAACAATATCCTCTGAGATAAAATAAACCTAAAAGTATAGACTAAAGCCCTGTACACACGATGGACTGTTTTCATCAGACAAACCGATCGTGTGTGGGCCCCATCGGTTTGTTTTCCATCGGTGAAAAAAAATAGAACATGTTTTACATTATTCCTATGGATAAAAAATCAATAGAAAAAAAAAAAAACATTGTCTGTGTGGAAGTCCATCGGTCAAAAATCCATGCATGCTCAGAATCAAGTCGACGCATGCTCGGAAGCAGTAAACTTTTTTTCAGCACGTTGTAGTGTTTTACTTCAAAGCGTTTTGGCACGGTTGGATTTTTGACTGATGGTGTGTAGGCAAGACGTGTAGGATATCCGACGAAAAAATCCATCGGATTAGATTCCATCAGATATGAGATTGTGTGTACGAGGTATTAGACAGTAAAACACAATAGAGAGCTGCTGCTTACCAAGTCACATGAGGGTGGCAGTTTCTTATTCTTTTTTACATTGCTGCACAAAAAAAAATGCATGTACAGACCCATTTATTATTCTTTGTATGTTCAGAAACATGAATTCAAGGTCCCAAAAACTGACGAAGATTTGTTAACATCTAACCAAACTCTAAAATGAAAGATATGGAAGATTTTTGTACGCAGGAATAAATCATATTCAATGCATTCATTGCAGGACATAGCTTTGATCTTTATATCTTGACTGTCAACAGCTTGCAGGTTTGGGCAGTTGGTACTATAAGGCCGCGTACACACGATCAAATCTATCTGCTGGAAATGGTCGGCCTGACCGTCCCAGCAGACAGATTCGATCGTGTGTATGGGTGAGCAGACGGATTTGGCCAGCCGACAGATTTGAAAGCATGCTTTCAAATCTGTCGGCTGGGAACCCGTCCGCTCGACATGTCTGCTGGTTAGTACGCTAACCAGCAGACATGTCTTCTCGCACACGCGTCGAATGGATTCAACGCATGCGCGGTAGTGATTTACTTCCTGGTGCGGTGACGTGGCGGCGTCAACGTCACCGCCACGTCACCGCGCCGTCTGCCGGCAGGGATTTTGGTTTGATTGTGTGTACACGATCAAACCAATACGTCCCCAGCAGACAGATTTGTTCAAATCGGTCTGCCCGACCGATTTGAACAAATCTGTCTGCTCGTGTGTATGGGGCCTTACCCAACAGTCAAGATCTAAAGATTAAAGCTGTGTCCTCTAATGAATGGAAGATAATTTTTTGAAGGTCAATTGAAATAACTTTACAGAATTACTCTACACAAAAATCATCATCATGTAAGTTATAAGCCAGTTATAGTTTCCATTGTCATTATGCTCCATGGAGATATAATAACTCTACACAGAGCAGCACTACATTCATCAATAAAAAAAACAAACACAACATTTTAGATTTAACTAATCTTTAACTTAAACTTTTCTTCATACCCCCAAAAAAGCAGCATTCTTCCTGGGCAGAGAGGACTGCGGTCCCTTAAGACTCTGTAGGAGTGCACATTCTCTGGTAGCAAACATGCTGTCAAGAGAATAAAGCAGGGGGAGGAACTGATCAGTGTGCTGCTGCTCTTTTATTGTTCTGTATATTATTTCTGCTATAGTGCCACAGCTACTGTGGTAGAACCAGCCCTGGTAATGTACTGGTATGTGCAGCTGGATGACTGAATTCAAAGAAATGCAAATCTTTTCGCAGGTAAAAAAAAAAAAGGTACAGATACACATATTCCAATTATGTGTTTTAAAATATATATATTTTTTTCAACCAAATCACACAGTTAAAGGTGATAATAAGATTCATGTATCAGAGAAAAATTAAATAAGCAAGGTGAGATGTAGGGTCGCAACCCAGTGTCACCTTGGATGTGCCCCCTGCTGTATTGTGGTTCATAGAGTAGCAAGGTTTCAACAATCCCATGGTGCTAGCATTACAAAGGTGCAAAGGTTCATAAAGCTAAAGTATAAAAGAGCAAAGGGCAGTAGTATCATGATAAGATCACAAGGCTGCTGTTTCACAAGCTTCAGGGGAATTTTCCCCATTTACTAGCAACTGGTGTTTCGCTTATAGAAAAAAATAAGTATCAACATAGGTGTTGGTAATATTTTATAACCTAGCTGTAGTCTAATTTTGTAATTATTTTTTAAGCTACTGAATAACCCAAATTCTTATCATGGATTAAAACGCAGACATTCCAAGGCATTTAATGTATTACCTTCAAATGGTAATACCATACAATCAAAGCACAAAACATTGCAAATGTTTCTCATTTTTTATATTCTTCAGCTACTAATGAAATTAGAAAGCTTTTAAAAAACTACAAACAGTATACTGAACATTTCTTCTCACATTTACCATATTATTCTTATGTCTGCAACTATCAATTTATCAGCTTAATGGGATGCTGTTCCTTGGCCCACACAAGGCAAAGAGACATTTTTTTCTGCAAAGGGCAACCCCTGACCCTCCTATGTGAACCTTACCTGCCATACTTCGATACCCAGCACTTTCAGTTATGGAAGACCATGTGACCCCCCCCCCCCCCCCTGTGACAGTGCTCTGATCTAGAAGCCAATTGCCAAGCCTGAGCACGGACTGGAGAAGTGACTTCACCACTCCCCTGGGTTGCCAGCAGCAGGTATTTAAATAACGGCTATGGAGGAGGATGGAGTGGAAAAGAAAATACTGGAAAAGTGCGCATAGGGTAGTCTTTGCAGAAACATGGTCTCTTTTCCCTGCATTTGTCTATTTAAGCTACACTAGATTACCAAAAGTAATGGGACACATACCTTTACACACACATACACGTTAATGGCATCCCTGTCTCAGTCCATAGGGTTCAATATTGAGTTGGCCTACCCTTTATAGCTATAACAGCTTTAACTCTTCTGAGAAGGCTGTTCACAAGGTTTAGGAGTGTGTCTATGGGAATGTTTGACCATTCTTCCAGAAGCATTTTTTTTTTTAATAAGGCACTGATGTTGACGGAAAGACCTGGCTCACAGTCTCCACTCTGATTCATCCCAAAGGTGTTCTAGCTGGTTAAGGTCAGAACTCTGTGCAGGCCAGTCAAGATGATTCACCCCAAACTTGCTCATCTGTCTTTATGGATCTTGTTTATGCACTGGTGCGCATTCATGTTGGAACAGGAAGGCACCATCCCCAAATTGTTACCACAAAGTAGGAAGCATGAAATTGTCCAAAGTTTCTTGGTATGCTGACACCTTAAGAGTTCCCTTCACTGGAACTAAGGGTCCAACCCCTGAAAAACAACCCCATACCAAAATCCCCCTTCCACTGAATGATTTAGACCAGTGCACAAAGCAAGGTCCATAAAGGCATGGATGAGCAAGTTTGGGGTGAAGGAACTTGACTTGCACATAGTCCTAACCTCAACCTGATAACACCTTTGGGTTGAATTAGAGTGAGACATTCTCATCCAACATCAGTTTCTGACCTCACAAATGTGCTTCTGGAAGAATGGTCAAATATTCCCACAGACACACTTCTAAACCTTGTGGACAGAGTTGAAGCTGTTATAGCCACAAAGGGTGGGCCAACTCAATATTGAACCCTATGGACTAAGACTGGGATGCCATTAAAGTTCATGTGCGTGTAAAGGTGTCCCAATACTTTTGGTAATATAGTGCATCTTTATTTCAAATGTTCATATTTTAGCACTATCAAAAACAATTATAATGTAAAAGTGTAGTATACTGTGCTGACAATAAAAAATATTAACTGTCTTTAACTGACAGTAGTCAAAATGATACAAAATTACGCTGACTGGTTACTATGGGTTGCTGCATTTTGCATATAGCCATTATCTTAAAAACATGACAGAGTTTACAAAATCTCCAAATTTCTACATATAAACACATTGCAACATATGTTTATAATTGCAATCTGCAGCATTGTCTAGTAATGTAGTTGTTTTTCGAATACATTAAAATCTTGCTGAAATGTATTGGATTTTCAGATGGCCATTATAAGTTTTGTGTGGTAGACCTCTGCAGGGTTAAAGGCGATTTTGCTGTTACCAAATCCAGATGTTCTTTCCACACCACCTTCTGAACCACTAAAACATTGTAAATTGTGAAATTTGCTACTTCAAACACTGGCAAAGGTCTACCACACCAGCCGTGGTGGCCATGACTACAACCACCAACAACGCTTTTATATGAAACACATTTACTGCCATTTTAGAACACTGTTATATAAGGTTACACACTTTAAGGTAAAATAATGTTTTTTAACTAAAGAAAACAGCATTCCCAGTGGAATGCTGTCATTTCTACACTAGCAAACCTAATTATTGAAAATTAATCATTCAAATTACTAGTTAATTAGCTCATTAGTGGGTATTGGTTAAGCACTGGATTCTCCTGATGTGGTATTTTGATCATAAAATATAGTACCCGATTAAGTTCAATCATTGGAATGTGTTTGTCAATACAAGAGCTTGGCGAGAACAGATGAAAGCTGACAATTTATAACCGTTCACTTAACCTACATAAAACTTTCTGGGACAATGGGGCCTACATATCATGTGTCAGAAAGGCAACACTGAGCAGCTAATTGGTGCAAGGTGCGTACTGTGCCAGTCTGTGCCTAGATTTTAACCTTGATCTTTTTCAAGACAGTTTCACTGAACTAAAGGCAGCATGCCTAGAGAATAGGTGACAGCACGCATGTGTTCAAAGTAAACTTGTTACTCACTTTGATAGTAATGTCGTTATTCCTAGTGAGATCATAATGCTTTCTTACTATCTGCACACAGTTCATACACAATTATAGAAGACTGTCATTAAACTTATATCATGCAGCATATAATATGCCAAATTTAAAAAATGGATTAAAGATAATCATTTTAATGCAGAATAAGCCCTAGTAATTATTTTAAAACTTACATTTTGGTCACCCGTTTCTAAAAATGTAAAATCAAAAATCCCAGGTCCCACAGTAATCACTTTCAGATAAACCAGCATAAACAGTACACATCAAAGTGTTTTGCAGGTTAGAACGTGGAAAAAATTGCGCATACCCAGTGGAACAACAAACTTAATAAAGCTGCGATTCAAAAATGTTATACAACATAAACAAACTGGAAGAAGGGAAGGAATCGCGCTATGTGTGAGACTGTACCTGTTAATGGCACAGGATTGTAAACAATATAAATAGTCAATCTGACGTGTTATCAAAAAACAAACACTAAAATATGTTGTGACGGTATGCGAGGTGAGATACTTGACCATAGGTATATTTCACCGCGCATACGTTCTATTTTGAGAAGCTGAACCGGAATCCAGGCCGGGTTTTACGGCCTCTGGTGTTCCGGTCCGGATATTTGGGTCCACTGGAGTTCAATGTCAGGTGGACCTTAAAAACAACCAGGAAGGAGATCAGAAGTGAGCTCTCTGGTTTTGGGACACTGAGGAGGGAACCTGAGTGTGAGGAGCTCTAAAGACATTGCAAGAAAAAGGTTTGCGTTGTTGTTTATTTTATGGGTAGTGGGGACCAGCCCCACACTGTATAGATAGGAGACCCTGATGTTTAGTTAGCGCCGGACGGCAAGGATTTAAGTTTACTGTTTTGTTTGTTTTAACCTGCAAACCTTTTGTAAAATAAACCTGGCAGCTGCCAGACTTAAAAAGAAAGTGCCTGTTTACAGACTGTGTTTCAGAAAAGTGATCCCCACGAGCTAATCTCCCACACGTGGTGGATTCAGCGGGCAACTTTTCTGAAGATGGAGGAAATGTTAAAAGCCCTGCTACAGGCCAATGCAGCCCAGCGGGAAACCAACCGCCAAGTCGCAGAGGCCGCTGCAGCACAGCAGGCTGCACAACAGGAGATGAACCGACAATTTGCCGAAGCTCTGGTGGAACTGAAAAAGGGGTCCGCACCTCCTGTGGCAGCAGAACCAAAGATACTACGGGCCTCCTACCACCTGCAAAAGATGACACCAGCGAATGATGTTGAGGCATACATGGCGACTTTCGAGAGAGTCGCTGTCCGTGAAGGATGGCCAAAAGAGCAGTGGGTGGGACTATTGGCCCCATTCCTAACTGGAGAACCCCAAAAGGCCTATTTTGACCTAGAATCAGACAAGGCACAGGACTATGAGACTCTCAAATCAGAGATACTCGCACGCTTGGGTGTCACCATGGCAGTTCGGGCCCAGCGCGTGCATCAGTGGTCCTACTCCAGCAACAAGCCACCCCGATCACAAATGTTTAATCTGGTCCACCTCACCAGGAAGTGGTTGCAGCCAGAGACCCTGACCAGCCCGCAGATTGTGGAGCGTGTGGTAATGGACCGGTACCTACGCGCGCTTCCTGCTGCCCTGAGGAGGTGGGTCGGACAGGGAGACCCCAACACTGCAGCCCAAATGGTGGACCTAGTGGAAAAGTACAGTGCTACCGAGGACTTGGTAAACCCACCTACGCCCCACTTCGGTGTGTCTAGAGGTGCAAGATCTCCCAGCGGTTCGGGTAAGACTGTTCCGGGGTTCAAGAGCTTGGGGAGAGTGGATAAGACTGTTGTTACAGCAGATGAGACTGTGGGTCCTAGACCTGGAGACTGGCCACAGAAGCCAGGAAGGTCTTTGGGACCGTTAAGAGGACTGGGGGTGGGGCAAATACGGTGTTTTCGTTGCCATGCATTGGGCCATATTGTTGCAAACTGCCCTCTAAATGATGAACCTATGCAATGTGATTATGCTGATAGGAAAAGACACATTTCTCTGTTTGCACAGGTCGCATGTGTTGCGCTAGATCAGAGTCACCTTTGAAAAACAGATGTGCGTTATTTTAGTGGATGGCAAGCCTCTCACAGCACTACTAGACTCTGGTAGCGTGGTGACCCTAGTTAGGAGTGCTTGTGTAGACCCCGAAAAACTACACCCCAGTAGTATTGGGGTAATTTGTATCCATGGGGACACTCGGGACTACCAGACAGCAGTGGTTGAGGTTGATACCCCCTGGGGCAGGGTAACACATTCAGTGGGGGTGGTACCCTCACTGCTCCATGAAGCTTTAGTAGGGAGAGACTTTCCCCATTTTTGGAAGTTATGGGAGAATAAAGGGAGGCTCGTAGATAGAGTTCCCCCTGCTGGGGAAACAAGGGAACTCTCACCAGACCCGTTTTTCATTGGTGGGATCGAGGAAGCCGGAGATCCTCTTCCTTTCCCTGCCATGGTCGGGGAACCGGAAGACTTGGAAGCTAGCACCCAGCCTGAGGGTAACGAACAGGAAATCACGCCTGACCCTGACATCGAGAGTAGCCAAAATGTGGTACCCGACTTGGAGGTCAGGAGGGAGGATTTCTGTACCGAGCAGCTGCGAGAGCCCACCCTCATGAGTGCCAGGGAAAATGTTAAGGTGTTGGATGGGGAACCGGTGGATCCTAATTGGGTGGTGTCCTTCCCCTACATGGCGATTAAAAACAATTTATTATATCGAGTGATAAAACAGGGAGAGGAAGAGGTAGAACAGCTGCTGGTTCCCAAACCCTTTCGCAGGGTGGTGCTAGACCTGGCTCATGGCCATGTAATGGGGGGACATCTCGGGGTCGAAAAAACCAAGGAGAGAATCACCCAAAGATTTTTCTGGCCCGGGTTGCATGCAGAGGTCAAGGAGTATTGCGAATCGTGCCCCGAGTGCCAAATGTCAGCACCGTCGCCCCATTTTCGCAGCCCCCTTGTCCCTCTACCAATAATTGAGGTTCCCTTTGAGAGGGTTGGCATGGACCTGGTCGGGCCGGTGGTGAAATCTGCCCGAGGTCACCAGCATATTCTGGTGATCCTGGACTATGCGACTCGCTATCCTGAGGCCATACCCTTGCGTAACACCTCCGCTAAGACTATTGCCAAGGAATTGGTCCAGGTGTTTAGTCGAGTCGGGATCCCGAAAGAGATCTTGACCGATCAGGGCACCCCTTTCATGTCTAGGGTTACCAAGGAATTGTGTAGATTGTATAAAATCTCCCATCTCCGTACTTCTGTCTACCACCCCCAGACAGATGGTCTGGTCGAAAGGTTTAATAAAACGTTGAAGAGTATGTTGAAAAAGGTGGTCGACAAGGATGGGAGAAACTGGGATTATTTGCTACCATATCTCATGTTTGCCATACAAGAGGTTCCACAGGCCTCCACAGGCTATTCCCCCTTTGAGCTCTTGTATGGTAGGCATCCCAGGGGCCTGCTAGATATTGCAAAAGAAACATGGGAAGGAGAGGTCAGCCCATATAGGAGCATCATAGAACATGTCTCCTTGATGCAGGACCGAATCGCAGCCGTCCTGCCCCTAGTACGGGAACATATGGAGCGAGCCCAGGAGGCCCAAAGGAGGGTCTATAACCGGGGTGCCAAGGTCCGTACTTTCAGCCCGGGGGACAGAGTGCTGGTACTGGTTCCCACAGTAGAAAGTAAGTTTTTAGCTAAGTGGCAGGGTCCCTTTGAGGTTGTCGAAAGGGTGGGGGAGGTAAACTACAAAGTCTACCAGCCAGGCAAAAGGAAACCCCACCAAATTTACCATGTAAATCTCTTAAAGCCCTGGAAGGACCGAGAGACTTTACTGGCCACGTCCTCACCTCCAACAGACCGGATACCCGTTCCCATCACGGATTCCCTGTCCGTAGCACAACAAAATGACGTTAGGGCATTTCTGCAGAAAAATAGAGACTTTTTCTCCCCCTTACCCGGACTGACCAACACGATCCAACATGACATAGTGACGGAACCAGGGGTTCGGGTAAATGTAAAACCCTATAGAATTCCAGAGGCCCGGCGAGAGGCGGTTGCGGAGGAAATAAAACAAATGTTAGAGTTGGATGTGATCGAAGAGTCCCACAGTGAGTGGTCAAGTCCCATAGTGCTGGTGCCAAAACCTGATGGCAGTATCAGGTTTTGTAATGACTTTAGAAAACTTAACAGTGTGTCCAAGTTTGACGCCTACCCGATGCCCCGGGTCGACGAACTTGTGGACAGGTTGGGACAGGCTCGCTACATAACGACCCTGGATCTAACGAAAGGTTATTGGCAAATACCGCTTACTGAATCAGCCAAGGAGAAGACTGCCTTTTCCACTCCTGAGGGCTCGTTTCAGTATAAGCGGATGCCGTTTGGTCTGCATGGAGCCCCCGCATCATTCCAGCGAATGATGGACAAAACTTTGAGACCACATCGCTCGTATGCAGCGGCGTACTTGGACGATGTGGTCATCCACAGCCCAGATTGGGAATCGCACCTGCCCCGCGTACAAGCGGTGGTAGATTCCCTTAGGGAAGCACGTCTCACGGCCAATCCAAAAAAATGTGCCATAGGCCTGGAGGAGGCCAGATACCTTGGGTACATTATTGGCCGGGGAGTGGTCAAGCCGCAGACCAATAAAATTGAGGCAATTCAAAAATGGCCCCAACCAGTCAATAAAAAACAAGTCAGGGCCTTCCTGGGCATTACGGGGTATTACAGACGTTTCATACCCAATTTTGCCACCGTTGCTGCCCCCTTGACCGATTTGACGAAGGGTAGGGGGTCGGTCATGGTCAAGTGGAACCCCGAAGCCGAGGAGGCATTTCAGAAGTTGAAACAGGCTCTTTGTATGGTACCCGTACTAGTAACCCCGGACTTTAGCCAGGAGTTTGTTGTACAGACGGACGCCTCTGAGGTGGGCCTAGGGGCCGTACTCTCACAGAACAGGGATGGTGAGGAGCACCCAGTGGTATACCTGAGCCGGAAGCTGAACAAGCACGAGAAAAATTATGCCATCGTAGAAAAGGAGTGTCTCGCCATTAAATGGGCTTTAGACTCCCTGAGGTATTACCTACTGGGGAGGTCATTTAAGCTGGTCACAGACCATGCTCCCTTGAAGTGGATGTGTGATAACAGGGAGAAAAATGCTCGGGTGACAAGGTGGTTCCTGGCTTTACAGCCTTTTAAATTTACGGTGGAGCATAGGCCAGGAAAACTCCAAAATAATGCAGATGCTCTCTCCCGGGTGCACTGTATGGTTGGGGCAAGTGCTCAGCCGCAGGGGCTTGAGCAGAGGGGGAGGATATGTGACGGTATGCGAGGTGAGATACTTGACCATAGGTATATTTCACCGCGCATACGTTCTATTTTGAGAAGCTGAACCGGAATCCAGGCCGGGTTTTACGGCCTCTGGTGTTCCGGTCCGGATATTTGGGTCCACTGGAGTTCAATGTCAGGTGGACCTTAAAAACAACCAGGAAGAGATCAGAAGTGAGCTCTCTGGTTTTGGGACACTGAGGAGGGAACCTGAGTGTGAGGAGCTCTAAAGACATTGCAAGAAAAAGGTTTGCGTTGTTGTTTATTTTATGGGTAGTGGGGACCAGCCCCACACTGTATAGATAGGAGACCCTGATGTTTAGTTAGCGCCGGACGGCAAGGATTTAAGTTTACTGTTTTGTTTGTTTTAACCTGCAAACCTTTTGTAAAATAAACCTGGCAGCTGCCAGACTTAAAAAGAAAGTGCCTGTTTACAGACTGTGTTTCAGAAAAGTGATCCCCACAAGCTAATCTCCCACAATGTCTTATTACAGTCCAGATTTTAGTCCAAAATAAAATGTTTGTGAAAAAAACATATGTGATAGCTATAAACAAAAATTCCTCAAAAGTCTACGATTCATCAGGATAACCGGTAAAGCAGAATATCCAAGTAGTCTTGATGAGACAACACCTCGATTTCAGTCACACTTATGCTGCACTTGTGGATTTCAGTGTGGATACATAACACCGGAAAAACAAAAAAGACACTTGCATAGTGTGATATTGTATGGAAATATGAGTAGTAACCACCCGTGAGAGACAGCCGTACAATGGGAAGGGGACAGTGACAACCCTCCACAGACCCTTACCGAATCTTGATTGATATAGCACTGAGAGTGAAGGTTTCACCTTGCACCACCATATGCAGCTAAAAACGAATCCTCGGTAGATCACACACTTTCATAGTGTAGACTGCATGGATATAAATATTAACCACCCACAATGATACAGTGAGGAAGGGATTTCAGTGTGGATACATAACACCAATGTAAAGCCAGAAAAATCCTCAGAAAAAAGACACTTGCATAGTGTGATATTGTATGGAAATATGAGTAGTAACCACCCGTGAGAGACAGCCGTACAATGGGAAGGGGACAGTGACAACCCTCCACCAAAGTACACACTGACCCTTACCGAATGGCAAGACCCCCTTGGGATTGATATAGGCACTGAGAGTGACGTTTCAGGTTTCACCTTGCACCACCATATGCAGCTAAAAACGAATCCTCGGTAGATCTGGACTGTAATAAGACAACGTCAGATTGACATATAAAACTTCTCACACATAGCGCAATTCCTTCCCTTCTTCCTGTTTTGCAGGTTAGGCTGACTGCACATGGCCTGGATTCCATATTATATGAAAAAAGATTTAGCATCAGGGCAACACCTGGGAACAGCACCACCAGAACTGATACCTGGGAGAACAATGATACAGTGAGGAAGGTGGAAAGTGCTGGTCCCACCACCATTGATGGAGATGAGTTTAAAGGTACACACCGACCCTTACCAGACGGCAAGATCAAGACCCCTCTGGATCAATGCAGGCAATAGGGATATAGATCGTCACCATACACCACAATGTAAAGCCAGAAAGGCTGGCCACAATCCTCAGCGGGTCACAGTAAATGGCATGGAATCAAAGGAAACTCATATACGTGTGACCTCCATATTCAGGATCTTCATCCAAAATCGTCTAGCTGCTGCAAATTTATTCTATGTAAAAAAAACAGATGCACTTACAAACAAATGCAGGACTGGAGCATAAAAACAAAGAGCGCCAGCCGGCTAATGGAACGCGTGCGTCCTCTCGTGTAGTTGCGGTGACGTGGGAAAGTCTCCTCCCAATGTTTCGTCTTCACAAAAGAAATCCCGTGACCAAGTCTTTTGTGAAGACGAAATCTGGGTATATGCAATCTTTGTTTTACAAAGTAACATTATATGACACAGGTTTCCCAGAGCACTCTGGGACAGCAGGGCAACTAGCTTTGCAGCTCTGTTGTGTGTTTTTAACATTGAATACAGCCTTCCGATAAGAAAGGAGAAGCTACTGGGATTACTTATCTAATTCTGTAAGCAATAGCTTCCTTCTAATCATGCCAATGATGTGGAAAGTATACTATGGAATCACATGCCGATTAAATAATTGACAACAGAATATAAATGTTCAAAATGTATTCTAAAAAAAAAAGGAAAAAACATAAACACTATAGAAAAACCTGGAGTATATTGCCAACTCATAGCATGAATGCTTACAGTATAATGATACAGATTGTGGCAGTGATCATTTGTAAAATGTTATTTCTAATAATAGCAGCGGGTGGGGGCAAGGAGCCAGAGACCACAGAACACGGAGCCGACAGGCAGGGAGGAGGGGGTGAGGGGGAGAGAGGAGAGCTGCGGATGACGGAGGGACATGCGCTGACCACGGAAGTCAGGGCTCAGCAGCCCTACCTATCGTGGTCAGCACAGAGAAGGGGACACAGGAAGTGGCAGGATCAGCTAGGTTTTTTACAGTTTAGAGACGGGCAAATTACACAGCACAAGCACTGTGCTGTTTAATCTGCTTTAACTACTTCAGGTCCGCGCTATTAACAGAATACGTGAACAGCGCGGACCTGAGGCGCCGGGGTCACGTCTTTGGACGTGATTTGCTTGTAATTCCCCGCGCGCGCCACAGGGTGGCGCGCGGCGGGGAAAAACAGTCCCGACGCATCACGAGGATCCGATGCGTGTACCCGGCGGCCGCGATGTCCGTCAGGTACACGCGATCGTCGGTGAGAGAGCAGGGACGTGGAGCTATGAGTGTAAACACAGAGCTTCACGTCCTGTCAGTGAGGTGACAGATGCTGTTTCTCTTGTACATAGGGAGACAGCATCGATCACCTCCCCCAGTCACCCCCCTCCCCCCACACAGTTAGAACACACCCAGGCAATACATTTAACCCCTTCCTCACCCCCTAGTGTTAACCCCTTCAATGCCAGTCACATTTATACAGTAATTAGTGCATTTTTATAGCGCTGGTCGCTGTATAAATGTGAATGGCGCCAAAAATGTGTCAAAAGTGTCCGATGTGTCCGTCGCAATATCGCAGTCCCAATAAAAATCGCAGATCGCCGCCATTACTAGTAAAAAAAAAAAATATAAAAAAAATAAATCATAATTATGTCCCCTATTTTGTAGGTGCTATAACTTTTGCGCAAAGCAGTCACTTATTGTGATTTTATTTTATTTTTTACAAAAATACGTAGAAGAATACGTATCGGCCTTAACTGAGAAAAAAATATATAAAAAAAAAAAAAAATGGGATATTTATTATAGCAACAAGTAAAAAATATATATATATTTTTAAATTGTCGCTCTTTTTTTCATTATAACGCAAAAAATAAAAACCGCACAGGCGATCAAATACCACCAAAAGAAAGCTCTATTTGTGGGGGAAAAAAGGACGCCAATTTTGTTTGGGTGCCACGTCGCACGACCGCGCAATTGTCAGTTAAAGCGACGCAGTGCCGGAGGCTGAAATTTCGCCTGGGCACGAAGGGGGTTTATGTGCCCAGTAAGCAAGTGGTTAAGGGAACAGGGTGTTTCTTTTTGTTTTGTTAAACACTTTAACCACTTAGGCCTTGGACCATTTGGCTGGTTAAAGACTGGGCCACTTTTTGCGATTCGGCACTGCGTTGTTTTAACTGACAATTGCGCGGTCATGCAACGTGGCTCCCAAACAAAATAGACATCCTTTTTTTCCCCAGAAATAGAGCTTTCTTTTGGTGGTATTTGATCACTTCTGTGGTTTTTATTTTTTGCGCTATTAACAAAAATAGATCGACAATTTTTTTTTTTTTTTTTACTTTTTGCTATAATAAATATACCCAAAAAATATACTGTATATATATATATATATATATATATATATATATATATCTATATATCTATATATACTGTAGATATATATATATATATATATATATATATATAAAAAATTCCTCAGTTTAGGCCGATACGCATTCTACATATTTTTGTTAAAAAAAAAATGCAATAAGCATTTATCGATTGGTTTGCGCAAAAGTTATAGCGTCTACAAAATAGGGGATAGTTTTATGGCATTTTTTATTTAATTTTTTTTACTAGTAATGGTGGTGATCAGTGATTTTTATTGTGACTGCAACATTATGACAGACACATCAGACACTTTTGACACCATTTTTGGGACCATTGTCATTTTTACCGTGATCAGCTCTGTAAAAATGCACCGATTACTGTAAAAATGACACTGTCAGTGAATGGGTTAACCCGTAGGGGACGCTGAAGGGGTTGTGTCCTAGGGAGTGATTGTAACTGTTAGGGGGCGTGGCTTGCCGATGACAAGGAACACGATCAGTGACAGTGTCACCTAGGCAGGATGGGGAGAGTTTACACCAACATCTCCCCGTTCTTCAGCTCTGAGACCCGATCGGGAGACACCGGCGGTGATCGGGTCCAGTGGGCATGGTCACGGAGCTCACGGCAGGGTCGTGAGTGCCCCAGCGGTGGCACGCGCGACCGCACAGCTCGCAAATTATAGGGGATGTACCTGTACGCCTATTTGCGCAGCTGTGCCATTCTGTCGACCTACATTGTTGTTCGCTGGTCGGTAACCGGTTAAAGACTAAGGCCGCATACACACGATCGGTTAAACCGATGAGAATGGTCTGATGGACCGCTTTCATCGGTCAAAACCGATGAGAATGGTCTGATGGACTGCTTTCATCGGTCAAAACCGATGAGAATGGTCTGATGGACTGCTTTCATCGGTCAAAACCGATGAGAATGGTCTGATGGACTGCTTTCATCGGTCAAAACCGATGAGAATGGTCTGATGGACCGTTTTCATCGGTCAAAACCGATTGTGTGTGGGCGCCATTGGTTTTTTAACCATCAGTTAAAAAAAAGCCAACTTGCTTTAAATGTAACCGATGGATTCCTAACCGATAGGTCAAAACCGATCGTTAGTAGGCACGAACCATCGGTTTAAAATCCACGCATGCTCAGAATCAAGTCGACGCATGCTTGGAAGCATTGAACTTTATTTTTTTCAGCACGTTGTCGTGTTTTACGTCACCGCGTTCTGACACGATCGTTTTTTTAACCAATGGTGTGTGGGCTCGACGGACCATCAGTCAGCTTCATCGGTTAACCGATGAAAACGATCCATCAGACCGTTCTCTTCAGATGGACCGATCGTGTGTACGCGGCATAAGCCTTTCTCTGACACTTGTTGCTTACAAGTTAAAATCGGTAATTTTTGCTCGAAATTCGGAACCCCCAAACATATTAAGCCACGAGAATCGTGAGAGAATCCCGATCTCTATTCTAAGCAAAAAAAATTGGGATTCTCATTTTATCCAGAAACACGCAGCACTAATATTTATAAATATATAAATTTAAAACTACCATAATAAAAGAGTGTTTTAAAAAGCAACATAATGTTCTGTTCTACTAACATTTCAGATTTTTACTCTGCAGAGCAACTTTATACAATCCATGGGGAAGCATTGTTACTTCTGCAAAAACTGATAAAATAGGCTATAAACTAAAATATTAAAAAGGTTTGAAATGGTTGCATTCACTTACCCGTATGTACAACTGCAGAGTCTCCTTTTCTTTCTGAGGGTTTCGATATTTTTCATAAAAGTCCCGCTTTTTCTTGTTGTCTTTTGGAATCCTCTCTCTCCTCTCCCTTTTCTCAGCGGGCTCATCTGAGCTATCTGGAGACTGCTGCTGTGCCAGTGGTTTACTCTTTTCCACTTCAATATAATTTTCATTTGGATTCAGCACGATAACTGCATAACCTTCCTGCAATCGTAGAAGAAAGTATGAGAAATTAGGTTTGTGATTACACTCATATGAGTAATCAACATTCTGGTAATTAATTGAATTAGTAACTAGGACAGAACTTATACATGTACAGTCAGTGAAGAATTCATCCTCTCTAAGACCACTGTAGCTTTACACAACACACTGGAGCATGAACACTGGGCTTGCACAACACACAATCATATAAACAAAACACTGTGTCTAGCTCATTACCTTGCTGAATCTTATCACAATGGATTATATACTATGGTAGACTAGTTTGTATACTATTGTATACTAGATTGTACTGTAAATTCAAAATAAAGCTATATTATTTAACTTGTACTTAAAGGGTCACTAAAGGAAAAAAATGTTGTTTGGCTAAATAGCTTCCTTTACCTTACTGCAATGCTGTTTATATGTCCTCATTGTTCGTTTTTGCTTTGAGGTTGCTGTAATTCTGCTCTGATCTCCACACTTCCTGGCTGTCTGTTTCCTTATAACCACAGTGCTGGGAGCTTTCTCTCTGTGGTCACTAATCAAGGAGGTGCGATTACTGTGTGTAAACTGAAATTGGGTTGGTGCTGAGGGGTTTTAGACAAACCATCACTGCCCTCTATTGGCTCTCTGGCTATGTACATCAGAGAGTCAGGAAATAACAGCAAAAACAAAACTAGAACTGTAGGTTGATTATATGATTGATTTTTTATCTATTTTTAATCATTTTTAAAAGGAATCAGTTAACTTTTATGTCTCTATACCCTGTAAAGAGTAATTTCAGCCCATTTTTTTTTCCCTTTAGTGACTCTTTCAACATGTTTTGTAAGGGAAACACCAAATGCCCAAGCTTAGTACTCTGCTAATGATTAAGCCCAGAATAAAACTACTCCCTAAATAAAACTCCCTTGTGCTACCAATATATTTGCTAGCACGACGAGAAAACATCTACATTACAAACATTATTCATATACAAGGTCATTTTATCTAGAGTAAATAAAAATGTATTTCAATATTTCAATTTGGGTTGGTTTTCAAAATCCACCACTTCTGATAATAATTTGTAAAACATGAACAGAAAAATATTTATGAATTCAGTAAGTAAATGGTTAGGTGAGTGTCCTTGTGTCTCCATATAATTGAAAATTCCAAGTGACATCACTAGAGAATTATTTCTAGTTGGCATGTGTTAGTTATTACTACTGAAAGCAGAATACCAAAAACACAACGCAGACCCTTGTTTTCTCCTATAACAGTCTATGACCTTCTGTACATATCAGGTGAACTCACACAGAAAAAAAAAATCCTTTTACATTTTATTTTCATGGTCACTCTTTCAACTAAAATTGATTTGTGTACAATGGAAACCTACATTCGAGCAGTGTGTAGTTGTAAATGATGACCCATTTCTGATGATGATATCTGCCTGGCTTCCATGCAGGGCCAGCAGCTTTCTGATTCAAATTGAGCAAAAATGCAAATCAGGAGTTCTGCTTTTCAACTGAACAAGCTTTTTTGGTATAAATGATCCAGAGAGAACTGAAATCAGAGCTAGTCTAGCAATTTGCAGGTTCAGAAGGAAGCCAGAAATCGAAGACTATCATTTCTTCAGTAGAAGTTTCCTTTAAAACAGCTATAAATGAGGGCCAACACAAAATCTTAACCACTTCCATACCGGGCCTATTTTGGCACTTCTCTCCTACATGCAAAAATCATAATTGTTTTGCTACTCAGAACCCCCAAACACTATATATGTTTTTTTAGCAGACACTTTTGTATAATGTGAAAGATGATGTTACACCAAGTAAATAGATACCTAACATGTCACGCTTTAAAATTGCGCACACTCATGGAATGGCGCCAAACTTCAATACTTAAAAATCTCCATAGGTGTTGCTTAATTTTTGTTTACAGGTTACCAGTTTAGAGTTACAGAGGAGGTCTAGTGCTAGAATTGTTTCTGGCACTCTAATGCACGCAGCAATACCTCACATGTGTGGTTTGAACGGTGTTTACATATGTGGCCGGGACTTACGTGTGTGTTCTCTTCTGAGCGCGAGCTACCGGAGATAGGGGCGTTTAAAAAAAAATATATATTTTACTTAATTTATTTTATTTTTACACTTTTTCAACATTCTTTTTTTTATCACTTTTATTCCTATTACAAGAAATGTTAACATCCTTTGTAATAGGAATGGTTTGTGACAGGTACTCTTTATGGAGAGATGCAGGGTCAATAAGACCCCACATCTCTCCTCCAGGCTGGAAAGCATGAGATTGTGAAAAAAAATCACAGATCTCATGCTTTTAGCTGCGATTGCGGCTTTGTTTACATTCTGGTACCCGGGCATGACGTCATAACATCACGCCCGGGCTTCCGACGATCATAGAGGTAGAACGGTGAAAAACAACTGTGTTATGTTAATAAATGATTTCTATGTTTGGATTGATAAGCAGCAGCTAATCTGTAAATAACAGTGTGCAAAAATTGGAAAATAAATAGTTGCGCTATACCAAAAACATATACTACTAGAAAGAGAGCATATCTAAAGTGCAGGTCAACCTGTAAGGTAAAACATATTAACCTGATGATGTATAAATAGGGAATATGAGCATATGTTATATATCATATGACACAAAACGAATAACATCAAGAAAAATGTGCAAATGCAAGTGTCACCATAGGTGATTGACGTGTAACTAGCTTCAACAGCTGCAGTGAACAGTAGTATACAACACATTTGGTCCATCCATAGATGGATACCAGTGACATATGAGAAAAAAAGTAAACCAAAGAAAATTGAAAAATTAATAAGTCCAAAGTATGGATGTAAGGTAAGTCCATAAGATGGTGTGACTAATTAAAAAACACCCATGCACACTCCACTTGACAGCATTCTGGTGATCTTATGTAGACCAAATGTGACTCCGCCACCACTAGTCAAATAATCTGCTTACAAGATCAAAGGGTCCTAATGGACCGAATACAGCATATAGAAGCCCAGTAGGTACTGGTAACCACTGTGTCCGTAGTTTGGCACATCAGATGGGCTCTAAGTGCATGTCACTCGTTAGCAGTAAGTCATGTAAGGAAGGAGATGCTCCACATAGCATAAAATCAGGGTGATTTATGGTAAAAAAAAAGTAACAAATATACAGCTCACATTTAGTAGATGTAAAAACAAGCCTTAGGGCTCATTCACACTTGGCGGACTCCGTCGCAGTCCGTCCCGACTGAGTCCGTCTGCGCCCGCCAGCTCAGCGGGAGATCAGTCCGCAGATCTCTGCTGAGCCGACGGATGACAAGCTCCTCTCTGCTCACTGAGCGGGGAGGAGCTTGTGCAGCGCCGCCGTCTCCTATGGAGCGATCTGATGAAAACGGACAGCATGTCTGTTTTCATCAGATCTTACCCGATCCGATTCGCATGGATGGATGGGGACATACGTTTGTTTTTAGCGGATCGGATCAGGTTGGATGTCAGCGGACATGTCTCCGCTGACATCTGACGCTCCATAGAGATGCATGGAGCGCCCGTTCAGGTCCACCGTCAAAACTGACAGACGGACCTGAACGGCCTTAAGCCTTTAGTGCCGGCCGGACGCTAACAAGCAAACCCGCCTGGTCACCAGTCATCTCTATGCCTCCCATCCGGCGCGGGCAGATCGTTTCTCCGGGTGTCCGATGGCACGGGAGAAACGTCCCCTCCCATCGCCTATAAGAACGATCAAGTGGCGGAACTAAAGAGGATTGCCGGCTGAAGAGATGGATATCTGAATGATGCCTGTAGCTGCAGGATATCCCCACTGAAAGTCCAGGATGTCATAGGACGTCCTTTGGTGGGAAGTGGTTAAACTTACTTAAAATGTTGACTTTTTTTTTTTTTTAAATGTGTCTACACTTAGCGATAACATGCGGATGAAGAAAAATTTGGTAGTATCTCTTTACTGGACTTTTAGAAGTCTTCCCAAAGAAAATCTCCCACTCTTCATAAACGCACCTTATTCATGGGTTTTCGTTAGCACCTACTGTATATTTATGAGTAGCTATTTTCAAGTATGAAGCACATAAAGGGCAAAATTAGAACCAAAATATCTGATGAGCACCTTGAGAATTAATTGCGAGTTGCTATGACATCCATCAAACCAGATACCGATGTGTTAAAAACAGTGTCAAATATTGCACTTGTTTTATGTTTCCCTCTTTTACTTTTATAATAAAAAATATTACAAAAAATGTGAAGTTTTATTACTCAGGTATTTTATCTACATTAGTATCTTGTGATCTGTCCAACTTTATTTTGCTCATCGACTTACCTTATTGTTAGTGTATTTTATGTGTGGCCAAGGCAATTCCTCTTCTTCCAATGTGGCCCAGCAAGGTCAAATGGTTGGGCATCCCTGCTTTAAAGGATGGGTGCATTTAAAAAAAAAAAAAGATCCTTTCACTGATATCTTTACAAACCATCCACTGCCACCTTCTGATGATAGAATACGATCTCCGGTGATGGCCAAATATACTCTAGCTTTGACTCATGTTAGGTTTATGAGAAAGGCAGTGCAGCTTACAGACTGTTCCCTGTACATGTCAGATTCCTAGGTGTGTACTGAAGGGCGCCTCATAAAGTTTATCTCACTTTAACTATTTGCTTGCTGGGCACTTATACCCCCTTTCCTGCCCAGGCCAATTTTCAGCTAGCAGTGCTGTCACTCTTTGAATGACAATTGCACGGTCATGCAACACCCATATGACATTTTTATAATTGTTTTCACACAAATGGGGCTTTTGTTGGTTGTGATTAATCACCATTGTTTTATTTTTATTTTTTTGCTAAACAAAAAAAAAAGATTGAACATTTTGGGGTGAAAAAAACAACACAGTTTTCACAGGTAATTTTTCTCCTTTGTTCATGTGTGCTGATGAGGCTGCACTGATAGGTGGCACTGTTGGGCACTGATCAGGAGGCACTGATGAGGCTGATTTGATAGGTGGCATTTATGGGCACTGATGGGCACTCACCAAGCTGCACTGATCAGGCTGCACTGATGGGCACTGACTGGGCTGCACTGATGGGCACTGAGGTGGGCTGCAGGGATGGGCACTGACCGGACTGCAATGATCATGCAATGATGGGCACTGACCGGGCTGCACTGATGGCCAGTGATCGGGCTGAATTGATGGGTATTGATGGGGCTGCACTGATAGGCACTGATTAGGCTGAATTAAAGGGTACTGATGAGGCTGCACTGACCGGGCTGCACTGATGGGCACTGATCGGGCTGCATTAATGGGTACTGATGAAGTGGCACTGACCAGGCTGCACTGTTGTGCACTGATCAGGCTGCACTGATGGGCACTGATCGGGCTGCACTGATGGGCACTGATCAAGTTGTTGTTAATATTTATTTTTGTAACTTAATTCTGCATAAATCATTTAACAGTGTGATTTCATTATATGATGTATGAGGCTGTATTTAGGGGAGAAATTGGGGTGGGGCAGGGTAGGGTTTGGGTGGGACAACTGGTGGCGAGTAACTCTTAATGCCTGGCTAGTAGCTCAGGACCTAAAATTTAGAGCCCTGCTATACATATTACATTACTTAATTACTATAGAATTGGGTCAACCTACTGCAGTGGAGAATCTATCAGTTAAGTGCTACTACTACTTGGTTATTTTGTTTCAATGCATTCAACTCCAGTTTTAGTAGTAGAGAGATGTCCAATGTCAAAGTGGTCAAAACACGTTAAACATAAAAGTACCATCTGTAAATCCACGTGGCTATATTTAAAAAAAAAAAAAAAAACTTCTATATATGGTTTCCGGCAAGATGAACAGTGTGACAAAGGGGGCACTATACTTCATAGAAAGAGATGTTACTCTATAAACCCTGACATAAGTGGTCTCTTGTGGAGTGTTATATCCCGACACACTTAATAAATTTACTGAGCCACTGGCCAGGATCCAAGAAGATAGGACAATGCTGCTTAATACTCTCTTTAATGGCAAAAAGGACCTACAGCATATGGTTATTGGTAAAACTGGCTTCACTATATAACAATACTTAAGATAGAGATTTCAAATTCAATTCCGTAAAGGGATACTATCAAAACTGAGTACAGCAATTATTTTGAATTGCATTGAAGAGTACCTCATGTCTGAGTCTCCTATAGGGATTCTTATGTGGAATATTTAAGGAATCTACTCTCTATACTGCTTCTATATTGTACATCATCTAGGAAGTGTCCTTCACATCATGAAGTCCAGCACAGCGAGAACAGGACATAAAAATACCACAGATTGCACACAATGTCATGTTGAAGGTTTGTGAAAATGCAGATCATAAGGCATGTCATTTAGCCCTGGTTCACACTGGGCTGCGGGAGTGAAATCGCACGATTTCAGCTAAAATCGCGCGCGATTTCACTCCCTCTGGCAGTCCCGATTTTGGCGCGATTTAGGAGACATCTGTGCAGGTTTTTCTGCACAGATGTCAATGTAAATCTCGTCCTGAAATCGCAAAAAGTAGTACAGGAACTACTTTTTGAAATCGGTGTAGCGCGGCAGATGCGGCGTCGCACCTATTAGGACGGTGTCATTCCCGGCAATTGCCGCCGATTTGAGATGAGATTTCACATGTGAAATCGCATCTCAAATTGAACTAAATCGTACCCAGTGTGAACCTGGGCTTAGATCTGCAACAGCAGTGTATGGGTGTGTGAAAATGACAAAGACCTGTAGGATGCAGGATCAATAAAAGCTACAGTCATAAAAAAATAAGAACCTTCATATAAATAGGCAATAGGTAAAAATTGTGTCTCTGGTACAGCCCATGGAAGGTGTCACCCAGAGGGAGCTGCTCTTCCTTGACATTTGTTTATAGAACAAGATGAGTCATCCTCCAGAGAACTTTTCCTCTCCCATAACAATGTCATTGGAGAGTGGAAGATACCTCATTAAACTGCATCATTGCAAAACCCATATAAACAGCACATCACTACATCCTGCTTGACATACAGTATATGTATGAAACCAGTGCATATTCTTATATCCTAATTGTTTTTATAACACAGCATTATGTCCAGAGTATACTTATATATTAAAAAGCTCATATAGAAAATAACAGACTCTTAAGCCCTGTAAACACGATCGGTTTGTCCGCTAAAAACCGACCAATGGACTGTTTTCATCAGACAAACCGATCGTGTGTGGGCCCCATCGGTGTAAAAAAAATAGAACATGTTTTAAATGTTTCCTATGGATAAAAAAAACAATCGTCTGTAAGGAACTCCATCGGTTAAAAAATCCATGCATCTCAGAATCAAGTCAACGCATGCTCGGAAGCACTGAATTAAATTTTTTTTTAGCTCGTAGCAGTGTTGTTCCCCACGTTTGGACACGATCAGACTTTTAACTGATGGTGTGTAGGCAAGACTGATGAAAGTCAGCTTCATCAGATATCCAATGAAAAAATCCATCGGATTAGATTCCATCAGATATACGATCGTGTGTACAGGGCTTTACTCTTACATTGTCACTATAGCTACTCAGTGTTTATTGGCAGAAGTAAATAGTAAGAACTGCCAACATAACCCATCCTTTCTGTGATTAGTTTAACTGATCATAGACATCACACTTTAATCAATACCAATGCCGACAATTCGATCTTTCCTCACATACAGTGGGGAAAATTATTATTTGATCCCCTGCAGATTTTGTAAGTTTGCCCACTTACAAAGAAATGAAGGGTCTATAATTTTATCATAGGTGTATTTTAAATGATAGCGGCAGAATCAACCAAAAAATCCAGAAAAAACACACAATACACATGTTATAAAGTGAGTTGCAGTTCAGTGAGTAAAATAAGTATTTGATCCCCAAGCAAAACATGACTTAGTACTTGGTGGAGAAACGCTTGTTGGCAAACAGAGGTCAGACGTTTCTTGTAGTTGGTTACCAGGTTTGCACACATTTCAGGAGGGATTTTGGTCCACTCTTCTTTACAGGTCTTCTCTAAATCCTTAAAGTTTCTTGGCGGTTACTTGGCAACTCAAAAGTTCCGCTCCCTCCTTCAATTTTCTATAGGATTAAGGTCTGGAGACTGAATAGGTCACTCCATGACCTTAATGTGCTTCTTCTTGAGCCACTACTGTGTTGCCTTGGCGCTGTTTTGGGTCACAGTCAAGCTGGAAGACCCATTTATGACCCATCTTTAGGCCGCGTACACACGAGCAGACAGATTTGTTTAAATCTGTCGTCTGGGGACATATTGGTTTGATCGTGTACATACGATCAAACCAAAATCCCCGAAGCCAGACGGCGCGGTGACGTGGCGGTGACGTTGACGCCGCCACGTCACCGCACCAGGAAGTAAAACACTTCCGCGCATGCGTCGAAACCAATTCGGCGCATGTGCGAGAAGACATGTCTGCTGGTTAGCGTACTTACCAGCAGACATGTCGGGCGGACGGGTTCCCAGCCGACAGATTTCAAAGCATGCTTTGAAATCTGTCGGGTGGCCAAATCCGTCGGCTCGCCTGTACACACGGTCGAATCTGTCTGCTGGGACGGTCGGGCCGACCGTTGGCAGCAGATAGATCTGATCGTGTGTACGCGGCCTTAGTGTTCTGGCTGAGAAAAGAAAGTTCTCATTTAGGATTTTACAATACATGACCTGTTCATTGGCCCCTCAATGTGGCAAAGTCAGCCTGTACATTTAGCAGTTTCCACCTTTGTGCTTGACTGTAGGAATTGTGTTGTTAGGGTTATAGTCAGCATTTTACTTCCTCCAAACACAAGTCGAGTTAATGCCAAATAACTCAATTTTGGGCTTATCTGACCCCAGCACTTTCTCCCAATCATTCTCTGAATAATTGAGATGTTCATTGACAAACTTCAGACGGGTCTGTACATGTGCCTTCTTGAGGAGGGGGACTTTGCGGGCGCTGCAGGATTTCAATCCATGGTGGCGTATTCTGTTACCAATGGTTTGTTTGGTTACTGTGGTCCCATCTGCCTTGAGAGCATTCACACGCTCCCCCCGTGTAATTCTGGGCTGATCCATCACTTTTCTCATAATCATCCCTACCCCATGAGGTTAAATCTTGCATGAAGCTCCAGACCGTGGGTGATTGATGGTTATTTGTATTTCTTCCATTTGCAAATAATCGTGCTTGTCTCCCTCTCGCCTATAACAGTTGTCTCCTTCTCACAAAGGTTTTTTGCTTATGGTCTAACGACTGCACAAGACTGGAATGGGCTACAAGACCAAGACCAGCAGGCATAAGGGGGAAAAAAAGCTGAAAAGCTAGGTAGGAGCCCCTGTACTAACTATGCAATGTTAGTAAAGTGATCTCGCTGACCTAGTGTGTCCTGACACTGGTCGTGATTGGCAGACCTTTTTTGGTCATGCACCTTTTACACACGGGCCGAAACATGGGTTTCTATTAAAGTGGTTGCAAACTGCTACAGTATAGAAATAAAAAAAAAATAACTTTCACCTGTAAGATAATTGCATAATGTGCTGTTATGCATTGCATACTAGCAAATTATGAAATGCTTACCTTAGAACAAAGCCCTCCAGCAGCTTCCTGTCATGCTGAGAGGGCTACCATCTTCCCCTGGTCTTCCTTGTGGGTTTGCAGACTCAGGCTCTGTGAGCTGGACGGTATGCCAGACCTAAAGAGTGATTGAGCCTGTGCATCCAGGGTGTATATTTTCTAAACGGTGCCTGTTTAGGAGATATTTCTTTTACCTATAGGTAAGCCTTTTTATAGGACCTTAGGTAAAAATCACAAAGCAGACTTTAATACCTCTTTAAACTGGCCGATGCCACCCTGCATTCGGCCTATGTGTAAATGCTAGGAATACAGCCCATTTGCGCATTTGGGGAGTTCCTGTTAAAATGTGGCCAGCTCGGACAAGATTCATGAACCCAACATGTAGGAACAAGAGGAGGTTTCCAGCATTATAGAGATATAAGTATGCACAGGGATGGGAATGAGGTGTCCCTTTGGAAAAAGTGTAGTTGAACTTTAACCACTTATACAAGACACTCTCAGGCCGCATACACACGACCGGTTTCCTCGACAGAATCCATCAAGAAACTTGGTGGCAGAGCTTTTTTGCGGAGGAAACCGGTCGTGTGTATGCTTTTCATCAAGAAAAAGCACGGGAGTCTCTATTTCCTCGTCGTGTTCCTCGTCGGGCTGGTTTTCAACGAGAAACACGTTGGTATGTATGCTTAGAAACCCACGCACCTTCGGTAAAAGTAGCATTTGTAATGGAAATAGCACATTTGTCATGCTGTAACAGACTGAAAAGTGCAAGTGTCTCTCACCAAACTTTTACCTAACACGCAGTAACATGAGATTAGCAAAAGTAGCCCCAAGGGTTGTGCCAGTGGAATCGAACTTCCCCTGCTGTTGTATGTATTGAAGTCACCGCGTTTGAGAATGAGGAGATTTGATCTCGACAGTGTGCACACAAAGACAGCTTGTCAAGTTTCTCGACAAGCCTAACAAGGAACTCGTCGAGGAAAACGATGTGTCTTTTCCGACGAGTTCCTCAGTCGTGTGTACGAGGCCTCACCCTCTTCCTGTCCAGGTCAATTTTCAGATTTCAGCACTGTCACACTCTGAATGGTGAATACTCATGTAACGCTGCAACATTACATTTTTAGGATTTTTTTAAAAGACAGATAGAGCTTTCTTTTAGTGCATTTAATCACCACTGGATTTTTGCTATATAGATAAAAAAATATATATTTTCTGCTACATTTCTTTAAAAAATAACCCAAATCGGTGTATATTATTTAATCTATGTGAAAGTTATAGTCTACAAACTATGGTATATATATATTTGAAAATGTATGAATCCTGATGTACTGACGGCCTATCTTATTTCTATAGTGCCTAAAATGCCAGGACAGTACAAATATCCCCCAAATGACCCTTTTTGGAAAGTAGACAAAGGTATTTAGCCAAAAGATTAAATACGTTATTATTTTTCACATAATTTCTCATAATAAATATAAATATTTTATAATAGTTTGGGGTGGAATGCCATTTGTTTGCACTGTTGGTAATTGGTGAAGGGAACGCACTGGACACATTTGCTGCCATTGTGCTATTGCTGGGAGTCCATTGCATTCTTGTACCTTTAAGAAGGGGGGCTCCTTCCAGGCATACCTGTCCTTAATTTATCCATCATTATATATGTGCTCCAACTCAGGAGACTTATGCTGGGTTCACACTGCTGCGCTGTGCGAAATCGCATGTCATGTCTATGCAATGCAAATTCAGCCATATGGATTGTATGGCTGAATTTGCATCGAATGCAGACCAAAGTTGTGCAGGACCCTTTTTTGATCTGCACAGAATCAGATTGCATGGGTGTTCACACCCATGCGATCTGATTCCTGTCCAATCTAACAGTTCGGACTGTGATATGCAAACCGATCTGGGGGTGTTATTAACTTTGTATTGACACGCCCAGTGGTTCGCATAAGGCAGTGTAGTCTGCCTGCGAGTCAGGTGCGATGCAGGAACCTGCAGTGGATTCACAGGGTTTCCTGCATCGCACCAATGTAAACCGAGCCTTAAAATTATAGAGTTAGGACTACAGTACACTGGGGTGCCACTGCAGCTAATGCATGTATTTGCAAATGTGTGCAAACTAAACCCCATGGTTTTAACGTAAACTGTTAGACAAGGTCGATTCAGTTTGTTGACAACCGGCTGGTAAGTGCTGAAATTATTATATGCCAGACCCATCTCTGGGATTTCTTCTCTCACTGAATAAAGCTATAGGAGCCTTTATATGGCGGCATAAAAAAACATGAATTCGATTAACTACCGTATCCTTACCTAAGAGAAAGTGGGGTGGGCTTTACCTCAAATGTTGTTATATTTTTGTGCTGCATCTATGCTCAAAATGGTAGACTGGTATCATGGTCAAACTAGGAAATTGTGGAAATTTGTTTGAAAAATTACTTTGTTGGGCGGGACATTAGCGCCTTACTTTGGTTAGATCCCGACAAACGGCCTCCTAAAGCCATTCTTCCTCTTATGGTTCAGACCACGTTACCAGCGTGGTATGCATATTTGCGTAAAGGCCTACTTTCCTCAAGACCGAGCCCTCTGAGTCCATTGTTTGGACTTGCCTCCTTCCCTTCGACTAGGACAAGCTCAAAATGTATTAGATGGCAAAGGCAGGATTACCATCTTTTGAGCAATACTCTGAGTGGCCAGACCCTGCCCCCTTTCCCAGGATTCTCCCAATATGTCACAACTCATCAAGTGCATGGTTAGAGTATACACAATTACAACATTATTTACTAGTTTCAAAAGAAGACATGGAATGGGACAAAGTATTTACTACCACTTGTAATATGTAAATTTATTCCAAAACTGAATCCAACAAGCTTATGTGGACAGTGTGGTCCCATTTCAGATACGCTTCGACAGAGGCGGCTCTAGGCTTTCTGAGGCCTTAGGCAAAACTTGACACGGGGCCCCACTCACACCCATGATGGAAAAAATAATTCAAGGACAAGAGCCTCTTTCCATCACAACCCTGGCCGGTGGTTGCGGGGGTCTTTGGGCAGGGGGCTTATCAGAAACTGGAAGCCCCCTTTAACAAGCCTCTTGAGGAGGGAGGGGACGAGTAGGAGTGTCGGTATGCCCAGTAACACACAGCTCCTTTCTCTATCTGCAAAGAAGAGGGTGTCCTGACACTCCTGCTCGCCCCCTCAAGAGGCTTTCTCCACACCAGGGAGAAAGCCTTGCATTAGGGTGTGTAGTTACAGACAGAAGAACAGGAAGTCAGGATTTCTCAGAAGAAATAAGGACATTTAAAAGCAAAATGGAAGGATGAGGTAAGTGAAGGAGGACTGCACTAAGGTAAAGGAAGCTATTTAGGGGAAAAAAATTACCTTTACAACCCCTTTAAGGTCCCCTGTCCCTCAAAATTGGGGTAATGCATTGGGCAAGTTAGGAGGCCGCAAAAGACCTGTAAAATTACCCAAATCCACTGGGTGGTCAGACCTTTAAACTTATGTACAGTGTGCCCTGAAAAGGTGAATGTGATCCACCTGCCTACAGTGTTCGTAGACACCCAATTAACTGACTTGTGTCCTGTGAACAGTACCAAAAGACTACTTTGCTTTTCCCCCATCATTTGGATTGCTTAAAGATGTTGTAAAGGTTTGTTTTTTTATTTTCTACAAAGGTTCCTTTAAGTTCTTGGTTCACTTACCTTTTCTTTCAATTTCCCTTCTAAAAAATGTTTTTCTTTGTCTAAATTTCTCACTTCCTGTTCCTCCTCAGTAAGCTTGCCCATCATCTGAGCTATTCTGGCTGGGGGCTAGTGAGCATGCTCGCCCCCTCCCTTGAGACTACATCCCTGCGGGGAGACACAAGCCGTTCTGGCCACATGTGTGAAAGGGGCCTTAAATTTCTAGTTTAGCCTGAGGGTGGGTTATTGCCCAAAGTACAGAAAGTCCTGATTAAATCACAGCAGACTCCACTAGGCTGTCACCTCCCCATGCTGATTTTTTTTTTTAGAGTTTAATTGATTTTAAACAGAGTAAGCAGACCCCAGTAGCCCTGCACATGCACTAGTGTGACCTAAATGTAGCAAGGATTCCGGTTGGAAGGTTGCAGCTTCCATGGATCTCTAAGCTTGCAAGCACCTGCTCTGCAGCTTGACCGGTGTTAGGGCTTCTGCCTACAAATTACCACACAAATGGTGCACAGGAACACAAAGCACAAAGGTTGTTTAGTCTGGACACAAGAGGGTTCACTATGGGGGACGAGGTCTATTTTTTTTAAGAAACTCTCCTCTAGTGGGTAACATACCGCTTGGTTTTTAGGTACAAATTTTTTTTGTGGTCTGTCCCATTCCTTGTATAAAAGTTTGTCTAAATAAAGACACACAAGGGAACACTTTAGCAGTGCGGGTCGCCTTACGGAACCCAAAGGGCACCGGCGCTTCTGTTATTTCTACAGACCCCTCTATGTTTAGGGTATCTCGCACTGCGGTGATAAGGTTACTCACCAGAGCCTTCTCGCGAGCTGACCTGGGTCCAGAGTCATCCTCACTGTCTGGCTGCTCTAGGTCTGCACAGTCAGATACCTCAGAGTCGGGGTCCTGAGTGGTAGCTAGACCTGGCTCTGTATCCGAGTTGTCCCCAGAAGATGGCGGGGGGAGGGGGCGCTTTCTAGCCCCCGTTCTTCCACACGCCGATTTCACCTTGGCAATGAAGGCATCTAGGATTGCCCACATATTGTCCACCGATACATCGGGTACAGGGGCATCAATTGCCAGCTCAGGTGTTTCAGGGAAAAAAATGTCTGTTTCTGACGCTATGCTGTCCACACACTTGACACAGGGATTCCAAGCAAGGTGGACAACCCACCCTACTAACTGCAGCAGAGATGAGGGGTACCCCCCCCCCAGAGGACTTACCACCGTGGAACCAGCAATGCAGTGCCGTTAACCTGAGCTGCTTCTTGTCCGCTGAATATAACTGTCAGTCTGCTGAATGGCTGCTATATAAGATGGCCGCTGCTCAGGAGCTAGAGGTCAAGCATACTGAGGCCCCAAAAGCATGGACACCAGTGCTGTAATACTTGCATGGGCTACACAAAAAAGGCTGCCGAACGGGACGCTAGAGGCCCAAGTTTCATGGGGAAATGCTGCTGGAGGATAGCCATTCTAAGCACCCTTCTTGGGGCGTACCGCGTAGGCCGCCGAGCGGCCGGGAGACGCGGTACAGCCCCCCTTTGGGTGCCATGTGAGCAACACCTCCAGCGATGGCCGGCTACAAGAAAATGACCGCCATAGTGCATATAGACACCAGAAGTATGGCCGCCGAGCTCTGAGTAGAGGCCAACAGTGGCTACAAGAAAATGTCCGCCAGGTATACAAACAAATAATCCAGCATGGTCACAGAAAAAATGGTCGCCAGACACACAGCAGCAGAATCTCTTATGCAGCTCTCTACATTGAAAGAGGGAAGTCGCAGCTGACAACATAGACACCAGTAATCAATATCTATGCACTTATAGTTTATATTGCTTCTCAGGTGGAGCTCCCTTGGGCAACTCCCCACCTCAGCAGTCTAGGGAGGAGGGAAGGGGAAGGAGGCGAGGAGGTAAATATAGAGCCTTTACTCACCTCTTCAGGGATGCCTAGCTCTGTTTTCTTGCCGAAGCAAGGTAGTAGTACTTCCCCCTCCTGTGGTTTTATGCTGGAGCATCCTGGACAGTGCATCTTCCGCATGGTAACGGATATGACTGTCGGCCAGGCTACTGCGACTCTGCCCTGTAGACCGGTCTTAATGCAAGCCCTGGAGCGCATAGCTCACCGGCCACCCATAGAGCGACAGGCATGTCGTGGACGACCCAGCGTGCAACTACGGTCGGCACATGGCCGAAACTGGGAAGAATACAAGGATCTAGGATCGAGCCTGATGCCCAGTCGGCAGTTGATTGAAGATCGCAGGAAAAAAAAATCCAGAATCTTGAACCAACAGCCTTCAAGCCATGGGCCTGAAGGGAGCCATGTCTTCTCCTGAAACTAGGCAGAAAAAAACTGATCTGCGAGATGCAGAGAGAGGAGTTATACCCAGAGGGCTCCCCCCTGGGTGGGACTATAGGGTGTATGATAAGTTAACCTTTTATATATAAGTTTCTGCCTAGTCAACTCCTAAAGGAAGGCTAATACCCACTAAGTCAAGATCAAGGCTGTGTCCATCCATGAATGAAAGAGAAAAAACATTTTTTTTTTTCTTAGTGCTCATTAGGAGGCACAGTGCTTTAATTCCATAAATAATGTGACATACAAATGCAGTCCCAAGAAATAGGAGTGGACAAAAGAAACTAAATGCCAGGGCAACCTGTAAGCACAATAGTGTTGATACTGGTTCGCACTGCTGCCTGCAGCATTTTATTTTTAAAGCTAGCACCTGCCAATGCAGAAATAATAGGATTTTTTATAACAGCTTACCTGTAAAATCCTTTTCTTGGAGTACATCACGGGACACAGAGAAGCATAGTAATTACTATGTGGGTTATAGAGCCTACCTTCAGGTGTGGACACTGGTGTAATCAATTAGACAGGAAGTTCCCTCCCTATATAACCCCTCCCATACTGGGAGTACCTCAGTTTTTGTAGCAAAGCAATAAGTGTCCCAATATCCCCAAACAAGAGGGGTGGGAGCTCTGTGTCCCGTGATGTACTCCAAGAAAAGGATTTTACAGGTAAGCTGTTATAAAAAATCCTATTTTCTTTATCGTACATCACGGGACACAGAGAAGCATAGTAATTACTATGTGGGACGTCCCAAAGCAATGCTTACTGAGGGGAGGGAGACACAACAACGCAGACGTGAGGAATCAAACTGCAGCCTGCAGCACACTGCGCCCAAAGGCGCTTTCCTCACCTTCCTTATGTCCAATTGGTAAAATTTTGTTAAAGTATGGACAGACGACCACGTCGCGGCCATGCAGAAATGAGCCAAGGTGGCTAGGTGATGCACTGCCCAGGAAGTACCCACCGCTCTAGTGGAATGTGCTTTAACCTTAAACGGGGGAACCTCTCCCCTCAAGCCATCGGCTTGAGTAATGACCTGTCGAATCCATTTGGAGATAGTGGATTTCGACGCTGCCTGCCCACATCTGGGACATTCTGGTAGGATAAACGACATATCCGTTTTCCGGATCTGAACAGCAGCCCCTAAGGTAGAACTTAACTGTTCTAAGTACGTCTAGGGTATGCAATGGCTTCTCCCTTGCAAAACTAGGTTCTGAGAAAAAAGAAGGGAGAACTAGATCTTGATTTAAATGAAAGCTAGAGACAACCTTAGGAAGGAAAACCGGGTGAGGCCATAGGACCACTCTGTCCTTATGGAGAGTAAGGTATGGTTCCTTACACGATAAGGCCGCCAACTCCGATACCCTCCTAGCAGAGGTTATGGCTATCAAGAAAACTACCTCCTGGGCCGAAGGACCAACGGAATGTGAGCCAAAGGCTCAAAGGGTTGCTTCTGCAAGTCAGACAGGACCAGATTCAGATCCGACGGACACAAGGGGGTCTTGACTGGAGGATACACCTTGTAAAAAGGGTTTGACCAGAGAATGTGTAGCCAGTGGCTTTTGAAACAGAATAGATAAAGGCCGAGATCTGGCCCTTAATGGTGCTTAGGGCCAACTTCAAGTCTGCCCCCATCTGCAGAAAATCTAGAATTCTGCTACTGGGGACCTCCGGGGATGCCACCCCCTGGTTTCGCACCAGGCCACATAAGATTTCCAAACTCTGTAATAAATAAGCCTGGATGCTGGCTTTCTGGCATTAAAGTAGATACTACTGAATTAGAGAGACCCCTCATTTTAGGATATGGGGCTCAGCCACACCGTTACATTTAGAGACGCTAAGGAAGGATGGAATATCGGTCCTTGAGACAGTAGGTCTGGACGAATCAAAAGGGTCCATGGATGCCCAACGGACATCCTTACAATTTCTGTGTACCAGGCCCTTCTGGGCCACACCAGAGCGACCAGAATCACGGGTTTCTTTTCCGACCTTATCCTGCGAAGGAGGCGGGGTACTAATTGCAGTGGAGGAAACGCATACATTAGGGAGAATTGGTCCCATGGAAACACCAGCGCATCCGTGCCGCAAGCGAGTGGATCCCTTGTCCGGGACAGAAAGTTGTCCACACTTGCATTGAACCTCGATGCAAAAGGATCCACATCAGGTGTTTCCCACCTCTGAAAAATGCCCTGGAAGGTGTGAAGAGTCCCCTCCCCTGGGAGCAATTGTTGGCGGCTTAGGTAGTCTGCCTGCCAATTGTCTATGCCTGGGATGAAAACCGCAGATAGGCAGGGGACATACTTTTCCGCCCAGATCAGAACTTGATCCACCTCTTTTTTGGGCTGCACGACTCCTTGTGCCCCCCTGGCGATTTATGTATGCCGTGGCATTGTCGGACTGAATCCTGACTGGGAGCCCCTTCAACCTGTCCGTCCACGTTGACAGGACTAGATGAACTGCCCGCATCTCTAGTAGGTCGATAGGTAGAGACCTCTCATGATTGACCATTTTCCTTGGAGAGACAGGCCCTCCAGTACTGCACCCCAGCCCAGAAGACTGGCATCTGTGGTCACAACCCGCCAAGCGATGGGAACAAAAGAGACTTTCCTCTTAGTAAGTTCTGGGGAACCAGCCACCAGCAAGGCTCTGCCGGACTGTCCAGGAGAGGGACATAGGGAGGTCTTGGCCTTGGCCTTTTTGCTCCAAGCCGACAGGATGGCGAATTGAAGCCCCTTTGAGTGGAACGGAGTGAATGGGACGACCTCGAAAGAGGCTACCATTTTCCCCAGTAGCTGCATACAAAGGCGAATGGAGGGTCTAGGGCCTGACTTGACTAGCTGAACTAGTTCTCTTAAAGCATCGAGCTTTCTCTGGGGTAGACAGATCTTTCTTGGTCTGTGTCTACGAGTAGACACAAATACTCAAGGCTTTGCACAGGCACCCAGGCCGATTTGTCCCGGTTGAGAACCCAACCCATGGACTCTAGGAATTTCACGGTTCTGTGTACTGCTGAGTTTAGATCAGCAACTGACCGGCTTTCCAACAACAGATCGTCTAGATAGGCTACAATAGATATGCCTTGAGATCTTAGATTGGCTAATAGTGGGGGCCAGAATTTTCGTGAATACACGAGGTGTGGTGGCCAGACCAAAAGGTAAGGCCACGAATTGAAGGTGGCGCTGATTTACCGTGAAGCGCAACAGCTTCTGATGGTTGAGGAAGATGGGAATGTGTAAGTATGCGTCCTACATCGATGGACGCCAGAAACTCCCCTCCTTGTAAGGAGGCAACCACCGACCGGATCGATTCCATCCGAAAAGACTGGACCTTTAGAAATTTGTTTAAGGCCTTGAGGTCCAGAATGGGTCTTACGTCTCCGTTTGGTTTGGGGACGGTGAAAAAGATCTGAATAGAACCCCAACCTGGTTCTTTCAGTAATAGATGATGCAAGGCCGAAGCCAAGGACCCTCTTTTTCCGGGTCTTTCAGGATGCTTGAGGCCCAGAAGCGAGGTGGAGGAAATTCGCTCAACTCCAGCTTGTAGCCCTCGGAACCGTAGAGAGAACCCCATTGTCTTGGATCCTCCCTTGTCAAGCCTCCGCAAACAGCTGAAGTCTTCCCCCCACCCTGCTGAGTGGGGGTGAACCTTCATAATGCCAACTTAGATGCTGGCTTGCCTGGCTTATGGTTCCAAGGCTTTTTGGAAGCCTGAGGCTGGCCCTGCGGCCTCCCACCTGTATTAACCCGTCCGGGAGGCCGTCTGAACTGCCTGGTAGCAGAAGTACTAGGGCTAGGAGAGGAAGATTCTTTAAAGGAGGGAGGACCCCTAAACCTTTTCTTTTTACTGGTAGCAGTGTGCTTTTGTCACTGGAAATTTTCTGAATGTATGCATCCAGATCTTCCACAAATAAACGTTCTCCATGGGTTTCTCTACAGGGTTTCAGCCGACCAGTTCTTTAACCAGAGTAATCTGTGCATATGAACTGAAGAGAGAGAGAGACAGGAGGACTGTTGTATAGAGTCCTCGATAGCATCTATGGCAAAGCATAGTGCTTTAGGAAAGTCAGCCAATTCCTGAGCCTGTTAAGCCGAGATATTCTTCAAGACCCTTTTAACTGGTCTTTTAAGGTTTGGCAAATACCAATAGCTGCTACTGCAGGCTGGGTTACCCCTCTCAGCTGTAGAAAAAAACGAAGTCTTTAACAGCGTCTCTAATCTCTTGTCTGTCGGGTCTTTAAACACTTGAACGTTGTCCACCGAACAGGTCAAGGTCTTGTTTACGCAGGACACGGCTGCGTCCACTGTGGGGATACCCCATTTCTTAGTGGACTGTTCCTCCATGGGGTATAAAACCGAAAAACTTTTTAGGAGGAAGAAAAAAATCTATCCGGATGTTCTAATCCTTGTAGATAAGGCCTTCCAGTAGAGGATGAACCGGAAGGAATAGTTAGCATGAGGAGCTTTTTAAAGAGCCTAAAGAATAGACTGAACTCGATGCTGGCTCTAAAAAGGGGCAACTTGAAGGCCGAGCGGACCCTCTCCTTGTGGAACTGGACCAACAAATACTCGGACTGAAATGCCGAAAATGGTTCCCCCAGGGTGGAATCCTCAGAGTCCGACCTCTGAATGACCCTCTGCCTGATCCCCAGAGGGTAAACCAACCTCTTCTGAGGATAGTTGTTCCGCAGGAACTCTGCAGAGGGAGAAGGAGACCTTGTGCGCTCTTGAGAGAGGATGCAATCAAGGTCGCTAATCTCTGCTCCAGACCACCCTTGGCTGAGGCCAGAGCCTCCTGTGTCACAAAAACTGGAGCAGGCGGGACAAGGGCAGATGAGGCACCTGACAGCCCTGATGGTTCACCCTGGGCCTCCTCCAATTTATCAAGAGAGGAATTAGCTGCAGGAGCATGCCCGAGATCCTCCGAGCCTGATGGCAATCCTTTTTAGATCTCTTTGTACTTCTAGTCCCTGAGCCTTTGGCCATAATAAAGCCGAGGTACTCACAACAGGTGCAACCACTTGCGGACCTATAGACCAGCACTGACGCTGCTATTTGATGGTCGGCAAGGTGCAGAGCATACTATGCGCCTTAAGCAAGTGTCACTGTCCAACAACCAGCAATAATACTGAAACTTGTTCCCAAGTATTCTCTGTGTTCACTGTCAGCCGGATGGGTGAAGTGGACTTGAGCTTTTATGGACTAGGTGCAAATCACCTGACCTGCTCTGTCCTGGAATCTCAAGCCTCATAGAGAACTGCTGAGATGGAACCCTTTGCGCGCATGCGCGCCCCGCCGCCGGGCGTGCATCACGAGGTTGCGCGCGCGCACACGTAGCCGCACGCGCGCACATGTTGCCGCACGCGCATCCACAGCCCCCATGCACGTCGCGCACACGCGTGCGCACCAATGCGGCAATAAATTATGCGTAAACGCGCGCGCGTGCGCCTATGACACATACTATGTCGCTCGCGCGCACGAGACACAAGTGCGCCTGTGCACGAGGTTGGAGCTACCGCAGCTACCATGTGAGGACCAGGTAAGACAAACTGTGACCAAAACTTGTGGACAACCTTTCTCTGCTAAACATGTACAGGAGGGGCTAAGTGACTGAGCATAGACACCCCTCCTCCCCACAGCATTCAGGACAATGTTAGAGAGGCACAGACAGATAGCTTAGACAAGCATAATGGCTCAAAAAAAGAAGGACACTTTCAGGACCAAGTCCTAAAGCACCTTCACTTACCTGATCCAACGCCGCAGGACTCTGCACACACAGACAGTCCAATCTTCGCCCATCACGGAGAGCAAAGTCTACAGACCTTCAGGGACCGGGGTCCATGGACAGGAACACCACACCACCTGGACCCATATCGCACCCTGTCAGTAAACTTTTGGTATTAGGAAATTGACCAAAGTACTGAGTAATCAGGATCCAGCCCTCAAAAGAGGAGCATTACAGGCAAAACCCCGTTCTTCTCAACCGGGGCCCGGGTACCGTCCACTTTGGCTATGAAGCACCTTGGACGGATCCGGATTTATGGAGGCTTTTTACATCCAGCATGGATCCCTCCAGTGGAGCTCCTAAGAGCACATGTTCACTTGTGACCAACACCTTAGACACTGATGAAAAAACTGAGGTACTCCCAGTATGGGAGGGGTTATATAGGGAGGGAACTTCCTGTCTAATTGATTACACCAGTGTCCACACCTGAAGGTAGGCTCTATAACCCACATAGTAATTACTATGCTTCTCTGTGTCCCGTGATGTACGATAAAGAAATCCACACAGTAGAACATAAGTAGCTGCCTTGCACTAGTAAGGGATTAATGACTGGTGCAAGAAGACCCTTGAAGTATGCACTGCCCTAGTCAAGTGAATAAGGGCAGAGAACAGAGGTTTCCTAGAATAATCCTGTAATGGTCATATAAATCCACAAACGGATGATTACACTAGAAAATGGGGAACCTTTGTAAGTATTATCCAGAATGAAACAGTCTATCTTTCAAAGAAAAGTCATGGTCGTCATAAACAACAAAAAAACAACAACATGTCCACCAGTGGCAGTTCGTCTATAGAGGGAGCTGGCTTCCGCACACACCACTGACTAATAACATTGATTCATTCATTGTTATGGTCGCCGCTGGTCTATTCAGACGGCCGGACATGAGCGCCGACCACCTGAATAACCGCAGCTAGTTGGCTGTACGGAAGTGCCTATCAGACCTGGCGGCTCTGATAGGCTTTCAGAGTACAGCCCTCAGCCTTCCGGATGCTTTTCCAGGGAACGTACCGGGGTGCGTTCCTTGGATGAGACTGACAGGTGTCTCAGCCAATCAAGTTGACCGGTTCTGGCTATCGGTAACCTGATTGGCTAAAGCGTCATCGAGAGCGGGAGAAGACATTGAGGGACGTGGATGGCTGACTCCAGTAAAGGTAAGTGTCGGGCGGGGGAAAGGGGCATTTTACAGGGCACAGCGGCGACAAGAGGGACAGTAACATCAATGGGCACAGTAACATCAATGGGCACAGTGGCTACAATAGGCACAGTGGGGACAATTGGCAAAGCGGCATTAATGGGCACAGGGGCAACAATTTAAGGGCACAGTCACAGTGACAATGGGCACAATGGCGACAACTAAAGGGCACCGTGGTGACAATTGGCACAGTGGCGACAATTGATGGCACAGTGGCTGTGTTTGATGGCATGGCACAGTGGCTGCGTTTGATGGCATGGCACAGAGGCTGCGTTTGATGGCATGGCACAGTGGCTGCATTTGATGGCATGGCACAGTGGTGTGAATTGATGATGGCATGGCACAGTGGCTGCATTTGATGGCATGGCACAGTGGTGACAATTGATGGCACAGTGGCTGCGTTTGATGGCATGGCACAGTGACTGCATTTGATGGCATGGCACAGTGGTGACAATTGATGGCACAGTGGCTGTATTTGAAGGCATGGCACAGTGACGACAATTGATGGCACAGTGGCTGCATTTGATGGGCACAGTGAGGCTGCATTTTTTTTTTCGTTTGCGCCCCCCCCCCCAAAAAAAAATTTAAGCACCAGCCGCCACTGATGTCCACTATATGCAGGGCAATCTCCTTCGGATGAGATGGTGAAAGACAAAGGATTAACATACTCTGTTCTCTATGACAGTGTTTTTCAACTCCAGTCCTCAAGGCACACCAACGGGTCATGTTTTTAGGCTTTCCATTATTTTGAACAGGTGATTTGATCAGTTTCACTGCCTTAGTAATTACCACAGCCATTTCATCTGAGGGAAATCCTGAAAACTTGACCTGTTGGTGTGCCTTGAGGACTGGAGTTGAAAAACACTGCTCTATGATGTAGAAGGAGAACACAACCTTTTTCTTATGAAGAAAAGGTGACTTGCAAGATAAGACTGCACACTCCAAAACACTTTTGGCCAAGGTGAAAATAAGAAAATTCATTTAGTGGGTCTTTGCTTGGAGGTACTTTTCTATGACACAGCCAGGTTTCCATACATGTTGAACAGAAGAAGAGACATATTCTTGTAAGAAGACTGATACCGTGCATATCATCTTGCTCATGGAAGCTTGTCTTTGCTTTGCACTACTAAATTTAACTGATGCTGCCTTTTAGTGCCTGTTTTTTGAATATCGAATGGCAATAGTAAAATTTTTAATTTCTGTGTATTGGATCTCCCTTTGGATGATTTTGGCGAGGGTCCACCCTCTTTTGGGTAGATCTGCCTGCCCATTTGATGCTGGATAGACACCTGATTCACATCTAGTGCTTTGGTGGAAGTGTGTTTATGCCCTCATGGGATATCCCAGAATCAGTGTATATGAAATCATCTCTACGTCCATATCTGCCCTCCATCAAAAGCCCTGAAGAAGCCGACAAGGCGAAACGCGTTGGTTTGTGGTTGTTTCCTTTTCAATTTCCCCCTGACCGATATAATTCTTGATATCCATGTTATATCTGATCGGTTACTAAAGGGTATATACCTTTTGGAGATAAGGGGGAGTGCATGGGGTTTAGTATATGATGCTGATACATAATGTTTTAATGTAGTGTCTTATTTATTTTTGAGACACATTTTAACCAATTTATTAAAAGAATATTATAATTGTATGTGACTGTTATTCTAAAGGGAGGTTTTCAGCACCTTTAAAGTCCCAACATTTTTCCTCTTTGTGCATACTTCTACTCCGAGATGTGGTGCTGATATTCAACTGAATACATTTCCATTTAGAAAATTGTTGGTTAATAGAAGGGCCTCTTGCAGTTGTTCAACAGTGGTACCTCTACAGAAGAGAGCACCTAATGAATATCCTATTACATGAGAGGAGTATCAACAAGGGGGATCCTATGAGCAACCCAAGACAAATCTACAAGCCAAACTTTGAGAAGCCAAGGGCTGGAAAAACAAGATAGGCAGAGCCAATATTTGTCCAGTGGTCATTGCCAGTTGATGTTCCATAATTGGCTAAAGAAAACTCAGGAGCCAAGCTACTGAACAGGTCCTAGGATTATGCTTGAGAGACTTGCACCATCTTAAGAGGGCTTTTCACATATTGTGTATACCGTGTAAGAAGAGGGCTTGTAAGCCTTGTGCATGAAAGAGATCACCACTGCAGACAGGACCTGTGCTCTCAGCACCCTGGCATCAAAAACCATGCCATTTAAGTCAGCGACTGAGAAGTAAGATGCAGATTTGGACTTTAAGACACAAGAACCTATTTAGGATGAATATGGGATCTCTGCATACACCCTTGCAAGAAGAGTGCTTACAAGCCTCTTGCATGAAAAAGGTCACCACCTCAGACAGAACCTGCTCTCTCAGCACCTTGTGTTCAAAAGCCTTGCCATTAAAGCCAGTGAGTGAGAAGCAGGGAGCAAATCTGGACCTCAGAACAAAAAGAATACATTTTGGAGTGGATATGGGGCCTTTGCAACCAGATGAACCAGGTCATAGTGCAAGGTTCTTCTCTTCAGTTTTAGAAACATATACAAGGAGATACTGTGGCCAAGAAGTGACCAAATTAACAAGGTCAGGAGTACCAGGTTAATTAGTTGCACACACTCAGGTTGAACTGGACGGACCAGTGTTTTTTTTTCAACCTTACCAACTATGTTTCTCTACAACAACAGATGCCAACACTTTTGTAAAACATCCTGGAGGTTGTGGCCAACCCATAATGGTAGAAACTGGAAGTGCTGGTACCCGTTATAACTCCCAGGATGCACTGGTGTCTTTGAAAAATTAAGACATGGATACAGGTATCCCGGATGCACATGGAAGTCAAGAACATTGCTGCAGGAAAGCCACCACTGAACAAACAATATAAATCCTGTATAATAATAATAATAATTTAGAATCTTTGGGAACAAACAATAGCAGTCAGTGATTTGAGGTCCAGAATAGGATGAGCATATACCCTAGGGTTGAAAAAAGTCTCAGTAAAGTTCCTATGAAGGTACAGAATCTACCGCTGAGTGACACGCACCTGCACAACCTGGAATAAAGCTGTGCTTTTCTGTGAAAAAAAAAAGAGAAAGACTGGAGGTGAAAAACCTGTTGCACCCAAACCTTGGAAAACTTGCAGATCCAAAAGTCTATAAAAATTAACAGCCACCCCCACCCTGCTAACCACAGGTGGGGGCAGACCTTCATACTGAAGATAATTGTTTTGGAGGAACTGGCATTCCAGATGTGTCTAGATCTGACTGGGTGGACTTTGTGTGCAAGTGGAAGGAGCATTGGAATGGGCGAAAGGTAGGGCCTTCTTTACATGCCAAAGCTTACAAATCTGGAGGAGCCCAGTGCTCTTTCCACTGCCTGTGATGATTTTGCTTACACTGGGCCAAGGTGAAGGATTGTGCACTTCCTTTTGTTGTATGAAAAACATGAGATATGCATTGGTATATAAGTTATAATATCTGAAAAGAAAAAGCTATCTAGCTATTGTTTAAAGAACAATCTCTTAACTCATCGGTGTGGACATTATCTCAATGTCTTGTACTGACACTTCAAGAAATAAAACCTTATTTTGATTCTCAGGGGACTGTAGTAAGAAAAAAAAAATCTATTTAACACTGTTGGTGCTAAATTGGATTTTAAGTAGCTTACAATTCTGATGTTTAAAGCAGTAAACAGGCAATAACTAATGATTCTGTGTGATTATTTACAATATGAAATATTGACACTCACATATTTTACTGCAGTAAAGGATGCTCTGATAGCATTAGGGTATTGGCATTATTTATAAAAGCCTATTTAATAACACAGCACAGTGAGCAATGGTGAACTGTATCTCAACGACATGGAAGTCTGCTTTCTGTTCTCATTGGATGCTATACAGTACATTGCTGCACACTATTCCTTGCATAAACCAAACTCAAATGGGGAAGAAAGTAATACAAAACATCCAGCAAAATGAAAATAATGTCACCTCTGACCGCCTGCGTTAAAAGATCATTAACCCAAGAAAAAAATATATATAATATTACAGCATACAGTGCTTCGAAGTTCTGGTTGTCTTAGTTTTCTTTTTAAAACAAAGAACATTTTCAGAAAGTACAGGGCATACCTGTTGATCTTGCCAGAAATGCAGTGTCCTTGTCACTTTCTGTGGTCTGCACCTAAGGATATCTTCCTCCCTAACTATACTTTGTAATCTGCCAATTGCCATGTCCTTCATATGTAATGGAGATGGAGATACTGATATGTTTGTAGTCCATATCAGGAGAACAGCCTAGGATGACAATCTGGGGTTGATTCAACTGCTTGCTTTTACAGACTTCTGGCCATCCTTGTAAATTGCATCCAGAAAGTAATTTGTTATGTTACAACCTTAATCCAAAACTTATTAAACTCATTATTTTCCTCAAAATTCTACAAATGATACTCCATAATGACAACATGAAAAACGCTTCCTGCACATATATATCGGCAGAATGGCATGGCTGGGCACGTACAGGTACGTTGCCTTTAAGAGCCCAGCCAAGGTTCGCCGGCACGCGATACGGTCCGAAGCTCCGTGACCACGGCCGCAAGACCTACGGACCCGATCGCCGCCGGTGTACTGCGATTGGTCACAGGAGCTGAAGAACACCTTCCCTGTTCTTCACAGTGGCACTGTCATTGATCGTCTGTTCCCTGATATAGGGAAAGACAATGAAGTCACACGTCCACCCCCGTCCCTACAGTTAGAAACACATATGAGGTCACACTTAACCCCTACAGCACCCCCTAGTTAACTCCTAAACTGCAATTGTCATTTTCACAGTAATCAATGCATTTTTATAGCACTTTTTGCTGTGAAAATGACAATGGTCCCAAAAAATGTGTCAAAATTGTCTGATGTGTCCGCCATAATGTCGCAGTCACGAAAAAAACGCTAATCGCCGCCATTAGTAGTAAAAAGTTAAAAATATTTCATTATTTTCAAAATTTTTGTTTATAGTGCAAAAAATAAAAAAAGCAGAGATGATCAAATACCACAAAAAAAAGCTCTATTTGTGGGGTAAAAAGAAAAACCAAAATTTTGTTTGGGAGCCACGTCGCACGACCGTGCAATTGTCAGTTAAAGCAACACCGTGCCGAATCGTAAAAAGGGGCAAGGTCCTTTACCTGCATATTAGTCCGGGTCTTAAGTGGTTAAAATCTTTGCACATTTATTAAAGATTAAAAAAAAAAATACCATGTACATAAGTATTCACAGCCTTTGCTCAATCATGTTTTTTTTTCACATACTTATTTTGGTCAGTGCTAAAATATAGAATACCATTTTTTATGAACTGACATTTATGACTTTTTATCAATTAGCACCTGCAACCAGCAAGTAGAAAGTTAGAAATGAGTACTAAGTTTCTGAAGCTCAGAAAACAGCAGTGCTGTAAAACAGAACCGAGCAACAGGCGAGATATTCCTCTGCCCTCTCTGCAAGAACAAATGCAATGATCTGGCTTTGTTAGTTACACACAGGCAGCTAAGAAGCACAGTATACTTTACAAAAAAGTGTAATGGATGTATCCCTGTATTAAAACACATTCACAGATTTTGTGAGCTTGTTTATACAAATATTTAAAAATAGGATACAAAAATACAACATTTTAAATGTGAGTGGTTTATTTGAATTTTAACCACTTAAGGACCGCCTCCTGCACATATATGTCGGCAGAATGGCACGGCTGAGCAGATCCACGTACAGGTACGTCCTTGTACTACCACCCAGCCACGGGTCACGGGTGCGCGCCCACGGCGCGCTCCCATGACCCGGTCCGAAGTGGACCCGATCGCCGCTGGAGTGCGGCGATCGGTCCCCGGAGCTGAAGAACGGGGAGAGTCGTGTGTAAACACGGCTTCCCCGTGCTTCACTGTGGCGGCAGTATCGATCGCGTCATCCCTTTTATAGGGGGGGACACGATCGATGACGTCATACCTACAGCCACACCCCCCTACAGTTGTAAACCAACACAGGGAACACATAACCCCTACAGTGCCCCCTTTGTGGTTAACTCCCAAACTGCAACTGTCATTTCCACAATAAACAATGCAATTTAAATGCATTTTTTGCTGTGAAAATGACAATTGTCCCAAAAATGTGTCAAAATTGTCCGCCATAATGTCGCAGTCACGAAAAAAATAAATCGCTGATCGCCGCCATTAGCAGTAAAAAATAATAATAATAAAAATGCAATAAAACTATCCCCTATTTTGTAGACACTATGGGCCAGATTCAGATACACTTAATTTTGCGCTGCGTAATCGAAATACTCTAGGCTGCCATATTTTACCAGGCTCTACATCGAATTCTGGTAGATTTTTGCCCGTACGCTACGGCGGCGTAGTCTATTTCTCGCCGCGTAATCGAAATACGCGATTAGGGGGCGTGAAGCATTTAAATTAAGCGCATCCCCGGGGCGATCGAACTGCGCATGCTCCGTTCAGAAATTTCCCGCCGTACATTGTGCGAAATCACATCATTACGTCATTCGTTGTTTGAGTAGCGTAGTTTACGAACATTCCTATTCCCACACGACTTACGTTAAAAATAATAAAAGACGTCGGAAAACGTAGAAATTCGATGCGGGAACGACGGCCATACTTAACATGGGCTGTCTAATATTAGACCAGCAAAAAGCTGTTATAGTGTTACGCAAAAAAAAAAGATGACTAAAGATGCCGTAAGAGATTGCGATTGAAGATCGTAATTTCTGGGATCGCCGGCAAAAGCTCATTAGCATACCCCGACGCGGAAAAAGACAGGCAGTCCACCCAGTGGCCGCAATTTTATTGCAGCGTAGATCCGAAGGCGTACGAACACGTAATCCAGTCGAATTGAAGCCTGCAGTCGTCTATTGAGGTTTGAGGTTTCCGACTAGCTAAAAAACGCGCGTAATTTGAAATTACTCCAGTCTAACACCAGTTAGACAGGAGTCACGGCTCTCTGAATCTGGCCCTATAACTTTTGTGCAAACCAACCAATAAACGCTTATTGCGATTTTTTTAACCAAAAATAGGTAGAAGAATACGTATCGGCCTAAACTGAGGAAAAACTTTTTTTTTGTATATATTTTTGGGGAATATTTATTATAGCAAAAAGTAAAAAAATTGCATTTTTTTCAAAATTGTCGCTCTATTTTTGTTTATAGCACACAAAATAAAAACCGCAGAGGTGATCAAATACCACCAAAAGAAAGCTCTATTTGTAAGGAAAAAAAGGACGCCAATTTTATTTGGGAGCGCATTTGTCAGTTAAACAACGCTGTGCCAATTTGCAAAAAGGGGCCTGGTCCTTTAGCTGCATTTTGGTCCGGGGCTTAAGTGGTTAATAAATATTTTATGGGATTAATGCACTATTGGAGGCTTTTTGTTTTCTCTCACACATGGGATGAGATGAGAGCTGCCGATTTTGGCGTGATGCTACCAGGTTGACCTAAAAGCATATTTATAAAAAATTCCAAAAGAAAAACACTGCGCTAGATATAAATGTGAATGATAACAATAATGAACATTTAAATGGATAGTAAATGAGATAGCTGCCAGTACCAGAAATTTGTGATACAAAAATTAATAAAACATGTGGAATATAGGGTACAGCGCTCATAAAACTTGAAAATAAATTATAATAATGAACAAATCTATATAAAAAAAGGTGATAACTGATAAATAATGAAAATACACTGTCACACAAAAATGGAGATGAAAATTGATGAATGTGAAACAATCTATATGTGACACAAAAAAACAAAATCCAAAATTGAACGGAAAAACAAAAGAAATCACACTATATGTGATGAGTGAAAAGACATATGAAACCAGTCCACATGGAGTATAAAAGTCTCAAAAGGGTTAATTCAAATAGTCCTCAATGAAATGGGTAGAGAGAGTAAACTTCATCCACCAGAGAAGACACCCAGGAGTAGTGTTGTAGTCTCCTTACCCTATTTAAATGACCATTATGACGGTGGTCTCAGCATACATGGGGATTTTAGGTCTCCCTCCGGACCTTTTATGATGTATCTGAGGTGCTGTCTGCTTGTCTCGGATAACCAAAGAAAAGAAAGAAGACCATGGCATAATACCAAGGCACTTTTTAATAAAGGCAAAAACGTATGCACTTACAGGATCCAAGATGCCAAATTGCAGTATACAGAAATCCAAAGTGTAATGGAGGGGCGGCGGCTTCACATCCTTCTCCTGCTCGTATGCGCTCAGTGCTTCCTCGTTGGAGTGATGATGTCAAGTATGCAAGCCACGCCTATGCGTTTCGTCAGCTTATTTGCCTTTTCATGAGAGTGAAGACAATTCAATTTGGTGGGTGTATTACCAAAGGGGAGACTGATCTATTTAATCGCACTGGTGGTGGATATAGGTGTATTATTCCTGGCTCCACTCACATAGAGAGTTGACTGTTAATCACAAACGTTCCTGAATTAAATCACTTTGGAGATTTATTTTTGATTTACACACCGTTATTTTGACAGCTGTATCGACTTATTTGTATGATGTTGATTTTTTTATATTTTGTATTATTTTCACATTTGTTTATATCACTTGCAGGTATAGGATTGTTCACTGCTTAGTAGCAGTGGTTGCGCTACTGTGGAATTGGCTGGTACACTAATATTAATGTCACAAAAAAAAATCTATTTATTATTTAAGTAGCGGCACTGAAATATATAACACTATAGGTGATTTTTGGAATGCCAAGCACAGTAAAACATACAATTTTCACATATAAAGAAAAAACAGATTTAAAAACTAGTTGAAAAGAAACTTCTTCAAATGCCTTAACACTTTCTATCTAAAATAACTTCATGGTCCGACAGGGGGGGACCCGCTGGATTCCACACTAGTAGACAATGAGGGGGAGTCGGGGATGGGGGAGCTTGTCGATGTCCGCACATTGCTTTAGCATAAAAATAGATGGTTTTTGCAGCAGACCGGAAGTGTTGTGTGTTTTGTTTTTCTTGTTATTTTATTATTGAACGCTATGCTGTACAAAAGAGGAAGTGACCTGGGACAGATGTAATTTTTGTAACCATGTATTGCTGTTATATTATTCAATAAACATCCTTTTGTGAGAGAAAAAAAAAAATAACTTCATGGTCTTCGTTACCTGGCCTTTAGAAAATGTTCAAATATAACACATTCCCCCAAACAACGTTCATTTCAAAAAGAAGGAGCACCAGCCTAAATTTTACAAATTGTTATCACAGTTTTTACTGGAGAACTACTTGGAAAAAAATGAATTTCTAAAAAGCTATATACACTATTTTAATGAAAAAAAAAATGTTTGGTATACAAGAATGAAAAGCAGCAGCAAAAATTACAGCAAAGAGTGTTGTTACTGGAACAAGAGCTGCCTACTTAGAGGAGCAATCAATACATTCATAATCATTTTAAAAACTAGACTTTTTAAAACTTTTCAGAGTTAACATATTCAGTTACCTTTTATGTTTCACTGGACTAATGCATTTGATCAATTCTAAACTACAACTAAAACAGATTTGCAGAAAACACTCAAGCAAAAAGTAATTTATATATGCTAGATAGTTTAATGCCAAGACTGCAGATAACAGTAAATTACACTCTGCCCATTCCTTCATTTATTCATAAATCCCAATATTCACACCCAACATAGATCTGCATTTCCTTCTATATAATGAATTTACCATACTTTAAACTTACTGGCACACAGTAAAAATGTAAAGGGAAAGTTAGAGAATATAGGCCAATGGCTAAAACCCTTTAACTTTATTTACGGTATTATAGACAAAACAGAAAATGATAAGGAGGAAGATTTCCCAAGTTCCATTTCTTTCTCTTAGGCCGCGTACACACGATCAAATCTATCTGCTGGAAACGGTCGGCCCGACCGTCCTAGCAGACAGATTTGACCGTGTGTACGGGCGAGCCGACGGATTTGGCCACCCGACAGATTTCAAAGCATGCTTTGAAATCTGTCGGCTGGGAACCCGACCGCCCGACATGTCTGCTGGTTAGTACGCTAACCAGCAGACATGTCTTCTCGCACACACGCCAAATGGTTTCAACGCATGCGCGGAAGTGTTTTACTTCCTGGTGCGGTGACGTGGCGGCGTCAACGTCACCACCACGTCACCACACCGTCTGGCAGCGGGGATTTTGGTTTGATCGTGTGTACACGATCAAACCAATATGTCCCCAGCAGACAGATTTGTTCAAATCGGTCGGCCCGACCGATTTGAACAAATCTGTCTGCTCGTGTGTACGCGGCCTTAGATTTACCAAAACCATATAATACGAGGTCAAACCTAAACACTCAATTTGTTTGCAATCAGGCAGGCCCTTTCACTGCATAGTTGACTGTAAAGCCTCAAACACGATCAAATAGTTGGCACGGGAATTGTTTGTTGACAGACTATCCTAAACTTTGACTGTTAGTATGCTCCTTTTGACAATTGTTGTCCAACTTTCTTCCAACAAATGGATGACATGCTAGTAAATTTTTTGGCGGACAACGGTTGTTTGTCAGATTTTCTGATGGTCAGTACACAGGCCTGTCACACAAAAGTTAAAAGTACAAACACACGTGCTCGGAATCAATGCTCACCAAACAGGAAATTAAGAGATAAAATTCCTCAGAGTACGTCACTACGTTCCGGTTTGTTCGCCGACAATTGTATGTTATTGAAATTAGTATGCAAGACATACTAATATGTATGCAAGACAAGATCCAGGCACACGCTATGAAGACAAAAATATGACGCTCGGTTGGCCAACAATTGGATTGTGTGTATAAGGCTTCAATCTGAAGGCAATCAAACAAAAGTTGTATAATGTGTATCCAGATTTAGGCAGATTTCACCTGAAATGGAAGTGCACCTTTTGAAGATCCCCCGCCCTGTTCCTGTTCTGTTGACAACTCAACATTTAGGATCTTCCCTTAATTTTCACCTCACAGTGGAAAGCACTGGTGACTTACCCTTCCTAGCATACCGTTGTGAGGCTATAGCTATGTTAACAGAGCCTACAACAGTCAGGAATTTTTAACCAAAAAAGCAATTTAAAGCAAAATAACTTTGGTGATTAAAGCAGACCCTGGTTTAAATCTCGGGCAGTTCAACAGGGACTGTGTCAAGAGATGTTGTGTGATGTGGAGGTGGTCTAGAGAATAGAGATTGTACACATTAGCTGTGGGGAAAGGGGGGGCAGAGACTGTGCACATCAGCTGCAAGCCACATACAATCTTGTTGTGGGCTGAGTTTAGAGACCGCTGCTCCACAAAACAGAAAAAAAAAAAAAAGTATATAGGAAAAGTGGGACCTCCTTGTAATTCCTGCAACATACAGATGCCCAAGTACTGAGGCGAACATGTCCAACCCTGGGAAGTAAAAACAAATTGAACACATAAAACATGACATCTTTCAAATTCACCCCCCTCCCCCCTCTCTCTATCCCTCTCCCTATTTGACCCCTACTGTATATATGTCTGTTTTTTTCCAAAAACTCCAGTATCATGCTTGTTTGATGGACTTATCTGCCTAGCTAGAAATATCCACACCACCATTTAACCATGTTAACAGTCTAGTTACATCTCAACTTCCAACTTAACCTCATCTTTTATCCTAACCCAATAGACATACACTTCCACTAACTCTGATGGTAACATCCTTGCCTTGTATTCTCCCATCTCTGCACTCTATGCAACCTCACCAACACGCCCTTTCCCCTCTCTAATCACAACCTCATCAGTTGTGCAGTGTACTTGTTTTTAGTCACCTATCCCTCCTCTTTGCCCATAGAGAAAATGGAGTACTGTCCGTGATACTTTTTTTATTTGCACTAACATACAATTTTTCAGGACAAGCTTTCAGGGTGTTACCCCTTCTTCAAGGTCCAAGCAGTACTGATTCACAATTTTTTGGACAGAATGTTAAAACAAAACAAAAAAATAAAAAAAAACTCAGAGGGAAAGGAAAAAAAAAAAAAGAACAAACAAACAAACACATACAAATCAATGGTAATAAAGTTTTACAGAGAGTACTCAATTCTCTCTATCACAATTGCACTAATACGGCTACAATCACGTCTCTTTAACCCATCACTTCTCTATTCTGCTACTGACCACCTAATAAAATCTCATCCCTGTCCTGTCATGGCCACATCTGTGTACAACAGTTCATTCTCATCTTTAAAAGTATTTGAACTACACACAAAATCAAGCCCCAATCATTACAACCTTGGCAAACTGATGACACCAGAAACCTTAAAGCCGCGTACACACGGCAGAGAACCTCGACGGGCAGAACACATCGTTCCGCCCGTCGAGGTTCTCTGCCGGCCGTCGAAATCGGCGACCCGCCCGTCGGGAATGGCAACCAGCCATTCATCCAGGCGGGCCGTCGAGCAAAAGGAGAGCGTGCTCTCTATTTGCTCGACGGGATTCCCGACGGGGGGGGCGAGTCAGGAGCGTACACACGGCCGAGGTTCTCGCTGGAATGCAGCTTCCAGCGAGGTTCTCGCTGCTTTCTAGCGAGAACCTCGGTCGTGTGTACGCCGCTTAAGAGACAACGCTGTGCTGCTCTTGAGAAACTATGGCATAAAACAAAATCCCTGCAAAACTTCACCCAATACAAATCTGCCCTCTTAAAAGTACAATTCATGCCTCCATACTGCCAAACAAACCTATGTTGTCAATCTTATTAATCCCTTATCACCATCTTCTTCTATCCTGTGGTCTCTCAGTCACAGGTTCAATCACTCCCTCCCTACTGGCATCGTCTCCTCACCTTTAAAAGCATACACAGATCATCCCCATAATTAAAAAACCCTTAATTGACCACACCAACCTGAACAACCTTAAATGTATGTAATGAGTGGCGACCAATGGCAGACAACGTGAGACAAGTTCAGTTCTCAGGTCTGCAAGAGATAAGGAAGTCAGCGTTGGGGTCACAAGCCAAGGTCGGTGCAGGAGGAGAGTTTCAAAGTCAGGGTCACAAGCCAAAGTAGTTTCAATATACGTAGCTCAAGCAGTAAGCAGGATCAGACCACAATAATCTGGCGACAGGAAGAGCAGAGGCAGGGCTTATATAGGAAGTTCATGGGAGGAGCAAGGAGTTCAAGGTTCAACAGCAATCAGGACACAAATTGGACCGTGTATTAGTGCTCGGGCAAACACAATTAGACCAAATTTTAATGGTTCAAAGAATGTCAGCAAAATGGTCTGCCCTTACGCATGTTCCCTGCATCAAATCTGGCCCTCTTTGAAAAAAGTTTGGACAACCCTGAAGTAAGGTCTTCTTCAGTAATTCCTGATTGTTTTGTAAAGCAGACACCCTTGCATTTAGAGTTGGTAAAGATTACGCTAGGTTTTGGGTTCTAGTTCTGGGTTAGGATGTACCAATACAGGTCCAGTGGTAAATGAGGTTTTCAGATGTGAGAAAGCCATGTCTGCCTCTGTGGACCATGATTTTTGAAAAAAAGTTTGCCAACCCCAAGAACCATTGCAAATCCTTTCTTGGGGGTAGGCCAATCTAGGATGGCTTGGATCTGGTTCAACCCTTCAGGAGAGATGATGTAGCCCAAGAACTGTATATGGGTCTGTTCGAACCCACATTTTTTCAATTTAATATATAATTTATTTAGTCGTTCTAAGACAGTACTGACATGGTGTTCCTGTATATTGGTTGAAAAGATAAGTATATCATCCAGATAAGCTACCACAAAATTGATCTAACAAGTCTCTGAAATCATGTATGAAACAATGAAAGGTAGCTGGTGCATTACAGAGTCCAAAAGGCATTACTAGGGAATCATAATGCGTATATCTTGTCCAAAAAGGAGTCATCAATTTATCTCCAGGTCGAAAGCGAACAAGATTATATGCACCCCGCAGATCAAGCTTGGTGAAAATCTTTGCCGTTCTTCGTCTCTCTTATAGTTCTGGAATAAATGGAAGCGGGTAACGATTCTTGACGGTCATTTTATTACATTCTCTGTAATCGATGCATGGGCACAGGGTTCCATCTTTCTCTTCAACAAAGAATAGCGGGGCTCCAGCAAGAGAGGTTGAGGGAAGGATCAATCCCTTCACCTGATTCTCTTGTAGAAAGTCACTTAACGCTTTCAATTTTGGTTCAGCAAAATTGTAAATTCAACCTAAAGGAATTGGGGCTCCTGGTACAAGCTCTATTGGTAAATCATTATCCTGTTGAGGTGGTAATTAGTCAGCATTTTTCTTATCACAAATGTCTTTAAAATCTTGGTATTGAGGGGCCAATTTTTCAAGGTTAGTCAATGTCACTCCAATAATAGTTGCTGAGATGTCTCTCTTTTGACAATGTTCAGAGGCAACGGCATGGTTTCGGGCCTGCCAGTCAATAGTGGGGTTGTGAATTAATAGCCATGGTATACCTAAAATAAAAGGAAACGGAGGAGAAGAAATCAGGTTGAAAGATGTCTGGGCTCGATACTTAACTGCAGAGGAACAGTCATGAGTGATTAATCCAGAGTCGAGTAGAGAGCCATCCACTGTCTCCATATGTACTGGGGATGGTTTAGGTATTTGGGTAATGCAATTTTCTTCTGCAAACTTCAAAATCATAAAGTTACCACCAGCCCTGGAATCTAGCATTACTGAGGTGGAGAATAACTGGTCTTTCTCTTTAAGAGTGACGCTTACAGAAAAATGTGGGTGATGACAGACAATCTAATTTTCTCCTTGTGTTATGAAAGACAAGGGTTGTGTAATGGATCCCACTTGTTCCCTAGATGTGGACAATTCTACTTAACCGGCCGTTGCAATGGTTTTTCTTGTTCATTTTCATTTATTTGGACACCTGAGGGCATAGTGATCTGATTGATAGCAATAGAAGCAAATATTCAGTTCACGTCTGCATCTCTTTTCGGCAAAGCTGAGAGCTCCAATCTGCATAGGGTCGGGTTCATAGCTGGCAAACGATTTATGCATTGGTTGACGATCGAACGATCGAAAGTCAACAGATCTTTGTTTCTCAAATTGCATCTCCATAAATCGTCTATCGATCTTAATGCTTAATTTAATAAAAGTCATCAAGACCATTGGGCGTATCTATTTTAGAAAGTTAATCTTTTATATTCTCAGAAAGTAATTTTCTAAAGTCAAAGCACTTTGCACTGTCAGTTACCCATTGGTTTCATGGTTGTCACAAACCCCTCAAAATCTCCTAGAATCTCGTTGTCTTGCTCCAAGTATGGAATAAACAGAGATATAATAAAACCTGTCTTGGATTGTGGGGTTGCCAAAAGATAAGGTAGCAGCTAAAAGTACAGTCGAAATTGATTCAGGAAGCTTTTGGATCTTCATTTAATTCATCAGGCAAGAAGAATCGGTTTGAATCACTGTTAGTAGCTGTCTGTTGGCATTGCTGCTCAAGTTGTGTCTCTTGCATGCTTGTAGGCTTTGAACAACCTCAGTTAGCTAGACAACATGGTCACTCAGAGATTGTGACGGTGCTGCGGTCTACATGTTGTGGCCAGATTATTTTGTTAGGAGAATACCTGTAATGAGTGGAGACCAATGGCCAACAACACCAGAGAAGCTCAGTTCTCAGGTCTGCAAGAGATAGGGAAGTCCAAGTAGCTAGACCCATGATCAGTGTTGGGGTTACAAGCCAAGGTAAGTGCAGGAGAAGCATTTCGTATTTGGGGTCACAAGCCAAGGTCAATGCAGGAGGAGAGTCTTGTAGTCGGGGTCTAAAGCCAAAGTAGTATCCAACAGAAATAGGTGTAGCTCAAGCAGTATCAGATCACAATAATCTGGCGACAGGAAGAGCAGAGACAAGGCTTATATAGGAAGTTCATGGGAGGAGCAAGGAGTTCAAGGTTCAACAGCAATCAAGACATGAAACAGGGTTGTCACATTCGATCAGGCAGGATTGTCCAATAGATCAGGCAGGAAGCTGTCCAGTATCCAAGATAGCTTAGCGTGAAGAATCAATGCCAGACACAGAAGCAGTCCCAGGTTTGAGCCCAGGTCCCTTTTACCTCTAAACTTTTAGAATGTTTATTATACAACAATCTAAGCGCTTACCTTCTTGATCTCTTTTGCTCGCAGCACTCCTTAAGTGCTACCTACAACTCTGTCTCATCTTCTCCACTTCCTTTTTATGTATGAGTCCCCCAAGTGTTCTAAAACGATCTCTACACTTATGACACCCAAAAATATCTCTCTATTCCTTACTTCACCCCATGGATGTCACAAAATTTCCTCAAACTAAATCTTTCTAAAACCAAGCTTGTAATACTGCCCCCTGCCCGTACCTTCCTCCCTGTATTTTCCATAAAGATCAATAACACAACTATCAGCCCCTCTCCTCCCGCCAGGTTACTAGGTGTAATCCTAGACTCAGACCTGCCCTTTCAGCCCCAAATTCAATCCCTGTCAAAGTTTTGGAGAATTCACCTCCATACCATCTCAATAATTTGCCCATTTTTAACTAATGAAACCAGTTCATTCGCTCCCTTGTTATCTCTTGCCTTTATTATTTTTACTACCTTCTCTTAGGCCTACCTCTACGCAGGTTATCCCCCCTTCTCTCTATCATGAATGCTGCTGCCAGACTCATCTACCTTAGCAACCACTCAGTATCTGTCACCCTTCTCTGCAAATTCCTCCACCAGCTTTTGATTGACCAAATTAAATACAAAATGCCAACATACAAAGCCATTCACAACTGTGCCCCAAGCTACATCACCAATCGTGTCTCAAAATATCACCCAAACTGTCCTCTGCTCCTCCTCTCAAGACTTTCTACTCTCCATCTACTCTCTAGCTCTCTTGTCTTCTCCTCCCATGCTCATCTCCAGAGCATCTCCCACACTCTGGGACTCCCTAACTCAATCTCTCAAGCTATCTCCTACTCTGGCCACCTTTAAGTGATCCCAGAAAACTCCTCAAATTCCCAAAATCTCCCCAGGAAAGCCTATCCTAACTCCAACTCAACTTTAATTTCTTCTATCAGCTCATCCCTCACAGCTATTACCATTTGAACCACTTGCCCCACCCTAGTAGATAGTAAGCCCCATTAGCTGGACAGTCTTAACCCCTTGTATTTGATTATATTGTAACTGCTTGTAACTGTATTGTCTCCCTTTATATTTTAAACCACTGGCGCTATATAAATCCTGTATAATAGTAATAATAATAATTACTAATGACAGATGTTTTTTGACACTTTATATTTTTGCAGTTAACGGCTATGTACGGACGGATATGTAGGAATGTACACGCAATAACAGAAAAAATGATTTTAGCCTGCATTCTTCATAAAATTCATGCCAATGCAACTTCTCTGTATATATATATATATATATAAAAAAAAAAACATTGTATCTTACCAAGTTATTATGCAATACAGTTGTTCAGTGAGTGTGCCCCAGAAAACTAAAAAGTATACGGCCTCGAACAAGCCACACTGAATAATGCCCTATACAAGTTATGCATAGATCACAATGTCCTATGATTGAGGACTAAGCTGGGTCCTTAGCAACCAATCAACAGCTGTTTTAGTAAGCATAGCAGCCAAGACAAACAACTAAGCCTTTTCATTTGGCCAGTTTTCTGAAGACATGACCTGGGATAGAAATGAAAGCAGAATGCCAGTGGCCTGTGTTTTGTGTACATTTTGGCAACAGTTCTTCTCACAGTATTTCTAAGCCAAGCTGCATCTCAGCTCCCTCCATGAATTCCACTGCTACAAGACTCCTTCCACTGCTGCCAATCCCACATTGTCCTAGTAAAATCTCATCTTCAAACACTAGCAGGAAAAAAATAATAACCAAGCTAAGAAAATATGGCACAAAACTTTTTTTAAAGGACCACCTGTTGTCTATTATTTTTGCATAGCACTTACTCATAAATCATAACACAAGGTAATTAATCAAGCTGTCAAGTAGAGGGTCAAAGGTTATGTCACAGTGTCAAGAGGTTAGGCCTGGGCTGATGGAGGTCAGGGTCACACTGCATTCCTCATTATCAAGTTGGGATGAGAGATCGGCTCAAGCAAACAAAAGTGAAAGCAGATGGACAAGTGAGTGGATTGAAAGAGGAGAGGGGGGAAAATGCATACAAAAAATTCTGCAGACAAAAAGAAAAAAGAAGAACGTGTCAGCTGCCTTCAAAGAAAAGGGTGAATAGCAGAGGAATACATTGACATGGGCTCAAAAGACATCACATACGACAGGGAAAATATGGTTCTTTCTATGCAAATAACAAGAGACAGGAAAATTTGCTTGGCTGATTTGGAAGGGGGAAAAGTAATACAAGAAATTGCTGTCATTTACTCAGTTTTCCAGCAGAACGAGGCACTTTTACGGAAAACAGCTAAATACCAGGCCCCTTTTAGTTAACACTGTTTGTTACTGCTTATCCAAGAGGCTTTATAACCATTTTCAGAAATTCAAAAGAGCAGGCAATTTCTATAATTACAGAAAATAGGAAAGACATAAATTAAGAATTTGTTTTAATAGGTGAAGTGGTGATTTTGATGATGGCATCAATATACATGAGATAACAGGTCTCCTAGTATTTGCAAAGTTCCACTGGTGAAGTAGTGGGGCAAAGGATACAGCACTGTGATTTTACTACCAGTCATTTATTCAAATACAACATTTACTCAGACCTGTCAGGCCGCGTACACACGATCAGTACATCCGATGAGAACGATCCGAAGCTGACTGATGGTATGATGTGCCTACACACCATCGGTTAAAAAAACAATTGTGTTAGAATGCGATAACGTTTACGTGTTTTAACACGACGTGCTGAAAAAAACGAAGTTCAATGCTTCCAAGCATGCGTCGACTTGATTCTGAGCTTGCGTGGCCTTTTAACCGATGCTTTTGCATACTAACGATCGGTTTTGACCCATCGGTCAGGCGTCCATCGGTTAGCGCCGTTAGCGGCCGAATCCCGTGGAAAATCCGCCAGTATAGCACCGCTATTTTTAGCTGCGCTATACCGCCATCGCGGCTCCTGCCCCAGTTTGAAAGGGGCGTTAGGCTTGGTTCACGTCTATGCTTATTTCATCCGATGCATTTTTTGGAACGGCTCATCGTCTTTTTAAAAAGCAAAATGGTGTGTTTTTGGTTCAATAGGCTTCAATTGAGAAGCTGCAGAAAAGCATGTAGGGCATTTTTGCCGCAATTTGCATTTTTTAATACACACAGCAATAAATTGGCCAAAAAAAAAAAATGAAAAAGCACTACACAAACAGATCAAAAAGGAATGCGTCAGCTATGAGGACCCCAAGGCGTCAGACCAGCTAGTGGATCTGGCAAAGATATATACTGCAGCTGAGGACTTACCGAATGCATTCGTGCCCCACCTCAATATCTCACATGGTGAAAAATAACCTGGGAGAATCCAGTAAGACTGTTCCAGGGTTTAAAACTGGGTTCACACTTATGCAAATTGGATGTGATTTCTGCATCCAATTCGCATGACAGGAGACTGTGACCGGCTCTCAAATGAGCCGATTCACACACTTTCGAGGCGGCCACGGTCCGCGCTGGAAAAGGGTCCTGTGCATCGTTGGCTCGATTTCGGGTCCAAATTCAGGGAACAATTCCGACCCGATTCGCACCGGACCCTCTGCTGCAAGCTGCTAGTGCCAACGGAGCCTAAGGGCTTGGGGAAAATTAGCAAGATTGTTACTACAGATGAGACTGTGGGCTAAGGCCTTCCATGTAACAGAAAGTCTCCCTGTAGCCGCATATCTAAACAATCCCATCGACTGGGAAATTGTGGCAACCTCAGCCTGGGCTCCAACCAGGCCATTCCCCCGGAAGCACCTGAAGGCGCTTCCAGCTTCACCTGGTGTTTCTTCCAGGTTTGAGGACTCTGACTGTGTGCGTGGCTGGAGCCGCGATGACGCATGAACCACGTTTTGACATAAGGTTATTTCGCTAACCATGCAAAGTTTCACCCTAGCAGGGCGCGGCCTGACGTAGCATGTGAGCGGACGTCTTTCTTAGCAGCTCCGAGATTCCTCTGTGCAATCCTCCTAGCCCGCCTCTCCAAACCGGCTAAAAACCTCACAGCTCCCTCAGGGAAGACCCTGGGCTAATTTTCCAGGGACTCTGGTGGATAGGAAAGTGATAAGGGAGAAATCAGCCCGCGGTCAGGATGAGTATTGGCACGCGCTCCTGCCAAGATGGCCGCCACGCCACTCTCCTCTCTGGCATCCACCCCGGAGCTTTTTGCAGATGACCCCGAGCCATCTCTGCCACCCTCTGTGTATGTGTGCTTTGGGCCTTGCCTCCACCCCCACATATACCTTGCCTAGGTTAACGTTGATTCATAATTTGCTATTGTTTTTCTTAATTTTTACTACTTTACCATGTCTAGGGTCAGGTGCATCTCCTGGAATGTCCGGAGATTAAACTGCAATTTAAGAGGGCCCCTCTGTTTGATTTCCCTAAGGTGCACAATCCTCATTTATTGTGCTTACAGGAAACGCACCTTGGGAATACACGTGCTAATCTCAGACGTACTGTACTCTTTCCAGGCTGGACTATGCTCTGGGGACTGGCTGTCTCCAGTATACAGGCAGTATCTCACTTACCTCAGACGCTATCTGATCATTCAGCCCTATCTGTAGATATGCTATTGGGACATACAGGGAGTGCAGAATTATTAGGCAAGTTGTATTTTTGAGGATTAATTTTATTATTGAACAACCACCATGTTCTCAATGAACCCAAAAAACTCATTAATATCAAAGCTGAATATTTTTGGAAGTAGTTTTTAGTTTTAGCTATTTTAGGGGGATATCTGTGTGTGCAGGTGACTATTACTGTGCATAATTATTAGGCAACTTAACAAAAAACAAATATATACCCATTTCAATTATTTATTTTTACCAGTGAAACCAATATAACATCTCAACATTCACAAATATACATTTCTGACATTCAAAAACAAAACAAAAACAAATCGGTGACCAATATAGCCACCTTTCTTTGCAAGGACACTCAAAAGCCTGCCATCCATGGATTCTGTCAGTGTTTTGATCTGTTCACCATCAACATTGCGTGCAGCAGCAACCACAGCCTCCCAGACACTGTTCAGAGAGGTGTACTGTTTTCCCTCCTTGTAAATCTCACATTTGATGATGGACCACAGATTCTCAATGGGGTTCAGATCAGGTGAACAAGGAGGCCATGTCATTAGTTTTTCTTCTTTTATACCCTTTCTTGCCAGCCACGCTGTGGAGTACTTGGACGCGTGTGATGGAGCATTGTCCTGCATGAAAATCATGTTTTTCTTGAAGGATGCAGACTTTTTCCTGTACCACTGCTTGAAGAAGGTGTCTTCCAGAAACTGGCAGTAGGACTGGGAGTTGAGCTTGACTCCATCCTCAACCCGAAAAGGCCCCACAAGCTCATCTTTGATGATACCAGCCCAAACCAGTACTCCACCTCCACCTTGCTGGCGTCTGAGTCGGACTGGAGCTCTCTGCCCTTTACCAATCCAGCCACGGGCCCATCCATCTGGCCCATCAAGACTCGCTCTCATTTCATCAGTCCATAAAACCTTAGAAAAATCAGTCTTGAGATATTTCTTGGCCCAGTCTTGACGTTTCAGCTTGTGTGTCTTGTCCAGTGGTGGCCGCCTTTCAGCCTTTCTTACCTTGGCCATGTCTTTGAGTATTGCACACCTTGTGCTTTTGGGCACTTCAGTGATGTTGCAGCTCTGAAATATGGCCAAACTGGTGGCAAGTGGCATTTTGGCAGCTGCACGCTTGACTTTTCTCAGTTCATGGGCAGTTATTTTGCGCCTTGGTTTTTCCACACGCTTCTTGCGACCCTGTTGACTATTTTGAATGAAACGCTTGATTGTTCGATGATCACGCTTCAGAAGCTTTGCAATTTTAAGAGTGCTGCATCCCTCTGCAAGATATCTCACTATTTTTGACTTTTCTGAGCCTGTCAAGTCCTTCTTTTGACCCATTTTGCCAAAGGAAAGGAAGTTGACCAATAATTATGCACACCTGATATAGGGTGTTGATGTCATTAGACCACACCCCTTCTCATTACAGAGATGCACATCACCTAATATGCTTAATTGGTAGTAGGCTTTCGAGCTTGGAGTAAGACAACATGCATAAAGAGGATGATGTGGTCAAAATACTCATTTGCCTAATAATTCTGCACTCCCTGTAGACCCTCCTTTTGGTTGTGGCGGCTCAGTCCTCTCTGGGTCTCCACCTCTAAATTTCGGGAGCCGATATGGCAGGATATAAATGCCGGATCTGCCTTTAAGGTGCGGGTTCGTACATTTCCAACATTGCCCAGCAACGAAAGTCCTCTCAGGCTGCACTTCTGGCCTTGAAGTCCTCCCTGGAGAATGCCAAAAGCCAATATTCTGCACTTCCCACCCCGGACTCCCCTGGGGTCCTGGTGGGGGTGCATAGGGCTCTGAACCACCATAGGGTGGAGGTGACACAGAAACAGCAACTGTATTTATCGGCCAGGTTCCATGAACACAGTGGCAAGAATGGTAAGATGTTGGCCTATCTCTCTCGCACGGACTATGTGGATAGGACTATACCACATATTCAGTTGCCAGATGGCTCTGTCACATCTGATCCTCTGATTATAAACCAGACGTTTTACACCCCCCGGCCGAGCTCGAGACGCTGGGATTCTTTGAAGCTCTCCAATCCCCTGTCCTGGAGAAGTCACTTAACCTAATCCTAGTTAGCCCCTTGACAGTGGAAGAGGTTACTGAGGCCATTTGCGCACTCCCCCCTAATAAAGCCCCAGGTTTGGATGGTTTGCCTGCAGAATGGTACAAAAATTATGCTGAGGAACGGTCACAGAAACTACACTCTTTTTTCGGGCGGGCACTGCAGGAGGGTGAGCTCCCCTCCATGTGTGAAGCCCTGATTGTAGTGCTCCCTAAACCTGACAAAGATTAACTGTTCTGTGGGTCTTACCATCCAATCTCAATACTGAGTAGCGATGTTAAGGTGCTTGCGAAAATTCTAGCCTCAAGATTACAAAAAGTAATTCTCCATCTTATTCACAAGGACCAGGCGGGGTTTATGCCTGGGAAGAGTACGTATAACAACATTTGTTGGCTTTATCTGCACATTCATAGGGCTGCCACCGACACAAAAAAAATGGCCTGGTGCTATCTTTGGATGTGCTTAAGGCCTTTGATACTGTTAATTTGGTCATTCCTTTGGGAAACCATGTATCGTATGGGGTTCAGCTCTCAATTCATTCAGTGGGTCAGTTTACTTTATACCAACCCTAGGGCTAGGATAAGCACTAATAGGGATGTCTGTGATGTTTTTACTTTGTAGAGGGGAACCAGGCAGGGCTGCCTGCTCTCGCAGCTTCTATTCGCTCTGGCCATTGATCCTCTGGCTCTGGCGGTGCGACAGACGGTGAGTGGCATCTGTTATGGGGCCCTCTCTGAAAATATTTACCTTTATGTAGATGATGCCTTAATTTACCTGGATGGTTCTGAGCAGTCTTTTGTCTCCCTAATGGGGGTTGTGAAGGAGTTTGGGAAGGTCTCCGGGTAACAAGTAGGATGGGACAAATCAGTGGCATTCCCTATAGGCCCTACGCTTGACTATACCTACCTCTCTACATCTAAATTGTCTATCCAACACACATTTAAGTATTTGGGGATATACATTAATGCAGACCTGTCTGCTTTTGAAACTCTCAATGTTACCCCAATTATAACACTTATGGAGACCAGGCCGCGTACTTGGGCCTCTTTACCACTTAATTTAATTGGTAGCATAAATATTTTTAAGATGATGTACTTACACACATTTTTATATGTTTTTCGCGCATCCCCTATTTAAAAAAAACAAAACTTTTTAACAAAATTAACTCGCTCCTCTCCACGTTTTTCTGACAGGGGTCGAACCCACAAATTGCTAGGGCCTCTCTTCAGGCTGCTAAACTGGATGGGGGACTAGCCTGTCCTATTCCGAGACATTATTTTATAGCGTCTCAGCTTACGTATGTCTATGACTGGTTCCTGGAGGCCTCCTCGTCCTGCTCCTCCGCTCTATTGACTGCTCTGGTAGGCTCTAGAGAATCGCTAGTTGATGACCTACACAGGTCTGTACCCAGTCGCTGCTCCCGTAGCTCCCCAATAGATATCAGTTGGTTAGCCTGGCATTAAGGGGTAACAGGGTGTGCACAAATTCGGACATCTTTGTTAACAATAAATTTATCTCCTTTGAGGACCTAAAGTTACGGTGAGGGGTGACGGATACATTTTTATACAAGTATCTATTACTACGCCATGCAGCATGGGCACAATTTGAGGGTCTGACCCAGGAGCTCACTGAATCACCTCTGGAAGGTGCTCATGTCGTACCTGGATATTGGGAAACTGGTTACGACAGTTTATTCTCGCCTGCAGTCGACTGGGGTCAAATCCTTCCAGATTGCTCAGCGAAAATGGGAGGTGGACATTCCAGGGCTGTCCGAGGAGGGGTGGGGGGAGGCTTGGATGAATGCGTGTGAGTGTGTGTGTGGTCAGTATGAGTGTAACTGTTAGATACTTCTACTGTTAATTATGCAATGACAAACTGTGTGGGGCCCAGGGTGGTCCACGTTGAATACCCTGTCCCACTTGTTGTTTTGGATTATCTCAGTTGAGGATCCAGGGTAAATATTGCTCTTAGGATAATGTAAAAAATCTGTTGTGATACTCTTAAATATGCACTACTCTATGCACGAGATCTAACTGTTTACGTGCCTCTATGATAAGTGTACCTGCAGAAAATAAAGGGCCAGATTCAGGTAGAGTTGCGCTGGAGTATTTCGATATGCGCCGCGTAACTGTGAATATGCGCCGTTGTTTCTATGTGGCCGTACCCACCAAACTAGATGCGACAGAAAACGGGCCATTTCCGATCGGCTTAACTTTCCGACGCCAGAGTCTCGTCAGCGCATATTTTCGCTCGTCGCATCCGTCGCGCCTATTGATTTCCCCTGCAAATATGCAAATGAGGGAGATTTCCCGATTCGCGAACGGATTAGCACCATACGCTGGCTACATGCGCCGCGCGTATCTCGTCCGTCCGGCGCAAAGTTATTTCTACAAATAGCTGCTTTATCTTTACTCCAGACGGCCACAGGTCAGCAGGAGAGCAGCTACAGCAGCAGCGTTACCGACGAAACTAGCAAGCTGAACAACCACACGTGCAAGAACAACACCGCTGTGTGCCAACATGCCAGGGGCAGTCGCGGTCCTAGCACTAGTACTGGGTCCCCCGGTACGGAGGAGGCGGGCACGTGAGAGGATATACCGCACGCGCATGAGCCTCTTTGGCATGGGGGATGAGGAGGTGTATCGCCTCTTCAGATTCAGCCCAGATGCATAACTTGAACTAACCACAACCCTGCAGGGTGACATCACCAGCAAGACACACCGCTCACAAGCAGTGCAGCCACTGGTGAAGGTCCTGGCAACACTTAATTTCCTTGCAAGTGGATCATTCCAGCGTACAAGTGGAGTGGTGGCTGGGATGTCACAGTCCTCCATGAGCAGATGTGTGCACCAGGTTGTCCCTGCAATCCTCAGACGCATGTCCAACCAGTTCATCAGACCCACCACTGAGGAGCTGCGGCTGAAGGCAATGACAGATTTCTACAGCATTGCCAGATTCCCACGCACTGTGGGGGCCATTGATTGCACACATGTGGCCCTTCAGCCCCCCAGTGCCACAGAGCACATATACCGCAATCGGAAGCATTGGCACACCATCAACGTACAGGTGATAGCTGATGCCCAACGCCTCATATGGCACGTCCGTGCCAAACACCCCGGATCCAGCCATGACAGCTTCATATACCGTCAGAGCCCCATCCCAGCAGAATTCGAGCAGAACATGTATGGGGACAGCTGGCTGGTTGGTGAGTGACATGAGTGGCAGGCATGACTATCCCCTCCCATGATGCACACATCACAAGGGGCACATGCATGACTAACATCCTCCTGTCTTTTCCCTTCCAGGTGACTCTGCATATGCACTGGGACCCCATCTAATGACTCCTTTCCGGAAACCCCCAAACCAGAGGAGAGAGAAGATACAATGCGGCACATACCAAAACCCGTGCAGTGGTGGAGCAAACATTTGGGCTCCTGAAGTCCCGTTTCCGCTGCCTGGATAAGTCCGGGGGGGCCTTATTGTATTCCCCTACCTTTGTGTATCAGATCATCGGTGCATGTTGCATTCTGCACAACTTTGTCATGAGAAAAGGCCTGCAGATTGACATGCGTGATGACCTGACCCCCGACCCACACAGTCCCCACCTGCCAGAGGAGAACCAGTCTGCTGATGGAAGAGCAGTCAGGAGGGTCCTCGCCGTAGGCATCTTTGGACACTAAACCAAAACATTAATCACACGGACAATGCATGCATGCACACCACTGATGTCCCTAGATCACACACACCACATCCACATCACATTGGATTAGACCAAGTCCAGCATGTAGGACTTGGGAACAGCAACGCCAGCGTCAAGGCCCCAATGATGTCGCTGTCCATTCATACACCTTTCACACGTCATTCATACAGCCGTGGGGTTAACTTCACCACCACCGCCGAGGGCGACACCCCTTACTGGCAGGAGTGCCACCCCCTCACATTCACACACCATTCACACTGCAACGTGTGCAGTATCAAAAAAAAAAATCTCATATCCAGAGCATAATCACAAAATAAAAATCTCATATCCTGAGCATTCCAAAAAAAGAAAATAAAAATCTCATAACCTGAGCATACAAAAAAAAAAAAAAAATCATCAGGGATGCCGGGGGCTCCTTCTGGTGGCCCCTCAGCTGCCTGGATGGAGTGGGTGGGGGTGGGGGAGCATCTGGAGGTGGCTGATCCCCGGGTGGGCCACTCCTGGCAGGTGTGGCCTGCATGCCCTCCAAGGCCACGGCAATCCGGCCGAGGTACGAATTGGTCTGGGCCTGCACCCTGAGCTGCTGGGCCTGCATCCTGAGCTGCCAGGTGACCTGGTAATGCTGGGTCCGCCGACTCTGCCTCCCCTGGTCCCGGATGGCAGCAGTGTTGGCCTGGACGGCTGCAGTGAGGTGCCTTATATCTCCCTGCACCTCCCCCAGACTGGTCACCACTGCAGCGCAGTTGCAGCTCACATCCTGCACTGCAGAAGATATCTGGGCCACGGCGCACAGGCTGTCAGCCACTCTGTCCAGGTGCCCCCATTTGATGGGTCTGCCTGGCGTGATCCCTCGCCACCTGGTCCTGGACCAGATCAGACACCCCCCTGGTCTTACGGGTGGCCTTCCTGGGGCCAGTAGATGGTTGTCCCCGGGGGGATGGAGTCGCCCTTGAGGGGCTTCCTATGATGGGGGAGGGGATCTGAGAGGGCCCTGCAGAAGAGGAGGACTCGTCCAAATATAAAATTATGTCCTGCTCTGCCCCAACAGGCTCCTCCTCAACGACCTCTGCAGGTGAGGTGTGGGCACTCTCCTCCTCCACCTCGGTGTCTTCACCACCCAGGGGCACGGGCACTGGATGCCGTTGGGGGGATGGGGTGGACTGGCCGCCGACAGATGATGTCCCAGCTCCGTCATCTGTGGATGACACAAAGCAGACACATGTTGGTGGTCCCACACACTTGGCACATGTACCCTCCCCCCCCCCACATGCAACACACCAAATAGGGGTTAAAAAACACTTACCTGTCCTGGAGCCTTCCTCTATGGAGTCATATCCAGGGACCCCCTCCAACTGCTCCCTCTCCAGGCAGCGGGCGACCACCTCCTCCTCTGTGGTCAGGCTGACCGCACATGGGGGTCCACCACCCGTGCCACTCTCATGCCTCCTAATGGTGGCCACCTTGCCCCGAACCTTGCGCCGTAGATCGTTGATCTTCTTGGCAATATCGCCAGCAGTCCGGGAGGAGTACCCCAAAATATTAACCCTGGCAGCAATGCTTGCCAGGATGGCCTGCTTCCTCTCCCGGGTGGTCTTTCGGCTTTTCCTGCCATGGAGGACATCGTTGTGGGTCTCCATAGCCAAAATAACAATAGAGACCTCTTGAGGATTGAAATTGAGGTTCCTCCTCTCTTTGGGGGTAGCGGGAGCAGCCATAACAGAACAAAAGTAACATCCCTGGGGTGGGGGGAAACGGAAATACTTTTGCGCCGGAATGGCGCTTCCGCTGGCGCTTTTATAGGCGCAACGGAACACATTGCGCTGACGTTTCCCGTGAAGTGGTGCCGACGGAAGTTGTGAGCATGAGCACAAGGGGGCGAGTGGAGCCTCACTCACTGCGCATGCTCCGTGGTTGATGCGCTGAACATAAGCCTCTGCGCTGGGCTCCGCCCATCATTTACATATGATCACACCCACTTCCACTTGCATCGGGTTACGCCAGCGCATTTTCGTTACTCCGGCGCAAGTTTAGGAGCAAGTGCTATGTGAATAACAGTACTTGCGCCGAAAGTGTCGGCGGAGTAACGTAAATGAGAAACGTTACTCCAAAGTAAAGATGCTCCAATCTACCTGAATCTGGCCCAAAGTGTTTAAAAAAAGTTTCACCCTAGCACTATTGAGGTTATTTGTATACATGGTGACTATCAGCTGTGTGACAAATTTCTTGGGTGTGGTACCCTAACTGCTTCCTAAAGCTATAGTGGGGAGAGATCTTCCCTATTTTTGTGGGAAAACAAAATGGAGTCAGGAGTACATTGCTCACACTGCAGGGGAAAAATCCAAACTCGCTCCAAATCCTTCTGACTGCAAAATAGAAGGGGAAACTGTTGATGTGTCCATGGAAGGGGTAGATCCTTTTTCTTTCTCTGTAATGGCTGGGGAACAGGAGAATCCAACCCCAAACTTCAGAGTTATTAACAGGAAATTATCCCTAATGCCTCATACACACGACCAGCTTTCCCATTGGGAAAACTGCCATGACAGCTTTTGGCTGGGTAAACTGGCAGTGTGTATGCTCCATGGCAGTTTTCCCGACAGGAAAACTGCCAGGAATCCCAGCGGGGAAAAACAACAACATGTTTTCTTTTTTCCTGCCGGGATTCCAGGGAAATTCCTATGGGAAACACTGCGGTGGAGCATACACATGACTTGGATTCCTGGCCAAAGCTTTCATGGCAGTCTTCCTGCCAGGAAGACCGGCCGTGTGAAGGAGGAAAAAAGCTGTCGAGCAGGTTCTCAGCTTTCCCCTCGGTTTTCCCGGCTGACTTTTTACTGCCGGGAAAACTGATCGTGTGTACGGGGCATGACTCTAATAATGACAATAGAAAGAATGAGGTGCCTAACTTAGAAGTCAGAAAACAGACAGAAAACATTAAAATGATAGACGGGAACCGATTAAACCTTATTTTGGGGTGTCTTTTACCTACATGGCTCTAAAAAACAATTTGCCGTTTCAAGTGATAAAGCAAGGGGAGGAGGTGGTAGAACAGCTGGTAGTACCGAAACCATATCGTCAGATGGTATTCGATTTAGCCTATTGTCATATTTTGGGTGGACACCTGGATATAGACATAACTAAAAAGAGAATTGTGGCCTGGTCTAGATGTCGATGTCAAAGAATATTTTGCTCATGCCCAGAGTGTCAGTATTCTGCACCATTGTCCCATTTTTGCAGTCTGCTGCTACCTTTGCTGATTATTGAAGTGCCTTTTGAAAGAACTGGCATGGTCTTATGGGACCAGTGATAAAATCTGCCTGAGGCCCTCAACATACACTGGTAATCCTTGCCTGTACCATGTGTTACACAGTATCCTGAAGCTATTCCTTTGCGTAATACATCAGTTAAGGCTATTGCCAAAAAATTCTGCCTACCACCCCCAAATGAATGGGCTGATGGAGAGATTTAATAAGACATGTTAAAAAGTGGTGGACAAAGATGGGAGAAACTGGAATTTTTTACCATATCTCATAGTTCAACAGGTAGAAGAAAAACAGCAAATTCAGAATGTCAGTCTCTTAAAACCTTGGAAGGACAGAGACTTTTCTGCTATCAGTGGCCCAAAATAATGAAATAAAAGTTTGTAAGAAAGAATACTTTTTTTTTTCTCTGGGATACCTGGACTGACCACAGTTATACAACAGGACATAATTACAGAGCTTGGAGTTTGTGTAACTGCAAAGCCGTATAGAATATTCAAAGCCAGGAAGGAACAAGTTGCAAACGAAGAACATGTTAGTATGTTGGGAGTAATAGAGGAGTCCCACAGGGATTGGTCAAGGTCAATAGTGTTGGTCCCAAAGGCCAGTCAGAACCATAATATTTTTGTAATGATTTCAGAAAGTTAAATACCGTGTCCAAATGTGATACTTTTTCAACGCCTCAGGTAGACGAGCTTATTGACAGATTGCCCAGTACAAAGCTGTCATGTCAGTTTTCCTGTCAGAAAAACCAGCCATGTGTACACGGGAAAAGCAACCGAGCAGGTTCTCGGTTTTCCCAGCAGACTTTTGACCGCCGGGAAAACCGATAGTGTGTACGAGGCATTAGACATCAATTTGACTTCAAGTCATTCTGTAATTTAATTACTTCTTTGTTTTAGCACTCTGCCTTCAAGAATCATCCAACTTATGTAAAGCATTGTGTAGCGAAAAACTACTTTGACATTCTCTTGCAAAATTTCCATGTGAGCATAACCACTTCCTGACGGCCGTACGACTTTTTACGGCCGCAGGGTGGTTCTACTTCTCTGATCCGCCGTTTTTTGACGGCGTGCGCTCCTCCAGGCCAATGGGGGCACGCGTGCCCGCCGCAACGCTGAGATGCCGATGCGCGTGCCTGGTGGCCGCGATGTCCCCCAGGCACTCGCGATCGGTGGTTACAGGACAAGGATGTGGATCTGTGTGTGTAAACACACAGATCCATGTCCTGTCAGGGGAGAGAGGAGACTGATCTGTGTCCCTTGTACATAGGGACAAAGATCGGTCACCTCCCCCAGTCACCCCCCTCCCCCCACAGTTAGAACACAATACAGGGTACACATTTAACCCCTTCCTCACCCCCTAGTGTTAACCCCTTCAATGCAAGTCACATTTATACAGTAATTAGTGCATATTTATAGCACTGATCGCTGTATAAATGCGAATGGCGCCAAAAATGTGTCAAAAAGTGTCCGATGTGTTCGCCATGATGTCGCAGTCACAATAAAAATCGCAGATCGCCGCCATTACTAGTAAAAAAATAATAATAATAATAATTCTGTCCCCTATTTTGTAAGCGCTATAACTTTTGCGCAAACCAGTTGCTTATTGCGATTTTTTTCCCAAAAAAATATGTAGGAGAATACGTATCGGCCTAGACTGAGAAAAAAAAATGTTTTTTTAAAAAAATTGGGCTTTTTATTATAGAAACAAGTAAAAAATATTGTTTATTTTTTTTCAAAATTGTCGCTCTTTTTTTGTTTAATAGCGCAAAAAATAAAAACCGCAGGGGTGATCAAATACCACTAAAAGAAAGCTCTATTTGTGTGGATAAAAATAGGTCAATGTTGTTTGGGAGCCACGTCGCACGACCGCGCAATTGTCAGTTAAAGCAACGCAGTGCCGGAAGCTGAAATTTCACCTGGTCAGGAAGGGGGTATACCTGCCCAGTAAGCAAGTGGTTAAGGACATTTGTTTCTTCTTTAGCAATCCTTTCCCTATGCCTCTGTTTATATTCTTGCAACGATTCTTTATAGACACAGTGCCTTGAAAAAGTATTCATACCCTTATAAATTTTCCACATTTGTTAATGTTACAACCAAAAACGTAAATGTATTTTATTGGGGTTTTATATGATAGACCAACACAAAGTGGCACATAATTATGAAGTGGAAGGAAAATTATAAATAGTTTTCAAAAATTCTTACAAATAAATATGTGAAAAGTGTGGCGTGCATTTATATTTAGCCCCCCAAGTCAATACTTTGTAGAACCACCTTTCACCAAAATTACAGCTGCAAGTAATTTTGGGTGTGTCTCTACCAGCTTTACACATTTTTGCTTATTCTTCTTTGCAAAATAGCTCAAGCTCTGTCAGATTGGATGAAGAGCATCTGTGAACAGAAATTTTCAAGTCTTCCCACAGATTCTCAATTGATTTAGGTTTCGACTTTGACTGGGTAATTCTAACACATGATTATGCTTTGATCTAAACCATTCCAGTGTAGCTCTGGCTGTATGTTTAGGGTTGTTGTCCTGCTGGAAGGTGAACCTCCACCCCAGTCTTAAGTCTTTTGCAGACTCTAAGCAGTTTTCTTCTGAGGCCGCGTACACACGGCAGAGAACCTCGACGGGCAGAACACATCGTTCCGCCCGTCGAGGTTCTCTGCCGGCCGTCGAAATCGGCGACCCGCCCGTCGGGAATGGCAACCAGCCATTCATCCAGGCGGGCCGTCGAGCAAATAGAGAGCGTGCTCTCTATTTCTGCTCTACAGGATTCCCGACGGGATGCTCGCGAGAACCTCGGTCGTGTGTACGCCGCCTAAGATTGCCCTGTATTTGGCTCTATCCATTCTCCCATCAACCCTGACCAGCTTCCCTGTTCCTGCTGAAGAAAAGCATCTCCATAACATGCTGCTGCCACCACCATGTTTCACAGTGGTGATGTTGTGTTCAGGGTGATGTGCAGTATTTTTTTTTCTGCCAAACATAGCATTTTGCTTTAAGGCCAAAAAATTACATTTTGGTCTCATCTGACCAGAGCACCTTCTTCCACATCTTTGCTATGTCCTCCCATATGGCTTCTCAAAAACTGCAAACAGGACTTCTTATGGCTTTCTTTCAACAATGGCTTTCTACTTGCCACTCTTCTGTAAGGCCGCGTAAACAAGACCAAATATATATGTTCAAATCGGTCTGGCAGACCGATTTGAACAGATTTGTCTGCTGGGATGTATTGGTTTGATCGTGTACACACGATCAAACCAAAATCCCCGCCGGCAGACAGCACGGTGACGTGGCGGTGACGTTGACGCCGCCACGTCACCGCACCAGGAAGTAAAACACTTCCGCGCATGCGTCGAATCCATTTGACGCATGTGCGAGCAGATATGTCTGCTGGTTAGCGTACGAACCAGCAGACATGTCGGAGGGACGGATTCCCAGCAGACAGATTTTAAAGCATGCTTTAAAATCTGTCGGCTGGCCAAATCTGTCTGTCCGCCCGTACACACGATCGAATCTGTCTGCTGAAACGGTCTGGCAGACCGTTTCCAGCAGACAGATTTGATCGTGTGTACGCCGCCTAAAGGTCATATTTGTGGAGTGCACGACTAATAGTTGTCCTGTGGAGAGATTCTCCCACCTGAGCTGTGGATCTTTGCAGCTTCTCCAGAGTTACCATGGGCCTCTTGGCTGCTCCTCTGATTAATGCTCTCCTTGCCCGGCCTGTCAATTTAGGTGGACGGCCATGTCTTGATAGGATTGGAGTTGTGCCACACTCTTTACATTTTTGGATGATAGATTGAACAGTGCTCTGTGAGATGTTCAAAGCCAGTGATATTTTTTTTTATACCCTAAACCTGCTTTATACATCTCCACAACTTTACTCCTGACCTGTCTGGTGTGTTCCTTTGCCTTCATGATGCAGTTTGTTCACTAAGATTCTCTAACAAACCTCTGAGGGCTTCACATAGATTCATTTACACACAGGTTGTCTCTATTTACTAATTAGGTGACTTCTGAAGGCAATTGGTTCCACTAGATTTTAGTTGGAGGTATCAGAGTAAAGGGGGCTGAATACAAATGTATGCCATGATTTGTCAGATATTTGTAAAAAAAAATGAAAACCCATTTATCATTTTCCTTCCACTCCACAATGATGTGTCATGTTGGTCTATCACATAAAATCCCAATAAAATACATTTATGTTTTTGGTTGTAACACGTGTAACAAACTGTGGAAAATTTCAAGGCTATGAATACTTTAACCATTTTGCGACAAAAGGCCATCATAGGACGTTCTGGGCTTTGTGGTGGTCTATCTGAATGATGCCTGCAGCTACAGGCATCATTCAGATATCGTTTTTTAGAGCCGGCGATTCTGTGCACTGCAAGAATGATCAAAGCGAATGTTCCGCCACTTGATCGTTCTTACAGTCGGCGAGAGGACGCCCCCCTCCCGACGCCCTCCAGTGCTTCTACCGACTCACCGCTGCGATCGGTGAGTGGGAGAACACCATAGAGGGTTCCTACCATAGAGATTTCCGGCAGACCAGATGGTTATGACATCACGCCCGGCCTCTGCATTCAGAAGCTGTGATATTTTTTTTTTTTTTAGGCTTTCCAGCCTAGAGGTGAGATGGGGTATTTTTTTACCCCATATCTCACTGTAAAGAGGTCCTGTCATGTCATATTCATATTACAAGGGATGTTTACATTCCTTGTAATAGGAAAAAAAGTGAATAAGAGTGTAAAAATAAAAAATAAATGTAAGCAAAATTGTCCCTGTGTGCTCGCATACATAAGTCCCGCCCACATATGAAAACGATGTTCAAACCAAACATGTGAGGTGTCGCCGCGAACGTTAGGAGAGAGCAATAATTCACATAGACACACTCCTAAATCTTGTGGACAGTCTTCCCAGAAGAGTTGAAGCCATTATATCTGTAAAAGGTGGGCCAACTCAATATTGTACCCTACGGACAAAGACTGGGATTCCATTAAAGTTCATGTGCCTATATTTCTGGCACTATATATATATATATATATTTTTTTTTTCCAGAAAACTGACCTTTGCTTGCAGGGGTTGTTCTTCAAACACATAGGGCCAGATTCAGGTAGAGTTAGGCTGGAGTATCAGTGATACTCCAGCCTAACTCTCACTTTGAGCCGGTGTTTCTGTTTTCTGTAAGCAGAAAACAAGAAACGCCGGGTTGGAGTTCCTATACGAGCGTAATTGTATTTCGCCGTCGTATCGGAACTGCAATTTTAAAAATGGCTCTCGGGGCGTTCCCGCTGATTAACGCCGAGAATATGCTAATCAGCGAGAATCGGCAATTCACGATCGTATTCGGGCCCGACGCAGTGACTTTCCGACGTTTCCGTAAGAGATACGCGGCGTAAAGAAAAAACAGCCCCCTAGTGGAGTATCCTATGTTAAGTATGGCCGTCGTCATCGCGTCGAATTTAAAAATGTTCGCGTCGTTTGCTTTGTGAATAACAGTACTTGCTCCTAAAGTTTCGGCGGAGTAACGTAAATGAGAAACGTTACTCTAAAACAAATATTCGCCCATCTACCTGAATCTGGCCCATAAAATGCACATTCACACACTCAGAAGTTGAACTTGTTGGAGCTGTGTCTCTTGTCAACCCCATTTACTGTGCAACCACCTATGGTGTACAATGTACATGTACACAAAATGAGAATCTGGAACAACAGTTTTCTTCAGAATTAAAATCATTAAAAAATAATTGTTTGTGTTTTTATATATGCAGGCTTAAAAAAGCACAATTTCCCCTAGGACCACACTCGCATTATAAATATTAGATCAATATATGGGTCTGAATTAGATGCAGAATGCTGTGCAAAATTACCTGTCACTACTTCTTCAAAATCTTTGTTAATCTCATTTTGAATGTTTGCAGCTTTATCAACACATGCATCAATGTCAGTTTCTTGGTTACTGAACCGCTGTACTTGGAAGAAGATATAATTAAAATGTTTTGGCACAGAAAAGGTGAAATTGTATCTTTCTTCATTCCCTAGGGAATCTGTAAAACATGTTAGATATAATTACAAACACACAACCTTATCTAGAGCTTTGACACCTTAGGTCAACCAAGTGCTATTTATTTCAAAACATTCACTTTACACTTGCCCGATGCTGTCAACTGTCGTGTTAACAACTTTTAATGGGTATTTTAGCAAAAGGTTTTAAGAACATTATCATGCTTTCAGGTAGGGTAATGAATTCTCTACTCAAAACACTTTACATGCTCATAAATGATGCAGCACAACTTCTATCTAGTGCAGGCTTGAGAGCCACAAAAGTGGATGTGCTTAAATATTGTTATAGTTTAAAGTGGAACTCCAGCCAAAACTCTTTTCTTGTTTTAGGCAGAGTGAGAAAGGGTGAGAACAGTCTCACCTGTTTATGTCGGTTTCTGCCTCTGGTGCTTAGTGTTCCTTTTTATTATTTCTATCTCCCCTAATCACCATGTGTGTCTAAATTTTCACTGAAGGGTATTGCATAAGGCATTGAAAGATAGGACTAATGGGGTTTATTAACTAAAGCTGGAGAGTGTAAAATCAGACTCCCTTCTGCATGGAAACCAATCAGCTTACAAGTTTTATTGCCAAAGCTTAATTGAACAAGCTGGGGTTAGAAGTTGATTGGTTTCTATGCAGAAGTGAGCCTGATTTTGCACTCTCCAGCTTTAGGAAGTAAACATCAAGCCAGTTGGTTAAAATGGTGCTTTTTGCAAGACAAACAAGACCAAATTGTTTTTAAAGGGGTAGTTCCCCCAAAAACCTTTTTTTTAACATTTATTCAGGCTCGTTATGTCAAGGGGAATCAGGTTTTTTTTTTTTAGAAATGAAGCAGTACTTACCGTTTTAGAGATGCATCGTCTCCGACGCTTCCGGGTATGGGCTCCGACTATAGGCGTGCCTATTTGATTGACAGGCTTCCGAGGTCGCATACATCGCGTCACGATTTTCCGAAAGTAGCCGAACGACGGTGCGCAGGCGCAGTATAGAGCCGCACCGTCGCTCGGCTTCTTTCGGCTACTCGTGACGCGATGTATGCGACCGTCGGAAGCCTGTCAATCAAATAGGCACGCCCAGACCAGACGATCATACCCGGAAGCGACGGAGACGATGCATCTGTAAAACGGTAAGTATTGCTTAGTTTCTAATAAAAAACCACCCGATTCCCCTTGACATAACGAGCCTCAATCAATGGTAAAAAAAGGTTTTTGGGGGAATTACCCCTTTAAGACAAGATACAGCTGCATACACTGCAAGCATACTACTCCTTTTTCAAAAACTGGTCTTTTGGGGATAAAAATACAGCGGAACTGAGGCTGGTGTCTTCTGGATCTGACCTCATCACAGCTTTCTGAAAAGCCATTCCACAGCGTGCTTGATAAAATCAGGGTTGTGCCTAGCTTGCTACCCCCCCCCCCCCCCCACCTCCAAGCCAAGGTTACTGGTACACAAAAACCCAGTGTTTCTCAACTCCAGTCCTCAAGGCGCCCCAACCAATTTTGCACATGTGATTTGATCAGTTTAACTGCTTTAGTAATTACCACAGCTGTTTCATCTGAGGGAAATCCTGAAAACACGACCTGTTGGGGCGCCTTGAGGACTGGAGTTGAAAAAAACTGCAATAACTCAAGAGGATCCCTCAGCTGGGTCCTGCCCAGAGGCAGTACTTTCATGCCCAGGAAAATCACCTGCTCTGTTACCCTGCACTGAACGGTGCTGCTGTCACCAGCTCCAACTGTTAGGCCACGTACACACGATCGAACATATCCGCTGAAACTGGTCCGCAGACCAGTTTCCATGGACATGTCCGATCGTGTGTACGGCCTAGTGGACAGGTTTCCAGCAGACAAAAGTTTCTAAGCATGCTTAGAAACTTGTCCGTCTGACATGTTCGCTGGTTAGTACGCCTAACCAGCGGACCGAAATCCCCCGAATGCGTCAAATGGATTTGACGCATGCGTGGATGCATTTTACTTCCTTGTTTTCGCACGTCGCGGCGTCAATGTCACCGCCACGTCACCGCGTTCTCTGTCCACGGGGAACACACATCAGACCAAATTATCCCAGGAGACATGTCTGATGAAAACGGTCCGTGGACAGTTTTCATCGGACATGTCTCCTCGTGTGTACGCGGCCTAATATGCTGCCACCAAAAGAGCTTGTAGACAGAAAATGGCTTGTTTACATAGTCAACATGGCCATCAGTCCCACCTCCCTGATGCACTACTGGTTTCACCTGCGCATGCACACCACGTGCATGTCCAGAGTGTGCACCCAATCTGTGCATGTCGATGGGCGCCCCTTTACAGGAAAATACAAAGCCTGTTAAAAGAAAAAGAAAATTGGAAAAAGTGTCAGACTTTTAAATTGGGAGACACAATACTGTAGCTTGACCACAAGCTCACCAGCAGCACATAGGGACACACATACCAGCATACTGCCCCCAGTAGTTAATCCAGTAAGACAACTCAAGCAGCTGATCATGACTCCCACTAAAAGGGTCACTTACCCATTACCAGCCACAAAATCCTGCCCAAAAGCCACAGATCCAATCTTCACCCATCATGTTGGACTCTGTCACACCAGACCTTCAGGGTCTCTATCCCTAACACACCAGGCTCTACTTCCTTGGACCTGTACAGCACCCTACTGAAAAAACCTGGTCAGTACTAAACTGCACAGGGCTCCGTAACACAAGGTCCAACGCTGAAAGGCCATATTACACACGATCACAAATTATTTCTCAGCATACTTACCGTCCAGCCTGCAAAACCACCAAATTTGCCCTGCCTAATCGTCAGCCTGTAGGACGAACCAGGCATCCGGCCTGGTAAGGAGTGGCCATCTTGGTACACCTGGGCGCTCTTACTACTAGGACCTGGCATCAAAATAAAACATGTTCAAGTGTAACAAATGTGTGTGACGGGAGCTCTGGCCATCCAGGACTCATCCACGGATTACCTGCATTCTATCCCCCAGCAAAATTGAACCGGACAGTCTGTGGCTTCCCATGGACCCCACTCTCTCCCAGCTCAGCTCCCCCAGCCTCACCATCGCGCCGCCTGCCTCCAGATGGGTGACGCTTTTTTAGACCGATAGACCCACAGGACAGACCATGGCTGAGGCCTAGCTCCAGCCATCCCATTATCTTTCTCTCCAATTCTCTCTGCAGCGGGCCCGTGTGCTCCCTTTTGACTCCGGAGCCCCCCAGTCAGCGGACCTCCTCGAAGCCGCACCGGTAGCCACCAGGCTCTTCAGGACAGACCGAGGCTCTGGCCACGGCAACCATCTTGGTCCACCCAGGTAAAGACATCAGGGCACTAACCATAGGAAGTTGATCCAGGGTTCACCCGATCGCCTCTCTGGGATCAGGAAGACATTTTTTCCCTGCGGTGGCCATTGGCCTAGGCTCATCTGGGGATTTTCGCCTTCCTCTGGATCAACGGAGGGGCGGTTTAGGTCAGTTTGGGTTCCATCATCTTCTTTATCATCATCATCACCACCCTATCTTCAGGATCATCATCACCTCATCATAATCAGTATTATCAATGCATCATTCCATCACCATCAACTTTTTCCCGCCATGTACAACATTAAATACTCAGGGGACACCCTCTACAGTCTAAGAAATACCGCCTCAACACTACCAACGTCCACCCAAAAAATATTATGAAACAAACAACTTTTAAAGCCTCGTACACACACACTGTTTTCTCGGCAAGAACCAGCAAGGAAACTGCTGGCAGAACTTTCTTGCCGAGTAAATCGTGCGTGTGTACGAGGCTTTCAGGTTTCTCGTCAAGAAAACTGCCCAGAATCTCAATGAGAAAAATAGAGAACTTGCAGTGTTTTCTTGCCGAAAAAACCTGAGCGTCTGTATACTTACCTGTCGCAGTGGAAATCCGCTCATGCTCGAAAATGACTTAGACACATGCGGCGGTTCTTTAGAATTGAGTGTGTGTACACTCAGCCGGCAAAAGATTCTTGCCAGGAATCTCGTCAGGAAAAACAATGTTTTTTTTCCTGACGAGATTCTGGCCTGTGTGTAAGCTCAAGGCTTAAGGATCAATTGACAATTGACCACCAAAAACAGGAAGGCACCACTTCAACTACAACACTTATAAATGTGCCCTGATCAACACCAGATCGGCAGTCAAACACAGACAAGAAATCCACGACTTAAATTATCCAAAACAACACAGATTGCCTCTTTATCACGGAAAGCTGGCTAACACCTGACTGTAACACCATCCTAACAGAATTGGTGCCTGAGAACTACTGAATCATAACCGAGCACAGAATAGGACAAAGAGAAGGAGGCCAAGCAGTGATCTACAAATCCCACCTCTCTCTCATCAAACCAACTCTACAGAACTTATTGCCTTTCATGGAGACACTCACTCTGTATCTTTAAACAACACCCCAGGACACCTTCCACATACTGCTATGCTACAGACCACCGGGGCCGAAGACAAATCTCCTCACACCCTTCACTGAATTCATCTCGACATACACCTTGAAAACCCAAAAATTTTCGTTACTCAGGGACTTCAACCTCTGGGCTAACTCCACCCAGGACCCCATCTTCACCTTCTGCATTAACCAACTGTAAGAACTAGGACTGCAGCAACAGATAAATGCCCCCTTGCATGTTCAGGTCACAAGACCCAAACTACCGCAGACCGGTAACAAGTCCTAACACCTTCTCCAAGATCATGGAGAAAGCAGTAGTACAACAGCTAAAACTCCATTTGGACACCCACAAACTCTTGGACCCACTACAATCAGGTTTCTGCCCAGGCTATGGCACAGAAACAGCACTTCTCAAAATATGGGATGACGCCCTCAAAGCGGCAGATGCCGGATAATCATGTCTCCTGGTGCTGCTGGATCTCAGTGCAGCGTTCGACACTGTAGACCACAAAACTCTACTCATTCACCCTAAAGAAGTAGCAGGAGTCACAGACTCCGATCTACCCTGGTTCGCATGCTTCCTAGAAAATCGTTCCCAGACAGTGAAACTTGGAGCCTTCACCTCTGAAACTTGCGCAATTTCTTGCCAATACCAATATCACGGACTAGAAAAATGCCTTACATTGATCGAGGATTGGATGACTGAGAGCTCCCTCAAACTCAATGGATCCAAAACAGAACTACTCCTCCACACAAACCGAAAGACAAAAGCTAAGACTTCATGGACACCACCCACCATCCTTGGACAGACCATTACCCCGAGCATCAAAGTCAAAAGTCTTGGAGTCATCTTTGACTCTGAGATGATGATGCATGCACAAATAGAATCAGTAGTCAGCGTATCTCACCATCTCCTCCGCCTGCTGCGTACACTCATCCCTTTTATTCCAGAAGAGGACATAGCAGTAGTAGTTGGATCATCAATTCCCGACTCGACTATGCAAACTTTCTCTACATAGGACTACCTAAGTACCAGATTTCGCCCCTACAAGTTGTCCAGAACACGGCAGCCAGACTGGTAATGGGGAAAGACCCTGGGAATCCATCACCCCTTCCCTGAGGACCCTTCTTTGTCTAACAGTAAAGGATCGGGTCACATTCAAGACCCTCTGTCTCACCCCCAAGTGCACACAAGGAAATGCTCCTTAATACTTGTGCGAGAAAATTAAAACACTACACCCCCCAATCGCATTCTCCGATCAACCAACCAAAACCTCCTCTACATCCCTAAGTCCCGCGACAAATCGAAGGGAGAACAAAGATCTGCAGTCCAAGGACCACGGCTATGGAACGATCTACCCACAAACATCCGCATAGAAGAAAACCAATTGGGCCTTCAGGAAAAAAGTTAAGACCCACCTCTTCTGAAGGATCAGGATGACACTGGATGGAAACAAGCGCCTTGAGGCGATTTAGTTCGCATTTGCATTGCTATACAAGTTATTCACTCACTCACTAACCGTTTTTTTTAGTGTAAACTGTCAGACAGAGCCAATTCGGTCATTTTGCAGGCTGGTCACTAAGAGTGCTAGGGAATCTTTTGTCTGTTTGTGTTGTGCATTGCACTTCCTTGTGCACCTTGCTGCAAAAGTTAGTTATAGATTGGGGTGGTTGCCACTTTTTTGTACAGCATTATAGACAATTCCTGCAGAAACTTCCATCTTCATTGTATCAGGACCTGGGCACTATCCATTTCAGCACAAGCTATAAGAATGGATCTGGCCAACCAGTCTCCTTATCAATGCTGGAACCATGTTAATACAGAGAGTTGAACGTCAGTGACCATCACCTTCAAGACACTGACAAAAACTGAGATACTCCCTGTATGGGAGGGGTTATATAGGGGAGGACTTCCTGTTTGTTTCTGCCAGGTAGTTATGATTTATAGCCTGCTCTGTGTCCATGATTTACGATAAAGAAATTATAAATTTTTAGATTGCAAATGTATAGTACTAAAATGCAATGTTTTCTTTTAGCATAAAGCTCTGTCTTATGGTCACAAGTGCTTAGAGGTGTGGCCTTGAGTAGTGCTCACAAGTCTCTAGTGCTCACAAGTCTCTAGTGTAGCACTAGAATATTTTTACAAGTTTACTGTACCTGGTATGGCTAAAGCTTCTTCAGATGCAAATAGAAAAATAAGTTGCAAACAGCACCATACTTGAGTCTGCACTTTTGTCCGAAAGACAACATACTTGCAGCATCCTCAGTAGCCTTTAGCCCAAAAACACTACAAACTAATTAATTTGAACATCACATACTCACTCTCATCCTGATGGGCACGTTAGGTATCATTCACATCAATGTGTTGCAGTAAAATGAGAAAAAATGCACACAAACCATCCACTTACAGTAAAAGAACACTACTTGAATCCATAAATAATACTGGTTGCTTGTAGCAGAGACAGCTCATAACAGTGTCCTTCCAAATCATGCTCTCTCAATTCAATCCTTGATACACTTTGCAAAAACACAGTACCATTCCTGTGTAACAAGTCAATAAGCACACAATTCTATCCCAGCAATTATGCTGTAACATTTGTGCAGTCAGCAGGTATCATAGTAAGCAAAAGAGGCAGGAGCTCAAATCTGTTCTTGCATATTAACTGCTTGCCGACCGCCCACCGCAGTTATACGGCGGGACGGTGGCACTGCTGGGCGAGAGCACGTAGCTCTACGTCCTATCTTTTTCGGCTGCTAGGGGACGTTCGCCGCCAGGCACGCGCGCTCGTTCATTACAGAGCGGGGAACGAGAGCTATGTGTGTAAACACATAGCTCTCGTTCCTGTCAGGGGGGGGGGAAACGCTGATCTTCTGTTCACACAATGTATGAACAGATGATCAGTGATTCCCCCTAGTGAGGCCACCCCCCCCCCCCATACAGTTAGAACACACCAGGAACACACTTAACCCCTTCCCTGCCCCCTAGAGTTAACCCCTTCACTGCCAATGGCATTTTTATAGTAATCCAATGCATTTTTATAGCACGGATCGCTATAAAAATGCCAATGGTCCCAAAAATGTGTCAAAATTGTCCGATGTGTCCGCCATAATGTCTCGGTGCTGAAAAAAAACGCTGATCGCCGCCATTACTAGTAAAAAAAAAATATTAATAAAAATGCCATAAAACTACTCCCTTTTTTGTAAACGCTATAAATTTTGCGCAAACCAATCAATTAACGCTAATTGCGATTTTTTTAACGAAAAATATGTAGAAGAATACGTATCGGCCTGAACTGAGGAAAAAAAATGTTTTTATAGATATTTTTGGGGGATATTTATTATAGCAAAATGTAAAAAATATTGCATTTTTTTCAAAATTGTCGCTCTATTTTTGTTTATAGCGCAAAAAATAAAAACCGCAGAGATGATCAAATACCACCAAAAAAAAGCTCTATTTGTGGGGAAAAAAGGACGCCAATTTTGTTTGGGAGCCACATCGCACGACCGCGCAATTGTCAGTTAAAGCATTGCAGTGCCGAATCACAAAAAGTGCTCTGGTCAGGAAGGGGGTAAATCCTTCCGGGGCTGAAGTGGTTAAACAGAGGCATTTGCAAAGCCAACAATTTCAAGATCTTCTCAACACATAGAATACATGTGGGGCATATTGTGGATTTAACATTTACACGAGGGCAGAATGTGTTAGTAGAAAAAAAATGTTTGGACAGCCGCACTCTGGAAAAACCTTCACGGTTGCCTTAATTTGGTAAAAGTAATCAAACACCGCACATCACAGCAAAAATAGGGGCATACAGCTGACGTTTCGCACTATCAATCAGTGCTTACTCATAGCTCAGAATGTGGCAGAATGTGTTCCATGAAATATTTCTTAGGATGGCTTTTTCTAGTTTTTCCCAATGCTAAGCAGACCTTATGGGTGTCATGGTTTAATGTGCAAGAAGTTGAATAGACTTCAGGAGGGTAGGAATGACTGAATCCAATAGGCCGAAGTATTTTCAGGACCTGGGCTTCAACAGCCATGACTTTTAAATCAGCAACAGAGAAGCAGGATGGTGGACTGGCAGTTGGGACAGAAGGTCCAGACAATCTGGAAGGGCCTAAGGAGAATCTGGCAAGAGTCTGAGTATGTCCAAGGCACCTTTATCTCAATTCTGCAGAGCAGACAAGAGAGGAGCAGTAGAGAAAGTGGCTGTGTAGGCCAAGTTGAACTGACCCCATAGCCTCACCAGTAAGGCCATTTCCCCAGATCCAGATGCAGATACTTGAGAAAGTATGTCTAGCAATTTCTATACCTGAGATGTGTGGATAGCTGACAGGGTTGTGACAATTTAAAAGTCAGAATCAAGTCTGCTTCTTTTGCCTAGCATGACCGAATTGTCTGTCTGGATTTTGGTCAGGCGATCTCACAGCTGAGAGGTCCAGCATTAAAAGACAACCAAATTACCCTGAGTTCTAGAATGTTGATGGGAAGTCAAGCTTCCTTTGAAGTCCACTGAACCAAAAGCGTATCCAGGGGGTCTGGGCACAAAAATTGAGAAATACAAGCTTGTCCAGGCCCAGGAAGATCATGGACAGGCCTAGGTTATTAAATCCGTGCTCAAGGATCCAACCAAACCTATGCTGCACGGTTCCCTAGAACACAGGCTGACAGAGTTATAGAGGACTGGACCTTTAGGAGAATGCTTTTCAGAAATTCCACAACGTGTAGCCCCGGCGATCACCGCACAGCTAGGACTGAGACAAGCACCTTTGGTGAAGACCTGGGGTGCCATGGACAGGCTAAAGGGAAAGCTGAGAAACAGCAAAACACAGATAGCGTTGGTTAGAAGTAAATATGCACATCTGCAATTAAGCATCTCCTAATGTCAAAAGAGGACAGAAGGGGCCCAGGAGAGAGGGAGGTAATGACTGACCTTGCCGAAGGATCACCGTGCTGTTCCTGTCGGATTCCAGAGTTCAGGTGCTGACCACGAATGTGTGCCAAGAGGAAGAAAAATGTTGCAAGCTTGTGCAGTCAGAAATCGAGGCCACTCAGGCACAGTAGTACCCATTCTGAAAATGATAGCTGTTAATATAGCCAGTGGTCCTATCTGTATACTAGTTTTAAGCCAAAGACTGAAAGAACTGAGGCCATTCGATCAGCCTGGAACATGAGTGGAGGTTAAAGCGGAGTTCAAAAGTGGAATTTCCGCTCATTTGTTTCCTCTCCCCTCCAGTGCCACAATTGGCACCTTTTGGGGGAGGGGGGACAGGATACCAGTCTTTGACAGGTATCCGGTTCCCACTTCCGGGAGTCCACGTCGTTGCCCATGACATCACCGAGGGGGCTCCCTCATTCTCCCTCCTCCTCCTCCTCCCCCTGTCACCAGGCCAGTAGGAGAGAGGAGTGGGGCCTCACGCATGCGCAGTAGGGTTCCCGGCTTGAAAACGTAAGGCTACACTGCCGGGTTCCCTTACCCACAATGGCGGTGGCAGCACCCGACAGCTGATGGAAACATTGCTGGACTCCAGGACAGGCAAGTGTTCTATTATTAAAAGCCAGGATCTGCAGTATGTATAGCTGCTGGCTTTTATTTTTTGGGTGGATCTCCGCTTTAACAAAAGGTAGCCTTGCTACTTCCTCAGTTTAGGCTTACTTCAAAGAAGTACAGCACTGACAAAAATGTGTAATTACCATTCCAAAATTAGTTGCCCAGCTGCCATGCTAATCCAATGATTTGAATACTTTCTGAATCTATGACCTGTAACAAGTATCCAGATCAGGAATACTGACTTTGCTTTGACTTAGTTGGTTGAGGCTGGGTTCACACTGAATTGGATGCAGGTTTTCCCATATCCAATTCACATGTCAGAGATTGTGACCGGCTCTCTATGGAGTCAGTTCACACATCTCTGGAGCGGCTCTGGTGCAAATTTTGGTCCGCTTTAGGTCCAAATTCAGCCCAAAATTTGTGTTAAAAATCATACCTGAAACATTGAATGGAAACACACCGAACCCCTGCTGTGAGTCTCTGGCGCACAGTGTGAACCCAGCCTAAAGGACTTGTCTAAAGTCTTGTCTATGGATTATGACTCAAAAGGTATTGCAAGGCAACTATTAGACAAAAGCTGGTTTCAAATTTCTGTCAGGAGGAGTTTACTTTAACTTGTTTTTAAAAAGTGTTAGCTCTGAAGCTTTAATTTCATCCTCAACCTTACTTTTCCACTGGCCTGAAAAAAGCACGCAACACAGGAGTTCCATTCTCACTGGCTCAGGGGCAGATCCAGGGGGGGGGCAACTGCGCCACCCAAGAAATCTGTTGCAGGCCAGGCATCTGGGCGAGTGAGAGAGCAGACGGCTCCGCGGGCAGGTGAGAGCGGGCGGTGCGGTTTGTGGGCATGCATGTGAGAGAGCGGATGGGCTGGGTGGCTTAGTGTGTGGGCAGGTGAGAGAGCAGGCTCGGTGTGAGCGGTCAACTGGCCAAACAGCAAGCCGGAGGATGGGGGAGCAGAGAAATATCTCTCACCGCCCCGCACATGCCCTGCATCCCTGCATTTTCGCCCTCACTGTGCAGGCAGCCTGGGCAACAGAGAGATCACATTAGCTCTCTGCTGCCTGACTCTGGGACAAAGCAAGAGACATGCAAAACAACCATCTTATCAGGCATGTGACAATCCGCAAGGTGTGGCAGGTGATGTGGCAAGTGACAATCTGCATCTGGTGGCAGGCAAGTGACAGTCTGCAAGGTGTGGCAGGTGACGTGGCAAGTGACAATCCACAATGTGTGGCAGGTGATGGTGGCAAATGACACACTCAGGTCTCCCACTGATTCTCCATTATGGTGAGTTGAACCATTTAATTTTATATTACAATGAAATAATGCGCTTCAATCATCCTGACACCATAACAACCATGGTGCCAGGATGATTGAAACACCAACACCAGCCATTTTCCCGATAAATTGCCAAAAAAAAAAAAAAAAACATTTTTTCTGGCAGTGCCCCTCCCGAGACAAAACTCTGGATCGGCCCCTGCACTGGCTGCACAATTGTTTTTAGATCTGTGACTCACTTAGTAGTGGCTCCAGGATGAGAACAGTTCCCAAACTGCACACTCAATAACAATCTGGCAATGTAAACGCCCATATTTCTATTTTCTAGATTTCTATCCTGATGGGTTCATACTAAACATGTTTAACCACTTGCCTACTGTGCACCTACACCCCCTTCCTGCCCGGACAAAATTTAAGCTTCCGGCACTGCGTCGCTTTAACTGACAATTCCGCGGTCGTGCGACGTGGCTCCCAAACAAAATTGGCGTCCTTTTTTTCCCACAAATAGAGCTTTCTTTTGGTGGTATTTGATCACCTTTGCGGTTTTTATTTTTTGCGCTATAAACAAAAATAGAGCGTCAATTTTGAAAAAAATTCAATATTTTTTACTTTTTGCTATAATAAATAACCCAAAAAATATATTAAAAAAATATTTTTTTCCTCAGTTTAGGCCGATACTAGTCTTCTACATATTTTTGGTAAAAAAAAATGCAATAAGCGTTTATCGATTGGTTTGCGCAAAATGTATAGTGTTTACAAAATAGGGGATAGTTTATGGCATTTTTTTTTTTTTTACTATTAATGGTGGCGATCTGCGATTTTTTTATTGGGACTGCGACGTTATGGCGGACACTTCGGACACTTTTCTGACATTTTTGTATTGATTACTGTATAAATGTGACTGGCAGTGAAGGGGTTAACCACTAGGGGGCAGGGAAGGGGTTAAATGTGTGTCCTATGAGTGTTCTAACTGTAGGGGGAGGGGGGGTGACTGGGGGAGGTGACCGATTGTGTCCCTATGTACAAGGGACACAGCAACGGTCTCCTCTCTCCCTGACAGGACGTGGAGCTCCACATCCCCGCTCAGTTACTGGGCAATCGCGTGTGCCCGGCGGCGATCGTTGCCACCGGGCACTCGCACCGGGATCCCAGCAGAGCGGCGGGTGCGCCAGCCCGCCGCTTTAAAAGGACATCACGTCATATGATGTGATGTCAGGACAATGGAGTCCTCCGCCCGCCGTCATTGGACAGTGGGCAGAGGACAAGTGGTTAAACACTGGTTCTGTTTATTTTCGTGCATGTGCAAAGATACAGTATGGTCATTATCCATAAACAGCATACTGACAAATAGAAGTTTTAAATGTGGAACTAAAGCCCCCACACAATTTGCTATCGGGTTGACTGTTTTAGCAGAAGAGTCTTTGTATTCCTTTTATGCCAAAAATCCCTTTACATTTCCACAAGCAATATTTTGGCAATTGTACACTGCATGCAGCACAAACAGTATACACGCTAGGCATCTGTAAGATGTTGAGGGATAAGCATCATCCCAGGGCAGTAATACTCCAGTGTGGGAGTTACATCATCACTGGCTGCCCAATGCCCAAGGAGAGAAAATGTTGGTCTGAAAGAATGCAATTGTGCAATACTTGCACCTTATGGTAAATGCTTCTGGGAAACTGCGACGATTAAATACCGCTTTAAATCATTAGTTGCACAAATAAACAGCACGATTGACGTTATTCCTGTACAAATGCATTTCCATGTACAGCCCTCAGAACCTCTTCACTGTATATTCAGAGATCAATATATTACATTCTTTATGTCAAACTGTAAATTAGTCACCCAAATTCTGCAGTCTAGCAGATTACTCAGTATCCTGTAAACTCCTGATTAACAGTTTTAATAAAATGATTATAAAATGTCATAATTCAGATTGTTATAGTATGTATATTGTATTTTAAAAAATAGCAATTTGATAAATGCAATAGCAGGAGGGGGTGCCTAAAAGAAAAATTCACTTGCATAAAACATTTTTATAATCATAATAACAATTTGAAGGAATTTTACAGAATTCAATTTTTTTACTTAAAATGTACATTTTAAAGAGAATCAATAAAAAAAGATGAGTAAAACCTTTTCAAATATTTAAAGCGCTTTAAAGGAAACTTGTCCATTTATAATAGATATTTTTTTTTTGTTTAACAAATTAGAGCAAAAGCGCTTAAAGTAGAACTATAGGCAAAACTTTTTAATTTTGGATAGATTAAGTCCCCTTTCACACTTACAGTAGGTGACTGGGATATTGTGTCAATCTCGCTCCCTTTCTCGGCGAGATTGACCACCTACGAGCCCCATCGCGGGAGCCAGCGCCGAGCTGGCTTGCCGCGATGGAGACAAAGCCGTCATAGAAGCGACGGGAATCCGACGCGGATTCCCGCCAATTCTACACGTGGGCGGAGTTTGTTATGAATCCTGAACGAGAAATCCCCGCCGGATTTTGAAAGAAAAATCCGGCATGGGTTCCCCCCTCAGGAGCATAACGGGCCCTTAGGTCGGTTATGGGTTGTAAGGAGACCCCCTACGCCGAAAAAACGGCGTGGGGGTCCCCCCACAATCCATAACAGACCCGTATCCAAAGCACGCCGGCCGGCCGGTCAGGAAGGGAGTGGGGGCGAGCGAGCGCCCCCCCCTCCTGAGCCGTACCGGGCAGCATGCCCTCAACATGGGGGGGTCAGGTGCTCTGGGGCAGGGGGCGCACTGCGGCCCCCCACCCCAGAGCACCCTGTCCCCATGTTGATGAGGACAGGGCCCCTTCCCGACAACCCTGGCCGTTGGTTGTCGGGGTATGCGGGCGGGAGGCTTATCGGAATCTGGAAGCCCCCTTTAATAAGGGGGCCCCCAGATACCGGCCCCCCACCCTAAGTGAATGAGTATGGGGTACATTGTACCCCTACCCATTCACCTGCAAATACAAAGTGTAAACACAAATAAAACACACAGGGTATTGAAATATTTTATTAGTTGGCCGCCGGGGGGGGTGTGTATGATCGCTTTTATAAAAGCGTCCCCCCCCGGCGGGCTTCTGTGGGGGGTGGGTGCCGCCGTCTGGTTCTCTTCCGCCGCCGGGGGGCGCTTTGATAAAAGCGCCCACCACCCGGCGGGCTTCTTTCGACGTCTTCGGCGGCGGGGGGGTCTTCTCCCACTCTCCGGGGTCTTCTCCCACTCTCCGGGGGTCTTCTCCCACTCTCCGGGGGTCTTCTCCCACTCTCCGGGGGTCTTCTCCCACTCTCCGGGGGTCTTCTCCGCTCTCCGGGGGTCTTCTCCCACTCTCCGGGGTCTTCTCCCACTCTCCGGGGGTCTTCTCCGCTCTCCGGGGGTCTTCTCCGCTCTCCGGGGGTCTTCTTCTTCTTCAGGACTCGCCGCTGCTATCTTCGTGTGTTAGCTCAATTAGCGGTGGCGGCCCCCTCTTCTACGTCGGCGTCTTCTTCTTCTTCTTCTTCTTCTTCTGCTGCGGTGACGCGACGCATCCTTCCGCGTTATGCCCCCCTCGCAGCTTCTGCGACGTCGGCGTCGGTAGGTTCTTCTTCTTACCGGAGCTTCTCACAAGACAGGCCTATATATTTCTGCGAGCCGCGCGCCCGGTCCAGATGTCAACATTGACGCAGAAGAAGAAGAAGAAGACGCATCGCAGAAGAGGGGGCCGCCGCCGCTAGTAATTGAGCTAACACACGAAGATAGCGGCGGCGAGCTGTTCGGAGAGTGGGAGAAGACCCCCGGAGAGCGGGAGAAGACCCCCGGAGAGCGGGGAGAAGACCCCGGAGAGTGGGAGAAGACCCCCCCGCCGCCGAAGACGTCGAAAGAAGCCCGCCGGGTGGTGGGCGCTTTTATCAAAGCGCCCCCCGGCGGCGGAAGAGAACCAGACGGCGGCACCCACCCCCCACAGAAGCCCGCCGGAGGGGGGCGCTTTTATAAAAGCGATCATACACACCCCCCCCCCCGGCGGCCAACTAATAAAATATTTCAATACCCTGTGTGTTTTATTTGTGTTTACACTTTGTATTTGCAGGTGAATGGGTAGGGGTACAATGTACCCCATACTCATTCACTTAGGGTGGGGGGCCGGTATCTGGGGGCCCCCTTATTAAAGGGGGCTTCCAGATTCTGATAAGCCTCCCGCCCGCATACCCCGACAACCAACGGCCAGGGTTGTCGGGAAGGGGCCCTGTCCTCATCAACATGGGGACAGGGTGCTCTGGGGTGGGGGGCCGCAGTGCGCCCCCTGCCCCAGAGCACCTGACCCCCCCATGTTGAGGGCATGCTGCCCGGTACGGCTCAGGAGGGGGGGGCGCTCGCTCGCCCCCACTCCCTTCCTGACCGGCCGGCCGGCGTGCTTTGGATACGGGTCTGTTATGGATTGTGGGGGGACCCCCACGCCGTTTTTTCGGCGTAGGGGGTCTCCTTACAACCCATAACCGACCTAAGGGCCCGTTATGCTCCTGAGGGGGGAACCCATGCCGGATTTTTCTTTAAAAATCCGGCGGGGATTTCTCGTTCAGGATTCATAACAAACTCCGCCCACGTGTAGAATTGGCGGGAATCCGCGTCGGATCCCCGTCGCTTCTATGACGCGCTCGCTGGAATGTGCTTTTACTATTCCAGCGAGTGCGAGATATCGGCAGCCTGTCGCCGAGATTCAGCACGATGCTGGCGTGCTGAAAACACATTCTCGGTGGCAGGCACTGTATATGACTTGTAGCACGATTTTGGACGGCAAAATCATATGACAAGTCATTGTTCATGATTTTCAATGACTACCATTCATACTGGCACGACTTCAAAGCAGTTCCTGCGCTACTTTTTTCTGAAGTCGGATCAAAGATTAGACTTCAGTAATTTGAAATAAAAAAAAACGGCATGGGTTACCCATTTATGAGCATGCCGGGCCCTTCGGTCTGCTTTGGATTTTAAGGGGAACCCCAACACTGAAAAAAACGAAAAATCCATACCAGACCCTTATCCGAGCACCAGCCCGGCCAGTCAGGGAAGGGGGTGGGGATAAGCAAGTGCCCCCCCTCCTGAGCCATACCAGGCCACATGCCCTCAACATGGGGGGTGGATGCTTTGGGGCAGGGGGAGCACTCTACCCCCAACCCAAAGCACCTTGCCCCCATGTTGAAGAGGACAAGGGCTCATTCCCGAAAACCCTGGCCGTTGGTTGTCGGGGTCTGCGGGCAGGGGGCTTATCGGAATCTGGGAGCCCCCACCCTATGTGAATGAGTATGGTGGTACATCATACCACCTACCCATTCACCTGGAGGAAAGGTGTCAAAAAAATACACACTACACAGGTTTTTAAAATCATTTATTAGTCAGCTCCGGGGTCTTCTTCTGACTTCTCCGCTCTCTGGGGGTCTTCTTCTGACTTCGGGGGTCTTCTCCGCTCTCTTATTCTGCTCTCCACGCTCCCCGGTTCTTTGGTGCAGGGCCCCCCTGCCCCAAAAGCACCCACCCCTCATGTTGAGGGCATGCGGCCTGGTACGGCTCAGGAGGGGGGGCTCGCTCGTCCCCACCCCCTTTCCTGACCGAACGGGTGCTCGGAAAAGGGTCTGGTATGGATTTTGGGGGTTCCCCTTAAAATCCATACCAGACCGAAGGGCCCGGAACCCATGCCGTGGGTTGGCGTGGAGTTCCCCCTAATTTTTTGGGGAGCAAAGTCACATCCCTGATCATTGAAGTTATACTTCAATTTGTGGGGCAAAGTAGGATCAACAGTTGTATGACTGTCTTGTCAAAATCGCGGCCGCGGATCGTGGTAAAATCGTGTGACTTTGAAGTTGCTCAAGTGTAAAAGTGGCCTAAGGGAGAGAGTTATAACCCCTGACAGTTTCTTTTATGCCATCTCTGTCCCAAATGGGGACTTCTACCCTCACCTTCAGTCCCATAGCAAAAACAGGAAGTAAATGCCTGCAAATTAATCGCTTAAGGACCGTTGCGCGACTTTTTACGTCGTCAGAATAGCACGGCTGGCCAAATGGGCGTACAGGTACGTCCCATTTAATTTGCCACCGTGTGATGGCAAGCTCCGGACCCGAGGACTCAATGTCCGCCGGTGTCCCTCCATCGGGTCATAGAGCTGAAGAATGGGGAGAGGCAAGCGCAAACACATCATCTCTCCGTTCTTCCTAGTGACATATTACTGATCGTCTGTTCCCTGTCAACGGGAACAGCAATCAGTGATGTGGCACTCGTAACCATGCCATTTTTACAGTAATCAGTGCATTTTTATAGCACTGATCGCTGACAATGGTCCCAAAATGGTGTCAAAAGTGTCCAATGTATCCGCCATAATGTCGCAGTCACGATAAAAATCGCTGATCGCTTCCATAAAACTATCCCCTATTTTGTAGATGCTATAACTTTTGCGCAAACCAATCAAACGCTTATTGCGTTGTTTTTTTTTTACCAAAAATATGTAGAAGAATACGTATCGACCTGAACTGAGAAAGAAAATTATTTTTTTATACATTTTTTGGGGATATTTATTATAGCAACAAGTTAAAAATATTGCATTTGCTCAAAATTGTCTAACTATTTTTGTTTATAGCGCAAAAAATAAAAACCGCAGAGGTGATCAAATACCACCAAAAGAAAGCTCTATTTGTGGGGATAAAAAAGTCTGTCAACTTTGTTGGGGAGTCACGCCACACTTGTCAGTTAAAGCGGCGCAGTGACGAATCGCAAAAAGTGGCCTGGTCTTTGGCCAGCCAAACAGTCTGGGGCTTACGTGGATAAGGGAATTCCTTGGGGACCTGCAGATCACCAGAACTAGTGTCCCCATTGTAAAATTTCACCTCTATTACTTTTCTGGGGGAAACCCAAAATTTGGGGTTCTCTCACTTTCACTTTCAATGATAATGGTAAAGAGGACAAATAGAGAGGGAGAATCTCCCTAACAGGTGCACAGACCGCGATAAAAACCTAATATGTGCTCTAATCTCTCTCCACTCTATCCGATACTAAAAAACTAATTTGCCTTCGGTTACCCTCTAATATTGGGTGGAACTGCAGGCAAGGACTAAATACACAGTTTAAATAAATAACGGCTTTGACTATGAAAGGATTTGTTATTTTGTTCAGACAATTTTCTAATATAATCAAAATTTGCAACAGTGAAACAACCAAGCCAATCAATCTACTTTCTTCTTGGTTCAACATCACTGTTTGCTGGACCACACCTTTCTTAATCAGAAAGAAGAAATGATTCCGAAGCAATTAGGATTTCAGAGCTGATTCATGAAAGAGGGAGATGCAGACTGTGCAATATGGCAGATGTCTGAAAATTGCAAGATTGGCTGTGCATACCTTCAGCAGTAAAACTGTCAAATGTGGATTTCAGCTGTGTACTTTGATGTTTTCCTGGAGTTCCTTTTCAAAATAATCTCTGCCAAAAACTTTACCAACAACCTTGCTGAAAATGTATTTATCATTAGTATTTTATGGAACGTTTAAACCCTCTTTCTCCATAGCCAATCATATTCCAATGTGCTTTTGAGAAAATACATATTTAGATCCTCAGGGGCAAGGAATGATATGAAGAGAGATGTAACATGCCAAAAATAGTTCAAACTTGACATTCTGTTCCCCAACTTCACACAAACAAGTGTTCACATGAATTTTAACATGTTGTGATATGCTGCTATTATTGGAGCAAGTCTTTAATTAGAACATGATAACTGTATTTAGACTGCAAGATCCATTCCACTTAATTTGGTTGATCCATGTACCAGATGGTGAATTAACTTGCTGAAATCCAAATTTGTCAGATAGAAATTTCCACAGATATACTTCTATGTACCCGGAAAAATAATGGGCTTCTGTTTATAGTAGTAAACTGAATTTTCTATCACACTGTTTATCAACAATTGTAAAACAAAATATTTTTTCTCTACTTTTTTTTACTATCCTTCATTGCATCTCAGTGCTGCTATTTTCTGCAGCCAAGTGTGATCTACATGCATGTGTTCAAACTGTGTTTGGAATTTCTTTTGGACAAGTTTCCTGATGGGGACAAAAAAAACATGCCTGTTTAATGTTTAAAAGCCCAATCACACTTGAGATCGTGCTGATGTTGAAGATATGAGCAAAGTCAAAACTATCATACATTTAAAAAAAAAAGAAAAAATGCAAAATGGCCAACAGATTCACCTAGGATTGCCCATTTTAGATTTATACCACATTTTGCATTCCACCACCATTATCAGCATTTTTTATGCTAGATACACTATATCTGTGCTTTGAGATGACTGTGTATTTCCTACATCCTGCAAGCCCAATGCCATGGTGCATCACACATTTTTCTCAAATAAAAGCAAAATTAACTTTAATACATTGCTACAGAAATTTAGAAAAGAAAAATGCAACAACATGAAAATCATTGACATCTATACAAATGCACTGACAGGAACTGTAAAATGTGCATGTGCTAAGATACCAAAAATATATTTAATGATGCACAATGGCATGATACACATTGTACGGAAAGAATAGTTTAATTGGTAGGACATTTTTGATTTCTGCATTATTTAGCCACTACACTCCTCATTTTTTTACCTTCCTCCCACATTCTGAGTGAGCTCAGTGCTCTATCCAATAATCAGGATTTCATGCTTCTTATTTTATCAAGACTATCCTTACCAAAGCGACTAATGACCTCCTTGTGGTTAATTTCCAAGGTCACTACTCCGGCCTAATCCTCCTCAACTCCAATGCTGCTTTTGATACTGATCCTCATTCTTCAGGCTCTTGACATTATTGACAAGGCTCTACTTAGGATCTCCTCCTACCATTTGCACTGATCCTTTACCATTTCTTAAGCTCAGCCTTCAGCTCTCATCATCCTTTTGCAATTTCCACTTGGTTTACTTTAGCACTATATAATGAAACCATTTTCACTAAATGTAAACCTCATCTTACCTTAAAGACCATGTTCATTCTATAAATGGACACAGGGGCTGTTTAGTACTGTATACATATTTGCATAAGCAAAAACACACCCTGTTTACCGATTCAGGTATAAGACACAGATTAGCATATGTTAGGACAAAACAGAATAAGAACAATTTTGTAATCTGCAAGCTGTATGCATACAGGCAAGAATAATTCATAGTAAGGTATTTACCAACCGATGCATTATATATAAATAGCATCACCCAGAGTTTGCCCTCCTTTAGTGTTGCCAACTGCTAGTTATTGTCATGATTGTGTCCTAATGTACATAATTAATAAATCCTTTTAATATATACTTCTATACTTGTTGAAATTTTCGCTGCCTAAAAACCCCACCCGGGGAAAAACTTCCATGCCCCATTATATGCCCACATATGTGTCGTTTATATTTATTATTTTTTTGGGGGTAGTTAAAACACCCCTTCCCCCTGACACACGACAGTGAAGCATTTTTTTTTAAAGGTAAATTGTTATTTTGAAATTGTTGTACATACAAAACAGACAGTACAAGAAACACACATCCTATGCGAACATCACCCCCGGTACATCATTTTACAAAACTTTGGTAGCTAGTACACATTGGGCATTTTCATAAAAACACACAGAGAAAGGTGGGAGAAAAACAACAGAATCTTTAATTTACTCACTTGGGTGTATTCAACGGGCAGAGGTATCAGTCATCAGTCAAAGTTCAAGGAGTAGGAGGTATAGTGCTCCCAGAATCAACCCAAGAGCCCCAGACCTTCAAGAATTTTTTTGGACACCCCCTGGCCTCATATGTCATCTTACACAGCGGTATAGCACGATTGATGGTGGTGAGCCAAAAGGCAATGGTAGGTAAGGATGGAGACTCCCAGTGGAAGGTTATAGACTTCTTAGTATAGAACAGTACTATCCGCAGGAAGGTTTGCATATTCTTATATATAGTCTCGTCATCAATGTAGCCCAGTAAACACCTCAGAGGATTACATATATTGGGTATCTGCGTCAGCGAGCTAATGAAGGCCGTGACCTCCGACCAGAACTTTCTAATCAGAGCACACTCCCACATTAAATGAAAGAACGCGCCATCGGCCGCGCCGCATCGGGAGCATAGCGATGAAGGGATTCTGTTCAGTTTAAACAGTAAGCATGGTGTGAAGTAGGATCTGTATAACAGTTTAGTCTGTATTACCTTGTCACATGACGAAAGAGGGGACCAGGAGGGGCAATACCTCCTGCCAGATCTCCTCCGTCAGCTCAGGGATGTCGGCTCTCCAGCTAGCAGCCGCTTTGCTCAGCCTTTGAGTCGTAGTGTGCAGGGGAGACCCATAATATATGGAGACTAACTTGTGTGCGAGGGGTGAATTAGTAGGCGCTCCAGCTGAGAAAGCTGGATGACTATGTTACGAAGGCAAAACTGCGTTGCTGCAGTGTGGCGTATCTGTAGGTAAAGGAAGTAAGCCGTGCTTGGCAGATTATAGTCTCCTCGAGAACATATGTAAAATAGTTTTTACCCCCTTTTAGACCAGTATCCCCATCCGATCTCCGGATTCCCCCACGGCGGAGTGGTCGGTGAGTATGTATTACTGCTGGAGGGGACTTGCAACCTAGTGAGTTTAATAATCCGTAGTGTCATAGCTATCATACTCGTTCCCTCCCGCCCCCCAAGGAACATACGATGAATCAAATTTTGCAGGGATTCATAGTCGGTAAGGATGGCTGCCTCCAATGCAGTGGCTGCATTGTTGGCTTTGGGGTAAAACCACCAGTGTACGTAGGCCAATTGAGAGGCAATATGATACGTTTGAAGGCAGGGGAGGGCCAATCCGCCCTCCAGTACTGGTAACTGAAGGGTGTCCTTTGCAATCCTGACTGCCCCCCTCCCCACAAAAAGGAGGTGAGGATAGAATCTTTCTCTTTGAATTTATTTCTAATGACATACACTGGCAAATTACCCAGAGTGAAGCATTTTAGCCATGTATTGTTGATGGTTCCATTGCTGTCTCATTTAGGCATTTTATGACATTGAGCATACCATGATGGTTGATGGTTTCTTTGCTGTCCCATTTAGGCATTCCATGACATTCAATACACCATGATTAATTTTCGAGGTGATTGGTATTTTAGGACTGTCTGATCAATCATTTTTAGGTGGACTGGGTCACTGCTCAAGCCCACTCCCCTTTGGAAATCTATCACGGTCGTAGCCAGAAAAGCGTATATATTAAAATATGCTTTCATCAAGGAAAATGTATACTCTTTTTATTGTCTATATGCCCTTACGATAGCATCAGAACTTTCAACCACTCACCCATGGCTTTAGTGTATATATTCATATTCTTATACTTCTACACTATGACCATGTACAAACACAATATATTATGTTATACTCTAGTGCATAAGGTGACAACTTTATCCCTTCCGGATTTCTATGTGCTGTCCACGCCCGTGTGACGTCACAACGTCATGTGTTTACAGTGGGCGGGGTGATGCCACTGGGTGGGGAAAACTGTCCTTCGGGAACACCGAGGGAGCCATGTGGGGGAGCCGCCACTTGCGGCACATTACCCCAGAGGGGTGGCACATAGATGGAGGCGTGGTATCTGTGAGGCATTCTGGGACATCCCCCTAATTGGGGGTAACATATATATTACATTGTAGTCATGTGGATCTTGTTATGATCCCTAGCTCCTCTCTATGGATGACCATACCGCTTTTATCTGTAAGTATACCATTCCTGCAAAGACTGGTTGTCTTGTGACTCCAAAAGTTTTGATGCCAAGATTATATCCTTGGGTATAACAAATGATACTTTGATTACATTATATTCCAATCCTTAGAACTTTTTTGTTGGTGCTGGTCTCTTCACTTGGCACCAACTTCTGGCCTGGGATCTCCCAGCACCAAACTGAAGTATTTTCTGACACTGGTTCAGTCGGATTGTATAACACACTCATTCACGTTCAACTCATTCAACACCACACAATCCTCCACTGTTTCATCTCCACTCTTACCACACCTTCCCCATACCACCAACATTTCACTTCACGCCATGTTCCCACATACACCTTGCACTCTTTTACATTCTTTACTCACTTCATACACCTTTTTCATTTTCCTTTTAGGCTTTTGATTCCCCTTTTCTGTTTTCCTTTTTCTTTCACCTTCCACCACACATCATTGTTTAGCCTTCACATAATCCTTCCCAGTCACATCACTCCTCACACACACTTTCACAATTTACTGTTACCTCCTTGTTCTACAACATATACATTTTTATATAAACAATCAATTATGTATTCATTCACTATACTATATATATATATATATATATATATATATATATATATATATATATATATATATATATAGACTGTAGGGCACCGTCCTTTATTACTTTGGTCTATCCATTCATTATTCCAAAACCAATACAATTGTTAAGGAAGCATTAACAATGCATCCGGTATTAATGTCTTTGATGCCTCTACACAGGTGCCGATCCTGCCTTCATGCACGCTCCCTGGGGTGCCTCCACCCTCAACATGACTCTCTGCAAGCCACCTACGGTTTGGCAGCGCTGCGCTCTGGGAGGCTCAGTGGCCGAGAGACTACTGGGACCTCCTTTTAATTAACTGAGTGGAACAAATAATGTCTCCAATAACACTTGATTGGTAATTATACACTTTGTTCCGTTTTGTTTTCTAACCATTGGACACATACCTAGGTATAGAATTGAAACATATTATTTTGACGAAGATTCCATATTAAGGGATCGAAACGCGTCAGAAACTCAACCGATACAGATGTCCTTGTTATGTACTACTGTATTTACAATGTTGTAATTGTGTTTATGTATTTTATATATATATATATATATATATATATTTTTGTAACTGGAGATTCTATTTTTTATTGTCATGATTGTGTCCTAATGTAAATAATTACTCAATTATTTTAATATATACTTCTATACTTGTTGAAATTTTTGCTGCCTAAAAACCCCACCCGGGGAAAAACTTCCATGCCACTGCTAGTTAGGTAGACTTTGCACCATGCTGTAAAACTAGACCTACCATGTAAAAAAATCTGAGGGATGTTATCCACCAGCAATTTCCAAAAAAAGTAAAATACCTTGGTGAAAAAAGCTTTTCCTAATACACAAAATTCTTGCTGAAAGATAGTGAACAGAGAGACCAGCAATACTGAAAACATCCATAAAAATACATTCATTTATTTACCATTTATAGATTATATTTATAACTATAAATCCACTAAACATTGCACACAGAGACTTGTATATAAAATAAAGCATTATTAATCATTAGATTTTTTTGTTGGCCCAATTTACTGAATCAAAAGAAGACATTAAAGTGCAAGTTTACCCATACCAGCATAAATAATGTTCTTTAGCAAGAAGCATACATTATACTTCAATAATTATTCTACCAAAATTAGTGTGCGATTTAAAAATTCCCTTTTAACCACTTAAACAAAATTTGCGTCCTTTTCTTCCCACAAATAGAGCTTTCTTTTGGTGGTATTTGATCGCCTCTGCGATGTTTATTTTTTGCGCTATATACAAAAATAGAGTGACATTTTTTTAAATAAATAAATATGAGAAAAATCAAATAGACTAAATTTTAGTCAAACATTTAGGCCAAAATTTATTTAGCCACATGTCTTTAGTAAAAAAAAAAAAAGGGAGAGATCACATCACTTCCTCCTTCCTGTGTTTACACAGAAGGAGGAAGTGACACTGCAGGGGAGCGCGCGGATTGGCTGAGAGCGATCCGGAGGTCGCTCGGCCAGGTAACCGGACTGCCGCATGTACGGGGGGGGTCCCGATCGGACCCCCGAACCCCCTCAAGGCACCAACGTATATATACGTTGATGTGCCTGTCGGTGCCATTCTGCCGACGTAAATGTACATGCAGCGGTCGATAAGGGGTTAACATTGCTCCCGTTTCTGCCATGTTTCTGTAGCCCAAAGCCCCAGAACAATAGTATATCTTTAGGCTATCAGCCTCTACAAATATGGTACAGTGCCTAAAAATAGAAAGCAACTGAGCATGTGCAGCGCAGAGAGTGAAAAAGTGTTTGTTTTAGTGACCATTGTCATTGGGACAAAAAAATCCAAAATGGAATGGAGACATCTCAAAGAACTAATTATTAAAGCGGATGGTTCACCATAAATAAATATTAAAAGCCAGCAGCAACAAATACTGCAGCTGCTGACTTTTAATATTAGGACACTTACCTGTCCTGGAGTCCAGCGGCGTCCGCAGAAGGATGAGCGATCGTGTACCCTGCTGTCCCCCCTCCATCCACGGCGAGGGAACCAGGAAGTAGCGCTCCGGCTTCACTGCCCGGTTCCCTACGGCCATGCGCGAGTCGCGTGCGCCCGCATTGGCTCCCGCTGTGTGCTGGGAGCTGGGTTCCCACACGCAACGGGAAAAGCCCGTCTTTTGCCCCAACTGCGGGCCGGAAGTGGGTGCGGAATGTCTTTAGACAGATCTGCACCCCCCTCCCCCCTGAAAGGTGTCAAATGTGAACCGGAGGGGGGGAGGGTTCCGATCAGCGGATCTTCACTTTAGGGTGGAGATCCGCTTTAACTGGATTTTGAATGGATTCATTGGAACTTATATGATTGATGGATTTCGTTAAATAGTTTAGTTCTCTGTATGTATGACAACTAAAATAAAGAAATTAAAAAAAAAAAAAATCCAAAACTTTTAGTTGTAACCAGCATAGGGATTGAGGCGACATCTTCCTATGGGGATGCTTTTCCTAGTGACAATTGTTTCACCCTTTCCTGCCAACCCACGGAAGTGGGTCTTCATCTGTGAGGCTGCATATATGTAAACATGTCTTTGTGCTGGGAGCGCACCACACAGTGTGCTCCCAGCACAGACTGTGCTCTCACCGAGAGGCGCTGGATGTCAAATGAATCATCAGGACCTGGGGCTCCTGGTTCCTAGTCACTTGATCATTCTGATGGCAATCAGAGTGACCAGTTACTGTATAGCCCACAAATGTGCTTTTTTCCCCTTCTGAATAGAGAGATATACATTGTATAATAAATATAAATAAAACATAAAGTAAAAAAAAGCTAGATCAAGGTTTAATTTGGGTCAGTGCAATAGTTAGTTTTAGGGTCAAGGTAAGGGTCAAAGTTCAGTCAGTAGATTTTTTTTTCATAAGTATTTTTTTAACCACTTTAGCCCTGGAAGGATTTACCCCCTTAATGACCAGGCCTCTTTTTGCAATACAGTACTATGTCGCTTTAACTGACAATTGCGTGGTCTTGTTTCGCTGTACCCAAAAAAAAAAACGAATGTCCCTTTTTTCCCACAAATAGAGCTTTCTTTTGGTGGTATTTAATCACCTCGGTGGTTTTTATTTTTTGTGCTATAAAACAAAAAAAAGAACAATTTGGAACAAAAATACATTATTTTATTTTTTTTACTTTCTGCTATAATACATAACCCCAAAAAAATATAAAAAAAAACTACATTTATTCATCAGTTTAGGCTGATTATATATATAGTGCTATATATTTTTGGTAAAAAAAATAATCAAAAAAGGCGTATATTGATTGGTTTGCGCAAAAGTTTTCGCGCCTACAAACTATGGGATAGATTTAGGGACTTTTCTTTTTTTTGTTATTACTGATAATAGCGACAATCTGCAATTTCTAGCGGGACTGTGACATTGTGGCGGACACATCTGACCCCAAATTACACTTTTTGGGGATCAGTCACATTATTACATTGAACAGTGCTAAAAAAATGCACTGATCTAAAAATGGCACTGGCAGAGAAGGGGTCAACACTAGGGGGCGATCAATGGGTTAAGTTTGTTCCCTGGTTGTGTTCTAACTGTAGGGGGGATGGGCTACCAGGGACATGACAGAGATCGCTGTTTTTCTTATCACTGGGAACAGAAGATATGCCAGAACGGGGAATCGCCTTGTTTACATGGGCAGCTCCCCGTTCTGCCTCTTTACACCGTGATCGCCAGAGTCTACCAGACCCGCTGTGCACCTATGGCGGGTGGCGCAGGAGAGCCTACCTGCCTATGACTACTGAATAATGAATGAATGAACTTATATAGCGCATAACAACTCAATCGCCTCTGGGCGATAATGACGGTGACTGGTCTGTAAGAGGTTAATTTGTATCAGTGACAGTTAGTGGCAGTGTGTTTTTTTTTTCTTGGCCTTACTACAGGTACAACCAAAATAACATACACATATGCAGTATCGCTTGGATCGTCAGGAGCAGAATTTATTTTGCGTTGTTCTTCAGTAGTAAATAATGGTAATAGCTAGAATATGTACAGCTAAATTAAAAAAAATGTTTTTTTACTATTTTGGGCCAGTTTTCTTTTGACCTTTGTCCTAAAAAAAATAAGGTATAATCCACCTGGATACACAAAGTAGTTGCAATGATATATACAGTTTGACTAACACATGTCAAAGTTGCAAAATTGTGGTCAGGCATTAACATTTAATTTACCGCAGTCACTATGGGGTTAAGAGTGTATTACCCTTTGTTTTGAAAGACTTGGTCTCATTTCCTGCTGGGCAGGCAATGATGGGAGGGAACCAATGGCATAAATACAGTAATGTCCCCAATGGCATAAATACAGTAATTGGTAACTTTGAATAAAGACATCACCCCACCCATCTCAACCTGTGATACAGATTGCAAACATAAACAAACATCTAAAAGGTGTTTTGAAAAAGTTGTGTCCTTATACTGTATACTTTATGTCTTCTGGCTTTATATACATTTATTATTACCATCAGTCTGTTCGATCTTTTTTACTAAACAATATACTTCAAGCACCCATATTATTGACTACATAGAATTATATAATGAGCGGTCACTATGGCTTTACAGAGAAAGCTATTTTTTTTTCTATGTCATCTCTTCAATTTTCTATTCATATCTTCATGAGCTTAAACCCCTGATCTAATGGGGATCAGGTGAACACACAGATGTGTGTCAAATGTTAGATTCAATTTAACAATTTTTCCAATTAGGATTATTAGAAGGATATATTGTCAAAGCCCACTAAATCCAAAAACCAAACAGAAATATTAATTAACACTAGCTGATTCTTATTGCAGTGACACTGCAGATAGTTCAATCTAGCAGCAGAACCTTGGCTTGCTTTGTGAACAGCATCAAACAGATCTTTTAATTAACCACTTAACCCCCGGACCATATTGCTGCCCAAAGACCAGAGCACTTTTTGCGATTCGGTGACGAGGCTCCCAAACAAAATTGGCGTCCTTTTTTTCCCACAAATAGAGCTTTCTTTTGGTGGTATTTGATCACCCTCTGCGGTTTTTATTTTTTTGCGCTATAAACAAAAATAGAGCGACATTTTTTACTTTTTGCTGTAATAAATATCCCCCAAAAATATATAAAAAAACATTTGTTTTCCTCAGTTTAGGCTGATACGTATTCTTCTACATAAGCGTTTATTGATTGGTTTGCGCAAAAGTTATAGTGTTTACAAAATAGGGGGTATTTTTATGACATTTTTATTAATATTTATTTTTTACTAGTAATGGCGGCGATTAGCGATTTTTTTCAGTACTGCGACATTATGGCGGACACTTTTGACACATTTTTTGGACCATTGGCATTTTTTTAGCGATCAGTGCTATAAAAATGCATTAATTACTATAAAAATGCCACTGGCAGTGAAGGGGTTAACACTAGGGGGCGGGGAAGGGGTTAAGTATGTTCCTGTGTTCTAACTGTATGGGGGGGGTGCACCGACATGGGGAAATCACTGATCTTCCGTTCATACATTGTATGAACGGAAGATCAGCATTTCGCCCCTCTAACAGCTCGCGGTCCCCGCTCTGTAACGAGCAATCGCGGGTGCCAGGCGGCAATCGCGCCCACTAGGCACGCGCACGGGACTCGGCGGCGCGCGCGCACCTAGTGGCCTGCTAGAGAGCCGATGTATACCTATGGGCTTTCGCGCAGGGAAGCCAACATTCCGCCGTAAAACGACGGCGGCAGGTCGGCAAGTAGTTAAATATTTTGCAGTATGCGGTATGTATAAGACACTAAAATATAGACCCACAAATAGATCTAATTATATAGGCAGGTGTGCTTGTGTGCATATATACAGGATATATACTGTACACACAGGATATCCAGAAAGTATTCATAGCGCTTCACTTTTTCCACATTTAGTTACATTACAGGCCGACTCCAAAATTGATTAAATTCATTATTTTCCTCAAAATTCTACAAACAATATCCCAAAATGTTTGAAATCTTTGCAAATTTATAAAAAAATAAAAAATAAAATAAAAACAAATACATTTTTGCTATGACACTCAAAATTGAGCTCAGGTGATTCCTGTGTCCACTAATCATCCTTGAGATGTGTCTACAATTTGATTGGAGTCCACCTGTGGTAAATTTAGTTGATTGGACATGATTGGATAGGCAAACACCTGTCTATATAAGGTCCCACATTTAACAGTGCATGTCACAGGATTGTATCGAGGCACACATCTGGGGATGCATTTTTGAGAAGCATTTTTGCAGCATTGAATGTCCCAGGGAGCACAGTGGCCTCAATCATCCATAAATGAAGAAAGTTTGGAACCACCAGGACTCTTCCTAGAGAGGGCCACCCAGCAAAATTGAGCAATCGGGGAAGAAGGGCCTTAGTCAGGGAGGTGACCAAGAACCCAATAGTCACTCAGACAAAGCTCCAGCTTTTCTCTATGAAGAGATGAGAACCTTCCAGAAAAACAACCATCTCTGCAGAACACCATCAATCAGGCCTGTAATGTAAAATGACCAGATGAAAGCCACTCCTCAGTAAAAGGCACATGACAGCCCGCCTGGAGTTTGCCAAAAGGCACCTGAAGGACTCTTAGACCATGAGAAACAAAATTCTCTGGTCTGATAAAACAAAGATTGAACTCTTTGGCCTGAATGGCAAGTGTAATGTCTGGAGGAAACAAGGCACCGCTCATCATCCTGGCCAATACCATCCCTACAGTGAAGCATACTAGTGGCAGCATCATGCTGTGGGGAAGGTTTCCAGCAGCAGGAACTGGGAGACTAAGCAGGACCAGGGGCAAGATGAATGCAGCAATGTACAGAGACATCCTTGATGAAACCCTGCTCCAGAGCACTCTGGACCTCAGACTGGGGCGAAGATTCATCTTCCAACAGGACAACGACCCTAACCACACAGCCAAGATAACAAAGGAGTGGCTATTGGACAATTCTCTTATTGTCCTAGAGTGGCTCAGCCAGAGCCCAGACTTGAACCTGATTGAACATCTCTGAAGAGATCTGAAAATGGATGTGCATCGACGCTCCACATCCAACCTCATGGAGCTTGAGAGGTCCTGCGAAGAAGAATGAGAGAAACTGTCCAAAAAAAGGTGTGCCAAGCTTGTAGCATCATTCTCAAAAAGACTTGAGGCTGTAATTGGTGTCAAAGGTGCTTCAACAAAGTATTGAGCAAAGGGCGTGAATACTTATGTACACATGATTTTTTTTTTTACCTTTAATAAATTTGCAAAGATTTGCAAAACAAACTTCTTTCATGTTGTCATTATAGGGTATTGTTTGTAGAATTTTGAGGAAAATAATACATTTAATCCTTTTCGAAATAAGGCTGTTACATAGCAAAATGTGAAAAAAGTGAAACGCTGTGAATACTTTCTGGATGCACTGTATATACACATATACACTATCTTACCAAAAGTATTGTGACGCCTGCCTTTGCATGCACATGACCTTTAATGACATCCCAGTCTTAGTTCGTAGGGTTGAATATTGAGTTAACAAAGAAAAAAAACAAAGAAAAAAGAAAAAAGATAGTGAGATGTGTAAACATCAATACATTGATCTATTTAATAAGCACTAAAGTCCATTAGAGTCCATAGTGGTGTATGAAAAATATATGAAAAAATTATGTCCCAGAAATAACCTCTTCTGTTCCACGACACCAAGTGAGATCACTCCAAAGGTGCACCTGCCACCAGATTATTAAGCAGCTTACCAGAAGATGAAATAAAAACAGCAATTGACTATAGCCCAGTCACGGCCTTTGGTTTCCTTGCGGTATCCAGGACCTCTCAATGCGATCGTTTGGATCGGGGCGAGTAGACTTTGGGCTTTATCTCCAACACAGAAGACCTCTTTCCTCTCCAGACTTCGGAGAGTTGGCCCACCCTTTTCAGCTATAACAGCTTCAACTCTTCTGGGAAGGCGGTCCACAAGGTTGGACCATTCTTCTAGAAGCGCATTTGTGAGGTCAGGCACAGATGTGGATGACAAGGCCTGGCTCACAGTCTCCACTCTAATTGATTCCAAAAGTTTTCTATCGGATTGAGGTCAGAACTGTGGAGGCTAGTCAAATTCCTCCACCTCAAACTCACTCGTCCATGTCTTTATGGACCTTGCTTTGTGCAATGGTCTAAATCATTTAGTGGAGGGGGGATTATGGTGTGGGGATGTTGTTCAGGGGTTGAGCTTAGCTCCTTAGTTCCAGTGAAGGAAACTCTTAAGGCGCCAGCATACCAAGACATTTTGGACAATTTCATGCTCCCAACTTTTTGGAAACAGTTTCGGGATGTCCCCATCCTGTTCCAACATGACTGCGCACCAGTGCACAAAGCAAGGTCCATAAAGAAATGGATGAGCACGTTTTGGGGTGATGGAACTTGAATGGCCTGAACAGAGTCCTAAACTCAACCTGATAGAACACCTATGAGATGAATTTGATATATATACACACACACACACACATATATATCTAAAAAAAAAAAAAAACTCAAAGATTAATCAGTTTAATTTGAAAATCCAAAATATTGTATAGGCATATCTGGGAATTCATCTCTTTAGTTAGAAACTTGCATCCATAGACCTGGTGCCCAAAACGCAGGACACAGGCTGTTGGGCACCATAAAGAAAGCAGAATGGCCGTGGAGTGAAAAAGGAACCTTAATAATCTCCATAGGCGATGTTTAAAACAATTCTACAGGTTGCATATTTTGAGTTACAGAGAATTTTTTACCTTAACCATTCAAAGCGGAGTTCCACCCAAAAATGGAACTTCCCCTATTCGGATTCCCCCCCCCCCTCCGGTATCACATTTGGCACCTTTCAGGACAGAGCAGATACCTGTGCAATCCAGGTATTTGCAGTATCTGCAGTGAGCTATGCCATGTCAGGCCCCTCCTCTTTCCCCCACACTGTCTTCTGGGAGACAACACATGTCCCAGAAGACAGCAGAGAGCAGTGGAATCCTGCAGTGTGACTTGCTCATGTGCAGTAGGGAACCAAAAAGTGAAGCCACAAGTCTTCACTCCCCGATTCCCTTACCGAAGATGGCGGCGCCACCATCCGAGAGCAGAGGGACAGATCAGCTTCAGGTGCCGACATAATGGGTGTCCTGGACAGGTAAGTGTCCATATATTTAAAGTCTTTGTAGCTGCTGACTTTTAATTAAAAAAAATATTCGGCGGAACTCCGCTTTAAGGACTGGGTCTATTTTTCAAACTTGTTGTTACAAGTTAAAATCATTTATTGCTATAAAATTACTTAGAACTCCATAGCGCCATAACTATAGTTTTCCTATGCGGGCACTGCTCATGTATCTGTTCACTTCTGCACGCTAACTTGGGGGGATAGGACGTGTTTAAATATAAAATGTGTCACTTTTATTCCTATTACAAAGAACGTAACCATCCCTTGTAATAGAAAAAAGCATGACAGGACCTCTTAAATGGTCACTAAAGGAAAAAAAAAATAGGGCTGAAATGACTGTTTACAGGGTATAGAGACATAATAGTTAACTGATTCCTTTTAAAAATGAATAAAAATAGATAAAAATCAATCATATAATCAACCTACAGTTCTAGTTTCGTTTTTGCTGTTGTTTCCTGTCTCTCTGATGTACAGATCTAGAGAGCCAATATAGGGCAGTGATGGTTTGTCTAAAACCCCTCAGCCCAATCTAGTTTCAGTTTACACAAAGTAATCACACCTCCTTGATTAGTGACCACAGTGAGAAAGCTCCCAGTACTGTGGTTATAAGAAAACAGACAACCAGGAAGTGTCCAGAACAAAGCAGGATTACAGCAACATCAAAGCAAAAACGAACAATGAGGACATGAAAACAGCACTGCAGTAAGGAAGCTATTTAGCTTAAAAAAATCCTTTAATGACCCTTTAAATATGAGATCTGGGGTCAAAAAGACCTCAGATCTCATATTTACACTAAAATGCAATAAACAAAAAAAAAGCTCTTTAAGAGCTATGTGCCGAATGACATTTTGACGTTGCTCCCGCCCTGCAATGGTATGAGATAGGTTCGAGGCCATCTTCCCCTCACTCAGCTCCATACCACAGATGGAGGAGGGCACGATCGCCTCTGTCAGCGTCTCAGCCTTAACAATGATATCCCTCTTCAAAGTTTTTTTTAAAAGACTTTAATATCACTTTAAGCTTTAAAAAAAAACTATCATAAATCATAAGAGTTCTGGTGGTCATTTAAGGATATGTTTGTGGCCGCCTCCTGCCTGTACAACGGGCCCCCGCTGACTTGAAAATGGGTCACTCTCAGAGTGTCTCTAGCCTTAAGGTACAGCCTTATTTAAGTCTACGAGGGCTCGATGTGTAGGTGCAACCAGTAATGAAGAACTTTTCTGTCCAGAAGGCAAATAATGAAGAAGCTGCGGCAAATGAATTAAAGTGGATGTAAACCCCAAAAAAAATAATTTTTTTTTGATGTCACAATGTAGAGTATAAGATTTCCTATCATCTGTGCCCAGTCTTGCCACACAGAGTTAATCCAGCGCTGAGTAATCCTCTTTTAAAGTCCAGTGCAATGAGCTGTGGTGGCTCAACGTGATTGGCACTGCGCTGACAAGCCATTCACCTCTGCAGCCAAGGGTTCGGATCCCGGTCTCGGCTACATGTGAATTGAGTTTGGTGGTCTCAGCCCGGCTCCCGGTGGGTGTGCTATGCAAGGTACGCCTGTGCTTAGTACGCCCACCCCCCCCCCACAAAAACCACCACACTTGCACGCACACAAAATTGGTTTAAAAACACATGCACTTTGGCCATGCGGTCTCTTAAAAAATAAAGAGAGGCGAAGGACCTACGGGGCTGGCTGGGTGGGCTAGACCCCCTCACTCCCTCATAGGGGGAGTCCCTCTGTCCCATTGGGGTCCCGTTGGGCCCCAGTTGGGCTCCCAAGAGGAGCAGGTAGGGCGGGGTGAGTGGGAGGCCCCCCTTCACACCCGCCATTGCCACCAGGGGCATGGAGAAGGATGGCGATTGCCTCCGGGGGGAGGGTCTGCCTACTCCCAACTCCTGCAGTCCGGCTCCTCTCTCTCGAGTTCACGCACAAAAATACACTTTAAAAAAAAAAAAAGTCCAGTGCAAATTAACCGGACTTCAGATAAAAACCTGCCAAATTAGGTTAAGTCCGTTTCTCTGTTTTTGCTTTCAGTAACAGGTTATTTACAAATATAGCGTGGACATGTTTATCATAACAAGAGGTGATCCAAAGTTCATTGTATATTACTAGGATGTGTTATGATGTTATATCACCTCATGTTATGATAAACAAAACATAACATATGATAAACATGTCCTAGCTATATTTGTAAATAACCTCTCACTCAAAGCAAGAAGAGAGATTCCGGACTTTTTGATTTAGGCAGGGTTTTATCTGGAAGGCTGTTCGTTTTCACTAAACATAAAAGAGGATTACTCAGCGCTGGATTAACTCTGTGTGGCAAGACTGGGCACAAATGATAGGAAATATTATACTCTACATTGTGACATCAAAAAAAAAAAATGTTTTTTTTTGGTTTACATCCACTTTAAGCAAGCAGCTGGGTTGAGGGTTTTAGTTTGTTTAGCAAAAGCCAAGAAAGGCCGACTAATGTACTTTTTTTTTTTTTTTTTAAACCTGGCCTTTTCTTTTAAACAAAAAGTCCACTACCAGTTTGCTTCAGCAACACATGAAACTTGTTAAAGGTTCCTGAATCCTGCTATCACAAAAAAAAAAAAAAAAAAAAATTCCCCAATTAGTGTTGAAGTAGATAGAACCTCGGTAAAAATTTACTTTTCCCCCACTTTCTTCCTAGCAACAGGTGTCCTAAAAAGAACTTGGAATATTTTCTACTTTCTTTAAAATGAAAACAACCAGAAAAGTTTGAGTTCTACTGTAATACTCAATACACTACAATGCAAGGTAAATGGAGGAAAATGGGCAACACCTGAGCACATATCTGGTTTAATATCAGACTTTGCTAGATTCTTTCATAGCAGGGTTGCCAATCAGTGACTTTTACAACTGCCCATAAATATCAGGGGCTGATAATTTGTCATGCTGTGTTGACTTTTGTAAGTGTAAACCAGGCAAAATACTTGTTATGTGTATTGTCCATGTTTCCATATTATGTTTATACTGCTTAAATGTCGATTGTCTTCATTTCTAATAGGAGTAAACAAAGTCAGTGCTCAGTCAGTAAATTTCCCATGTTTTGTCAGTAAAAAATGACAAAACGGGGTTGGCAATCCCGCTTCACAGTCATTAAATTCTTCTAACTCTTAAAAATGTGTGTTTCTCATTACTTGCTAGTACTGAGAAGGAATTAAAAACGTACAAATGCAATGCTGCGTACACACGATCACTTTTTGTGATGAAAAAAAACGTTGTTTTAAAAAACGTCATTTAAAATGATCATGTGTGGGCAAAACGTTGTTTTTTTTTTTTCTTTTTTTTCTTTTAAAGTGTATTTTTGTGCGTGAACTCGAGAGAGAGGAGCCGGACTGCAGGAGTTGGGAGTAGGCAGACCCTCCCCCCGGAGGCAATCGCCATCCTTCTCCATGCCCCTGGTGGCAATGGCGGGTGTGAAGGGGGGCCTCCCACTCACCCCACCCTACCTGCTCCTCTTGGGAGCCCAACTGGGGCCCAACGGGACCCCAATGGGGCAGAGGGACTCCCCCTATGAGGGAGTGAGGGGGCCTAGCCCACCCAGCCAGCCCCGTAGGTCCTTCGCCTCTCTTTATTTTAGGAGACCGCATGGCCAAAGTGCATGTGTTTTAAACCAATTTTGTGTGCGTGCAAGTGTGGTGGTTTTTGTGGGGGGGGGGGGGGTGGGCGTACTAAGCACAGGCGTACCTTGCATAGCACACCCACCGGGAGCCGGGCTGAGACCACCAAACTCAATTCACATGTATGCGAGACCGGGATCCGAACCCTTGGCTGCAGAGGTGAATGGCTTGTCAGCGCAGTGCCAATCACGTTGAGCCACCACAGCTCTTATGTCTTCTAAAAAACGACCAAAAAAAAAATTCGAACATGCTTGAATTTTTTGTGTCGTTTTTCAAAATATCGTTTTTTGTGTCATAAAGAATGATCGTGTGTGGGTAAAACGACGTTTAAAACAACGTTTTTAAACCCACGCATACTCAGAAGCAAGTTATGAGACGGGAGCTTCAATGGAACAGAGTGCCATCATACGTGGTGTACGTCACCGCGCTTTGCTAGAGCTTTTTGGAAAAACGATGGTGTGTACACAAAGTCGTTTTTCAAAATGACGTTTTTCAATCACAAAAAGTGATCGTGTGTACGCGGTATTAGAGTAAACATGGAGAGCAACATGTGTGCTGTATGTGTTTAGCATACTGTATAGAATAAGCCACTTAAAAAAAAAGTTGCAGTGTTTCTAAAAGAAATTTAAGCAAGAACTAGAATGTACTGCTAAAACATGAGAAACAAAGCACTGCATACAAGCTTTAAAATGCCACAGGTCTATGTTACTCTATAGACACTTGGTGTCAGAAAAGAAAGGTCACTAAAATTCACCTCTACTGCTCTTCAAAGGAATTTGTATACATCAATTAAAAAATTAGCTTAAAACGTTGTAGTGTATATATATATATATATATATATATATATATATATATATATATATACACACATACATACATACATACATACATACACATATACACACACACATACATATACAAAATACTTTTTCTCCTTTCTTTCTATACAAAATTTCGACATCTTCATTAACAGACAGTATATAAAAAGAACTGTATTACACTATATCACTTCAGTAAAGCTAAAGGAATACAAGCCATAAGAAAATTAATAAGTGCGGCAACCCAAGCGAACAACTGACATTCATGCTTCTAAGTCAACCTTAACATTCTCTCACACTGGTGTACATCATATAGAGTCTACTAGAAATGTCAAGAATGTGAAGAGGCGTCTTTAACCAAAATGACACAACTTTAAGTACATAATGCTAGCTTACACTGGTTGGTTTATTCCCCTCTTCATTAGTGAGAAAATGGACTCTTGTAAATGCTTGTTAAAATCCCTACCCTACTTCTCCCCTGGTTAATGTGCAAGATCCATTCGCGTTCATTTCTGCCTGACAACATTTACTAGAAGATTAATTGCCCCATGTCAAACTGTAGCAACCCACGTCCCTCTCTCATTTCCTTTTGTATATGCAGCTAAAAATCACAACAGACCTACTCTTTGTTAGTAATGGATTTTGTTCATCCTCAGAGCACTGGCCTCTGTGATATAGCACAAGGTTAGAGTTGACATCACTGAGAAACTATAGTGATTTACACATACACTTGTAACCATTAAAATAATTATCAAAAAGATTTGATATAAGCCCTATACAATAAAAAATAATCAGCAAATACTGATAAAGCGCAATAGCCCATATGTTTATTTAATTTACATATTAATCCACTTGGTTAAAAGGCCATATAAACAAATATATAAAATCGACTGACAACCACACAATGCATTATATGAAAACGACTGAACTGCTAAACCAGTGTCTGCACCGTGAGAGATCTAGCACAGAAACATGTAGTTCAAATGACTATTTAACTGTGCTATACGCACAGTTAGGTTAGGCCCACTGAGCAGAAACGAGGCCCATGTGACATGCACTCAGTAAAAGGAAGCGAGTTGTGCAAGGGCCGATTTGGATCCAAAAACATTCATATCCCTGTGCATATAACAAGTTCATTTTCAGACTGGTGCTTATACCAAGCAATTAAACAATTCTGTTTGTTTTTTAAGATCTACTGCTAGTTGGTTGTGAATGAATATATATATATATAATATCTTTGAGAAACATGATACACATTATATAAACATATCTAGATTTATGAGAAATTAAAACAATCGTAAAAGCTGATTACCTTATAAAAAAAAAATAAGCCCTGAATATCTAAATAGATAATTGAAATTCCTTTCAAACGCCAAATGGGGGGGGGGTCTCATTCTAAAATATGTCTGGATAAGCAGTTAAATAAATGTTGGCATAGATGAGCAGAAATCAATCCCTGACAAACATACATTCCTTCTCAAATGGGACATGTTTTCTGGAACATTAAAGGAGTTTGGTCCTATCACAAATCCTCAGAAAATCGCAGGAAGAAAAGAAACCTTATTATGAGTAACTGGCAGTATCTCATTAAATCTTTCAATTGTCCAATCGTCCACAGCAGACCTCCAAGAGACTTGTATATTATACTCATTGCAATTAACCAAACAAAAGATTTTAACCGCCAGAGCGTTCGGGAAATGTTTGGTTGAGGCTGAAGAAGTGAAATTATATTCCAAGGTTGGCCAGATGTCACAAGGGGTGATATGCATGTGTTCATTTCATCTGCAGCTTTGTGCGGGGACCTGTCTATTTACAGCACTACAGCTAAGCACTCTGAGGCCCTATTCACTCATGAATCCTTTCAGAAAGTGCTGAAGCACCCCTTAAGCCCACTTAACTACCATTTTCACACACTCTCCCGGCTCTCCTTTTTGTCCTTGCTTCCATTACATCAAACAGAGGAACAAAGCAAGAGAACAGAAACTCTGAGGCAGAGAATAGACCCATCACAAATATTAATTTGAAAAGGTGTTGAAGTGCAGAATCTGCTTTTATACACAAGGACAACTTGCATTTTTTGTGTGAGATTCTCTTAGCTGCAATAAGCTAGGTTTTCAGCCAAAGAGAGGCAAAGACTCAAAGTGCAATTATATACAGGGAACTGATTCAAATCAAACACTGCTTCGCACTGCTTTAGATCTGGCCTGATAAAGACTTTGGTTAGCACTGTTAAATAGAATCTCTATATGAGATGCAGGGTTCACTCTATGGATGCCTACAAAAGCCTGGCCTCAAAGAATACCCCTCTTACAGAAGTAACATTACAATTTCACTTTTAATTTGCGTGTAAACAACCCTCCACCCAAAATCCCTCTTCAACCGTTTAGCCTGCAGAACACTATGTCATCTCACTCATGTACTCAGAAAATCTATTATTGTCATGCCACTTTTCTTTCCACTCTCTCTGGAGACCACAGATTTGTAGGTTTAAGAAGCATAGCTTGGTTTCTGCCTGCAAAAAAAGGGGTTAAATGGTAAATGCAAGGTGACACACCACCCATTCATATCTGGAAATGTACAGCAGAGCAGCTCACTGACCACAATTAGTGGGAAGAAAACTGCCCAGCCCGGGTGAATGGACTTTCCCCTGAATAGGTTACAAACACTGCAAGTTTGTTTGTACTTCATAAACTCAGACAAATTACTAAAATAAAGTAAAAAAAAAAATCCCTCCTATGGATGAAACATTTTTTTTTTCTCCATCTTACATTTGTACTTGATGTTTATGCAAACTGGTGTGTCATCTACTGACTGAACAAAAGCTATCCATTAAAAACTTTACCTTCCTGCAAATATGTTTCCAATTTATTTCCATTTTTACGCATTTGTCATTTAGACCTCGGCTTAAAAAAAAAAAAAAGCAAGGTTCTTTTTATCACCACTTCTGTACGATTAAAAAATGCCATAAACCCTAATTTCAATTTAAATCCAGACTGATTTGCAGGTGTTCCTCAGGGTTACAAATTTATCAAGAACATAACGGCGGCTGCAGAGATCAAAACACAGCACAGCAGGCCAGCAACTTCATGGGCCACAGACACTCAATGGGTAAAGGCCTTCTCACAGGCTTTATGATGAAATACAAAACAGCCAGCAGGAATCTATATCTTATTCAGACCTGAAGAAAATGTCGCCTCCTTCCCTCCCTCCTTCCCAAAATGCATACACACACATACAATTACTGATAATCTGCTTACACTGGCAGACTGCAGTGGGTTTGCTAACATTAACTGCAAACAGTCTTTTGACAGAAAATACGACTAGCCACCAGGAGTCCAGTAATAGTTAAATGAATGGCCGTGTTATAATCTACCACACATATAGAGGGAAATGAAAAAAAAAAAAGCACTATAAACCACTGCTTGCAAGATGAAACCATGCATCATTTCTAGGGGGTTGTTCAAAACACGTGTTTATATTATGATAAGCTTTGTTTAAGGTAATATGACTAAATATTATAAAAGCTTTGTTAAAATTGTTGCAGCGGTTTATTATAGTGGTAATTTCTGGTGAGGCATTATAGAAGCAAATTCACAAAACCTGGAAAACGGAAAACATCTAGTGGCACAAATCTTTTAAGCTATTGCTGCAGGGGACAGTGCAGGAGAGCAGGTGAGTATTGCGGCCAGAGTATTTTTTTTTTTATCTTACATGCTCCAGCTCCACATATTGAAGGATACCTGTGGCAAGAAAAATACGTAGACTGTAATTGTTGATTCTCTTCTACAATTGCTAGTTACCATATCTCTGGGTTCAATACCTTCCGAGTCACAGAGGCAAAACAATGCAGCAATTAGATTCAGAATTTAAGTTTTCAAAGCCAATGACTCAACATGGTAAAGCGTTAGAATAACATCCTGGCAACTAGCATTTTTAAAAGTAGATCAGCATTGGCATTCTTCATATTTCAGTTTTTTGTTCTTAGGGCACAATAACTTCTCCCCAATGCATGACTACATAATTATGTTTCTTTTAACAAACTATAACCACTATAGCAGGGCACCAAAATTTCGGCTGCTGAAAATTATGGGCCAAAACTGTGTTTTTGTCATTCGACCGAATGACAAAAACAGACAATACCGATAGGGGACATGGTCTGCCGAGGGTGACGCCCATTGATGGAGTGTCCCTCTGGCGCCCCCAACTCCTCCACTCCCTCCTCCTCCTCGATCTACGGGTGTCACAGAGCTGAATTGTCTGGGCCGTAGTAACAATGTCCCACCTCCTCTAATAGATTGCACACTGATCCAATGGTGGGACATTGAATCAGTGTGATGTGTCACAGGAGGCGGGACATTCTTACTATGGCCCGGGCAATTCAAATCCGCTCTGTGACACATGGAGATCACCGCTGATCCGGGCACAGGCAGGCGGCATATGCTGGGCACTGGTAGGCTGCTGGTCAATGGTGAGGCACAGGCAGGCTAAAAATGATGGGCACTAATGAGGCACAGGCAGGCTGCATATGCTGGGCACTGGCGAGGCACAGGCAGGCTGCAAATGTTGGGCACTGGTGAAGCTACTGGGCACAAACAGGCTGCATATGATGGGCACTGGTAGGCTGTTGAGCATTGGCAGCCTGCATATGACGGGCACTGGTGAGGCTGCTGGGTACAGGCAGACTGCATTTGATGGACACTGGTGAGGCTGCATTAATCTCCTGTAGTATCTCTCTGACCATCTCCTGTACCATGTCTGCAGTCTCTGACCATCTCCTGTACCATGTCTGCAGTCTCTGACCATCTTCCGCATCATATCTGCTAGAGGTGCACCACATGGAAATGTTGCTATTACTATTATTTAAAATCTATAAAAAAAAAAAAATTTTAAAACAGTCATTTACGGTATCAGTTTCGGCCTAGTGTATTCTTAATTTTCGGTATCAGTTTCGGCACCAAAAATTCCATTCGGTGCACTCCTAAACCACCATTTCTCGCAGGTCACTCTGCATCGGCGCACCCAAACCAGGATGTTTTCTCCACTTTTACAGAGAGATCACAACTAACTAGATGTAGATTACTATGTCATTCCTAGTCCCTTTTACTCCGCATCTGCAACCTGTCATAGGACTGTCCTGCTCCTCTGCAGTTTCTCTTCACAACAGTCAGGCTCAATCACTGCTCCATTTTTACTCCTATGAAATAGCTGAAGACTGTTCCATCCACTCATTATCCCCTTTCCTGATGCTATTACAGGAGAAGTGCAGCCAAAACTCGTTTAGCTGCAATTCTGTGGATCACAGGAGTGCTGAAGCCCACTGTCGGATGACGTCACAGAACCAGTCCAGGCTAGGACAAGATCAGTACAATAAAGTCGGGATCCGCCCAAATGCCTAGACCAGCACCCGGCTCAGCCTCTCAGCAAGCCGCTGAGAGGCTGAGCCAGTCGCTCCCATCCCCTCCACTGCCCAGAGCTCCAGTGAGTGAGGAGGGGGACAGAGAACAGAGAAGACAGTGCTAACTGACAGTCACCAGCTCTCTGCTCAGGGAGCCTTGAAAACCGAGTGATCGGGGGTGTTTGATCGCTTGGTTCTCAGTGTTAGAGCAAACGGGGGACAGATGCAGCATTGAACCAATGCTGAATCTACCGGGGTAAATATCATTCTACAAATAAACAAAAATAATAAAAACTTCTCTTTTAAATAAGATGATGTACAAATTATTGGATGGGCAAACGTAAGGAACTTTAGTCTCTCACAAATTGGTGTTTAACACTTAGGCGTTGTGTACACGGATGTACTATAGTGTACGCCTGTGTGCAGGCCATGCATGCCTGCATGGGTATGCTAGGTGTTTTGTGCACTCCTGTGTAGGCAGTCCTATACATTTCAATGTACACTGCAACTGCTGTCAATTAGACAGTGGGTATAAAAAGTAAATTTGCTTGCTTTGGATGATGGGAGTCAGATCTTCACCTCATTCACTAGCAAAGGGGATATGCTATTTACCTTTAGTAAATCAAGCCTTTCTTCTCCATTTTTGTCATAGTCTTCAAGGTTCACTCTCTATCCCTTTAGATATCAGCCGACATCACAACACTAAGTGTACCCCTATTCTCTTTCTACATTGGGAGTGCTAACAAAACTCCCAGGGGAATTCAGCCAGTAGCACAACACTCCCCCAGGGCAGGGGGTGACATAAATTTGACCAAGATTGTGTTAAAAATCTCATCGAGCATGGATCAAATTGACATTGGTCAAACTTTTCCTTAGCCCGGAACCGACACCAACCACTAAAGTCAAATTGTCATCTCTTCTCCCACCCAAACTACTCACTCTCTACTGACTGAAGCAATGTTTAGTGCCATCAGCTGATCAGAGAAGATGTTGCTATGGACTCCTAGCAGAAGGATAACCGTATTTCTTAAAACAAGGTAATTTTGAATACAGTAGAGGAGGGTTAAAACCAATATAAGATTTATTTTTTTTTTTTTTTTGCCATGGAACCCCAATGAAATATTTCCTACCTATTCCTGTTCTGGTGGCAACTCAAAATGTTGGTGTTACCCTCACTTTCTCAGTGCCATTGGACATTGGGCAATTAGGAAAAGAGAATCTCCCTAAAAGACATAGGCAGCAAAAAAAAAAAAAAAGACTGTGGTTCTAGCATTTCACAACCAAATATGAAACAAAAATTGAATAAAATAAAAAAATAAACAGTTTTTCCTTGGTATAGTTTAAATGCAAGCCGTTTCCTTCTAAAGAGTGAACAATTCCAGACTTATTTACTATAAACCATGTTTCAGGCTATTTAAGGCATGTGTCTTTTTAAAGACAATTTTCATTAATAGCTACATGACAATTCTTTTTACTAACAAAACATTTTTCTTTCCTGAGGCACCCAAGAAACCCCCAACTTTAGATCTGGAAGTTATATGATACTGGGTATTCTAGGCTTTAGAATGATGAAGTCACGAGGCACGTGACGTAACGTCGTAGGGAAAGGAAGTCGAGAATCACGTGACACCCGCACTAGCCGGAGGCCAACAGAATACTGGCGGTAGAACGATCGCTCTGCCTCTTTACCTTTTATCATTATTATTTTTGACTCTGTCGGATTTTACTTTACTTTGTTGGATTTTACTTCTGCTTTTCTTCAAAAACCCACGCTGGTTCATATGTTCTTCACTATTGGAGATTCGTTTTTTCTTATCTATATCCATTACTATTACCCTGTGGACTGCTAAGCCGGGGCCAGCACCATCACCTGTACACACCAGAGGGAACCCTTCCGGGACAGCAAGATCCCCATATCTGGACGGACCTTACTATATGCTCACATATAGCACCCTGAAGGTAAGGGAACTACAATACCAGTTGGGGATGTCCAGTATTTATCAGCATCTAGAGTGAAGTTACTCTATCACACAATCATCCAACCCACCAGCAGACACCAGCTATAGACTGCCCGGTGCAACTGTCCATAGCCCAGCACGTTTTTTCACTGGCATATAGGACTCCACTGTTTGTCTGTTTTGCTGTTTTGACACATGGACATTTGATTTTGCATGCACCATTTGGATGCATGAGTGTTGTATACACATATAGCTATATAGTAATTTTTTGATTTGATTTGATTTTTATCCTTTACATTGATGTATTGTGTGTTCTTGTAGTGCCCACGCATCACCATTTGAAGCGCTCATCACTCTCTTATTTTATTAACATATTTTTTTAAACAGCTACTATGCTTTTTTGTGGGACATTGCCCCTACTCACCTCCTTCCAAAAATTCTAGCTCCTTGGCTATTTTGCCGATTTACAAGCTTCATACAGATTAGAAACGTTTTTATCTGATCCGTACTGATCCAGAGAATCAGCATGATAGCCAGCTAAATATTTGTAGAAACAGGAGTCAGCAATGGCAGTCTATATTTTATCATGTATGATTTCTAAATTTCGATTATTTTTAAAATAATTTTCTAGTAGTTTTCCAAACTTTACATACAATTTGTGAAACCCAAGATATTGACCTCAAAATATAATGATTAAAGTCTCCTAAACAAAGTGACACAACAAAGTGTTTTCACTTTTGATGTCACTGCAATGCACACAGGATGAAAATAATCTGTTTGTGTCCATAGTATATACTACTACTACATAGTAGTATACTACTATTAAGAACAAAATGAGTCAAATCTGTGTAGATGAGAACGATGCAGGTCTGCAAAGATGCTGAATGAGAGGATAGCATAAGCATCTGAACCTCACATTACAACTGTGAGTATCAAATACATAGTTCAATATGTTGGAATATGGGAAATAATATGCATTTATTAGTTTGTAAGAACTTTTTTTCCAATAATTGGGTTGGATCAGGTCAAGGGGAATCAGATTTGGCTTCTCATTATCATCAAGACAAAGCCCCGTACACGACTAAAAAAAGCAGACGTTTGTTTTTGCATGCTAATCACGTATCGAACATAAAGTTTCCTAAAGTTACGAAAATTCTCGTATGACGATATGGTAGAAGTATAAATGTCCGATTGGAAATATCGGTTGAACTGATTGCTCTAAAAATGTCATGTGTTACCGTAGTGTATTAGATGTTTGGATTGTACGGGCCTTTTCACGCTGGTGACCCAACATTCGGCACGTGCTTTATTGCGCGGTCGTGATTAATACAGATTTGATCACCTTGATTTTTATTTTTTGCGATACAAAAATGCGTATTTTTTCTTTTTGTTAAAAAAAAAATCAAATACGAGTCAAACATTTAATTTTTTAGCCACATGTCTTTATAAAAAAAAAAATGCATAGCTACCTAGCCACGATACAGCGATCGGATAACGCTGGCAGGGTTAATACGGTGATGAACTTTATTAGGGGGGTGGGGGGTCTGATGTTTTTTACATTGTCACACTGACACTCTACTGCATTCAACACTGACTGGGGGGGGGGCTGTATCTATGTGAGTGTGTGTCAGTGTTGTGTTGGTGACCGATCATACCGCTACGAATACATCACTTCAAAACACTGGGAGCGCGCTATTTTTATCACGGACATCCGCCCGCAGATCCCGGATCCGATAGGGGGACCCGCACGCCGCGGAGGGGGTTGGGACCCCCGAACCGCACTCAGGCGGGGACATAAATTTACGCCCTTGTGCCTGTACGTGCCATTCTGTGGCCGTATATGTGCGTGCGGGGGTCCTTAAGTGGTTAAAGGAGAATGTTAAAAGGGGGAAAAGGTACCAAAAATGTGATTTATCACCCAACGTTTAGAAAGGGGATGTTTTTAAACAAGGTTATACAATTTCAATTCCAAAAGAGTTGGGACGCTGTGTATAATCTCCATAAAAACTGAATGTAATGATTAAAAAGATTACACAAACCAATATTTTTATTCATAATCGAAAACATATCAAATGTTTAAACTTAGAAATGTACCATTTTAAGAAAAAATGATAAGTTAATATTGAAACTGATGGCAGCAACACTTCTCAAAAAAGTTAGGACAGGGCAATAAAAAGCTGGTAAAGTAAGTGGTATTAACAAGGAAGAGCTGGAAAAATCATACTAGTGATATGCTCCGGCTTTCTTCCACTCCCTCAGGACCAGTGAATAGCATAAATTAAAGGCCTAGTTAGGCCCCACCACATTCTTTTTTTTCCTCAAAAGCCTCCATGCACCAGTGCAGTGAAGAGTAAGCAGTACTATTAGAGGGGCTCAAATGGCCCTGGAGGTTTGGTCAGGCCGAGCCTCCTTTGCCTGCCTCTGGATCGTTCTTCCCTCTGCTTCCTGGGACAGGTGAGCTTTCCTTCAATGCCCCCTGCTGTTCTTCTCAGGTATGGAAAAAAAAACTGTGTTTGTATACATGTGTGTATGCACATATTTGTATGTGTATGTATGGGCAATAATTTATTTATTTCCCATAGACTTTTATTTGCCACCATACTTGTCCTCAAACCATAAGTCAGTCACTATCAGAGACCATCGTGTGGTAAGTTTCAGGAAGAGTGCCTTTCTTTGCGGATTGCTTTGAATTTTTTCAGCCCCCAATGCTCATACTCTCCAAGTAAAGGGCTGGCGCTCTTTAGAGGAATGTAGCCCTAGATGCCACTCCCATTCAAGCAGAAAGTTCCAAGGGTGACGTCTTATCAGTTCTTCCTAGAGCAATGCTAACATCCCAGCAAAAGTCCTGCAGCGTCTGTGGCGCAATACCTATGCCCAATAGGCTGGTGAGTAAAGACTGTCTGGAGGAGTTCACAGTTGACAGGTAACACTCAAATATCATTGGTTATTAAAGAGGGTGGCGGGAGATTTCATGCTGTACTTATTGCAATTATCTCCACCAGGCAGACCCCTTCTAGTTGCCCGTCACTAGAAGAGCATCCTGGCACCTCGGCAGGTGGCTTTTACCCACGTAGTGGACAGCCTGTAGACAGTAGTAGCTCCTCTACATCAAATGAAGGCCCGGAACTTCTTGGCTTCAGTTTTCCCTCCATTGAACTATGTATCCATAGTAAAATCCATAGTAAAATCATATTCACCCTTTCTTCAGAACGGCAAAGTCCAGGGAGAAAAATCTCATTTGTCTATACAGGTTTTATCCTCGTTGGAGATTGGATCGCATCACTTTAATCCCTGCCTACAGTAGATACAATGTTTGAAACTTTGGGCTGCATTTGTTTTCTCAGGCACGTTTGGTGTAAGATACCTTATACCAGGAAATCTCTGTGTTGGTAGGAAACTTAACACCATATATATACCATAATAGCCATACCAGGAGTGACAGGAAGTCTGTCATGCTCCCGAAAGATGGGAAGCAAAGGGAAAGGAAATGTTCCTCCTCTCAATAAGTTCCATTCTTCTAGGCAGATAGGCTGCTATAATACATACATATCAGACCCAGGGGGATTTTTTTGTCCTAATTCTATTCACAAAAGAATATACAGGCTTCAATTCAACCCTGTATGTAGTTTGCAAAGGATGGCGGCTATTGTTTTCTTTCCAGGAGTAGACTTGTGTCCGGTAGTATTAAACCTTGTATCAAGGTTAGCGACAGCCCTCCATTTAACCATCATCTGGGCATTGCCTAACTTCCTAGAGCAGTGGTCTCCAAACTGCAGCCCGGGGGACACAGACTGCTTGCTTTTATCCGGCCCTCGGGACACTATTTCATCAACTGATACTAACACTGAGGCATTATTCTTCCCACTGACACCAACAATGGGACACAGTTGCTCTCAATTATACCAACGGTGGGAAAAATTCCTCCCAATGACACCAATGATAGGCACAATTCATTACAATGACACCAACAATTGGGAATGGTTTCTCTCGAACAAACCAACAATGGGGCATGATTTCTCTCATTGACACCAATAATGGTGCCTAATGGCATCAATGATGGGGCACAATTCCTCTCAATTATACCAATGGTGGGGCACAATTTTTCTCAATGACACCAGCAATTGGGCCCAATCACACCATTGATGAGACACAAATTACTCCCATTGAAACAAACAATGGGGCATTATTTTTTCCCAGTGATGTCGGGAACTTTTCACTGACCACTGTCCGGCCCTCGTAAAGTCTAAAGTACAGTAAACTGGCCCTTTGTTTAGAAAGTTTGGAGACCCCTGTCGTAGAGGATCACTCAGGAGGGTCATACAAATTGGACGTGTCCAGAACTTGAAAGAATTTCCTATCCACAAGTGCCCTTTTCAGATCATGTAATACGCCTGTAATACACACTGTAATTTTCTTTTTCTGATGCCAGTCCATGGCAGCATACGGACCCACCCTTGTACATTTCGGTATGTATCTAATTACAAAGAATAAGGGGGGCCTAATTAGGCCTTTTATTTAGGCTATTCACTGGTCCTGAGGGAGTGGAATAAAAACGGATTTGTGTCAGGAAAGGAAAATGACAGTAAGTCTTTGGTAAAATTTTCCATTTTGCAACTAAGTTACTTCAAGGTATATGGTTTAACCTTTTAAAGACCACCCACTACACATATACTGCTGCAGGGCAGCTCTATTGTGCAAAACTATGTACCTGTACGTTTTTCATTCAAAAGATACTGTGGGCGCACCGACTCAATGCCTGCCAGGGGAACATAGGTCCCGCGGACATTATGTCCGCCGGCCACCTGCGATCACTGCACAGAGGCAGAACGGGGATCTTCCTATGTAAAAATGTGGCTCCCCCTTCTGACAGGGGACAACATGGAGATCTCCTGTCCCCACACAGTTAGAGCACACCCAGGGAACACAGTTAACCCCTTGAATCACCCCTAGAGTTAACCCCTTCCCTGCCAGTGTCATTTATACAATGTTCAGGGCATTTTTTTAGCACTAATCACTGTAATAATGTCATGGGTCCCCAAAAAGTGTCACTTGAGGTCAGATTTGTCTGCCGCAATGTCGCAGTCTCACTAAAAATCGCAGATCACTGCCATTATCAGTAAAAAACTAAAATAGATAAAAGTCCATAAGTCCTATTTTGAAGATGCTATACATTTTCGCACAAACTAATCATACGCTTATTTTGACTTTTTTACCAGAATTTGTAGCAGAATACACATTGACCTAAACTAAAATACATTTTTTTTAAATATATATATATTGTTTTGGGGATATGTATTAATAGCAGAAAGTAAAAAAAAATATATTTTTTTTTAATTGACAGTCTTTTTTTGTTTATAGCGCAAAAAAAAACACAGAGGTGATCAAATACCACCAAAAGAAAACTATTTGTGGGGGGGGGGGGGGGGGGAGTACATCAATTTTGTTTGGGTACAACGGCGCACGACCGCGCAATTGTCAGTTAAAGTGATGCAGTGAAACATCGCAGAAAATGGCCTGGTAATTAGGGGTAAAACCTTCTGGGGCTGAAGTAGTTGAAAAGAATGAACTTTAGGCATAATTAAAAGCAATATCACAAAATGTATTTTATTAATAAAAAAAATACGTAAGCAATGAATAAAACACATATACATAAGTGCAATAGCATATAAGGCAACCTGAACAGGTCAAATCCTATAGTGGTTGATGTTAGCCAACTCAGGAAATATCAGTTCTGCTTCCCAAAATATAATTTACATGCTCGACTAGTTGTGTGCCTATATATGCGCTTCTTCTGGAGCTAAAACACTCTGATGGGAATTTAGGAAGAGTAGAGGAACTTACACAGAAATTTATAGTAAACAGGACAATATAAGTTACAGTTTTTAAGAATTCGATGCATACTAGAACAATATTGGAAAGAGTAGTACCGTATATACTTGAGTATAAGCCGAGGCACCCAATTTTACCACAAAAATGGTAAACCGTATTGACTTGAGTATAAGCCTAGGGTGTCCATCTGCATGCCTCACTGTGTCCATGACTAGACTGACGTTTAACATGGGAGTCTATAGAAGGGGGGCCCGGCTTTGAAAAATTGGTGCTCCTCAGCCCTAGGTCCCCCTATCTACATGGCAGAACACCCCATTGAACATGGACTCCAATAGGGTCACAAGGTCATGCAGGGCAAGTATGGGGAAACACACTACATGAATGGGCCAACCCCAGGATCTGGCAGGCAAGGATATAGAGTAAATGTAAAAGAATTGAAATAAGTTGTCATAAAGTCAACCAAACAGATATCGCACAATAAGACACCTACCTATAATATAATTGAGAATTATTTACCCCAGGTATATACTTCTGCAAAAGATGGTTAGGGTAGCTGGTTCTACAGGTGTTAATTGGTATAGGTCTGTGTAGATAAAATAGATATAAAAACAAGCTTTTTGAAAAAAGGAAGATTATATTGTACTCTTGGTGACCTAATGCACTCACCTGTAAAAGTGGATAAGAAGGTATTCCAAAAATAAGTCGATACATAAAGGGTCCTGATAGTAGTTAAATAAACAGACCAACAGAGGGCTCTATGGGAGCATATACAGATAAGTATAGGATCAATATCACCATTATAAACCTTCAGCCAGATACAACCAGTGACAACTACAGTAATCACGGTGTGCAGAGAAGACTCGCCAAAGTAAAAAGCGCCATAGGTATAGATTAATCCTGGGGGATCAGGACGACATGTCCTACCTCTCCCCATGGCATTTCCTCTTAAATAGAATGTCCTGATTGGGATGCCCACAAACGCAGACGGAGCGACGTTTGGCATCACCAACCCAGCCGAAAATTCCACACATGCATCATTGCAAAAGAGTACACAGCCAGGTCCACGGAGTGCGCAGGTCAGTGGAAGATCAGACTCACAGAGGGAAAAAGGACGCAATTGGGGCAGTGTCATCCGTGCCCACACATGCCTAGTAAACCCCATGGGAGGAGGAGAACAGGCCATGGGTGGCCCTACTGGCCACATACCCACCCCAAAATAGTAAGTATATTACTTAACAGGTCAGTAACATGATTGAATATAAAAAGAATACCTGAGAGAGTTAGCGTGTCTTAGAAATAAAGATTTGCAGACAGTGATCAACTGCATCTAAAAAGTTGAAAAATTTCTGAATAATGCTCCTCAATGTAAAAGTTGCAAAAATACTAAATATATCATCATTTACAGTACATAATATCAAAAGATTCAGAGAATCTGGAGAAACCACTGTGCACAAGGGACAAGGCCAAAATGCTATATTGGATGCTCGTGATCATCGGTGCCCTCAGACGGCACTGCATTAAAACAGTCATGATTCTGTGATGGACATCACTGCATTGGCTCAGGAATACAGTGCCCTGAAAAAGTATTCACACCCCTTGACATTTCCACATTTTGTCATGTTACAACCAAATATGTAAAATGTATTTTATTGGGATTTTCGGTTATAGACCAAAACAAAGTGTCACATAATTGTAAAGTGGAAGGGAAATGATAAATGTTTTTCATTTTTTTTTTTTTTTTTTACAAATAAATATCTGAAAAGTGTGGTGTGCATTTGTATTCAGCCCCCTTTTATCTGATACCCCCAACAAAAATCTAGTGGAACCAATTGCATTCAGAAGTCACCTAATTAGTAAACAGAGTCCACCTATGTGTAATTTAATCTCAGCATAAATACAGCTGTCTCAAATTGGTATACCAGAACACTTTGGATACATAAAAAATGGAGTTACTTACCGGTAACGTCCTTTTCCAGGAGTCTTTCAGGACAGCACCTTAGAGAGATCCCGGCTCCTCCCCTTCTAGGAAACACCGCCTTCTTTAGATCTTTAAAGCCTCATCCTCCCACTGGCCCTTCAGTTCTTACAGCCTCATCCTCCCACTGGCCCTTCAGTTCTTACAGAGTACCTCCGGCCAACTGGGGAGACACAAGACAACGTTATACAAGAATACTTTATCTTACCTGACGTCCTCATGTGATGAGTCTTCCAATCTTCAAACCCTGGGTGGGTAGCGGTGCTGTCCTGAAAGATTCCTGGAAAAGGACGTTACCGGTAAGTAACTCCATTTTTCCCTAGTTCGTCTTTCAGGACAGCACCTTAGAGAGGATAAGCGAGTACCTTACCTTAGGGTGGGACTACTGCCTGTAGCACCTTACGACCAAAGGCTTGGTCCTGTGCTGACAGCAGGTCTAGTCTGTAGTGCTTTATGAAGGTAGCAAAACTCGACCATGTCGCTGCTCTGCAGATCTGCTCTGGAGAAGCACCAGCCCATTCCGCCTGTGAAGTCGCCACTGCTCTAGTAGAATGTGCCCTGATTCCCACTGGAGGTTCCATCCCCTTTAACACATAAGCTTGACTAATAGCTGCTCTAATCCAGCCCGCTATAGTACGCCTGGAGGCTCTAGAACCCTTTCTAGCCCCTGAAAATAAAACAAAAAAAGGAATCGGATTTTCTAAACTGTTTGGTGCATTCCAAATATTGAAGGACGCACCTCCTTACATCTAGGTTGTGAAAAATAAATTCTTTTTCCCTCACCGTTTGAACAAAATGTTGGCAGAATAATTTCCTGGCCTCTGTGAAACCTCGAGGCCACCTTTGGCAAAAAGGCCGGATCGGTCTTAAAAACAATACGATCCGGAAAAACTTGAAAAAAAGGAGTTTTAATTGAGAGGGTCTCGAGTTCACTTACTCGACGTGCCGTCGTAATCGCTACCAAAAATGCAGTTTTGAGAGTGATTAACTTCAAAGAGCATGACCCCAATGGTTCAAAAGGATCTCCCGTAAGGGCCTGCAAAACTAAGGAAAGATCCCATACGGGAAAAGGGGTCACACCAACTGGCCTCTGCCTACTCAAAGATTTAAAAAATCTTACTATCCAGGGATCAACTGCTAGATTTTTCTCTAAAAATACACTCAGGGCTGACACCTGTCCCTTCAAGGTGCTGAGAGCCAATCCCTTATCTGCCCCCGCCTGTAGGAACTCTAGTACTGCTACGGAACTGTGTACACTAAAGGAGCTTTCAGAGCACCATGAATTGAATCGTCTCCACACTTTGTGGTAGATGGTTTGCGTTTCCTTTTTCCTACAATTTAGGAGGGTCGCAACCAAGCGATCTGAAAACCCTTTTCCCCTCAGCAACTCCTCTTCAGAAACCAGGCTGCAAGTTTCCACCTATCCACGTGAGGGCAGCAGACTGGACCTTGAGTGAGAAGGTTGTCCCGAGCTGGTAGAAGCCAAGGGGGCTCTACAGCCAAGTTCTTTAGGATTGAAAACCATGGTCTCCTGGGCCAATATGGGGCAATTAGAATTAAGGTTGTGTTCTCTTGTTGAAATTTCCTCAACACCGCAGGGATCAGAACGGAGGGGAAGGCATAACACCTGAAAAATTCCCATTTCTGAGCTAGTGCATCTATCCCTAAAGCTCCATCGTACCTGCTTAGAGAAAAGAACATGTCCGCCTTGGCGTTCTGCCTGGAGGCAAAGAGGTCTACGCATGGTGGCCCCCATCTCTGGGCTATCATCCTGAAAACCTCCTGACTCAGTGACCAATCGCCCTCCCTCAGCGTTGTTCTGCTGAGGAAGTCTGCCAAGCAGTTCTGATCCCCCTTCAGATGTAAGGCCGACAGGGACAGGACATTGATCTCGGCCCATTTGAGAATGGTCTTTGTCAACAGCCAGAGGGAGCCGCACCTTGTGCCCCCCTGCCTGTTGATGTAAGCCACTGCCGACGAGTTGTCTGTTCGAACTCGAACATGGTGACCCCGCAGATCCTTTTGGAATGAGACAAGGGCAAGTGACACTGCCCTCAATTCCCTCCAATTGGAGGACTTTGCTGTATCACCTTACCTGTGTTGCTGGCGTCGGTTGTGACCGTCCTGGATATGGGTAGGACCCAGTCTAGGCCTTGAGACAGGTTTGCCCCCCTTCTCCACCACCAGAGGGACCTTTTGACTTGACTTGGGACAGAGACTAGGGAATCCAATGACCCCAGGCTGCGGTCCCACACCTTCAAGATGAAGAGTTGAAGGGGACGGAAATGAAGGCCCGCCCACTGTACTGCTGGAAGGGTGGAGGTTAGCAACCCCAGGGCGGACATTGCCTTTCCTATAGAGACCTGGCCGCTGCCCTGCAGAAACAGCATGGCCTTGTCCACTTTTTGAACCTTCTCTGGAGGAAGGAAAACCTTTTGATCTGTCGAGTCCAACACAAAACCTAGGAAGGACACCCTCTGTGACGGGATTAGGTTGGATTTTTCTGGATTTATGAGCCAACCCAAGCTTTCCAGAATGTCTCTGGCTGACTGTAAGTCCCGATTCAATTGTTCCGGGAGCGAACAATAGAAGGTCGTCCAGATATGCGACTATCAGGATTCCCCTGAGTCGCAGGAAGGCCAAGACCTCTGCCATTACCTTTGTGAATATGCGGGGGGAAGATGACAAGCCGAAAGGAAGGGAATTGTAGGTGCAGTACCTGATCCCCGGTGTTTATTGCTAGCCTCAGGAACTTCTGATGTTCCTCCGCTATGGGGATATGTAGGTAAGCGTCCTTTAGGTCGATCGAAGCCATAAAGCAGTTTGGCGGGAGAAGGGCTTTTACAGAATGGATCGAATCCATTCTGAACCTCTTGTACCTGACCGAGGTATTTAAAGGTTTTAGGTTGAAGCCTGAACTTTCCCGACGGCTTGCGGACCACAAAGATGTGGGAGTAAAAACCCCCACCTATCTCCCTGGTCGGGACCTGGACAACCACCTGCTGCTGCTCCAATTCCTGAAGTGAGGAGAGGAGGGCACAAGACTTTTCCACACACTTCGTTGGTAATTAACAGTCTGAGGGGGGAGGGGTTGAGAATTCTAGCCTGTAACCCCTTCGGATGATCTCCAAGATGTATTGGTTGGAGGTAATCATCTCCCACTGTGGGAGGAAGACCCCCAATCTTCCTCCCACTGTTTTGGAGTCAATTGGTCTTTTTGGGGGGTTCAGGGAGGGTGAAAAAATTGCTCCCCTCGACCCTTCGCCTTCTGTCCCCAACCTTTCTTCTGGGAACCTGACCTGGGTGTCTCTGATTCCCACAAAATCGAAACCTCTTTTTTGGCTGTTCCCCAAACTTCTTTTTAACGGGGAACGCCTTCTCTTTGTCGGCGGTCCGGTCTAGGACCGCTTCCAGACCAGGACCAAACAACAAATCCCCCGTAAGCGGGATACCACAAAGTTTTACTTTGGACGCACTGTCCCCTTGCCACGTTTTGAGCCACAAGGCCCTTCTGGCTGAGTTGCACAATGCTGCAGACCTTGCGGACATATGAATAGACTCCGCTGAGGCGTCTGCCAAGAAAGCTACCCCCTTCAGTAGCATGGGGAAAGAGGAGAGGATTGTCTCCTTTGCTGTACCTGCCTCGATATGGGATTTAATCTGAGTCAGCCAGTACTCCAAGTTGCGGGCTACCACTGTAGCCGCCATTGCTGGCCTAAGATTACCCTGGGAGGAATTCCAGGTTTTCTTTAACAGGGAATCCATCCTCTTATCCATGGGATCCGAGAGTACCCCCATGTCCTCAAAGGCCAGGTCTGTGTGTCTAGAAACTTGGGAAAAAGCTGCGTCAAGTTTAGGCGTCTTATTCCAAACTAAGGTTTCTCCCTCCTCAAAAGGAAATCTTCTTTTCAGCGCCTTTGAGAAAAAAGGTTTCCTTTCCGGATCCTGCCATTCTCTTTTGATGGCATCGACCAGAACTTCATGGACTGGGAAAACTTTCCTTTTCTGTTCCCCTAAGCCTCTGTACATTTGGTCGTGCAGGGACAGCGGCTTCCTCTCCTCCTGAATCCCTAGGGTGGTGTGGATAGCCCCTAAAAGCTCCTCAACCTCCTCTAGAGAAAGTTTGTAACGTGAGGGTTTAGTGGACTCCCCGTCCAACCCCTGTTCATCTGATTCTCCTTGAGAATCAGAGGGAGTGCTGCCTGCTTCTACCTCAATTTCCTCTGCCGACCCTACCGGTCTCTCTGCACCAATAGCGAGGGGTACCGGTGGATCAGGTGAAACCGCCTGTTGTACTGGGGGAGGGGTGCTCTGGGCCTGGGGCAACTGAAAATTAGCAAACAGAGTTTTAAATGATTGGAAGGTGCTTGAAAGCTCCTTAACTGATGTCGCCAGATCTACCCCCTGTTCTGCTGCCTGCTCTCTCACTACCGCATCCATACACCCCCTACAGAGAGTCTTGTCCCAAGTCTCCCCTAACGTGGACCTGCAGACAGGGCACTTTCTCTTAGAGCCATGGAGCGATTTGCTTGTGTATTTCTGAAAACAAACAGAAACATAGAGAGCAGCAGTATTAGTCAGAACCCCCCAGCTAAATAAACAGGGATCACCAGGAGTGCCTAATCCCCAGGAATGACCACCACCAGGGACCCACTCCTCTCCTACCAACCACCTGGTAGGGAAAACACACCCGTGGAGCTAACAGGGGTTTTGTGAATCAGGGAACACCACCCCAGGGTTCCACTGACCTTTGCTTGGTTGGTGTCCTTCTCTCCGGGAGCAGTTTTAGAAGCCTCTGCCTCTGACATCTTCCCGCACGGTAACGGTGGCCTCTGGTCCCAAAAAATGCTGTCTCTACAGCTTAATAGGAGACCGCACAAGCCGAGTGCTGGTTCCGCCTTTCTAGGCCCCTTCCGGAACCGGAAGACGCGGCCTCGTGTGTCGGACCAAACGCACTCGTTTCTACCTGGCGCCAAATACAAACAAAAAGGGAGGACAACACCAGGCAACTCCCGGATCCTGCCCTTCTCTGAAATATCAGCCTTAGCCTCCCCAGCTAACAGCCCTGGTTCCACAGCAGTGTCTCCCCACCGGAGGAAACACCATAACTGAAGGGCCAGTGGGAGGATGAGGCTTTAAAGATCTGAAGAAGGCGGTGTTTCCTAGAAGGGGAGGAGCCGGGATTTCTCCAAGGTGCTGTCCTGAAAGACGAACTAGGGAAAAAATACTTTATCGTTTACAAAAAGATCATATCAATTAAATTAGTCAAAACGTGGCAAATAGATTGTGCAAAACAGACCAATTTAAAAATAAGACAACATTGTCATACAATCTATGAAATCACATATACACACTTCTATTTGCAGACTGGTCTTGAACTGTGTATCTTATTGATTTGCTTGGGATTGATATTGGTGGATTTTATTGTGTCTGCTTGCCCATTGCAATGCCATCCAGCACGGTCATCGATGTGAAGCCCCTTGTGGTCTGCACCACTGCTTGATAACCGGACTTCTCATCCAACTCTTATATATTCAGGACTGTACTTCATTCCACTCATTCAACCATAATACTCCACATATCTTGGAACTCTACACACATTGCTTTGTGGGAACCCCCTTTCCCTTCTAGGGACAGTGGTATCCAAGTGGATCTGCCTTTATTATATTTAATTGTATTATTATTTTCAAATTTTTCACTTCCTGATTCATTTCCCAAAATGTGCTAATCTACTATTTTGCTTGTATGTGGTATCATTGGTGTGAATGAGGTATGCGCAGCTGCAATCTCCCCTTGTTTTTAGATTGTATGACAACGTTGTCTTATTTTTAAATCAGTCTGTTTTGCACAATTTGCCACATTTAATTAAGTTAACTGTTGTGATCTTTTTGAAATCAATAAAGTATTTTTGTATTCATCCGAAGTGTTCTGGTATACCCACTTGAGAGAACTGTATTCTCTCCTTCCGTTTATGCGATTTGCGCCTACCTCAACTGTGTCCCTGGGGGCCCCCTTGTGGACGAGTCTTGAATACGTAATGTACCATCATTCTCGTACAATATATATGTAAAAGCGGTAGACCTGGGCATCCTATCTATTTTTTCATAGATATCGCTGTTCTGTGAAGCCCTCAGAGCTTTGTTGAACAAAGAGCATCGTGAAGACAAAAGGAACACACCAGACAGGTCATGGATAAAGTTGTGGAGACATTTAAAGCTGGCTTAGGTTATAAAAAAATATCCCAAGCTTTGAACATCTCATGGAGCACTGTTCAACCCATCATCCAAAAAAAAAGTATGGCACACCTGCAAACCTACCAACACATAGCTGTCCAGCTAAACTGACAGGCTGGACAAGGAGAGCTGTATTAAAGGGGTTGTAAAGGTACAACTTTTTTTTCATAAATAGCTTCCTTTACCTTAGTGCAGTCCTCCTTCAGTTAGCTCATCCTTTGATTTTGCTTTTAAATGTCCTTATTTCTTCTGAGAATCCTCACTTCCTGTTCTTCTGTCTGTAACTCCACACAGTGATGCAAGACTTTCTCCCTGGTGTGGAGTGTTGTGCTCTCCCCCTCCCTTGAAGGGGGAGGGGTGAGCAGGAGAGTCAGGATGCTCTCTCTACGTTGCAGATAGAGAAAGGAGCTGTGTGTTAGTGGGCGTCACTGATCGTCGTCCCTATGACAGGGAACAGACAATAACTGTTCCCTAGGGAGAACGGGGAAAGGTTTGTTTACACTTACCTTTCCCTGTTTTTCAGCTTTGTGACCCGATCGCGGTAAAACGGTGGTGATTAGGTCCGCGGGTCTCGCGGTCGTGTAGCTCAGGACCAGGTCGCGCGCTCGACCAATGGCTGGGATATTAAAGGAGACGTACCTGTACGCCCTTGTGGCCAGCCGTGCCATTCTGCCAACATACATCGACGTGTGGTGGTCCTTAAGTGGTTAATAGCCATCCAAACCTCTTTGTGTCAACTTGTGTGCATGTTATCAGGCCAAAATCACTAGGGTCTGTATACTTTTGATCAGGGTCATTTGGGTAATTTCTGTTGTGATTCTGATTTTAAAAGAGAAAACACGGTTGATTGATAATAAATGGCTTCAGCCAAAACACTAACCATGAGTGAAAGAGATGTTTTTGTGTTATAGTTCATATTCTCAGAAAGTGGCCAAGAATATATGTGTATATATATATATGGATATAGGCACACATACACACACAGTATCTCACAAAAGTGAGTACACCCCTCCCATTTTTGTAAATATTTTATTACATCTTTTCATGCGACAACCCTGAAGACATTACACTTTGCTACAATATAAAGTACAGAGTGTACAGCTTGGATAACAGTGTAAATTTGTTGCCCACTGAAAATAACGCAACACACTAATGTCTATACCTCTGGCAACAAAAGTGAGTACACTTATACACACACACACATATACACACACACACAGTATATTACTAAAAGTATTGGGATGCCTGCCTTAACACGCACATGAACTTTAATGGCATCCCAATCTTAGTCCATAAGGTTTAATATTGAGCTGGCCCACCCCTTGCGATCAGTGCTATAAAAAATGCACTGATTACTGTATAAATGGGACTGACAGAGAGGGGGTTAACACAAGGGGGCGATCAAGGGGTTAAATGTGTTCCCTCATGTGTGTTTCTAACTGTATTGGGGTGCGACTCACTGGGAGAGGAGATAGATTGCTGTTCCCGATTAGTAGGAACAGACCGTCTGTCTCACCTCTCCTGTCAGAACGTGGATGTGTGTGCTGACACACACATCCACGTTCTGGCTCTCGCTATTGCCCTTAAAAGGTGCCGAAATACATCTACTGCGATTCGCAGCATAGTGCTGACCTGCTGCAGTATAATGACGGCAGCAGGCCGGCAAGTGGTTAACCACTTACGGACCGCCCGCCGTCCAAAATACGGCAACACTTTGAGGGATATTGTTGTTGCCAGAACCCCTGTATCCTCTTCTTCAGCAGGTGGTCCGCTTTCAGATAAAAGTCACAAGATCAATTTTATCGGTGGCGAGAGAGGAGCCCCCTACGCCGCTTACCGGAGCCGTCGGCAGTAGCGGAGATGATCGGGTCCTGACTCAGGGAAAGATGGCCCCCACCTGGCTCCATACCACTAATATGTTTTTAACCACTTAAGGACCCCCGCACGCACATATACGGCCACAGAATGGCACGTACAGGCACAAGGGCGTAAATTTACGTCCCCGCCTAAGTGCGGTTCGGGGGTCCCATTGGGACCCCCTCCGCGGCGTGCGGGGGTCCCCCTGGCTCCGGGAGCGATCCGGGACGAGCGGGCGGATGTCGGCGTTTACCCGCCCCCCCGCGATCGCTCCCAGCCAATGCGCGCGCTCCCAGTCTCCTGTCACTTCCTCCTCCTGTGTAAACACAGGAAGGGGGAAGTGATGTAATCTCCCATCGCAGCGGTATTTCCAACCGCTGCGATGGGAGAAACACCTAACAGTAAGTGTGCACCAACATTACACTGACACACACTCACATAGGCATACTTAACCCCTTGCGATCTGCCCCCCCACCCCCCCTGTCACACTGTCACTGAATGCAGTGATCTAATCACTGCATTTAGTGTCAGTGTGACAGGCAGTGTAAAATCAGTGTTAGGTTCAGGATAGCCCCCCCACCCCCCCTAATAAAGTTTTAACCCCCTGATCACCGCCCTAGTTAACCCTTTCACTCCCTATTGCCAGCGTCACTAAGCGATCATTTTTCTGATCGCTGTATTAGTGTCGCTGTTCCCGCTAGGTAGCTATTTTTTTTTATCGCGATTTTTTTTTTTTACTAAAGACACGTGGCTAAATAAATTTTTGACTAAAATTTAGTTTATTTGATTTTTTTAACAAAGTAAAAAATAGTGTTTTTTTTTCAAAAATGTCGCTCTATTTTTGTATATAGCGCAAAAAATAAAAATCGCAGAGGTGATCAAATACTACCAAAAGAAAGCTCTATTTGTGGGAAGAAAAGGACGCAAATTTTGTTTGCGAGCCACGTCGCACGACCGCGCAATTGTCAGTTAAAGCGACGCAGTGCCGAATCACAAAAACACCTTGGGTCATTTACCAGCGTATTGGTCCGGGTCTTAAAGGGGTGTTCCAGCCCTAAGTTGTGTTTATTAAAAGTCAGCAGCTACAAAAAGTGTAGCTGCTGGCTTTTAATAAACACTCACTTACCTGCTCCTGCGTTCCAGCGACGCGCCGACTGTTCCAGCGACGCGCTGACTGTGGGCACCCAGCCGTGACAGCCTTCGGCTTCACGGCCGGGCACCCACTGCGCATGCGCGAGCCATACTGCGCATGCGTGCGCGGCTCGCCGCTGATTGGAGAGGCGATCGCATGGGACCTGTCAGTGTCCCATGTGATCGCCTACAGGGAGGGGCTGGTGTAGGCGATTAAGGCTTAATCGCCTAACCAGCCCTCGGCGGAAGCAGGAAGTGGGACAGGAAGTCCCACTCTACTGAAGCCCCCACCCCCCCCAAAAAAATTACATGCAAATGTGGCATGTATGGGGGTGAGGAGTGGAGTAAGCTAAGGTCGTTTTTTTGGGTGGAACACCCCTTTAAGTGGTTAAAGAGACATTTATATTTTTATTTTCAAATTTGTATTGCATTTAAGTGTAAATATGAGATCTGAGGTCTTTTTGACTCATGAGCTCATATTTTATAGTCCTGCCATAGTCCAGGAATAAAAGTGACACAATTTTTTAAAAATAAAAAGGTAAAATAAATAGTAAAAAAATTATTTGACGTGCCCGTCCCACCGAGCTTGCGTGCAGAAGCAAATGCATACATTAGTAGCGCCTGCATATGAAAACAGTGTTCAAACCACACATGCAACCTCGAAGAAAAAAAAATCGCCTATGGAGATTTTTAAGGGTAATGCGATCATTGCGCGGGTTTAAAACGTCCTTTTTTACGTTGTTTTAGCCCACACACGATCATTTTTCGGCATAAAAAAAAAACGTCATTTAAAATGATCGTGTATGGGCTTCACATCGTTTTTCATCTTCTGAAAAAAAAATCTGAGCATGCTGCATTTTTTTACATCGTTTTTAAAAATTTTGTTTTTCGGGTTGTAAAAAATGATCGTGTGTGGGCTAAAACAACGTAAAAAAGGACGTTTTAAACCCACGCATGCTCAGAAGCAATTTAGGAGACGGGAGCTTGAATGGAACTTCCCCTTAATGCCGCGTACACCCGGTCGTTTTTTGCGATGAAAAAAAACGTAGTTTTTAAAACGTCATTTAAATTGATTGTGTGTGGGCAAAACGTCGTTTTTTGTCTTAAAAAAAACGACCAAAAAAAAATTCCAACATGCTTGAATTTTTTGTGTCGTTTTTCAAAACGTCGTTTTTTGTTTCACAAAAAGTCACCGTGTGTAGCAAAAACTTAGTTTAAAACGACGTTTTTCAACCCGCGCATGCCCAGAAGCTAGTTATGAAGCGAGCTTCAATGGAAAAGAGTGGTGAACGTAACCTCGTTTTTTGTGAAAAAAACTATGGTGTGTATGCAACATCGTCTTTGAAAAGTGACGTTTCAAAAACGTCGTTTTTTACTTCACAGAAAACGTCGTTTTTTTTTTCATCACAAAAAATGATCGTGTGTACGCGCATTAGAGTGGTGTGTGGGCAACATCGTTTTTAATGATGAAGTTGGAAAAACGTTTTCATGCCGAAAAAACGATCGTGTGTACGCGGCATAAAAGTTTGTCAGCATTCAACGAGCGGGCACAAGTTTGAAGCGTGACATGTTCAATTTACTTGGATTAACATCCTCTTTCACAATATTAAAAAAAAATTGGGCTAACTTTACTGTTGTCTTATTTGTTTATTTAAAAAGTGTATTTTTTTCCAAAAAAGTGCGCTTGTAAAACTGCTGCGCAAATACGGTGCGACAAAGTATTGCAATGACTGTCATTTTATTCTCTAGGGTGTTTGAATGAATGAACTCAACTAGTTACCTAAAACTGTATTGTTAAAGCGCAACTCCACTTTTGTTGAGACAAAAAAAAAAACATTACCCTCTGGGTGATCTATAACAACCTTTGTTGCAAATTCCTACCTTTTGTTATTCTGAAGAGATACAAGCCCCTCACTCTTCACTTGATATATCACACACGCATAGACATCTTTGGCATGAGAGATTCTGAGGTGTCTCGCATTTTCAGATTCACCCCTCATGCCATCCTGGAATTAACCACAACCCTGCAGGAGGACATCACCAGCCCAACACATGACACCACCCATGACACCCATGACAGCTACATATACAATCCTAGCCACATCCCCACAGATTTCGAACAGAACATGTATGGGGACAGCTGGCTGGTTGGTGAGTGACATGGGTGGCAGGCATGACTGTCCCCCCCATGATGCTGAAATCACAAGGGGCACATGCACTACTAACATCCTCTTGTCTTATCCCTTCAGGGTGACTCTGCATATGCACTGGGACCCCATCTCATGACTCCTATACGGAACCCCCCATGGTACCCTGTTGTATTCCCCAAACTTTGTATGCCAGATCATCGGTGCATGTTGCATGCTGCACAACTTCGCAGTGAGAAAGGGCCTGCAGATTGACCTACGTGATGACCTGACCCCTGAACCAGACAATCCCCTCCTAACCGAGGCTACCCCGTCTTCTGAGGGAAGAACAGCCAGGAGCCCACTCACATTAGGCATCTTTGCACGTTAAACACACACATTAATCATGGCACAATGAGAATGCATGCATGCACACCACTGTGGTCCCTAGATCACACACATCACATCCTCATCACATTGGATTGGCACAAGCCCACCATGCAGGACTTGTGAGCAGCAACGCCACGCCACGGCTCCAATTATGTCACTGTACATTCATACACCATTCACACGGACCTGGGGATCACTTCTCCACCACAAATGAGGGTGACACCCCTTTTCCGGCAGGAATGTCACCCCCACATTCAAAAATCATTCACAAACAGAACCAAAAAAAAATTGACCAGCAAAAATAAAAATTCCCAGCAAAAATATCATTTTAAAAAAAATAACAACAAAGAAAACACATAAAAGTCCCCAAATATCTCAGAGACACGTCACAAACAAACGCTACAAACAACAGAACAAAAGCACCTTGCTGTATAGGAAGGGATACAAAGGGATGTACTTTTGCAAAGGAAGTGCGTTTGTGTCTGTCTATTTATGCTGTCTGCGTAGTTCACTAAGTTGCCCGGGTCCACTTCCAATTTCACTGATTGCGCCGTTCCCGAGTTGTGAGCATGCGCACAGAGGTGCTGACCATGGTCTGCTTCATGTGCACATGCGCAAGCCGGCCGGCCGGCCCTTCATTTGCATGGGGTCACGTCTCATTTCAATGAAACACGCCCACGTCCTTCCCAATTTGAATTACTCCCCCTTACGCCTCGGAATTAACCCACTTAAACAATTTGTTACCTACACTGTCATGGATTACTTTTTCAATTTCCAAAACTACCCTTCCAAACAAACACACAAAGCGCTTATCACTTAACCCCCCTGGCGGTACTCCCGAGTCTACTCGGGGGTTAAATTTTTTTGCCAAGATCGGTAACCCCGAGTCAGACTCAGGCTCGCCTCGCAGTGTCCAATGGCAAGGTTTACTTACCTTGTCCCTGGATCCAGGGATGCATCCCCGCTGTGTGAGCGAGTGGGTCCTCTCTCGATACACACAATGTGTCTGTGTGCCGCCGATCTGTTCCCTGTGACGTTACGACGCACGGGGCGGAGAACGGCGCCAAATTCAAAAACGTAAACAAACACATTACATACAGTATACTGTAATCTTCAGATTACAGTACTGTATGTAAAAAACACACACCCCCTTTGTCCCTAGTGGTCTGCCCAGTGTCCTGCATGTTCTTTTGTATAATAAAAACGGTTCTTTCTCCCTGCAAACTGTAGATTGTCCATAGCAACCAAAAGTGTCCCTTTATGTCAAATATGGTTTTAGATCAGCTAGAAAACAGCGATAATAAATTATAATCACTTGCAGAATTGAGCGATGCGATTTGTGGGGAAATTGGTCATAAAAAAAAGTAATGAGAGCGACAATTCTGCAACTGAGCAAATTTCAGTGCTTTTGAGTTGATTACATTATTGAACAATTTTTATTATAATTATATTATTGTTATAATTATTTATTATATAATTTATCATTTTGTTTTTAAAAAAAATTCATACCCGGGATGCCTACTAGACTCTTGTTTGGTCAGATTTAAGTGAGTTATTCCTAAAAATTACAGGCCTACAATGTAAAACGCCAAATTTCCTTGCAATATAATGGAACCGCTTTCAGCACCTCAAACTAGAAAGAATCATACCGCCAGGGAGGTTAATGGGTAAAAGATTATGGCTAATTAAGGCTGAAGCTGCTACCACTCTACCTGCTGAACAACAAGTGTCAAAAATGCATTCATAGAACGAAAACAAACAAGGCAGCGCTACATATAAACACAATTCACTTATTTCACTTATTACAAATGTGTTTTATGATACAAAGTGCCTGTGCAAAAAAAGTCTGCTCGAATTTGCAGGTTATTCAAAAACGAAATTCGTCGAATGGATTTGACGCATTAGTGGACGTGTTTTACTTCCTGGTGCGGTGACGTGTCGGCGTCAACGTCATCGCCACGTCACCGCGCTGTCTGCCAGCGGGGATTTTGGTTTGATCGTGTGTACAGCGATCAAACCAAAACAGCCCAGCAGACAAATCGGTCTGTCAGACCGATTTGAACAGATTTATTTGGTCGTGTGTACACGGCCTTACAGGTTACCATTTTCAAGTTACAGGAAAGGTCTAGTGCTAGAATTGTTGCACATGCTCTAACGCGCGCAACGATACCTCACATGTGGGGTTTGAATGGCATTTACATATGTGGGCGGGACTTGCATGCATGTTTGCTTCTGAGCACGAGCTACCGGGGGCAGGGGCGTTTTAAAAAAAAAAGTTTTAATTTTATTTTACTTCTTTTTTTTTTTGGTGGATCACTTTTATTCCCATTACAAAGAATGTAAACATCCCTTGTAATAGGAATCACTGTGACAGGTCTTATTGACCCCACATCTCTCCTCCAGGCATGAGAAATTGTTAAAAAAAAAAAATCACTGATCTCATGCCGACAGCTACAATTGCGGCTTTGTTTACTTCCGGGTACCCGGGCGTGACATCATAACGTCCCCTCCCGCTGCCTATAGGAATGATCAAGCGGCGGAAATGATGCTTTGATAGTTCTTATTGTGCAGTGAATCACCGGCTGAGGACAGTGATATCTGAATGATGCCTATAGCTGCAGGCATCATTCAGATATCACTGCACAAATTCTAGGACATCCATGGACGTCCTCGGTTCTTAAGTGGTTTATAACAGCGGCAGGAGGGGGGCGAGACAGAGACACACAGAGCTGACAGGCAGGGAGGGGGTGAGGGGGACAGAGGAGCGCTATGGATACTGGAAGTGCCCAAGCTGACTACTGTAGTCAAGACTCGGTAGCCATTATTTATTCTTTAGGGTTACAAACACTTTAATAGGATACTGCGAATGGATGCAACTTATTGCTTATTGCTGCTTGTTTATTATACAACGAGAAAGATGATTAGGCCTTGAACAGGCCATGTTTCATAAATGGCACTACATTTCAGAACACACAAACATGTAGTTCATAGCTGTCTTATGGGGCACAAGATAAATATTTGAAGTTTTAATGACTAGAAATAAAAAAAGTTCTATATATTTTTTTTTGTGCTGCACATCATCTGGTTTCTGGTTCTTTCTTGCCCATTAACATAGCCTAACTAGTTCAACCATCTCTTTCCTTGTAAAAAAAAAAAAAAATAAATAAAATTAAGAGCAGAAATTTCAGAGGTATTCTTGCAAAAATTAAAGCGAAACAGCCCATTACTTTCATGAAGAAAATATCTTTACAGAACAATCATAGACTCTAAAAATGTATAGAGCACAGTCTTAGCAAGACTGGAAGCTACAATCTCAAAGAAGGAAAAAAAACTCCACTTGAAAGTAGCATCTGCCCTGAAATCTCTAGAGTTCAGTGTTATTTTATAAAACCTGAAACCAGCAGAATATATCTATAGGCTATGGAGCAATTTAGCAGGCTGGCAAATGAGATGTGAAACCCCAAAACCCCCAGCTGTCTGCTCAGGAGCTATCAGTGATGAGTTCATCTCAGTGCTAGGACATCTGCAGCAACAGTGCTCACAGCAAGTACACTCTATGTAATGGGCTGCAAAAAAGTGAGAATAAAGTTAAATATATTCAAACTATAGTTACTAGTGCAATATTTGTGCTTCCAATAATAATAATAAAAATTATTGCAGTACATCAGTGGCTAACATATCATAGATTATTGAAGCACAAGCCCAACTGTGTTTTCTATCTGTTACACTAACAGAATACAAACTAAAAGGTGATTCAGGTTCTGTATGTCTGATCTCCGAAAACCTTCAAAGATCTCTCCTTGATCTCAGCAAACACAGCAGTGAACAACTTTATTTATGCATTAATTTATCTTTTTCATCAAGAGCGGCTTATGTGGTCTTTACCGACTTTGGTATCTTATCATCGCTGTAGCATTATATGCACTTGTAACAGGATAATGGATCTCGGCTTACAATGCCTACAAACTCAGCCTGGAGCCTCGTAAAACAAACAGTCATAAACGCCCCCATCACGGCCCAAATCTTGATGAATAAAAATTAATATTTTGTCAAAAATAAAGTGACAGGTTTATTTGCAGAGCAGGCAAGAGCATATAGAAAAAAAAAGTATAGCTGCTTTCAGTCTGTAGGAATGCTGCCATCTATCTGTAACTCAGCAGAACGCATCCCTGTTTTAGAAACCACAAGCAACATACAATATTGCTCAGTTTATGGAAAATCAAAAAAGACTGGTAATAACGGTAAAGGTGAATATAAGAAGCATCGTGTACTCATTTTCAATCTTTCTCATCCTTAAAAAAAAAAAAAACAATACTTTTACCCTCCAAAAAAACTAAAACTAATACAGGGCCTTAAGCAATTGTCTTTGCTCATGCCAGTTGTCATGCTTGAATTCTGTTGCCCCATGGTTCTCTGCTTTGACACCGAGATCTGCGCAGCCACCAGAGATAATTATTTCACCTTCAGGCCATTGGCACTCGGTTTTGATCACAGAATGATTTTCTTCTATGCCATCTACAAATGTATTATCCGTTCTTTTTTTGTAAAACATTTTTTCTAACTACATGTCAATTAAAGAGAAAATCATCTAAGGATATTTTTTTACTCTGCTAAGGATTGCATGATAATATCAATGAAATAATAGCATTGTTTTAAAAATCTGAGAGCCCTGAAAAAACAATACTAAGGAACAAAATTAACTTAACATATACGTATTTTTGGGTTTTATCCAACAATCCATTAGATAATGCACAATGGGGCTTAAACTGTAACAAAGAGGAACGGTTAGGCCGCGTACACACGATCGAATATATCTGCTGAAACTGGTCCGACGGACCGTTTCAGCGGACATATCCGATCGTGTGTACGGGCTAGCGGACATGTTTTCCCAGAGGACAAATTTCAAAGCATGGTTTGAAATTTGTCCGCCGGAGACATGTCCGTCGGATATGTCCGCTGGTTAGTACACTAACCAGCGGACATAAATCTTCGGTGATGGATAACTTTTTATTTTATGTGATCGTAATTTTCGTGGTGCAAAACAGCACCTTTTATAACCATCCCCATGATAAAAAGTATAATGACCACAATTGTACTCCTGCTGCAAGTCAGATTACATCATCATGATAGTATATTTGAATATGACACTGTGCCACCTATGCCAAGTTATGTCACTGATCTGATTGATTGTTCATTCTGCAACAGTTAGCTGCTGATGTTGAGGGGAGGATCCCTTCAAAACAAGTGTCTCTTGTTCCAGCTTGTGTTCTGTTTTTATGCCAATTACCGATTCTACTCATCCATAAAAACACTTTTAGCTGCAAACGTATGTGTTATTAAGGGCGTTGTAAACAGTATATGGCAGTAATGCTGCCATTGCACTGCAAATAAAACTTTATCAGCTTGCAGCTGTTCTTATGCTTATCTTTGCTGGATAGATCAAAAAGGACATTGAAATATGCAACAAAAATAAGCGGTGATCAGAATGGATCGCAGCTGTCATGATCCCACCTCAAAAAAAAAAAAAAACTAAAACAACCAAGCTTTTCCCTGCACACTGGTGGAACTGGTTAATTGTATTTAGTACAGTTTTGTGCTGGTTGAGGTAAACAATGTCCTAAAGCAATGCACTAAGCAACATTGCCGTTCCAGTGCGAGATTAAAGAAAGGGGTCAGCACATTCCCATAACATTCCTGGTTTGCTATCTCCGCATAATGTATGTTCACACCACTCCCCAGAGTTTCCGAAAAACGAAGCCATCCTATTGGTGCAACGCACCTGGGAATTTCTGCACAACTAAAAAGCCTTTGGCAAAATACCTGGTCAATATTATACTGATGTTTGTGTGTGAGAGAAATCATATTATTAACAAAGCTTATACATAAATCAAAAAGGGATTCACGAAAAAAACATAGCTTAGAAAGACACTGCCAGGTCTAGGTGGAAAAATAAAGATATGCCGACGTTAAGATCACAATGTGCAGGTTAAATTGAATTTGAACATTAAAACTTATCTGGAGAGTATTTTAAGGATTAGCAGGAATATTCTCTGCTCTTCCAAAGGCTACATTTTGCTATTTTAACTGGCAATTATCCTTGTCAAGACAACATTGGTCTATGGTATGTGGGAAGGAAGAGACAACAGAAATAGCAGTCACTGAGAAATATACAGTACAAACAAAAAAAAAACTGAATATTGCAGGCAAAGACTACAAATAAATTATTTATTTCAACTCATTACCGTTGACCTTTCAGAATTTACATGTTGCCTCATTTCCCTCACTCACATTTGAGATAATCATGCCCTCAGTTTCTCGAGTATAAATAATATATAGCCAGTCATCCTGTGTGAGTCTTTGTTTGTGCAACAGTGTCCTCAGATAAACAATGAGACCAGCCTAGCTGTGTTGTTCTCCTTGGTTATCGCTTCCATATAAAGAGCAAGAAATCTGAAGTTCCAGGAACATCTGCATACTACATATACATTCATTAATAAAAACACATTCAATAATAAGGCTTGTATAAATATCATGCACTACTAAACTGGCCAGAAGCATGTCTAATTACTTGCATTAAAAAGTTTCTATCTCTCGAATATATATGTGTGTGTGTGTGTGTGTGTGTGTATTTATTAGCAGATATATTATACAAAGGAAAATGAGTGTAAATAAAACAAGAATGTTCTAAATCTTTGGGTGGCACTGCTAAACGTACTTACATAATAATAATTAATTAGCATCACTGAATACACAAGCTATTCAAATGGCATAATATATTTTATATATAATATATTATCTCCATTGGTCACCCCATGTTACTGCTCTTCTGGCACATTCTAGGGGTGCATTCATGGGGTAAATGTAGGCCATGTTAACTTATAATGTATACCCATTTTTAACAAGCAGTCTTTGTGGTATGGCCCAGTGTTTAACTAGACAGGCCTGGTTAGGCCTTTATAAACCACGTGCTGTTCTATTCTAAGTTTTCTTAGCCCCAACAAAATGGTTAACTAACCATGTGAAGGCAAAAAATATATAGTCAGTAGGGTGATTAGGAAAAGTTCAATCTATGTTGTGTCTTTGCTTTTTTGGTTTTTACTTTCTGTGACACTAAAGTTGATCTTAAAACATATTTTTTTAAGTATGTAGTCTTTCTGTCATTCTCCATGGTCCCTCTGAATGTAGGAATGTAGCCACCCTCTCTTGCTCTCTCCCAAGACGGGCCCAGTACTATGGGATTTGAAGTGTGCATAGAGCAGTGCACATGACTAAATTCAAGCTTTGTAATAGAGAAGAAGTGTATGCAAAGGGAAGATGGGGTTTCCTTTACGGTGTGTTAGGGAAATTATTGTAAATCACTGCTAAAAATATATGAGATATGTGAGGTGCATATTTATTTTTGTGACAGAATGACAAAATGCATGCCATCTGTAATACATCGTATCCTCCACCAGCTACAATTGTATATCAAAGAGTATTATATCTGCTACATTGGAAAGGTAGACACATTTTTTGACTGCCAGGGCTGGATGGTACAATGGCAGTACTTTTATTTTACCCCTCATCATTGCAAAATGAAACGTATTATATTCCACAGCACAACAAAAAAAAGTATTCATAAAGGGTGTGGAAGTGTTGCATGTAATTAGGTTAAAAATCTAAACAGATTTTGTATTTGAGTACACCATGCAATCTAATCTCTACACACATTTAAATATATTCTCTCTCTTCATACTATATATTCTACTCTATACACCATAATAAACATTTAATTTTCTCCAAGATTAAAGTAAAGCGATTGTAACTCGCATGGCTGGCATTTTACTCCCACGTTGAAAACAATTGGTTGAAATATTAAACTTAACATTTTTTTTTTTTTTTTAAATCTTTTTATTTATGGATGTTAGAAATGTTGCTATGCATGGATGTAAAAGATCAATAAAACTTTTTTTAAAGGCATAGGAATCACAATTTCATGTGTGTGATCAAATATTCAAGTTTACCCAAGGATAATATTCAAAATGGTTATTTAGTGCCAGCCTCACATTCTCTTCTGAAATAAAGCAATGCAGAAATTTAAAAACAAACTGCAAATCTCGTCAGTAAAAGAAACGGAATATTATTCAGTAAAATATAGTTTTCATTGTAGAATCCTGCAAATACGATATATTGTTGCTACGGTAATATTTGACATTGCAGCTTGCTCAGAAGTTACATTTCATCACTTATATTATGTATAAAACAAGCAGGTTTTTTTTCTTGAGAGGGGGGGGGGGGGTTTAGCGCAAGAATTAATTCACATTCCCTAAAGAATATACACATTTCCCATGTAAACACATCTACTTTAGACTTCAAAATACATTTCATTTCAAGATTCTTAACTGGACTATGAAAATTTGTAAGCAAGAGACAGGCGAGTCTACACACAATTTCAAAAAACACATCGCTACAAGAATGATGTATAAAATGCAGAATATCACCTGATGCTACAGGTTATAAACTTCTACCATGACAGATTTTTTATGATCTTGGTTATAGTGGCTATTACCTAAATATGAAACACACAAGATGTACAAATGGCCTATAGAAACAAACACACTGCTTATACAATATACAAAGCATATCAGCTCCTACGCCAAAGTAGACTACTTTACTAGAATCACAGCTCCCCAAAAGCTAAATTTTACAAAAGTTTATATATTACTGCAGTGATTTACATCATTGTTTGACTTTCAATCAAATCTAAATGAAATTAAGAAAAAATTAATATCACACTAAAGTGCATAGATTTAGACAACAGACCAATAAACCAAAATGTGTGCCCTGAAGAGTCAACAGAACTAATATAAAAACAATTTTAAAATAATCTACAAATGTGAATAAATCATGTGTCCAATATTAACATCATAGAAGATTACAAAGCAGTGGCCAATTCATAAGCAGTTCAAAGGGTACAAAGGTTTTTTTTTTTTTTTTGGCCAAGGTTGGTACAACTCTGCATAGAAAACAATCAGATTCCAGGTTTTATTGTCAAAACGTAATTGGACAAACTGAAGTTAGAAGCCGACTGCCTACTCAGCTGCACCAGTTTTAGTAATTCCCCCAACCACCCCCCATATAGTGACAGAAACCTCACTTTCTTTAAAGCAAACCAGTTGGCATAAGTAACTTCCAAAAAAAGGGAACATTTCGAAGGAGGCATGTCACTAGAAGGTATATTTATAAAGTAGCGAATCCAGTTTTCAAACGGTCCCTGCATGTGAATATTCATGATGCATGCATTTTAATGACATGCCGACCAGCCACTGCAGTTATACTGTGGCAGGCCAACTCTATTGCACGAATCTCCGTAGTTGTACGTCACTTCGTGCAACAGATACAGTGGGGGCGAGTGCGCCCGCGCACCGATGCGTTTGGCTGGCAGCTGTGATAACTGCCAGCCACCCGTGATTGCTCCACAGTGAGCCAAAATGGGAATCTGTCAATGTAAACAAACAGGTACCTGTTCTGTCAGGGGAGTACAACGTGATCTTCTGTTCCTAGTGATTAGGAACAGTGATCTCTCTGTACACCCAGTCAGTTCACTCCCCACACAGTTAGAAACACCTCCATTACTAGTAAAAAAAAATAATAATAATAATGCCATAAATCTACCCCCTATATTGTAGACGCTATAACTTCTGCGCAAACCAATTGATATACGCTTATTGAATATTTTTTTTTACTAAAAATATGTAGAACAATGCATATTGGTCTAAACTAAAGAAGAATTTTTCAATTCGTTTTTGGGGTGAGGGGGGTATTATAGCAAAAAGTATTGCAAAAATGGCCTGGCCATTAGGTGGGGTAAATCCTTCTGTAGCTGAAGTGGTTAAATGACAGTAATTGATTCACCACCAGTGAATGTTTAGTGAAAATTACACAAATATAAATTTACCCCTATGTGTAAATGTCTTAAAAGGTATACACATGCATTTTTGAGAGTCAAACAATGGCAGCCCACATCAATGTATGGGAGCCTTGACCATAAAAACAGCCATCTGACTCGCTCACAAGGAAAAATGAGCAGCACATTTAAAGCACTGTCTTTAAAAGTAATTGTCAATGCAATTTTTAACACTCCCAAAAATCACTGGACTAATATAACAGTTTCAGTCTGAATATTTAACATGCTCGACTAAACTGGCTGGAAGGGTTTCTCCTCAACATTTCTCTAAAGTGGACTGCAAGGTGTAAATTGAAAATTAGATATAGCCTCAGTATTAGCCGTAAAGTCTTATAGTTAGGTCAACCCTGTTAAAGCATTAAATCACAAGTACGAACACTTTATTATAATGCATATGAAAAGGCAAACTTGCTAAAATAGAAGTGGGCTTTACAAAATTCAGCTACCAGAGTGTCATGGTATTATTAATGTGCCTGTATAGAATCCATTAACACCTCATGTGTTACCACAGCCTACAAAGAACAGTGCAGTCAAGGCACAGAGTGCAAAGACATACATGAATATATGGGATGATCATCCTTCTCCAGATAATAGTCATCAAATAGTAATGTACCTAGACACGCTGTGAATACATCTTCTAAGGGAACAAATAGCTTGTTATAGAGAATAAAATAGATAATGAAATAACGTGCTGATCATTATCTGACCTCTGCCTACTAACAAACACCATAGTCTTCAGACTTGGAAATGCTGTTCCTTGAACCTGATGAACAATGCTTTAAGATTGTCCACCACTAGCAAGTGTTCCCAGAACATTACTAGTTCTTATGAACCCAAGAAAGGCTTAACCGAGAGTTATAAATTAGGCTTCTTTGACATGGAGGATGCAACTGCTGTGGAACTACAAATCTCAGGAGTCATCTAACATTTGCCATAGAATGACTAGGCCCATTAAATACATAGGGGCCTGTGAGCTATTACATCCTCATTAAAAAAAAGTCTAAAGACACAACCAGGCTTGTAGTAATCTAAGATTCCACAGTTATACCCCCTAATGTGGAGTGTGTATTGTACATAATAGTCTAAAATATGGGTAAACATACCACACATAATAAAAAAAATATATTATTCTGTTAACTGTAAACTGTAAACTTTTAAAAGTTTCTTCACCAGCCATAATATCAAAGGAGGTACTACTTCTAATATCACTAATGGATGAATCCACAGAGCACAGATTATATAACTATATAGAAAACCATGTTTTATCATCACTATCTGGTGGGGACTTTATTCAAACTATAAATGGCATTCTGGATGATATGATCATTAAGGTCACATTACAAGATATGCTCTTACACTGAAATTGCCATTTTCCATATGTATAAAATATGTAGAGTTGCCAATATCCAAGTAGCAGTTTCAGAATTGTTGCTCTGCTCTTTTCATCAGGTCTTAATGGGGTCATCTGGTGAGGAAATTGTTTTTCACCCCTTCAGTATCAGTGTCACCAAAAGAGTGACCCTATTTAAAGGAAGCTAGATAAATGTAATAATCAGGGCCATGTGTAACAAACAGTAAACACCCCCATTTTATAAGAACATGTACTACAAGTGCTCATCCATATGCAACTGCATATTACTATGCAACCAATATCATCATTTTTATCCATTACATGTACATGCAATGGATGCACCTTTTAAGCCTACATTTGCTATAATCAAACAATGTACTCTTGTTAACGCTTTAATTATTTATTGTATCTTACAATAATTTAAAGACAGAGGGGCTGATTTGTAAAAGCAGAAGCCAAAATGTGGACCCATTGTCATTAGGATATTTAACCATAAACCCACAGAATAGGATGGGTTGCTGAGAAAAGATCGCCTTTCTTCCAGTATTGACATGCTGTTGTCTCTACAATTAAACAGTGTTGTTGAAAGCAATAAACTGCAGAAAGGATAAAATTAAAGTCTTTAGACTTACAGAGGTTACATTTATTAAAGTAGAGAGGTTGTTCATTTTGCAAGCAAAGTTGAACTTTACATCAGGATCTTTCTCAGGGCTTATTGCATGTGGTGAAATTTCACTTTGCAAAGTGAATAGTATAGTTGCCTTTGGTAAATCAACTCCATAGCCTTTTACAGATGAGCATATGAAACTTTTTTCATTGAAAAACGTTAATAAGCAGGATAGGGAAAGAACATCAAGAAACATAAAATGTTATAAAACAAGATGGATGTGTTATATTTTCAGACACATTTACAGAGAATATGTTTGCAAAGTGAAAAACAATTCAAGTAACTATGTGCCTTTAATGGACTCTGTTCTTCCTTTTTGCGCTACCTGCCTCCGTTGCTTTGCTGAGACATGGACACATCTTCAAAAATGCAAATATTGCCTTTCCTTAACTTGATTTTTTGAATATTAATAGTCTCCATTTCCTTTTGCGCATGCACTTTGCTTCATGTAAGATGACATTGTAATTTGATCACAGAGATGCAAGAGATAAGAGATTTTAAAGTGATGGTGCCCACCATCAATGAATTAGTAGCTCAAAAAAAAGAATACAAAGAATCTTTACCAAAAAAAAGACCATTAACCTTAATAAAATAAGTAGGGTGTTTCTGCCAATGGCCCAGTTTTTTTTATTGTTACCACACAGTAATAATTATGTGTTATCTTTCTTGACCTACTACTACTTGATTCTGAGAATTTTCCAAAATTATGTAGACACATCTATACAATGAATCATTTATCTAAAATCATTTGTTTTTTTTAATGGTGGGTGGAGACTTGTATAAATTTGCGTTATCTTACTAAAATACTGATTCACCAAATTAATGTGTGATGCTAGCTCAAATGTTTAAGATGTATGTCACAGTTACAGATTTTAATCACATTTTTTTTATTTTTTTTACCCATTTGCGATTTTATCTTTAACCTGTCTGCAGATCAATAAAATATCAAACATTGTGATACAATGAATTTTGGGCAGCAAAACGGTGTTAAAATGTAAATGAGAAAAACACAAATATAATAGAACTGAATATCTAGTTAAATTTAAACATTCATACATAAAAAAAATTCAAGATTTACATTATGTCTTGTAGGATACCAAAATTATGACTCCAAGGTGTCGATTAAAAAGAGAAAAGAAAAAAAAAAAAAAAGGAGTTTACCCTTTCCAAATATTTCTATTAGAAAGAATGACTGGCCATGAAAGACATTCAAAAGATGTAATAACAGAATTTCAAATTATCACCCTACTAATTATATCACAAATACATTTCTCAATTCCAATTTGAAATTAAGAGATTTGCATGAAATTGAGTGTAAATATATATTTTTTCCCCCTCATTTTAAAAATACAAGTGGGGGTCTATTAATTATTACTGGATTTCTATGCTCACCATTATCTCTTTAGCATTTCATTTTATTCCTCATTGTCCTTCCCTGCCTTTGATCTCCCTCACTACTGAGTTCAATGTTAAGTATTCTGGGTGGTCTAGCATCACATCTCAGTGATCTGTCTCTCTCTATTGGTTGCCTTCAAGGGTTTCCTATCATCAGCTTTCTGACAACTTTATTAGCTCAGTCAGATAGTACTAACATCTCCATTGCTCATATACCATTCTCAAACAATCACACTTTTGTAGTTGGCTTAGAACAAATAATGATATGAAGTCTTCAGATGTTATGCTCAATAATAAGGTCGAAATGAGGAGAAACTTCACATTATGTGTAAGTCAGGGCTTGGTTTTCATGTTCTGGCTCAAAAAAAAAAAAAAATCAATCCGTCATTGATTTTTGTGTATATATTGTTATTGTCAGAGGATTAATTGATGAATTTTTCATTTGATGAGTCAGGTGGAATAGGCTCCTAGGCACAAAGTGAGAAGAATTCTAATCTGCTCCATTTTCTCTACTATCTAGTGAATTTGTCAGGTTTGATATTTCATTTTATGTATAATACATTTTTATACAACAAAACCACCAAAAGGTCAGTGAAAAAAATGTATACACAGCGGGTAAAATAAGTACCATTTCCACGTCACCATTTTTCCACATTTTGTTATGTTACAGCTTTATTCCAAAATTGATTAAATTCATTATGTTCCTCAAAATTCTACAAAAAGTACCCCATAATGACAACGTGAAAGAAGTTTGTTTGAAATCTTTGCAAAATGTATAAAAAAATAAATAAAAAAAAAACACATGTACCCTAAGTATTCACAGCCTTTGCTCAATACTTTGTTGAAACGCTTTTGGCACCAATTACAGCCTCAAGTCGTTTTGAGTATGATGCTACAAGTTTGGCACACCTATTTTTGGGCAGTTTATCCCATCTTTGCAGGACCTCTCAAGCTTCATCAGGTTGGATGGGGAGCGTCGGTGCACAGCCATTTTCAGATCTCTCCAGAGATGTTCAATCGGGTTCAAGTCTGGGTCATGCAAGAGCATTCACAGAGTTGTCCCGTAGCCACTCCTTTGTTGTCTTGGCTGTGTTCTTAGGGTTGTTATCCTGTAGGAAGATGAACCTTCACCCCAGTCAATGATATCTTCATATATTGTTGCATTAATCTTTCCTTCGATCCTGAGGCTGAAAAACATCCCCACAGCATGCTTCACTGTAGGGATGGTATTGGCCAAGTGATGAGCGGTGTATGGTTTTCTCCAGACATAAGGCTTGCCATGCAGACCAAAAAGTTAAATCTTTGTTTCATCAGACCAGAGAATTTGGTTTCTCATGGTCTGAGAGTCCTTCAGGTACCTTTTGGAAAACTCTATGTGGGCTGTCATGTGCCTTTTGCTGAGGAGTGACTTCCGTCTGGCCACTACACCATAAAGTCCTTATTTGTTGGAGTGCTGCAGAGATGGTTGCTTTTCTGGAAGGTTCTCCTCTCTCCACAGAGAAATGCTGGAGCTCTGTCAGAGTGCCCATTGGATTTTTGGTCACCTCCCTGACTATGGGATCCCTGTCCCAGATTGCTCAGTTTGGCTGGGCTACACGGTCTAGGAAGAGTCATGGTGGTTCCAAACTTCTTCCATCTATGGATTTTGGAGGCCAGTGTGCTTATTGGGACCTTCAATGCTGCAGACATTTTTGTCTACCATTCCCCAGAGCTGTGCCCCAATACAATTCTGTCTCTCAATTGTCTACAGACAATTCCACAACCAGGTGCTCCTCGCAAGATTTCCAACCAAGCATCAGAATGGGGAAGAAAGGGGATTTAAGTGACTATGAACATGGGCATGGTTGTTGGTGCCAGATGGGCTGGTCTGGGAATTAAAAAAATTGAATGGTTCAAAAAAGAGAAAATATCCAGTGAGTGAAAATTGTGCGGATAAAAAGGCCTTGTTGATGTCAAAAAAGAATGGGCAGACTGCTTTGAGATTATAGAAAGGAAACAGTAACTCAAATAACCACTCGTTACAACCAAGGTATGCAGAACACCATCTCTGAACCCACAACACATCATACCTTAAAGCAGATACAGCAGCAGAAGACCACACCGGGTGCTACTCCTTTCATCCTTTCAGTTAAGAACAGGAAACTGAGTCTACAATTCCCACAGGTTCACCAAAATTGGACAGTAGAAGATTGTAAAAATATTGCTTGGTCTAATGAGTCTCAATTTCAGCTGCAACATTCAGATGGTAGGGTCAGAAGTTTGCATAATCAACGCATGGATCCATCCTGCTATGTTTCAACAGTTCAGGCTGGTGGTGATATAATGGTGTGGGGGATATTTTCTTGACACATTTGGGGCCCCTTAGAACAAATTGAGCATCCTTTAAATGCCACGGCCTACTCGAGTATTGCTGCTGACCATGTCCATCCATTTATGCCTAAAGTTTACCCATCTTCTGATGGCTACTTCCAGTAGGAGAATGCACCATGTCACAAAGCTCAAATCATCTCAAACTGGTTTCTTGAACATGACAAGTTTACTGTACTCCAATGGCCTCCACCGTCACCAGATCTCAATCCAATAGAGCAGCTTTAGAATGTGGTGAAAAGGGGGCTTTGAACCATGGATGTGCAGCCAACAAATCTGCAGCAACTGCATGATGCTATCATATCAAAAATGGACCAAAATCTTTAAGGAATGTTTCTAACACCTTATTGAATCTCTGCCAAGAAGAATTAAAGGCAAAAGGGGTCCAACTCAGAACAAGCAAAGTGTACGTAAAAAAGTGGCCAGTGTGTGTGTGCTTATATTTATATATAGACACACACAAACATATACACTCGCACATATACATACACACACACACACACACACACAGTGCAAAAGTTTTAGGCAGGTATGAAAAAATTCTGTAAATTAAGAATGCTTTCAGAAATAGAGGTCTTAATTATTATTTTTTAAATTAATTAGCCGTTTGCCGACCAGGTCGCCTTGGCTGCGCGAGATCATGTAATATTACGTCATCTCGCGATTCAGCCAATAGGGCCGCGTGCTCGCCACTGGTCCCGACACGCATGCCCGGCGGGTGTGATCACCGCCCGGCACCCACGATCGCTTGTTACAGAGTGAGAACCGGGAGCTGTGTGTGTACAATGTATGAACAGCGATCAGTCATTTCCCCAAGTCAGTACCTCCCCCCTTCAGTTAGAACACACTTTAGGGAACATAACCCCTTCCTCGCCCCCTAGTGTTAACCCCTTCCCTGCCAGTGGCATTTTTATAGTTAATGCATTTTTATAGCACTGATCGCTATAAAAATGTCAATGGTCCCAAAAATGTGTCCAAAGTGTCCGCCATAAGGTCGCAGTACCGATAAAAAAAAAAAAATCGCTGATCGCCGCCATTACTAGTAACAAAAAAAATTAATAAAAATGCCATAAAGCTATGCCCTATTTTGTACACGCTATAACTTCATGAAATATCCAGACAGACTAAAATTTTGAGATTGGGGCTTTGTACTTTACACTGAAGATATATTATATATATATATATATATATATATATATTTTGACAATTCTTTATTGGTTTTAAGGAATTAAGTGGTACAATACAGAGCCTCTGGACATTCCCAGACTCAATATAAACAACAAAACAAACATCTCTAACTATCTCCACTCAGCTCAGTTAGAAGGAGTAGACAATTAAGAAAAAGGTTTTAAAATAAAAAAAACGCAATGGTACAGCACATTACAAACATTAAATGGTAAGTTCACCTTTACAGAAAAATCTGTAAGGTGAACTTACACTGGACCACCTTCACATCCCCCCGGTCCCGCTAACCTAGAGCCCAGCAATCACCCATTAGGAGACCTTGTATAGCTGCTTCATTGGGCCGGGGCTTAGAACACCTCTCAGCTTAATCTCTTAAACGTATCCATCCAGGTGAAGAGGAAAGAATGCTGCAGGGATTTCAAATCCCCAGACAGGTAAAGCAGCTATACGATCTGTCAGAACGGGTAATCGCCAGACTCCAGGTTACTGGAACCAGGTGCGATGGGAAGGGGGTTCAGTGTAAGTTCACCTGATTGAACCGAAATCATAGAGGATGCAATCACACAATAACTATAATCAGATACTATGTGGCCGTGGATGGCGCATCTAGCCATAAGTCCCACACTTTGTTTAACTTTCAAGAACACCCATGAGATTCATAAGTTGTGTTAAAAATGGGTATTACAATTATTATTTACCTGGATTTTCCAAAATTGAATGCTAGTGGCCTCCTGACACATGATCAGAAATTTCGACAAGAAAAATTCAATGTGAGCTTTTGGTCGGAAATTCCGACCGTGTGTAGGCTCCATCTGACTTTTTCTGTTGGAATTTCCGACAGCAAAAAATGGGAGCTGGTTCTCAATTTTTCAGACAAGAAAAGTTCTTGACGGAAATTCCAATCGTCTGTATGCAATTCCGATGCACAAAAAAAAAAACACACATGCTCGGAATCACTTTGACGCATGCTCGGAATCATTGAACTTAATTTTTCTCGGCTCATTGTAGTGTTGTACGTCACTGCATTCTTGATGGTCGAAATTTTGTGTGAACGTTTTCTTGACGGAATATCCAATCGCGTGTACCCGGCATTAGACTTCCACATGAAGGTAATACCCTTAGGGCATAAAAAAGCAGCATACAAAAAGCAGCAGATTGACAAGGATCTTAAGTTCCCAACGGGGATTCAATGCACTCACCAGCCCGGGCAAACATACATCAACACTCAGGGGGATCTCAACAGTGGTGAGCTGCGTGACGAAACCAGCAACCTCAGACCAAAAAGTTTTAATATTTGGGCAGTTCCAGAAAATCTGCATGGTCATTCACACATCTCCAAGGCCCCATTCACACCTGAGCATTTTAAAGCTTGAAGACTAAAGCTACAAAACACTGGAGGGGAAAAAATCAATTATTCTCTATGGAGATGGTTCACATCTCCACTCCAAAACTCCTGGAGCTAGAAGCTCCAACATGCCTGAAGCTCAAACAAGTTCTGGAGCTTCCTTTTAGGCAGATTACAGGTGTTTTTTTTACATAGGTGACCAATAGACCTGTACAAAATATGGGCGTCGTGTCAAAAAAACACAGTAAAAATTGCCTGAAAACAAAACGCTCAAGTATGAATGCAGCCTAACACTGAGAGGAGACCTCAGGGTATATTCTATGCACCATTTTGAATTGTATCAATTTATCCCAATATATAAAAATAGGGGGGGGTAGTCACGAGAGGTGACGAATGCGCATATGAGGTACCATAGGTGACGTCGGTGTACGCCCTGTTTTTTATGCCTGTTTTTTATTGTTACATTGTGAGTACCCAGTGTATCATTTGAATAAAACCTCCCTGTTTTAATGGTACTACACTATTGCCATAGTTTCCCTGGATGCGAGTACTGCTAGCGTTTGGAGGTGATTACCAGGTAGGATCTATCCTCACCACTACAGTCTATATGGATGACACCACAAACGGACCTAACCAGAAAAGCGCTCCTGGGCTTTGCTTTTGCTGTTACCTTACAGCAGTAAGGTAAGGGGGCATCCTTACTTAATTTGGAGATAGCACCTGCAACTTGTCATCACGTCATTTTGGCTTTTATACCACTATTTCTATGAACTTTATTTATATATTTTTTGTATTTACTTGTTGATACCTGCTCTATGGACATTCACTCCAATCAACACCGCTGTGTGTTGGTTTTAGCATTTTGTGCACTGGATTGTGTAGAAGGGATTTACACTTTATATGTTTATTTACACTGTCATTGGTTTGACAGACAGCTTTTGGCTGCATTGCAGCACGCTCATATCACTGTCATTTTTCGAGATTGTTATTGATCACTAGTTAGGTTTACTCTTGCCTAATATAAAGTTTTTGCTACACATCCTCTCTGCACTTTATCCTATCCCCATCCCCCCCTTCCCCCACCCTCACAGCGCAGCACTACCCCCCCCCCCCTATTTTTATATATTTGCTTTAGTTGATACACCATTCAGTGCAGCAGCTGTACCCACCTACCTTCCTTCCATGCCCCCCCCCCCCGTTTGTGGTAAGCGCAGTAATATTCACCCCACAATTTATCCCAATATGTTTGGGGGTCATCCTGTTGCAGAATACATTTGAGACCAAGCACATGCCAGCCTGATAGTATGGATTGATGGATTTAATGTCTATTTCCCAGCATTGAGTACACAATTGATCCTGACCAAATCTCAAACTCTGTTTTCAGAAATGCAGCCTGAAACTTGCAAGGAACCTCCACCATACTTCACTGCTGCCTGAAGACACTCATTATTGTACTGCTCTCCAGCCATTTGTGAACAAACTGCCTTCTGCTACAGCAAAAAAATTAAAATTTTGACTCATTAGACCAGAGCATCTGCTACCATTTGTATGTACCCAATGTCTTCATGCATAGTTGAGTCGCTTAGCCTTAGGGAGAAATCTAAAGTGCTAATTTTAAAGGTTAATATGCAAGTTATTGTCATAAAAAGTGTTTGGGGACCTGGGTCATGTATCATGTATCAATGCAAAAAAAGTTTTAAAAAACGGACGTTTTTCAAGAGCAGTAATAATGCTTAAAGTGAAACAATAAAAAGTTAAATATTCCTTTAAATTTCGAATCTAGGGGTTGTCTATAGTATGACTGTAAAGTAGCGCATGTTTCCCGTGTTTATAACAGCCTCTGCGCAAAATATTTCTAAAAAGGAAAAATAATAATAATTTAAAACTACTCGTGGCTATAATGAATTGTCGGGTCCCAGCAATACAGATCAAAGTAATTGAAAAATAAAAAAATAAAAAAGCGTGGGGGTCCCCCCAAATTCCATTACCAGGCTCTTCAGCTCTGGTATGGATATTAAGGGGAACCCTAAGCTAATTTTCTTTTTTTCAAATGGTGTGGGGTTCCCCCCAAAATCCATACCAGACCCTTATCCGAGCACGCAACCTGGCAGGCCGCATGAAAAGAGGGGGACAAGAGAGTGTCTCCTGAATCAACATGGGGAGGATGTCCCTATGTTGAGGGGGGACAAGAGCCTCATCCCCACAACCCCATGGCGTAATTCTTCTATGGTCCCGACACCCCCCACTAGGAACTATACCGCCTCCAACGGAGGCTCCCGATTAAATGACGCGGGGCCACCTGTGATGTGCGACCCCGCCCCTTCTGACGTGCCATGGGAAACCCCTGTTGTGTCAGTGGGGGCGGGGTCCCCTGTCCACATCACGGGTGACCTTGCCCTTGGTTATAAAAGAGCTGTCAGGTGGAGGCGGTATCGTTCATAGCGGCGGGTCCAGGACTGGGATCGTAGAAGGATTATGGCGCTGGAGTTATTTTTTTTATTAAAGGACTTGTCCCAACTTGGTGTGTGAGAAAAATGCAAACATTTTTAAAAAACTGACTTTTTTTGGGTGAAATTGTAGGGGTACAATGTACCCTTTAACAATTCACATGGGGAGGCCAGGATCTGGGGGTCCCCTTTGTTAAAGGTGGGTTCCAGATTCCGATAAGCCCCCCACCCACAGACCCCCCACAACCACTGGGCAAGTGTTGTGGGGATAAGGGCCTTGTCCCCATCAACATGGGGACATCCTCCCCATGTTGAGGGCATGTGGCCTGATACGGTTCAGGAGGGGGGGCGCTCTCACCCCCTATTTTCCTGCGGCTTGCCAGGTTGCGTGCTCAGATAAGGGTCTGGTATGGATTTTTGGGGGGAACCCCACGCCATTTTTTTGATTTGGCGCAGGGTTTTCCCCCTTAATGTCCATACCAGACCTAAAGGGCGTGGTAATGGAATTTGGGGGGACCCCCACACATTTTTATTTTTCAATACGTTTCAATGACTTTGATCTGTATTGCCGGGACCCGACAATTCAGTATAGCCAGTATAGCCAGTAGTTTTAAATTACTTTTTTTTTTCTTTAGAAATTTCATTTTACGCAGAGACGGTTATAAACACAGGAAATATGCGCTACTTTACAGGCATACTATAGACACCCCCAGGTACAACATTTAAAGGAATATTTCACTTTTATTGTTTCACTTTAAGCATTATTAAAATCACTTCTCCCGAAAAAACTGCAGTTTAAAAGATTTTTTGCATTGATACATGATACATGACCCAGGTCCCCAAACACTTTTTATGACAATAATTTGCATATTAACCTTTAAAATTATCACTTTCGATTTTTCATGTTCGTGTCCCACTTTAACAGACTTTTTTTTTTTACGGAATTTTTTGCCTGTTCACATGTTCTCTTGCGAACTGAACCAGGGTTGGCCACAATTCTGGCAAAATTCTTGACCACTTCTGGCAAAACTTCTCCAGGCAGTAGATGGGTGTACCAGGGTCCCATTGGTTTCCACCAGTCCTGATGGCATTGGTTTCCACGAAAAGGATGCAGCCTTTTATCTTCATTAAAGGGGTTGAGCAAAAATATTTTCCTCTGAGGCGGCGTGGCACTGCTGGACATCTTCCGGGAGTTTGAATGTCGAAACGGCGCGGTGAGGATGCATTATGTGCCTGCGCCGAATTTATGGGAGCCGACTGCTGCATTAACCAGCAAATGTCGGGGGGTTGTAAAGGCAAATCTGTCCGCTAATACACACGAGCGGAGATTTTCCTCTTCAGCGGAAATCCCCTCGTGTGTACGCGGCCTAACAGTAGCTGATAAAGTAAAAAGTAATGTTTTGCATTATAACTAGTTTAATACCTGTTGAAATTGAGCCGTTTTATTCACCTCCGTCATTTCTGAATCGTTATTCTCACTAACTTCCTGGTTTGCGATGCGCATTCATTCTTGCTACATCACGACCTAATGGGAACTACAGTTCCCATTAGGCTTAGTCTCCATGCCTGTGAGGGATACGAGAGCATCTTCACGCAGGGCTGTAGTCATAGGGAGGGGGTGAGCACATTCTGCTTTCCACCATGCAAAATGGCTCAGATGCTGGTGGAAAGCAAGAAGGAGAGACAGGAAATGGCATTTTCAAACCTGGATTACTGTATTTTGGAGGTCAAAGGGAAAAACGAGGCAAGTGATATTTAAATGCTCTAGCTTATAGCAATCAATTGATCCAATAAAAAACGAACCTTTAGTTTTCCTTTAAGTTTCCTTGGCTAACCATTGCATCTACTGTCCTTAACGTTGTGCTTGTGCTTCTTCAAAATCTTGAAACCCCAGTCTGCTTAGAAATTTATGCCTGGGAGAGCCCTTGCTGATGCAGCATAACTACCTTATATTTTGCTGCTGTGCTCAGTCTTGACCTAGTGACATGAAACGGTCTTCAGCAACCTCACCTTAGTGGCAGAGTTTGGCAGGCCCTTACCCAGTTTTAAGACTCCTAAAGAGCTATTTCAGTTAATCACAGTGTTTCAACCTACATATTAAATGGATGATCATTGTTACCTCTTTGGTATAATTGGTTAATCATACACTCAAATCTAATCCTACAAAATTCCTGATTTTGAGCAATTGTACAATTGCAAGAATTGATACCAGTTAGAAACCAAAAGGATAGTCACACTAACTATTAATTAGATTTTTCTTCTGTTCATTTACCTTGCATTTTGTAAAATTGATAAAAATAAACAATATGGGCCAGATTCACAGAGCGAGATGCGCAGCATAAGTCTAAATTTGCGCATGCGTTTCGATACTCCGCATCCCCAAAACGAGATACGCAAGAAATCTACTTTTTTTTGTCCAGCGTAATTTCGATAGACAGGCGCATCCGTCCGCGCAAAACTGTGCTAGACACACCATTGATTTGCTATTCAAATATGCCAACGAGGGAGTTTCGGGGATCCACAAAAGAATGTTGGTGCAGCGCAGGCTACGCGCTGTGCGCAACAGCTGCACGGCCTGTCTAAAATTAGACCATATAAAAGGTGGTCTAAAATTAGACAATTCGTCTACATGTCAGAGAAAGCAACACCGTTAGTGAGGAGCAGAGCAGTCACACGTGTTGCCCAACAATCTGTATGCCAACATGCCAGGGACATCCATGCTCATAGCTATACTACTGACTTTAGATGAGCAAAGAAGGAGGAGGGCACGGGAGAGGATTTTATTTTTTTATTTTTTTTTGACAAAAAATTTTTCTTTGCTTTAAGAAACATTTTTACAAAAAATATACATACATATATACATCAATACATAACATACATACAAATTACAAACACGGTCTCACTATCTTTCAATAGCCCTTTTAAACCTTGATGGATATAATAATCTAATCTGATACAAGCCCCTCACTCTTCACTTGATATATTACACACGCATTGACATCTTTGGCATGAGTGATTCTGAGGTGTCTCGCATCTTCAGATTCACCCCTCATGCCATCCTGGAATTAACCACAACCCTGCAGGAGCCCAACACCAGCCCAAAACATGACATCACCCATGACACCCATGACAGCTACATATACAATCATAGCCCCATCCCCACAGATTTCGAACAGAACATGTATGGGGACAGCTGGCTGGTTGGTGAGTGACATGGATGGCAGGCATGACTGTCCCCCCCATGATGCTGAAATCACAAGGGGCACATGCACTACTAACTTCCTCCTGTCTTATCCCTTCAGGGTGACTCTGCATATGCACTGGGACCCCATCTCATGACTCCTATACGGAACCCCCCTAACCAAGGCTACCCCGTCTTCTGAGGGAAGAGCAGCCAGGAGCCAGCTCACATTAGGCATCTTTGCACGTTAAACACACACATTAATCATGGCACAATGAGAATGCATGCATGCACACCACTGTGGTCCCTAGCACAGACACATCACATCCTCATCACATTGGATTGGCACAAGCCCACCATGCAGGACTTGTGAGCAGCAACACCATGCCAATTATGTCACTGTACATTCATACACCATTCACACGGACCTGGGGATCACTTCACCACAAATGAGGGTGACACCCCTTTTCCAGCAGGAATGTCACCCCCACATTCCCAAATCATACACAAACAGAACCAACAAAAAAAAAAAAATTGACCAGCAAAAATAAAAAATGCCCAGCAAAAATATAATTTAAACAAAATAACAACAAAGAAAACACATAAAAGACAAAAATCACTCTGCAAAACAGTCCCCAAATATCTCAAAGACACGTCACAAACAAACGCTAATAAACAACAGAACAAAAGCACCTTGCTGTATAGGGAGGGATACAAAGGGATGTACTTTTGCAAAGGAAGTGCGTTTGTCTCTGTCTATTTATGCTGTTTGCGTAGTTCACTAATTTGCCCTAGTCCACTTCCAATTTCACTGATTGCGCCGTTCCCGAGTTGTGAGCATGCGCACAGAGGTGCTGACCATGGTCTGCTTCAAGCGCGCATGCGCGAGCCGGCCGACCCTTCATTTGCATGGGGTCACGGCTCATTTCAATGTAACATGCCCACGTCCTTCCCAATTTGTATTACTCCGCCTTGCGCCTCTGAAATAACCTTGCGCACCGCTTCACTGTGGTGGCTGCATCGATCGTGTCATGTCTGTTATAGAAGGACACAATCGATGACGTCAGACCTACAGCCACACCCCCTACAGTTGTAAACACACATTAGGGAACACATAACCCCATCAGCGCCCCCTGTGGTTAACTCCCAAACTGCAACTGTCATTTCCACAATAAACAATGCAATTTAAATGCATTTTTTGCTGTGAAAATGACAATCGTCCCAAAAATGGGTCAAAATTGTCGAAGTGTCCGCCATAGTGTCCCAGTCACCAAAAAAAAAGAAGCTGATCTTCGCCATTAGTAGTAAAAAAAAAAAATCCCCTATTTTGTAAACGCTATGAATTTTGCGCAAACCAACCTATAAATGCTTATTGTGATTTTTTTACCAAAAATAGGTAGAAGAATACGTATCAGCCTAAACTGAGGGGAAAAAAAACATTTTTTATATATTTTTGGGGGATATTTATTATAGCAAAATGTAAAAAACATTGAATCTTTTTCAAAATTGTCGCTCTATTTTTGTTTATAGCGCAAAAAAACACAAAAAACCGCAGAGGTGATCAAACACCACCAAAAGAAAGCTCTATTTGTGAGAAGAAAACAATGCCAATTTTGTTTTGGGAGCCACGTCGCACGACCGCGCAATTGTAAGTTAAAGCAACGCAGTGCCAATTTGCAAAAAGGGGCCTAGTCCTTTAGCTGCATTTTGGTCCGGGGCTTAAGTGGTTAAAATTGTCAACATTTGAAGGGCTCCCCAAGGCCTCAAAACACAAAGTACTATATTATTAAAATTGAATTCCTGTAAATAGCAACATGGGTTCACCATCTCCATCCTCCTGTACTTTAATACAGTATTGGCCTAAAACTATGATAGGCAGCCTAACTCCTTGAGCTACTTTAAAAAGAAAACAAATGTCAAACTTAAAGTCTAGGCAAAACCTCTTCATTTTGGATAGAGTAAGGAGGGGGTTTTAACAACTGCAAAGCTTATTATATGCCATCTTTAATCCATTTACATTAACTTCATGTCCCATAGCCAAAGCAGGAAGCGAGAAAAAACCCTGCAAAATGAAGGGAATCTCCTGGGGACCTCCAGGTCATCAGAACCAATATCCCCATTGAAAGATTTCACCTCTATTATCTTTCCGGGGACAACCCGAAATTTTGGATTTTCTTTCACCTTCACTTTTAAAGGTAAACAGGACAAAAAGAGAAGTTGAATCTCCCTAAAGAGGAAACAAACAGCAATAAAAACTGACAGATATCCTAAACCATTTTCCATCTATCCAAAACTATAAAAACGTTTGCTTTTAAGTATAAATTATGCTTTAACCTCTCTGGTTATGCCCATCAGAGTGAAATGGGTCAGATAGGGGCAATGTTTAGGTAGAACACGCTGTATGCGGTCTGTGGTTGAATTTGGTTTTTACAGAGATATCATGGCGGCGCAGTCTTTTACAGTCTTGGTACTAGGAGTGGGGACAGACACCAAACCTGGCCCCAGTGTTTGAGGAGACTGGTGTCTGGAGGGGTGCTACTTGGTTTGGATTGCATCACCACAATATCCAGATGGGGAAAAAAAATATTTAATTGCAAAAAAATGACCTATAATGTCAAAGTCGTTACAGACAAGTACATAGAGGGATTAGCACAATAGTGAAGAACTCCTCATTTCTGTGCCTATTCATCCAATTGTGTGCCAAGTCCTGCAGTTTTGGTATGGTTAGGAACTGGTCTATAGTACAGGGAAACACTGTACTATATATCCTTCAAAGGGTCCAGTCTTCTGTCACAATGGGCATACCCATGAAGGGGTCTTCAAAATCTGGGGACTACTTCCCCTACTTTAGGCCCAGATCAGTTTATTTTTTGCCCATTGGGAAAGTTTCTCCTCACTTCCTGTCTCAGAAACACAACAGGAATTGATAGGAAATCTCTGCCAAGTGTGCAGAATTCCCTACTTAGACAGTTGTCAATAAAACATGTGTCCCCATTGGAAATTTTATCTTCACCCATTGTTCTGGTGACAATTCTAAAATTTAGAATTTCTAATTAAGGTCTCTCACATTGATCATCATGACAAATACATAAGATGAATAGCAAGGACAGGGAAATAAATTAAATGTGTTCTAACTCTTCACCACTCACACACAAACACTTTAAAACCCACTGAACATTTAATTTATATCAGCTAAATACATTTTAGGAGCATAACATCAGAAAGGTGTACAAAGTCTTACAGTTCATTATCCTAAGAGCAAAAAAGCAGCCACAGCCTCAGTAGAAAAGCATGTCCCCTGCCAGCATGCTGTGGAGAAGGATCCTTGCTTCCTGTCTGGAAGCCAGGGTCTGTCTTCAAAATGCCCCCCAGCTTATTCAAATTATCAGTGGCGGAATTATCATGGTCGCGGCAGTCGCAATTGCGACTGGGGCCCCCCAGTTCTGCTACTTTAGGGGGGCCCGCAGACCCCCCTTCATCCGTCCACCAGTGTGAGGTGCTGCGGAACCCCCCGCCCGTCCATCTGCCAGTGTGAACGACCCGCCAGTTAGCTCCGCCGCAGAAGGAGGAGGGGTTCGTCCGTTGATACTGTTGAGGATGAGGGGAGAGAAGGCAGAGCTGAGACAGTGGACGTGGACTGCCCTGCCCCTATCCAGAGAGAATGTAGGGAGGGGAGGGAGGTCACTGAAAAAGAAAGTCAGCTGACCAGCTGACACTAATCACCTGAAGGGGGAGGAGCTGGCAATCCATGAGGAAAAGGCATCTCTAGGCTCACGTGTGACAGAGTTCTGAGGAGGAATCAATTGCCTGAACTAAGTAAGTGACAAATTGCCAGTGCAATCGATTCCAACCTCCACCACCTCTGCCTCTTACTGATCATGCCATCCCCCACCACTGCTGCCACCCCCCATAACACCACCGCTGCCACCCCCCATAGCACCACCGCTGCCACCCCTCCTCAACACTATCACCTCTGACACCTCCCCTCAATACCACCACCACTGCCACCCCCTCTCAGCACTACCAGTGCCACCCCCTCTCAACACTACCAGTGCCACCCCCTCTCAACACTACCAGTGCCACCCCCTCTCAACAACACTACCACTGCCACCCCCTCTCAACAATACCATTGCCACACCCCCTCTCAACAATACCACTGCCACACCCCCTCTCAACACAACCACTGCCACACCCCCTCTCAACACAACCACTGCCACACCCCCTCTCAACACTACCACTGCCACCCCCTCTCTCAACACCACCACCACTGCCACCCCCTCTCAACACCACCACTGCCACCCCCTCTCAACACTATCACCCCCCATCAACACAGCCGCTGCCACACCCCCCGCCCCAACACCACCACTGCCACCACCTTCAACACCACTACCACTGATGACATCCCCCCCAACACCCCTCATAAAAAGTATCTTTTTCAGGGGGGCCTTCATGATTTCTTGCACCGGGGGCCCTGAAGTTTCTAGTTACGCCTCTGAAAGTTATGATTCTCCAATAAGCAGGGAGCCAACATTTTGCTGGCTGGGGAGCTATACGTTTCACTCAGCAGATGGTGCATCTGACCCCTAAAGCACGACTGCTACTTCCTGGCAAGCAATGGACCTTCTCTGCAGAATTCTGGCAAGTGACAAGCTTTTCTTTGTCGGTTGTGACCAATTTCTAAAGAAAACCTATTTAGGTATCGGACATTTGCGCGATACAAGTACTCCCGCAAATACTTGGTATCGGTCCCGATACGATACTAGTATCGGTATTGGAAACCCTGTTTGATGCACATGGAATGTATTTATAGGATTTCAAATTAAACTTCAATTAGGCTTTAAGTTAAAGACATTCAGTGAAAACCAAACATATACCCAAACTTTCACTTTTTACTTGCTTTGAAACACATTTAAAATGGTGAAGTTTAGATAGATATATCAACCACAGCATGAAAATAAACCCAGAGTCCTCTGCCACCACAGTGTGTAACAGATCAGCTGGCAACTGCCAGTGTGATCCTTTTAAGTAGGATTAGCAATGTAGTTCTGTGCTTTATTTCATCTTGCTCATCATCCAACTGTTCGTAAAATGTCAGCCCCAGTACCTGCTGACAATGAAAAGAGCCTGGAACCAATACAGATGTTTAGTATAAGCAGGAGGGCTGTGGATAACACTTACATCCAATACTGGGAAACGCACATGCAGAGTCTTGGAATGATCAGAACCAGTTACTGCATATGTTGTGGAGGTGACGGTTTAATCAGCAGGCAACCTTAATAGTACTTATTGCGTTAGGCATCAAAAATGTGAAAATCACAGAGCTAAATGAGATAAAAGAAATGTATGTTTTATAAGCAAAATCCAGACTAGACCAAAATCACTACCAAGGTGGGGCTACTGCATGATATAGTAAGGCCATGACCGGAAGCAAAGCATGCCAAATATGTTGTGCATTTGCCAATATTTTAGATACATTGCATATGTGTCTTTTTCAACTTTGTTCACACCAGTAGATGGTACACCAACTGACAAATATTACACACAAATACTGGCATGGAAGTCAAATTATAATCAACCAAGTAATAACAAACCAATGAAGCATTTACCATGAAGCAGAGCAGAGGCATGTAACTATATATCATTTTTATTATGTATTTTTTTGTTTAGATAATGGGGGAAAAATTGTTTCTAATCACTTTCGATTGCGTCTTCATTGACAAGTCTCAGCCACCAGTGGGCTCATCTAATGTTTATTAGGCACCTTAAAGTTTATTTCCACTTTTATCTCCACGTGAGACAAAGGTGGTTTAGAGATCATATACAGTATGCATTACCAAGTACTGCAGCCAAATGAGACACTAACCAGTAAGGTGCTCTAGTGTTGTAAATTATTTTTCCTGGTGTTGCGATGGAGGAACTCCTGCCAAAGGATGCAGAACCTGTCCCATTGAGGAGCATCATTGCCGCACTTAACTCATAGTGCACTCATCTATTGCAGGTAATAACATGGAAATTAGAATATCTGCTGATATATTGCCATCTGCTTTCATTACTAATGCCCTGTACACGATCGGTTCATCCGATGAAAACTGTCTGATGGATTTTTTTCATCAGATATCCGATGAAGCAGACTTTCATCAGTCTTGCCTACACATCATCAGTTAAAAAAACAATCGTGTCAGAACGCGATGACGTAAAACACAACGATGTGCTGAGAAAAATGAAGTTAAATGCTTCCAAGCATGCGTCGACTTGATTCTGAGCATGCGTGGATTTTTAACCGATGGACGTGCCCACAGACGATCGTTTTTTTTTATCGGTTAGTTAACCATCAGATAATTTTAAAACAAGTTCCTATTTTTTTAACCAATGGATAAAAAAACGATGGGGCCCACACACAATCGGTTAGTCTGATGAAAACGGTCCATCAGACTGTTTTCATCAGGCAAACTGATAGTGTGTACGCGGCATTATGCTCTGTATGCTTAGGTTTGGACACCAGCATCTAAGGAATTGCTTTGAATATCACGTAACACCTATCGGATACAGGTTGTTACAAATCTGTGCAAAAGATCAGCAATACAGAGAGGAATACAGAGCTGTGAAACAAAAATAGAACATTTTATGTATATGCATGTATATTGCAACACTGGCAATGAAGAAAAAATGTTATGCATGTATATGCATAGGGAGTTTATGCATCTTTATACAAGGTCTTTACAAAACATTTTATTCAGCATTTTCTGTCAACAAGATGCTCAGGAAATTATTACGTTCTTGTGCAACTGAGATCTGCTGATTTGCTGGATACATTTTTACAAATTGTTTACTAGGCATGCAGTTACCACTTACATTGTTACATTTTTACTTGCTGTAATAAAAAGGATGTCCTAGGTAGAGATCTCTGCAGCTGCAATTTGTGCTATTATAATTTTATTTAGTTCTCCAAGCTCTACATCGATACACATTTTAGTATATAATGAAGTATAAAATGATATGCAGTCCCAACAGAGCTCTGGGATTGCACCAAGCCTAAATCAGCATTTCAATATGTAAATGCTCTTACCTTTTATAAATAGAAGTAGCGCAGGCAACTAAGAACAGTAGTCTATGGGTAAAGGCTGGTACACACGGGCCAAAATTCAGCTGGTTCTTTGACCAAAGCCAATCTAAAGCCCCATACACACGATCTGACTTTTTGACAACAAACTTAAAAAAATCTGACCGTGTGTACGCTCCCTCGGACAAACTTTTTCGGTTTTCATCGGACAAAAGTTTTCTCTGCAAACAGACAAACTTTTCGGCAACAAAAGTCCTATAGTGCAAAGTCCTATCGTGTGTACAGAAATCTAACAAACTTTAGTCCAAAGTACAAACGCATGCCCAGAACCAATGTTATAATCAACCAACAATAGCAGAAGTTGACCAAAGGGTGGCGGTAAAAAGCAGAAAAATCATGTGATTTTGGGAAAGTTTGCAGAAAAAGTCCTGCCATGTGTATGCTATGGGTGTTCCCGGCCAACGCCCTTCAAACAAAAATCCACAGAAAAGTTTGTTTGAAGTCCTACCGTGTGTATGGTGCTTAACAACCGGCTTATGGCCAATGATTATACAGGAAAACCAGCATCTGATCAGAGTGTTCTGGCAGAGGGGCAGTCCCCCTGTCAGAACACAATAGCTCAGTCAGGGAGATGGCCACACTAACATGGCTTGAACTTTTTTTTTCCTTTGTACCTAACTTAACTCAGCTTAATTAGTCAGCAATTCAACAGGTGTTAGCATTTGGATATTAGAAACACTGACACTGACATCAAGGTACTAAGGCTGCTTTTACACTGGGGCGGTGGGGGTGTCGGCGGTAAAGTGTCTCTATTTTTAGTGGCTTATTACTGAAGTTTTTGCGGTGCTTTTCGGCTACTAGCAGGGCGCTTTTAACCCCTGCTAGAGGCCGATAAAGGGTTAGAACCACCGGGAAAGTGGCAGATTAGTGGTTCAGCGGCACTGCCCATTCATTTCAATGGGCAGAGGTGCTTTATAAGCGGTGTGTACGCCACTCCTACAGCGCTTCAAAGATGCGGCTAGCAGGAGTTTTTGTTACCTAGGGCTTACACATTGGAGTGAAAGGAGAGGCACTTTCAAGGTGCTTTGCAGGCGCTATTATTAGTGATATAGCACCTGAAAAGCACCTCAGTGTGAAAGCAGCCTAAGAGATGCATTTTTGCCTTAAAATAACCCATCTGGTCTTTATTTCAAAAGTAGTGAATTCACAAATGTTATTTAACCACTTGCCCTCCAGAAGATTTACCCTTCTTCATTACCAGTCCATTTTTTTGCGATACAGCACTACGTTATTATAACTGACAATTGTGTGGTCGCGATGCTGTACCCAAACGAAAACTGATGCCCCTTTTTTCTTCACATATAGGCCGCGTACACATGAGCAGACAGATTTGTTCAAATCGGTCGGGCCGACCGATTGGAACAAATCTGTCTGCTGGGGACATATCGGTTTGATCGTGTACACACGATCAAACCAAAATCCCCGCCGCCAGACGGCGCGGTGACGTGGCGGTGACGTTGACGCCGCCACGTCACCACACCAGGAAGTAAACCATTCGCCGCGTGGGCGAGAAGACATTAGCGTACTAACCAGCAGACATGTCGGGCGGACGGGTTCCCAACCGACAGATTTCAAAGCATGCTTTGAAATCTGTCGGGTGGCCAAATCCATCGGCTCGCCCGTACACACGGTCAAATCTGTCTGCTGGGACGGTCGGGCCGACCGTTTCCAGCAGATAGATTTGATCGTGTGTACGCGGCCATAGAGGTTTCTTTTGTTGGCATTTAATCGCCTCTGCAGTTCATATTTATAAAAAAAAATGAAATTAAAAAAAAAGTTATATATGTAAATAATAAATATATATTTATTTTTTAGTTTGTGCTATAAAACATATCCAATAAAAAAATTAAAATAAATGAATTCAACAATTTAGGCCAATATGTAATCTGTTACATATTTTTGGTAAAAAAATGGGTTATATTTATAGATTTTTTTTTTTTACTAGTTATGGTGGCGATCAGTGACTTATAGCGGCACTGCGACCTTGCGGTGAAAAATAAATAAAAATAAATCAGACACTAAAGCCTCGTACACACGGTCGGACTTCAAACAAACTTTACCGTGGATTTTTGTTTGAAGGGCATTGGCCGGGAACACCCATAGCATACACACAGCAGGACTTTTTCAGCAAACTTTCCCAAAATCATGTGGGTTTTCAGCTCTTTACCGCCACCCTTTGGTCAACTTCTGCTATTGTTGGTTGATTATAACATTGGTTCTGAACATATGTGTTTGTACTTTGGACAAAAGTCCAATGGACTTCTGTACACATGATAGGACTTTGCACCGTAGGACATTTGTTGCCGAAAAGTTGTCCATTTGCAGAGCAAACTTGTGTCCGATGAAAGACGAAAAAGTTTGTCCGATGGAGTGTACACAGTCGGATTTTTTTGAAAACCTGCTCATTTTGAAGTTTGACGTCCGACCATGTGTATGGGGCTTAAGTGACACTTTTTGGGGACCAGCGACACCAATGCAGTGATCAGTGTTTACATAGGTAAATTGCCCTTCTGGCTCTCTCGGGAACAATCGGCAGGTCCCGGTGGACTGTTGTTGGCTGCCTCGCCTGCATCCGCCTGCACACTGAAGCCGTCGCTGACAGCTGATGCTGGGACCGGACCGGATTGGCTGCAGAATAGGCAAATACAGCGATTTCTGCTTTACAAGGTTGGATAGATCAGGTTTTAAATGCGACATAGAGCAGGTTTAGAGGACGGACAAAGCCTTAATCTTGACAAAGTGGGATGTTCCAAAGCAGTGTCAAAAAGTAGATCTCCTGGTGTCTCGACTCTATCGGAAAGGTATGTGGCCAGGTAAAGAGACCCATTGGCAGATGCGGCAGATGCGTTGGTGGCAATGTGAAGTCAGTATCGGCTAAACTATTCCATCCGGAATCTTTGTACCTTCACAAAGCAATTGGGGGCCCTGGTGTCCAGGATTGGACGAACACCCTCCTTCTTTGGTACTATGAACAGATTTGAGTAAAACCCCTGAAATCGTTCCTGTACTGGGACAGGAATAACCACCCCGCATTTCAGCAGGTCTTGAACTGCCCCAAGTAGGGCTTCCCAATGAGTTGGCTGCATCTGGAGGTTGAAGGGAAAAAAAATCTGTTTGGTGGGCAAGATAGAATTTCTATTTTGTACCATGAAGACATTACTTCGCAAACCCACCAGTCGGGGACCTGAGATGTACACCGAATCGCAAATTTGCGAAGACGACCCCCCACCCGAGAGATGGGTGGAGGCAAACCTTCATGCGGACGTAGCTTTGTATGCAGGTTTGTTGGGTTTGCGAAACCAGGGACGTCTCTGTCCCTGAGTAGGCGCTTTATAGGCCAGAGTTCTTTTACCTGCCACACTGGGCAGACAAAAAAACGCTTATGCACAGTGAAGAAGGGCCCTTGCCTACGGCGTGGCTCCTTCCCCTTTTCGGATTGTGGGAGCAGCGTGCTCTTACCTCCTGTGGCATCTTTAATTATGTCATCCAAGAAGCTCCAAAAGGTCTGTTGCCCTTAAAAGGGCAAGTCTATCAAAGCCTTATTGGAAGATTGGTCCGCTGACCAATTCTTTAACCAAAGTAGACGGCGTAACACCACTGCATTGCTTGAAGCCCTGGTCAGCAGCGGAATCGTGTCCAAGGCTGATTCGCAAACAAATTTTAGGCCCTGTGCCAGTTGGTCAGCTAGGGCTACCTCGTCCGGGAAAGCCTGACATACTTCTAACCCATTGCAGCATCTTTGCCCATTCCGTGAGTGTCCAAGACACCAGGGCCCCAACTATGGTTGGGCGTACTACCGAACCCACTACCATGTACAAGTTGCGGGAGCCCCCTCCACGGTATAGTGGTTAGCTTGTTTAGTCTGGACACAGGAGGGTCCCCCATCGGGGGCGAGGTCCATAATTTCAAGAAACTCTCTTCAAGAAGGTAACACACTGCTAGATTTCTAGGGACTGAAAAAACCTTCTGTGGTTTGTGCCACTCCTTGTATAAAAGATTGTCTATATAAGATACACAAGGAAACACCTTAGCAGTGCGGGTCGCCTTACGGAACCCAAAGGGGACTGGCGCTTTAATTGCTTCTGTAGATGCCTCAATCTTTAGAGTATCTCGCACTGCGGTGATGAGGGGACTTACTAGAGCCCTATCGCGTGCTGACACTGATTCAGAGTCATCCTCACTGTCCGGCCGGTCTCGGATCCGCAATCTCAGATACCTCAGAGCCAGGGTCATGAGCCGTAGCTGGACCCGGCTCCGCATCTGAGTTGTCCCCAGAAGATGGCAGATGAGGGAGCGCTTTCTAGCCCCCGTTTTCCCATGCGCTGCTTCCACCTTGGCAACAATGGCATCTAGGATTGCCGACATAGCATTCACCGATACATCGGGTACAGGGGCATCAATTGCAAGCTCAGGTGTTACAGGGGAAAAAGCGCCTGCTTCTGACGCCATGCTGACCCACACACCTGACACAGGGACTTCAAGGCAAGGCACAGTATCCCACCCTCCTAGCTGCAGCAGAGACGAGAGATTCCCAATCAGAGGACTCACCACCCTGGAACAGTAGTATGCTGCTGTCCGCCACTTAGTAGAGCTGCTTTCTTGTCAGATATGCAGTCTGACCCTTCAGCAAATAGAGGCCAATATCGATTGTGGGCCACAAGAACATGGCCGCCGAGCGTAGATAGAGCATGATGCCACCAAGAACATGGCCGCTGGTCGGCAGCTAGAAGCCCACACTGAGGCCACAAAAACATGGCCGCCAACCATAGCCAGTGTATGGATCTCAGGGAAAAACAGGCCGCCGATTGAGACCAACCAATCCCACGGTGCACAAGCACATGACCACTGGGTGTAGAGAGAGCCAGGAGCCTAGGGCAAAGGCCAAAAAAACATGGCCGCCGAGCATGAATGGTCAAAGACCACCTGGATCACAGCAAAGATGGTCGCCAAGAGGAAGATAGAGGCCAATTACAGCGTGGCCACAAGAACATGGCCGCCAGTGCAGATAGAGCAATGCAGCATGGATCACAGGAAAAATGGTCACCAACAGCATGGAGCAGGACACACAGGTAGGCAAAATCTCTTTAAGCAGCGTATAACAATGCTTTAGCGGAAGTATATGCACAGTTCCCCCAAGGTGAAGCCTTCCCCAGCTAAAAATAGCGCTGCTATACCGCCTGAAAAACTCCTTCACTGCCTACTCAATGTGAAAGCCCGAGGGCTTTCACACTGATGCGATGCGCTGTCGGGAGAGAAAAAAATCTCCTGTCAGCAGCATCTTTAGAGCGGTGAGAAGATCGACGTGTATACCGCTCCTTCACCGCTCCTTCACCGCTCCTTCCCATTGAAAACAATGGGAAACCGCAGCAATACCGCCCACAATGTGCGGGCGGTATTAACCCTTTATCGGCTGCTAGCGGGGGCTAGAACCGCACCGCTAGCAGCCGATTCCCGTGGCAAATCCAACGGTATAGCGCCGCTATTTTTCGCGACGCTATACCGCCGCCGCGGCTCCTGCCCCAGCCTGAAAGGGGCCTAAGGCTGTGTCCATCCATGAACAAAAGAGAAAGTTTTTCATAGTGTACACTACATGCAGCAAGATCTCTGAATAGGGAGAGTTTGATTAGAAACAGGATTCTATTTACACATTAGGTTACATGCAGTTACATGTCAAACAAAAGCTCCTGGTCTGGCACAAAGAATTCTGGGAAATGTAGTCAAATGCCTCTCAGACCTGTAGTGCATGCACAGAACCACCCAAATACCTCACTGAAAGAAGAAGAAGTGGGAATTATAAAGCAGGGACATGAAAAAGGCACTATTTTTTTTTTTTTTAAGTAATCACAAAGAATGTGGAATCAACCACTTGCCCTCCGGAAGATTTACCAGGCCATTTTTGCAATACAGCACTGCGTTATGTTAACTGACAATTGCGCAGTCATGCAATGCTGTACTCAAATTAAATCTATGTCCTTTTTTCCCCACATAGAACTTTCTTTTGGTGGTATTTGATCACCTCTGGGTTTTAAATTGTTTTGCACTATAAAACAAAAAGACAAGTTTGAAAAAAAAAAAAATGAGATAGAGATTATATATATATATTCTCTATCTATCTCTCTATCCTCTATCTATCTCTCTATCCTCTATCTATCCTCTATCTATCCTCTATCTATCCTCTATCTATCCTCTATCTATCCTCTATCTATCCTCTATCTATCCTCTATCTATCCTCTATCTATCTCTCTATCTATCTCTCTATCTATCCTCTATCTATCCTCTATCTATCCTCTATCTATCCTCTATCTATCCTCTATCTATCCTCTATCTATCCTCTATCTATCCTCTATCTATCCTCTATCTATCCTCTATCTATCCTCTATCTATCCTCTATCTATCCTCTATCTATCCTCTATCTATCCTCTATCTATCCTCTATCTATCTATCCTCTATCTATCTATCCTCTATCTATCTATCCTCTATCTATCTATCCTCTATCTATCCTCTATCTATCTATCCTCTATCTATCCTCTATCTATCTATCCTCTATCTATCTATCTATCCTCTATCTATCTATCTATCTATCCTCTATCTATCTATCTATCTATCCTCTATCTATCTATCTATCTATCCTCTATCTATCTATCTATCTATCTATCCTCTATCTATCTATCTATCCTCTATCTATCTATCTATCTATCCTATCTCTATCTATCCTATCTCTATCTATCCTATCTATCCTATCTCTATCTATCCTATCTCTATCTATCCTATCTCTATCTATCCTATCTCTATCTATCCTATCTCTATCTATCCTATCTCTATCTATCCTATCTCTATCTGTCCTATCTCTATCTATCCTATCTCTGTCTGTATATATATATATATATATATATATATATATATATATATATATATATACATATACATATACACACACACACACACACACACACACACAGTATATCTTTTTTTTTTTTTTACTTTCTGCTATACAAAACACATCCAATAAAAAAAATGGGAAAACATATCAAATTAAGGCCACTATATATTCTGCTACATGTTTTTGGTACAAAAAAATCCCAATAAGCCTATATCGATTGCGCAGAAAAGTTATAGCGTCTACAAACTATGGACTATATAGTGAAATTTTTATTAATTTTCTTATATACTAGTAATGGTGGCGATCAGCAACTTAAAATCCCTCACCTCCCTCATTAGGACGGAGCTCTGCATTGTTTACATATGCAGAGCTCTGTCCAGCCTCTCCCCTCGATGATCAGCGGCACCCGCTGATTGGCTTCTGCTGTAATTAATCACAGAAAAAGCAGCACACACACACAGTACAGACCAAAAGTTTGGACACACCTTCTCATTCCAAGAGTTTTCTTTATTTTCATGACTATGAAAATTGTAGAGTCACACTGAAGGGATCAAAACTATGAATTAACACATGTGGAATTATATACATAACAAAAAAGTGTGAAACAACTGAAAATATAATGTCATATTCTAGGTTCTTCAAAGTAACCACCTTTTGCAGCAGACACATCTCTAGAACAACTGTTAAGAGGAGACTGTGTGAATCAGGCCTTCATGGTAGAATATCTGCTAGGAAACCACTGCTAAAGAAAGGCAACAAGCAGAAGAGACTTGTTTGGGCTAAAGAACACAAGGAATGGACATTAGACCAGTGGAAATCTGTGCTTTGGTCTGATGAGTCCAAATTTTAGATCTTTGGTTCCAACCACTGTGTCTTTGTGAAGCATGGGGGAGGAGGTGTGATGGTGTGGGGGTGCTTTGCTGGTGACAGTGTTGGGGATTTATTCAAAATTGAAGGCATACTAAACCAGCATGGCTACCACAGCATCTTGCAGCGGCGTGCTATTCCATCCGGTTTGCGTTTAGTTGGACCATCATTTATTTTTCAACAGGACAATGACCCCAAACACACCTCCAGGCTGTGTAAGGGCTATTTGACCAAGAAGGAGAGTGATGGGGTGCTGCGCCAGATGACCTGGCCTCCACAGTCACCGGACCTGAACCCAATCGAGATGGTTTGGGGTGAGCTGGACCGCAGAGGGAAGGCAAAAGGGCCAACAAGTGCTAAGCATCTCTGGGAACTCCTTCAAGACTGTTGGAAGACCATTTCAGGTGACTACCTCTTGAAGCTCATCAAGAGAATGCCAATAGTGTGCAAAGCAGTAATCAAAGCAAAAGGTGGCTACTTTGAAGAACCTAGAATATGACATATTTTCAGTTGTTTCACACTTTTGTTATGTATATAATTCCACGCGTGTTAATTCATAGTTTTGATGCCTTCAGTGTGAATCTACAATTTTCATAGTCATGAAAATACAGAAAACTCTTTGAATGAGAAGGTGTGTCCAAACTTTTGGTTTGCATTTTATATATTACCAGTTACTTACCGGTAGCTGGATTTCTACGAAGTCTTACAGGACGGCACCCTGAAAGTAGACTGGCTCACCTGACAGGAAACACAATCAAAATGAGGTTTAAAAGGCCCCACCCCTCCCGTGTGCCTCAGTTTAAGATAAGTAACCTCTCTTTAGAACACGGTATAGACAGAAACTAAGAAAAAGGAGGAATTTAGATAGAAGTAAAAGGGAGGGAAGTAGGCCTGCCGTCCTGTAAGACTTCGTAGAAATCCAGCTACCGGTAAGTAACTGGTAATTTCTCCCTCGTCTTCCAAGACGGCACCCTGAGAGAAAAGCAAGTAATCCTCAGGCCTACCTTAGGGCGGGACCACCGTCTGTAAGACCTTCCTACCAAACATCAGGTCTTGTGGAGACAGCAGTTCGACTCTATAATGTCTGAGAAACGTATTCCGGCTGGACCAGGTTGCCGCTCTACAGATCTGCTCTATGAAAGCTCCTGCCCTTTCTGCCCAGGAGGTTGCCAGAGAACGCGTGGAATGAGCCTTAATAATAGGAAGGGGCCTACCTGCCTGTGTGTAGGACAAGGAGATAGCCTGCCTAATCCATCTGGAGATGGAAGCCTTAGTTGCCTGTTGACCCTTTTTCTGCCCTGAGAAATTAACTAAAAGGTGAGGGGAAGTTCTGAATTCACTAACCCTCTCTAGGTAAACTAAAAGGCAGCGTCTTACATCCAGGCAATGGAAAGTGGCTTCCTTTTCATCGCTGGGATTTGCGCAAAAAGAAGGAAGTATCACTTCCTGAGACCTATGGAACCTGGTTGCCACCTTGGGAAGGTACAGAGGATCCTGAGTTAAAATAACCCTATCTTCAAAAACCCGCAGAAAGGGTTCCTTGATAGAAAAAGCATGAAAGTCTCCAACTCTCTTGGCAGACGTGATGGCTAACAAAAAGGTAAACTTAATTGTAAGAAATTTTACAGAAATGCTGTCTATAGGCTCAAATGGTGCCTTAGTCAGCTGCTCCAGGACCAGGGAGAGGTCCCACGAGGGGACCCTGGAAACCTGCACAGGAGAAAGTCTGTCCCTAGCTGTCAGGAATCTCTTGATGAGAGGGTCCGCTGAGAGGCTGTTCTCCAAAAAGTATGATAAAGCTGCCACTTGGACTCTTAGGCCCCATACACACGAGCAGACAGGTTTGCTCAAATCTGTCCGTCCGACAGATTTGAACAAATCTGTCTGCTGGGATTTTGGTTTGCTCGCGTGTACACACGAGCAAACCAAAATCCCTGCCAGCAGAGAGCGCGCTGACGTGTCGGTGACGTGGCGGTGACGTTGACGCCGCCACGTCACCGCACCAGGAAGTAAAACACTTCCGCGCATGCGCCGAATCCATTCGGCGGCGGTGCGGGACGACATGTCTGCTGGTAAGTGTACTAACCAGCAGACATGTCGGGCGGACGGATTCCCACCCGATAGATTTCAAAGCATGCTTTGAAATCTGTCGGGTGGCCAAATCCGTCGGCTCGGCCGTACACACGATCGAATCTGTCTGCTGAAACGGTCCAGCGGACCGTTTCCAGCGGACAGATTTGATCATGTGTACGAGGCCTTAGAGTTCTGGTAGCGAAGCCTAGTTCCACGCCGTCCTGAAGAAACTCCAGGATGGCGGGAGTTTTGGGAGAAGAGATCTGCTTTGTGGTGCACCAACGCGAAAAGACTGTCCAGACCTTTGCGTAGATGTGTCTGGTGACCTTCTTGCGGCTAGATAGTAGGGTATCTATGACTCTATCCGAGCAGCCCTTCTGCTGCAAGTTCCACCTCTCAAGAGCCATGCCGTCAGGCTGAAGAACCCTGGGTTCGAATGAGAGATCGGCCCCTGCCGCAGGAGATCCGCTCGGAGAGGAAGGGGAAGCCAGAGACCAGAGCTTCAGAATGGGAAACCAGGATCTCCGGGGCCACCAAGGAGTGATTAGGATTAATTTGGTTTCCGAGGAGCCCATCTTTTGTAAGACCCTTGGGATCAGATTCAGCGGGGGAAAAGCGCAAGCCAGACGGAACTCCCAGGACTGGGCTAGCGCATCCACCCCCTGAGAACCCTGTCCCTGCAAAAGGGAAAAGAACCTGTTCACTTTTCTGTTTTCCCTGCAGGAAAAAAGGTCTATCTCCGGATCCCCGAACCGCCGACAAACCCAGTCGAAGGTTTCCTGGCACAATTCCCACTCCCCCTGAAGAATGGGTCGACGACTCAGAAAGTCGGCCTCCAGATTGGTGGCTCCCCTTATGTGGATTGCCAGAATAGAGGGTACTCTCTGTTCCGCCCAACCCAGGATCTCCAGGGAGAGTGTCAGGAGAGATTGGGACCTGGTGCCTCCCTGTCTGTTGAGAAAGGCGACTGTCGTAGCATTGTCGGAAAGGACCAGGACATCCTTGCCCTGAATTCTTTCTTCGAATGCCCTCAGAGCTTCTCCCACTGCCAGTAATTCTCGATAGTTGGAGGAAGTCCGCCTTTGATGGGGGTCCCAGGATCCCTGAGCGCGCAGTTCTTGTACATGGGCTCCCCAACCCCAAGCACTGGCATCCGTAGTGACCTTCACTGGATTGGTCTGACTCCACGGACGGCCCCTCAGGAGGTTTTGGTGGTGAAGCCACCAACCTAGGGAGTCCTTGACTAGGATCGGGACCCTGACCCGGGAATCGAGAGTGTCCTCCTTTCCGTTCCAGGCGGAGAGGAGGAACCTCTGAAGTGGTCTTGTGTGTAGTTGGGCCCAGGGGACCGCCGGGATGCAAGCGGTCATCCGACCCAACAGCTTCATGATCTCTCTGAGGGAGGGATTTTCTGTAGCCACTAAAGACCCGATCGTCGTCACAAGCCTCTGGAACTTCTCTTGGGGAAGAAAAAGCTTATTTTCTCGGGAATCTATGATAACCCCCAGGTATGCCTTCCGCTGCTCCGGCAGAAGGGAGGACTTTTGCTTGTTGATTATCCAACCAAGCGACTCCAGATTGGTCATGACGACGGTCAGGTCCGAAAGGAGCTGATCCTGACTTGGGCTGAAGAACAGAAGGTCGTCTAGATAGGGGACGAGGGAGACCCCTTTCAGATGTAGATGAGCCATTACCTCCGCCAGGACCTTCATAAACACCCTTGGGCTGGAGGCCAGACCAAAGGGGAGGGCAGCAAACTGCCAGTGCTGAATACCTTGTGCGGAGGCGAGGGCAAATCTCAGAAACCTCTGATGTCCCGAAAAAATCAGGACATGCAAGTAGGCGTCCCTCAAATCTATGGTCGCCATAAAGACGCCTTCTAACAAAAGACCCCTGAGGCTGTGAACACTCTCCATCCGGAATCTCTTGTAGAGGAGATGGGAGTTCAGGGGTCTCAGATTGATTATCAATCTGAACTTGCCGTCCGGCTTGGGAACAACAAAAATGTGGGAGTATACTCCCTGACCTTGTTGGTCTGGTGGGACTGGGATTATGACCCCCTGTTCTGCCAGATTTGCAATATTCTGGGAGAGGCCTGCGGCCTTGCTGGAGTCCCCTGGGAGGTGAGTGAGGACAAAGGTCGGGGGGGGGGGAAAGCTCTCTGAACTCTAAATGGTAACCCTCCCTGATTATCTGCAGGACATGGGGACTCTGGGTTATGCTCTCCCAGGCAGGAAGAAACCTGGAGAGCCTGCCCCCCACCTTCCTGTCACTTGGTATCCTTCCCGGATGGCTTGGGACTGGAAAAAAGGATCCCCCCTTTTGGTCTATCTTTACCAAAGGTCCAACGTCGGCTGGTGGACGGTCTTTTGTCCGGGGCCGGAATCTTTCTCTGGCTGGGACAAAAGGACCGCTTCCTACTCTGCCTGAGCTTTGAAGGGAATTTATTCCCCTTCTCAGAAGACCTGGACAAAGCCTGATCTAAGGCATCCCCAAACAAGAGGGAACCCTTGAAGGGGAGCGCTCATAGGCGGCGTTTAGAGGCAAGATCACCCCTCCAGGTTTTTAGCCAGACGGCCCTCCTAGAGGCATTAATAAGGGCCCCGGTCTTGGCTGAGGCGCGAACGGTTTCAACCGCCGCGTCTGCCAAGTAGGCCACTGCACCGCTAATAAGCTGGAGGGAATCTCGTATCTCCTTTGTCTTGGAAGAACTGGGGAGATGGTCTAGAAGCCTGGAAGTCCAGGCGTCGGCATTTCTTGCCACGCAGGCTGAGGCCAATGCAGGACCAAGGGCGGCTGCATTGGCTTCCCATGCTCTACGGAGAGAAGTGTCGGTACACCTGTCCATGGCATCCTTTAAACTGCCTGTGTCCTCAAAGGAAAGGTCTGACTGTCTGGAGACCTGAGCCAAGGGGGCATCAAGCTTAGGGACCTTAAAAAAGGTGTCTACTATCTCCGCCTTAAAGGGACAGCGGCGTTTCCAAGTTTTGAAACTTGGTAAGCTTTTTTCAGGTTCTGCCCACTGCCTGAGGATAATGTCTTTTAGTGGCTGATGGACAGGAATGGTCTTGGTTTGAGGTTTTATTAAACCCATGTACATCCTGTCCTGAGCTGAGACCTGCTCTGCTGGTTCTTGAATATGCTCAGTAGCATAAACAGCTGCTAGAAGGCCCTCCATATCATCAGCAGGGAACATGTATTTTCCTGTCCTGGCATCCTCCTCCTCCTCCTCCTCTTCCTCCTCCTCCGCCTGGCTGTCAACCAGGGTCTCACTACGCAAGGTCAACTCGGACTCCTCAGAATCCGAGGGGTACACTCTACGAGCCTGTAGGGGTACAAACAGACGAGAGGCAGAAAAGGATTCCTGGGAGGAGGGGCCCGGAACCGGAGAATCAATGTCTCTCCTATTTAGGGAAGATTGAAACTCCTTTAGGGTGGATAGCATTTCGGTCTGAACCGAGAGAAATTGCTTCATAATCTGTGAGGTCTCCTTCCCTGTTAGTTTACAGATGCACTTAGAACAGAATGGCTTGTTATGCTCAGCTGGTAATTTGTCACCACAATTGCCACACTTCCTAACACGCTTAGGAGGCTTAGCCACTCTGCTGGACTCCCCCTGGGCAACAGGGTCTTCACCTAAACATATCAGGGAGAAACATATGCCCATTAGCCCTCAACCTCCAGGATTAGGGGGGGGGGTTGTTTGGAAGAAAAAAAAACCCTAAGAAAAAGGAAGGACTCACCCTTGGTGGTTTCCTCTGCAGCCATGGGAAACAGACGGTCCTCCTCCATAGTAGCGTCTTGTGCCAAGGAAAAGGCTTCCATAAACACGCTCTGAGGCCGCCAGGCCCCTCTATCTCCCTGGCTGCTTTATAGTGAGCCCCGATCGTCTGCAGCGTTCGTCCGGTGGGGGCCGCCATCTTGCCGCGCGGGAGCGGAATGACGTCACGGCGCCGTGCGCGTCATCAACAGGCGCCCGGATGCTCATGGCGCCGCTTCGAGCGGCGCCTAACTACCCGCCATGCGGTCCAGCAAACCCCCGGACGGAGTCAGCAGGAAGGGGGAGGCCTTAGCCCAACCTCCAAGGTAGGGAACCAGGCGGGGGGAGAGAGGATGTGGCCTCTTCGGAGCACTGGAGAGCCCTGCCCTCCTAGGAGGCTCTGGCGTCCAGGGGAGTCTGTGTCTTCTCCTGTTTCCCCCTGGACTAAGACGAAGGGGAAACCCCCCGGGGGGGTAGCAAGCTACACCGGACCCAACGGCACCCAGTACCTGCGGTCCGGGCCTCCGGGACCACCAGCCCCAGGCCTTAGGTCACAAGGAAAAAAACAAACGTTTCGCTGAAAGGGAAACAATCAGAACTGAGGCACACGGGAGGGGTGGGGCCTTTTAAACCTCATTTTGATTGTGTTTCCTGTCAGGTGAGCAAGTCTACTCTCAGGGTGCCGTCCTGGAAGACGAGGGAGAAATATATATATATATATATATATATATATATATACATATATACATACATACACACATATAAACACACGCGCACGATGGGCCACCATCAGATGCAGCCCGCCAGTACCCATCAGATGCAGCCTGGTAGTGCGATTTCACGCTGTGACACAGAGCAGGATCTGAATCGCTGGGCAGCCACTGTAACAATGTCCCGCCTCTTATGACACACAGTACAATGATTCCCAGCAGTGTGCAGTCTATCACAACAGCTGCACGGTGATTTAATCCAGCTCCATGACACAGCGTGAGATCACACTACCAAGCACTGGTGAGGCTGCATCTGACACTCGCAAGGAGAGGAAGAGGGAGGGGAGGACTCTGCCAGGGGCACACCAGAATGACACATGTGCGGCACCCGGCAGGGCGGACCACAGCTCATTTTTGGCTTCATGATCAGCATTTTTTTTCTTTTGGCCCCCTTCCAAAAAACACAATTTTTGGCAGATATGTTTCGGCGACCAAAATTTTGGTACACCACTAGGTAAGATCCATTATTTAGTTACTTCTAATGTTCTAGTGCAACACTTCCTGTAATCTTGCCTAGGTGAACTTGATGCTATGCTCTCTTTAGCACGTTGGTGCATGCACACTGTGGGAAATCCACACGTGTGTGCAAAGATCTGCACATGCTGGGTATTTTGTGCATGTCAATAGGATGCCAACAAAATCCAGGACCTGGATCCTAGCATGTCCATGCATTGGGTAATCCTCTGCACATGCGCAGATGTGTCAGAAAGCTCTGCTGGGTCCCCAAATATTTCATGTTAGCTGAAGTTTTGTTTCTAAGTTTGCCATCTATCCTGCATACTTGCAGAGAAAGCTCCAGCTAACTAATTTGTGAAGCTTAATTTATATTCTTTCAAAGGTAAGCATGCCCCATGACATTTTCCAGCACTATATGAATAGAGATGCTGATGAACAGGGAGGCACATGTTATAGTATGTTATAAATCATAGCAGCACCTAGCTTTCATGTCATAAACTCTTACCGTTTACATGTACAAAGTCCTTCAGATCAAAAGTGAATCTCAATCATTTGCAGCATCACTTATATCAATGTTCACTGAAGATAGAGCCTGCGGTGTCCGTTTTATTAGCTTTTTAAGTTGTCCTTGTGGACACTGAAGCCTTTGTGCTTTTGCATTTCGTTTGCAGTCTACAGGTACACTGAATCCCTAGGCCACAATTGGAAACACCTGCTCTCATTACCTCTGCTTGACCACAGGTAATTCAATCAATCACTTATGAACAACAGGAAGCCTGACAATTACGGTGTTTTGAGAAGGCATAAAATATCTCGCTCGTGAAGACAGACCTGTTGCTACCATTATGTAATGGGAAATTAGCTACATCAAGGTATGTGCTCAACTTGGAAACCTAATGAATACGATTAAGAAAAATAAAGACAATTTGTAGCAACCACAAACAACCACAATGATGCTCAAGCATTAACCACGCAATGTATTTGTCAGGGTCAACATCCATTATCCGTTATTTGGTTGCTGCTGGAAGTGACTTAAAGGCTAAGTTCATGTAAAAAATAAACACATATTTTGGCAGGAAAAAAAGCAAGCTTTTTTTTTATTTTCTTATCACAGGTCAGTAAACTAAAAGTGCAGTGTCAGGCTCCTGCTGACTGTCCCTTTAGTTCTCTGCCCATACCTCCATAGGGGCTTTCATTTGGAGAGTCGAGGAAAATGTCAATGGACTATGAGTGCTCCGATTACCACACTTGTGTTCCACTGAGAACTACAAGTCTGTCTGCTGCAGGAAGATGCGATTTGTAGCTCAATAATTTACAGATCTCTGTGCCTATTTCAAGAAAGACAGCTGCTGTGGGGGAAGAAGAACCCCCGCACACTGTCATTGGTGAAGGGGAGGGAATTGCTTTACAATATGTTACACCCTAAATATGGGTAGAACAGTTATGCCACGTACACACGATAATTTTTCGGCATGAAAAAAAAACGACGACATTTAAAATGATCGTGTGTGGGCTTCACATCGTTTTTCGTCTTCTGAAAAACGACAAAAAATAAATAAAAAATTTGAGCATGCTGCATTTTTTCACATAGTTTAAAAAAAATCGTTTTCCGGGTTGTAAAAAATGATCGTGTGTGGGCTAAAACACAGTTTTAAACCCGCGCATGCTCAGAAGCAATTTATGAGACGGGAGCGCTCGTTCTGGTAAAACTACCGTTCATAATGGAGTAAGCACATTCATCACGCTGCAACAGACAAAACGGTGCGAATCGTCTTTTACCAACAAGGAATCAGCTAAAAGCAGTCCAAAGGTAAATAGCACTTCCCCTTTAGACTGCCGTCATACATGTTGTATGTCACCGCGCCTTGTTCATCATTTTTCAAAAACGATGGTGTGTGGGCAACATCGTTTTCAATGATGAAGTTGGAAAAACAAAGTTTTTTGGACATGCTGAAAAACAACGTTTTCCTTTCAATAGATTTTTATTTTTTCAAATAAAGGATACAGATAAATTATGACCAAAGGCTGAAATTACAACATCAAAACATTCTACAAACCGGGCATAATGACAGTAACAATGACTCAATTGATTTCAAATTACCCAACTGTGGGTTGATTAAAGGAATCCAGCGAGCTTAATAACAGAGGAAGGGGCGGAAAAAGAGGTGTATATGGTGATCTTGCGCTCAGGGGAAGCCTGCCTGTCCCGGACACCCCTAATGGGATCAATCTGTGTCCCAGCCAGGCGCCTCCCAATCCGCCTCCTCCTATAAAATTATTTGATGGGAAATTAGAGGGTTCGAATTTGGCTTCATTGAACCTCTAGCTCATACTAACGAAATAAGATAGGCCTATAGTGTTACCAAATTGCCCATATGAATAACCGGACGAAGAACAAAGAACATTACCTTCTGGTCATACAACTGTCTTAAAAGAATAGAAGTAAGAAAGAGAGAGAGAAAAGTGGGGGTAAGAAAGAGGGAAAGGAAGGGAAACATGAGCCTAACTTGTACTGAAGGATGCAGGTTGCGTGGGGTGTACCCCAGTCGCCAAAGGTATACCACAGTGGGATGCCCATGATCCCCACACGGCTTCAAATTTCTGATTCGTGTTTGAAAGAATGCTGGCCAGTTTTTCCTGCACCATGATCCACGAAATCTTGCGTTTTATTTCTGCAATGGAAACCCTGGGCTGTTTCCAAGCCCTTGCGATGGTAATTTTAGCCCCGAGGAGCATAAATCGGATCAGCTTCTGATTGGGCTTGGATATACCCGGAATCCGAGCATTTAGGAGAGCTACAGAAGCCGTTCTGGGGACCGAGCAACCAGTAACTGTACAAATGAGGTTAAAAATCCTCTTCCAGATTGGTCTGATTCTGGGACATTCCCACCAGACATGCACCATCGAGCCCAGGAGCTGACAACCTCTAAAGCAGCTGGGATCTGATGATGGGTAGATGGCCGCAAGCCTGGCGGGAGTCATATACCACCTCATAAGGACCTTTAAGTTTGCTTCCATCAGGGAAGTATTCAAGATGCCCTGAAAAGAATCAGAACAAGCTGCCTGCCAGGTCTCCAACTCCCACCCTATTTGGAGGTCTGCCTCCCAAGCCGTCATATAAGAAGACTTCTCAGTCGGGCGGGTGAGTGAAGAGTAGATGACAGATATTCCTCCCCTTTGTCCCATGGTCTGCCCGCACCAGAGCTCATAATCTGTAAATTTGGGAGGTAGAGGCCTATCCGTCCATAAAGTGTGTAGGAATTGTGATATTTGTTTGAATCTGAATTTTTCAGTGTCAGGGATGTCCAATTTAGTCACACAGTGGTCTAGTGTAAGAGGGCCTTTGGATGTAAAGAATTGTCCTATGCGGTACAGACCCTTATCCAACCACCAGCTGAATGCTTTCCTGTCCATTCCAGGTGGGAAATCCGGATTTTGGAATACACTGGCTAGAGGTTGACCTTTCGAAACCAGGGCTGGAAGGTGACGAAATCTATCCCAAAGGGCGTAGGATTGAGACAGGGAGGGGGACAAAATGGGTGGTCTTCTCTTTTGGGGGCACCAGAGTAAGTGTTCTAGGGAGAACCGGGGGACAGCATGACCCTCTATGTGGACCCAGTCTGGTTTGTCCAGTTTAGAGTAAACTACGGATAGTTGAGCTAGTCTGGCAGCTACGAAGTACTTATATAGGTGCGGTAGTCCTAGTCCTCCTCTTTTCCTATGGTTATATAGAGTGTTTTGGGGGATTCTGTAACCTGACTTGCCCCAAATGAATTTGAGTATTTTGCTTTGTAAAGTCTGCACGTGATCTTTTCTGATGGGAATGGGAAGGGAGCGGAATAGATATAAAATTCTAGGAAGTAAAGTCATCTTTATAGAGTTAATTCTGCCCAGCCAGGAAAGATCATACTTAGCCCAGTTATTCATGTCGGCTGTAAGTTTTTGGTATAGGGGAGGATAGTTATTTGTGTAAAGGGATTCTGTCCGAGCTGTTAAGGAAATCCCTAGATATTTGATAGATGAGGGACACCATTCAAATTTGAATGACTGTTGGAGGAGGGATACTGTAGGAGGTGGAAGGGATACGTTCAAGGCTTGTGATTTGGCATAATTGACTTGGAGACCCGAGAATTTAGAGAATTCCGAAATTACCTTACAAAGGTTTGGTAGGCAAGTAATAGGAGAAGTTAGAAATAGTAGTAAGTCATCGGCAAAGAGCCCACATTTATGAGTTTGATCTCCACATGAAACGCCTCGAATGTCGGGGTTCTGTCGAATGGCTATCGCTAGGGTTTCAATTGCCATTGCGAAAATGATTGGGGAGAGGGGGCATCCCTGTCTGGTACCCCTTGCTATGTCTATTGGAGAAGAGTAGTACCCTTGGATTCGAATTTGGGCCTTTGGTTTAGAGTAGAGAGCTTGTATTACCCCCATAAATCTTGGGCCAAAGCCCCATCGTTCTAGTAGGGGGAGAAGATATTGCCAGGACACAGAATCAAAGGCCTTCTGCAGATCAAGAGATAGGAGAAATCCTTTTTGTTTCGGACCTCCGTCCCAGTTGGATTGCAAAATTGAGACAATGTCCACTGCCCTTCTCACTTGATCTGGGCCTTGTCGACCTGGAATAAATCCGACTTGGTCCTTGTGAATATATTTATTAATGAAAGAGGAGATACGGAGAGCTAGAATTTTTGTAAGAATTTTTAGGTCATTATTTATCAGAGAAATGGGGCGATAGTTACAGACTTCTTCTGGGTTTTTATCCGGCTTTGGGATAACCGTAATGCTGTATTAAGTTGCGTACCCAGAGGGGTGCCTTGAGTTTTGGAATTAAAAAAGTTTGTCATATGTGGGACTAGGGTATCTGCAAATGACCTATAATAGAGGGCCGACAGTCCATCTGGGCCTGGGGCCGAGCCCTTTCGGAGGCCCTTGATTACTGTCGCCACCTCTTCAACCGAAAAGGGTGCTTCCAGCCTGTCTCTATGTTCTACGTCTAAGGATGGGATGGGTAGGCTGTCCAGAAAGTTATCAATCGAATCCCTGGGAATCTGTGGAGGGGCATTATACAGGTCAGAATAGAATGTTTCGAATGCCTCCAGGATCTTTTTAGGGTTGGACGTAGGTTCTTGACCTGCCAAGCGTATTTTGGGTAAGGAGTGAAACCTTGTTTTAGGGGACAATTTGGTCGCTAACAACTGGCCTATTTTTCCTTTTTGGGTGTAAAATTTATTGCCACTCCAGCGGAGAGATCTCTCCGCCTTCGTTGTGAGGGCTAAGTTAAGTTCTAATCTCAGCTTGTCAATATTCTCTAGTAAGGCTAAAGATGGTTTCTTTTTGTGTTGTGCCCTTAGGGTCCTATAAGACTTCTCCAGCCGTACAATTTCTGCTTCGTGTTCCCTTTTGATTCGCGTGGAGATTTGAATGATCTTACCTCTAATAGAGGCTTTATGGGCTGCCCACAGGGTCTCCGCAGAGATATCCTCAACATTGTTAATTGTGAAATATTCTTGAAGGGCTTTATTAATTTCCGTTGTAGTGGTTGGATTGGAAAGAATGGACTCATTTAGCCGCCAATGTCCGTTCCTTGCCATACCTGCTAAAGAGCGGATGGACATGATGACCATAGAATGGTCAGATAGGACTGTGTCTCTGATTTGGGCCTTGATCACTGCCGGAAGTACAAATGAAGGAATTAAAATATGATCTATCCTGGCATAGGTATTATGCGGGTGAGAGTAATGAGTGTAGTCTCTCTTTGAGGGATTAGACTCCCGCCAAACATCCGTCAACCCCCTGTCATGGAGTAGTTTGGCAATTTTCAGGCTGATCCTAGAGGGTCTAGTAAGTTGAGCGGACAGAGGTCTGGATTTGTCCAAACCCTGGTCAAAAGCCACATTGGAATCCCCCCCCCAAATGACTGTACCTTCCAGAAGTGGGGTTAAAGTATCCAAGATTAATTGGAAAAACTTGTCTTGCCCTTTGTTGGGAGAATAGTATGAGACCAGGGAGTATAGATGACCCTCAATTTTACCCTTAACCAGTATAAATCGTCCCTCTGGGTCTTTGAAGTCAGAGAGATACTCAAAGTTACAGGATTTGGAGAAAAAGATTGCGACCCCCTTGGTCTTGTTCTCGGCATTAGCCAAGTAGAAGAGGGGAAAGTGAGAGTGGACAAATTTGGGACTGTACCGCCCAGGAAAGTGGGTCTCTTGGATCATGAGAATGTCAAGTCTGAGTGATTTGTAACTATCAAAGATCTTTCTCCTTTTGACTGGGGAGTTCAGGCCTTGAGCATTATGTGTGGCTATGTTGAGGGAGCTCTGTACGTGGTCAGCCATGGGGAACTGAAAAGTAACTGTCTGTCTCTACCTCCACTCACCCCGAGATGTCTTCTGTCCTCCCAACCTTGCCATTTGTCAGGATGGACGACTGGCAGCCCGGTGGACACCCCTCGATCGTAGGTACTGCAAGCTGAAAAATAATAAATGGTTAGGCTCATGTGGGAAAGATGGGGAATAGAAAAGGAAAGGACAGATTTGAAAGAGAGAAAGAAATGGTGAAGAAGACTCCCAATCCAACTAAGGAAAAAGAGAAAAAATAAGAAAAAATACATTCTCGGGGAGGGGAGATGCCCCTCGAGAATTTCTACCAAGGTAGATCAAAAAAGAGCTTGCTCCAAATGCGAACAAGCGACCTCGCCCCCAGAAACCTTCTGGAGTCTAAGGGAGAGGTGGAGGTACATGGGGCCCACCCCAGCCAGGGCGCCCCTGAAAAATTGGTTACAGCAACTATCAAAAACGAAACCGGAAGGAATTGAGTAGATCTAAACCCAGTTTGGTCGGATCTAAATCCGATCCGGATGTCCCCCCGTCCCCCCCCCAACGGGGATCGAGGAGGAGGGGACCTCAGAAGCAAGGTGGGGACAACCCCCTGCGAAAAAAATTAGAATAGATAAAGAGATCTTTTTAGCAGGAGAAATACTGTTGAAATATCAATTATCCAAAAAGTTGGTTCTTCTGATCAGAGAAAGTCTAAATCTCAGGCATAGGACCGACCAAAAATCTTGAAAGTTCAAGGAGTATATGACCAATGTGTCAGCCGAGATCTGGGTAAGTGGGTCCACTGTCTCTAGCTTTCTTAGATCTCGACCTGGTCCAGAGTAGGGAATTAGGACTGGTGGGGGTCGGTCTCTTGGAGGTGTTTGGGATGCTATGAGAAGTATCCATGGCGGGTTCTTGCGAGATGAGCTTAAGGCGCTTTAGTAGTCTTTCTCCATCCGGAAAATTTGAGAAGGAGTAGTTTTTCCCTTTATCCGAGAACTTGACCGCAAAGGGGAATGCCCATTTATATTTTATATCCTTTTGGACCAGGACTAGGAGTAGCGGCTTTAATGACCGTCTTCGCTGCATTGTGGAGGGAGAAAGGTCTGCGTATATTTGGACGGGATGACCTTGGCACAAAACACTGGGCACAGAACGTGCTAGTCTCATGACTTCATCCTTTACAGCGTAAAAGTGGGGTTTGGCGATGATGTCCCGCGGTGAGCCGTCCTTTCTGGGTGGTCCCAGGGCTCTGTGGGCTCTATCAAGCTCTAGGCGAACTTGAGGGATGTTTGGAATCAAGTTCTGGATCAAATTTTGTACCGCTGCTGTAGTGTCAGTGATGGATTCGGGCAGCCCCCTGATCCGGAAATTGTATCTCCTGGATCTGCTCTCCAACTCGTCGATCCTGGAAAGGGCCACATCCAATTGCTCCTGTACTGTATGAATATGTTCTGAGTTCTGATCTGTGGCTGCCACCGTTTGATCAAGCTTGTCTTCTATCGCTTCAATTCTGGTGCCCAGATTCTGGAAATCTGCTTTCAAATCTCCTGTTATTTTGGTAGCAGTCTGAGCGAGTCCCCTATCCAGGAGTTCCGCCAGAGCCTGATATAAGTCAGTCACAGAGAATGCAGAAGCTGCTGACAGGGTGCTGACAGAGAATTGAGCAGGCTGGCTCCTTATGTTAGGTCCTATGAGGGGTAGTGCAGAGCCCTCCCTGTTAATCCCCTCCATATTACTGCCTTCCAGGGGTTCTGTGGGAGTTGTTGAGGGGGACATGTCCTGCTGGTAACTTACTTGAACCAGTGGGGTAAAAGGTAGGGATACCATATTTGGAAATATCCCTACCTCAGGTATCTCTTCAGCTCCGTTTCTGTGAGGTGCTGCAGCGGCGGCCATCTTGGATTTTTGCCGTTTTTCAAACTGAGTAAAAAGCGGCTTTGCAGTGTCTCTTTAAAGAAATTATCATGATAGGGGGGTGCCCTGATGTCTGGGGGTGCCGTGTATGATGAAGGCTCCCCTTCCAGCCCGTTTCTGGCTTACTTATGGGCGCCGCTGGTCTGGGGTGATGAGGAGCTCCCGGCTCAAGCAGCCATCTTCAGAGCTCCGCGCATGCGCCTCTCGAAAAACAACGTTTTCATGCCGAAAATGATCAGGTGTAGGCGACAATAGTCTTTTGAGAAGTATGGTCAAAGCTTTTCTGGTTATACTTCTCCTAGGGATCACAGGAGTGCACTTACTGTAGTTCTATACTTCATGCCCCTGATTCAGCTGACCGCAGGCTGAAGCCTGCGGTCAGCTGACGTCACAGAGATACAATAATGTCAGGATCCACCCAGATTAGAGTTGCCACCTCATCCCTTTAAACCTGAACACATATGAATTACACAGGTTCTGAGGCTAATTTAATTCAGATAAGACATCAAGTGAGTTTAATTACCACCTTAATCAGTCGCAGAACTGTGTAATTAATATGTGTTTGGTTTTAAAGGGATGAGGTGGAAACCCTAGTCCAGATGCCTCAGTGGCAGCTGGCTCAGTCTCTTAGTGTGCCGCAGAGAGCCTGAGCAAACCACTTCTGCCCCCTCCACAGCCCAGCACTCCAGTGAGCACTGGAGGGGCAGAGCAGACAGCCAGTAATTGACAGTTAGTGGCTGCCTGCTCGCTGAAGACCGTGAATTGAACCATCACTGATATTTGATTGCTCATGTCGCCATAAAGACTACCTGACACCTGCCCGTGCTATCAAATTAAGGGCTCGCCCCAGTTGTGAAAGTAATAAAGCTAAAAAATGTCAAATTGAAGTTAAATAATTTTTTTTTTTTTCTACAAAAGTTTAAAAGCTTCCCAGTCACCCTTGTACACACGCCATTAAAACATCAGTGTGAGACCAATCATTCTTGGGTCATAGTTCACAGTTAAATCAAAACTGATGAAATGTAAAGGCTTTCAAAGCATTTGGTTTCAAAGCATTGCCTACGAAGAATTTCGGGTGCCATGTTTTGTTTTTTTTTATTTCATGGACATGCACAATTTTTATGGCAAGACAGGCTTAGTATCTATTTATGAGAGAAAAAGTTAACCGCTCAGAGGTCCCAAGGAGCTAAAGCTGAAAGGTAGGATCCAACCCCTGGGTGCAGCTATGAATAAGCACTGTATTTTGGTGTGAAACGCATCAGCTCTTTTCTGTTTTTTGCTGTGACATGTTGATGTTGTGATCTGTTTTATTATAAAGGAAATTTTTTTCGAGTGCGGCCGTCCTGGTTTTTCTCCATACAATTTTGCTTAGTATCTATTTACTTGATGCAACTCCATCATTTACATTTTACCAAAAACATTGTTAGAATATTGTGTTTGCACTAAAATTCATTTTAGTGTATTTTTTTATGAAAAACGTGCGTTTCATAAAACAGCTGCACAAATATTGAACCAGATAAAACAGCTGCACAAATATTGAACCAGATAATAAAAAACAAAAAAAATGCAACAATTCTCCAGGGCCTCTGCTTACAAAATTGATATACTTTGAGGGGTGTGCAGTAATTTCTATCAAACAATGCCGATTTTTTTTTAAATGAGTAAAAAAGTCAAGTTTTTTTGAGATTTTAGTTATTGGGTTTACATCAAAACTAATAAATGGATCTAACAGGGGCTTGATGAAGGCAGGGCTTAGCCACAAAATGGAAGAGGTCAAACTAGGGAAAACAAGAGCTGAGTACACAGAAAAGGCTTTTTTTTTACAATATGAAGGTAACAACTTGATACCTACTCGTAGATAAAACGTTTACTTATAAAAAAAAATATGTTTTCTTCATATTTAAAACAGTGACAGGTTTTCATGTGAAGTCAAATCTCACACAATGACAATACTAGAAAAACAGTGGCGACAACTGAACTGGTTAAACATGCTAGTCAATTTTCAAACACCGCTATTTAAAAATAACACACTATGAAGTAAAAAATTCAAACAGATTTTACTATGCCAGATTTTAGCCAGAAACCAGGACAAGCGTTTCCATACTTGTCACTTCATAATAGTTCTACTTTGGTAGTTAAGCTTTAGAAAATTAAAGAGTTTCTAAACCGTGTCTAATTATATGTCCCCAAGTAACAGTAACTCCGTGATGTTTTGATAAAAGATAAGATGGCGTTAAGTGAATTGATCCAAATCACAACAGCCCAATGCTTATTGCTTGCTGTGGATTAGAAAGACAGAAAATCAATAGTGAGCCCAAGATTTATGCCCGCTCCATATATTAGTGTAAAATTTGTAGCACACAGTTTCATTCTGTCGCGGAATTACAATCAAATGTGTACTTTTAACAAGAGAGTAGAACTGTAAAATATTAAGTAAAAATGTTGACAATAAATTTAAATGCCGGGCTATATATTCTCATATTTCTCACGCATTTCTTTAACACTTTCACAGATGCACTCACATCATTGAAAAAATGTTGTTAAAGTGTGAACGGACGACCATGTCGCCCCCTTACACACACCTGGGAAATGGACGCTTGGTGTTGGTAAGCCTAAATCACGATCTGTCTGATCCACCGAGAAATGGTGGCCGAAGAGACCGACAGGCCCTTCTTTGGGCCAGCTACTGACACAAACAGTGAGTCTGACCTATGAAACGGAGCCGTAGCAGACAGATACACCCGCAGAGCCCTCACTACGTCCAAGAAATGCAACGGCCGAGGACACAAGGATGGAAGCACAATGTCCTCATTTAGATGAAATGCCGAAACAATCTTGGGAAGAAAAGAAGGCTGCGGATGTAGCACCGCCTTATCCTTGTGGAGGATTGTGAGAGCGTCAATAGTGGGATCTCTAATGTTTTCAAACGGCGGTTTCTGAAGTACCGAGAGAACCAGATTCAAATCCCACGAGAGGCAGAGGTGGTCGAACCCCCTGTACAAATGTACTCACCAATGAATGAGTCGCCAAAGGTCGCTGAAAGGAGTTTTTGATCCACTCCACTCTGTAAAAACAGCAGGATCCTGGAAACCGAATATGTACGCCGACGCCACCCAATCTCCTCACACAGAGATGTAGGCCTTCCACGTGCGACGATAAATCTTCAAAAAGATGACTTCTGCGCCTCAGGGGAGGAAATGACCGAATCCGACAGACCTCGATCCCTCATCACCTGGCATTCAACAGCAATGCTGTTAAAGCCAGCAACTGTAAAGCAGAATGAAGTCTAGGACCTTGCAATAGAAGGTCCTCTCGCATCAGCAGTCGCCAAGGAACATCCACCACCAGTCTAACCATGTCGGTGTACCAGGGACCTGGCCACAAACCTCAGTACCTTCCAATTTAACTTAGAGGCCAGGAGATCCACATCCGGCATCCGGCCAGGCTGCCGTCCGTCGTGATCATCGTCCAATAAAAAGGAAGTAACGACTTCCCCGATCCCCCGGTGTCCCCCAACCTGGACACCAGGGGGGCCCAGAATTGGGGGAGATGTCCATTTTTCAGGAAACTCTCCTCAAAGGCGTAACTGACCGCCATGTTGCGGTCGTTCCCATTCTTTATAGTGTAAGGGGTTAGCTCGGTAGCGGGGGTGTGTGACCCCCTGGGTGGGTTAACTACACACTGAACTATCCAGAGAGGCAGCCAAAGACAGTTGAAAACAAAGATTATGGTTTATTCTTCCATATTGCTGGAAACAAGTGCAAGCATTCAAACAGCATAAACAAAACAAAATATAAAATAAACCCTGGCCACTTGGGGCGTCTACCTTCACCACACAGGAACCTATCTATGGAGTCTGGCACAGCCTACTGCTGGGCAGACACTGCTGATCATACAGCAGAGAAACAATAGTCTTTTTGATTTTTTATCACACAGAAAAATCAACAACCACCTCAGAAGTCTTTCTCATTGCTCTCCTTAACTCTAAAAGCCTCAGAATGCAACAATCAGTAGTCATCATTTGGATAACTTATAGAAGCCTTAATTACCTCATTCTGAACAGCTGAATTTTTCCAATGCCCTAAACCTTTCTGGCTACCTCTGTAGCCGACACCTGGTAGTAATTGGTGTATTGTCTAAACAAGGCAGAAATGTCTCTTCTGTCTGTGACAACACCCACAGATTTACCTGACTTCTTGTCACAATAGATAAAAACTTATCAAAATAAGTTGGGTAAGACAAACACCTTGGCCGTGCAGGTCGGTCCCAAAAGGGACCAGCACCACAGCAGATGTCCCCGGCGCGTCTTATTTTTAGGGTATCCCGCACCGCTGTGATAAGTGCTCCAACAAGCGCTGATCCGGACACCGAGTCATCCTCACTGTTCGAATGGTACTGGTCCGCATCCTCCGACACATCAGAACAATAGGGATGTCTGGGGGAGAAGCGCCAGCTTCTGACGCCATGCTGATCCGCACTTGGCCAACACCCTTGACTAAGGCAAGGCCACAAAAAGTCCACCCTCCTTGCTGGCACAGACCGAGATGCCCCCCGCAGGACTCACCACCCCTGTCCGCTCTCCCCTGTGCCAGTCATGAGGTGTTTAGACCCATTCGCGCCGTTCTGAGGGAGCAGTGTCAGCGCTAGAGGCAAAAATTAACTGAGACCACCCCAAAATGGCATCGTCGCCTCAGCCATGCCAGCGGGCTCCAGGAAAATGACCGTCAGCCTTCCCAATACAAAAAAAAATAAAAAATCACGCAGAAAATGGCTCAGCTATGTGAACGTCCATGGGTCCTCCGGGGGGCTCTGTGCTCTGACAGGGGGCTGCGCTAAGTTGGGGGTCCCTCCCTTTTATCTGGGGGTGTTCTGCGGTATTTTTAGTAATACAGGCTACTAAAAATACTGCAGAACACTCCCAGACAACAGGGAGGGACCCCCAACCCAGCCCAGTCCCCTGTCAGAGCACAGAGCCCCCCGGAGGACGCCTGGACATTTACATAGCGGCCTGTGCATGGGGAGGAGGGAAAGAACAGGGAGAGAAGAGAGGGATAGTGAGAGACCCCCTAGTCGACCTCCCAAGGAATGCCTAGCTGTTCCATCCTGCCGGGACTTACCTGTCCTGTGGGGACTGTTGGGCGCAGTCAGTCAGTAGCCCAGTCATATGTGTGCCCAGAAGCATATAGCTCACCGGCCACCCCTGGAGCAGACGGGGTATGTCGTGGCTGACCCAGCGCGTAGCTAAAGGTCTGCTCACGCTCAATGGCCGGGCTGGGGAGACTACCAGGATCTATATTATCCAGCCTGTCACCCAGCCCGGCTGTTGATTGTAGATCTCCGGATCAAAAAAAGAGGAAAAATAAAAAAATAAAAAAAATCTCCAGGACCAAGGGTCCCCACGGGAGCGAAGTCCTTCTCCTATTCTAGGCAGAAAAAACTGAGCTGCAGAGTGCAGTGTGAGGGGTTATAGCCAGTAAGAGCGTCCCCTGGGCAGTACTGTGCAAGTTTGCTGTTTTAACATGTTCTGCCTAGTCTTCTCCTGAAAGGTGGTGATATAACCCTAAGGTCAAAACTAAGTGCTGTGTCCATCAATGAACGAAAGAAACAAAATTACGCGCCCCTGTCCCCGCATGCTCACGCACACGGTCGTGCCCACATATGTAAACGCCATTGAAATCCCACATGTGAAGTATCGCTACATGCATTAGCGCAAGAGCAACAATTATAGCCCAAGACCTCCTGTAACTCTAAACTGGTAACCTGTAAAAAATAAATGAAGTGTCGCCTATGGAGATTTTTAGGTACCAAAGTTTAGCGCCATTCTACGAGTGTGCGCAATTTTAAAATGCGACATGCAAGGTATCTATTTACTTGGCGTAACATCTTTCACATTATACAAAAAATGTGGTTAACTATGTTTTTTTTAATTCACGAAACAGTTTTATTCCCCCCCCCCCAAAAATTAATAGTTTAATAAATTCCTGCGCAAATACCGAGTGCCGTAAAATGTTGCAATGATCGCCATTTTATTCCCTACAGTCTCTGCTAAAAAAACATATATAATGCTTGGGGGTACCGAGTAATTGATGATTTTTACATGTAGGAGAGGAGTGTCAGAATAGGCCCAGTATGGAAGTGGTTAAAGCATAGATGTCAGTGCCAAGCTTTGCAGCAACAGTATTTTCTTAGTTTGACCCTGGGGTCTGAGAAAAAGGAGGATGCACAGATGCACATTCCTAGTTCTCTACTGCAACATTAGAAAATCTCATGATTTGGGGCAATGTGCATTAAAAAAATAAAACTGACAAACAATTAAATGAAACTCCATTATTATAAACAAGTACACAAAAGAAAGGGCGGGGGGGGGGGGAGAAATATTTTTTGTCTTTTTTTTTTACTTTCTGTGTGAGTGTAAGGATGGATGAATAGAATAAAGAATTTCAAGAAGAATAAAAGGTCCCTTTAACCACTTGAGGCCCGCGCTATCGCCGAATGACAGCAACGGCACGGACCTCAATTTCCAACATGCCGTCATTTGACGGCAGCTCCTTTCTTGTTCCCCGCACGCGCTCCAGAGCGCGCGTCGGGGAAATTCTGTTGCTGGCCGTGTCCCTTAGACACAGCCAATCACAGATCGCTGTGAACGGCCAATCGGAGTGGCTGTTCAGCTGCGATCTGTGGACGAATGAGAGATGATCTCAAATGTAAACAAATGACATCTCTCATCGCCGCTTCTCCCTCCTCACACAGAGACAGCGTGTGAGGAGGGAGAAAGTTCTGTGAGTTCTATACAGCGCCCATACAGTGCCATCACAGTGCCATCTGTGCCCATACGGTGCCATCTGTGCCCATACAGTGCCATCTGTGCCCATACAGTGCCACCTGTGCCCATACAGTGCCACCTGTGCCCATACAGTGCCACCTGTGCCCATACAGTTCCCATCTGTGCCAACAGTGCCACCTGTGCTCATACAGTGCCCACCTGTGCCCATACAGTGCCCACCTGTACCCATACAGTGCCCACCTGTGCCCATACAGTGCCCACCTGTGCCATCAGTGATCTGTGCAGTGCCCACCTGTGTCACCTCAGTGCTCACCCGTGCTAATCAGTGCCACCAATCAGTGCCCACCTGTGTTGTGCCGCCAATCAGTGCTCACCTGTGCCGCCAATCAGTGCCCACCTGTGCCGCCAATCAGTGCCACCTCAGTGCCCACCTGTGCCAATCCGTGCCCATCTGCTCCGCCAATCCGTGCCTATCTGCTTCACCTCATTAGTGCCCATCAGTGAAGGCTTAGCACACACCTGTGCAGTCGCACCACCATGTCAAAAAGTTTCTGCGCCCCATGAGAGCAACATGGACCTCTCAAGTTCAAATTCCACTTCCAATTTTACTTCTGAGTCGGACGTCAACTATGAGCCAGCCCTCAGTAGCGGAACACTGAGTGACTCCGAGGAGGAAGATAGCCGGCCCGCTAAACGAAGGCGTTCTGGTCAGGAGGCAGTGCCATCCACCAGCACTGCAGTGCCTTCCACCAGCACTTGCCGGTTGCATGAACTGACTACTTGTGTATGCCGTTTTTGACCAAGTCCCTGCCTGCTGCCTGGACCAGTGCTATCCTGCTGTGTAGAACTGTGCTACTATTACCACAGGTAATCTTTTGTTTACACTTTGCTCAGCATAATGTATTTTGGGGTGTAATTCTTGGTATGTGCATGCTATGTGTCTCTGGAACACCTGACGGTGTTCCTTGCATGTTGGATCTCTGTATGTGGTCAGGCTGTGTAGGAGTCTCACACATGTGGTATCGTTGTACTCAGAAGGAGTAGCAGAATGTATTTTGGGGTGTCATTTTTGCTATCTAAATGCTATGTGTTGGAAATATCTTAGAAACCGACAACTTTGTGTAAAAAAAATATGCGTTTTAATTTTTTTTCCACGTTCCAAAAACTTCTGGAAACAAATGACCTGTTCAAAAGACTCATTATGCCTCATAGATTATACGTTGGGGTGTTAGCTTTACAAAATGGGGTCACTTTGTGGGTAATTCAATTGTCCTGGTGTTCCAGGGCCTTCAAAAGTGTAATAGGTAATCAACTAGTTAGATGTGCAATTTATGCTCCTAAAACCCCTGATGGCGCTTCCTGCATGTTGGGCCTCTGTATGTGGCCAGGCAGTGAAAAAGTCTCACACATGGGGTATCGTTTTACTCAGGAGGAGTAGCAGAATGTATTTTGTGTCATTTGTGGTATGCACATGCCATGTGAGAGAAATAAGCTATTACAATGCAAATTTTGAGAACATTTTTAAATAAAAAATAAAAATCTTAATTTTGCAAAGTATTGTGGGGAAAAAATTACAACTTCAAATAACTCACCATGCCCATTAATAAATACCTTGGAATGTCTACTTTCTAAAAAGTGGTTATTTGGGGGGCATTTGTACTTTCCTGGCTTGTTAGGGTCTCAAGAAATGAGATAGGCCTTCAATACATCAGGTGTGATCAGATGTGATATTTTTTTATGATTTGCACTATAGTTTGTAGACTCTAAAACTTTCACACAGACCAAATAATTTCCAAAAATGTTGAGTTATTTTTATCAAAGACATGTAGCAGTATAAATTGTGGGCACAATTTATGAAGAAAAATTAATCATTTGCAAAATTTTATCACAGAAACTAAGAAAAAAACATTTTTTTTCCAAATTTTCGGTCTTTTTTCATTAATAGCGCAAAAAATAAAAAACCCAGAGGTGATCAAATACCACCAAAAGAAAGCTCTGTTTGTATGAAAAAAAGGACAAAAAAATCATTTGGGTACAGTGTTGCATGACTGAGTAATTGTCATTCAAAGTGGGGGAGCGCTGAAAGCTGAAAATTGCTCTGGGCAGGAGGGGTGTTTAAGTGCCCAATATGGAAGTGCCTAATGTACTCCAAGTCATGTAGAGGATATACAGTATAAGATATATGGGAGGTTTTGTAAACAGAATGTAATGTAAATGTTTTAATGATCAAATGTGATCATTTGTATGTATATATCAAAACATATAAAAATAGATTGAAACAAAAGAAAGGGCCAGATAGCTTCCAAAGAAGAATGAGTTTGACACAACCTTGCCACCACTATGGGATTTATCAGCGACCAATAATGTTGCTGCCGATTGTGATGCATCTCTTACCAGAGCATTTTTAATCTGTCATGTAACAAACGCTTCTCTGGTGACTTCCCAGAAAAATGAAGTACATCAGTGAGTACATCAAAGTTAATAAACGTCTATACCAGGAAGATGTGCTTTTTCTGCCCTAGTAAAAGTTATATGCATTCACCATAGACAGTCACCGAAAACCAAAACTTATTGCTTAAACCGAAACTGTGACCTTTCAGTCAGAGTTGAAATAGATGTCCAATTTAAAGATCATTAAACCCATAGAGGTCATTTAATAGCAGATGATCATTTTTAGTTATGAATAGCCATCTCTTTAAATCACAGAAACTCTAAATGAGGCTTGTCTCTAAGATTATGCAAAGTGACTGGCCTGAAGACAGAGTATCCCAATACTATTTATTGCAGTGCTGACAATAAAATACTAAATAAAGTAATAACGCTCAGGCCTCGTACACACGAGGGGATATGTCCGCTGAAAACGGTCCGATGGACCGTTTCAGCAGACATCTCCGCTCGTGTGTATGGGCTAGCGGACAGATTTCTCCACCCGACAGATTTCAAAGCATGCTTTGAAATCTATCCGGTGGGAATCTGTCCGCCCAACATGTCTGCTGGTTAGTACACTTACCAGCAGACATGTCGTCCCCCACCGCCGCCGCGCCGCCGCCGAATGGATTCGGCGCATGCGCGGAAGTGTTTAACTTCCTGGTGCGGTGACGTGGCGGCGTCAACGTCACCGCCGCGTCACCGCGCCGTCCGGCGGCGAGGAATTTGATCCGATGGTGTGTACACGCCATCGGATCAAACTCCCGATCGGACATATCCGATGGAAATGGTCCGCGGACCGTTTTCATCAGATATGTCCGATCGTGTGTACGAGGCCTCAAGGGTAAATTAGCAAATAAACTTGTAGAGACTGCTGGAAAGAAGTATCAAAACGAATAAGCTGTTAAATCCAAATAAACACCAACCTTCAGTCATTCAGAAAATAAATAATCCAACTTTATTCACAGTTTATCCATGAACATGTCATCAAATCGGCAACGATGTGACTGTGCACAGATCCACAATTAAAAAAGCAGTATGTGGAAGTCTAGAGTTATCTTCTCATTGGCTAACAGCATCCTCAAATACCATAGATGGGCAAAGGTTCACCAATCTAAATAACGGTGTCTAAATTCAGATTAATGAAATAATGTTCCTCAACATAAAAACTGCAAAGGATTATTTATTATCTACAGTACAGCATATAATATCCTAAAAAAGATTCCAAGAATTTGGAGAAATATCTGTGTATAAGGGACAAGGCCAAATCGCGATATTGAATGCCTGTGATCTTCGGGCCCTCAAGCGGCGCTGCATTAAAAACAGGCACGATTCTGTTTTGGACAGTACCGCATGGGCTCAAATACTTCCAAAAATCACTCTGAGCACAGATTGTCATAGCAAAAATGCAAGTTAAAGCGATATCGTGCAAAGTAAAAGCCATATTTGAACATGAAAATCCCATGAGGCATGTTGATAGGTTGGACAGTTGCAAGCATGACTCCCAATGGCAGAGGCATGATGGAACTTGGCTTCCAAAGGCTGAGGTATGAAGGAACATGTAGTTCTGCAACAGCTGAAGGGCCACAGGTTGCATTAGGAATGGGCAGCTTTCACATCTGGAATGACACCATCAATGCTGAAAGATATATCCAGGTTTTAGCGCAGCATATGCTCAGGCAAGAATATGGCAACATATCTCTCTCAAAACAACAGCAACTGGTCTCCTCAGTTCCCAGACATTTACATTGTTTTGTGAAAAGAAGATGTGATGATACACTGTGGAAAACATAGCCCTGTCACAACTTTTTGGGGAATTGGGGTTGTACTTTGCCAGCTTTTTGCTGTCCTGTCCCAACTTTTCTGGTTCAATTTTTTTTTTATTAAGATATATGAAAATCAAAAATAGCTGTGATGAACCCGAACAGGGGATATGAGCAGTAATCATAGCATGGCACAGCATAAGAACACACATTAAAAACATGTTACATAGATTAAAATGTCGAACAACAAAAACCCTCCGGCTGAGGGTCAACCTAGGGTGTCTAAACCAACTGCTATGAGGTTAGTGTGTGGAGCAGTCCACAAAAACAAAACTTGGACCGAACTCCTCATCCGAACAACAAAACAAAAAAAAAGGGGGGGCAGGCTAGATGGCAAAAGAAGGAAAACAAGAGGTAAAAGGGGGAGACAGAGAAGGAAAAGAATGTGCAGAATAGAAAAGAAAAAGGCTCTGCCAGGTTGGGGGCAGAGGGGGTCAGTTGGAGAGGCCTAGGCTGATCGGCTGCAAAGTTGGAAAAACGAAGGACAACCACAGGCCCCACAACTTGAGGAATTTAAAGTGGGAGTCGTGGAGAACACTAGACATCTTCTCATTAATCACAAGAGTCCTTAAGATGCTCCTCACTTCTGCAAACAAGGCAGCCAGCTTTACAGGCCGCTGCTATTTCATGCTTCAAAGCGATAAACAAATAGGTGGCCAGTTTCTGATGATAGGAGAAAAGGCCCGAGATCGGGCAATGAAGGCCAACTTGGCATTCTTGTGGGTAGATACATGGAAGAGTGTGAACAGAATAACAAATACTCTTGGCCTGAATCCCACTAAGCGGAGGCAGGACCACCAGAAATTAAGTTCATTTCCTTGTTGACCACAGCCGCTGAAGCATCTATCACTGTACGATGGGTTTGATTTGGCAATACGGGTTGCAAGTTTCCCAAGTTTTTTGAGACATGTTGCTGCCATCAATTTCAAAATAACCTTATTTATTGATGGGTCTTTATTTTCTATTGTGGATAAATTATAGGTTTAAATTATTTGCAATCACTGCATCCTATTTGTATGCAGAATTTACATAGCAAGACAACTTTTTGGGAATTGGAGCTGTACAACTACCCTGCTATATCACATTTTATTACAAGTGGTGCTGCGGATTAAACTTTAGTGCCATAACTGCAGCCAACAACTAGTGCTAAAGAGGACAGCTCTAGGTTACTGCTGAACTGTAGCTGGAAACAGGGCCCAAATAGAAAATTTATTTAAATTAGGGTTATCCCGATACCACTTTTTTAGGACCGAGTACAAGTACCGATACTTTTTTTCATGTACTCGCCGATACCGAATACCGATACTTATTTTAAATGTGTCCCCAAATGCAGCCATGTCCCCCACATATGCAGCCATGTCCCCCACATATTGCAGTTATGTCCCCCCAGCCATGTCCCCCACATATGCAGCCATGTCCCCCACATATTGCAGCCATGTCCCCCCACATATTGCAGCCATGTCCCCCCAGCCATGTCCCCCACATATTGCAGCCATGTCCCCCCACATATTGCAGCCATGTCCCCCCACATATTGCAGCCATGTCCCACATATACGCAGCCATGTCCCCCATACCTGATGATGATGATGATGATGCCGCCGCCGTATATCCAAAGCCGACCCCGTCGCCGTATATACAAAGCCGCCGCCGCCGCGAACATTACAGGCACCTTTAGTTTCAATAGCTGTTTTCCCTGCCGCGCGCCCTGTGTAAAGGACACTCCCTCTTGCTCAGGATTGGACAGATCCGTCCAATCCCGTGCAAGGGGGAGTGTCTATACACGCGCGGCGGGAAAAACAGCTATTCAAACTAAAGGTGCCTGTAATGTTTGCGGCGGGGGCGGCGGCTTTGTATATACGGCGGCGGGGTCAGCTTTGCATATACGGCGGCGGCTTTGCATATACAGCGGCGGCTTTGCATATACGGCGGCGGGGGCGGGGGGGAGTATTCTATTTAGGTATTGGGGGTATTTGCGGGAGTACAAGTACTCCCGCAAATACTCGGTATCGGGACAACCCTAATTTAAATAAAATAAATGACCTACAGTAATTTATTGGTAAAGATTTAAAAGTATGTCTCCAATATTTCTGAACAATAATCAATATTACAAAAATATATGAGAAATGCATATTGCCCATACAACCCTTACACAATAAATGCATAGTCTGGCATGCTCAGCAACCATATTAATTATGTAAAGGGCTGTGGGCATTCCCAGGCATCACTGTTGGCCTTGCAGCAAGTATTTAGCAATATGCCAAGTTTTTACTTGGTAGTAAAGCCAGTAAGACGGCATGCCATCAGGTTACCTGCAGCTAAAGACTTTAGTGATGTCTTCATGAGCCCACATTGTCCCAATTCATACAGGGCAGCAGGAAAGACTGCCAAGTATGGGAGGAAACACCCTGTATGCCAACACTGTGATCCAACAAAGGTCACAACACTAGTCTATTAACTCAAGACAAATCAAGTTAGGAGAGTGCTTACTTGTCTCTGTATACTCTGTAGGAGCGGGAGGGATACACGTGCAAGCAACCAATGCTTGTAATTACAGTAAAATGTGTTATTTTCTCTTCAGGCTGAAAGCAACATCCTGTTTCTGCAGAGGTGGAGAAATCCTCACATTCAGATCAGTCCTAACCACCAATTAAATCCCCTCGTCTCAAAATGACATTCACAAGCCTACACTGGCATTGTGTGTTTAACTCCAAAACTTTACAGTCCTGTTAAGAGCTCAGGATGCATATATTCCCCCATTAACTCTTTGGCTACCAGTCTGCCTTAACTGCTAAGTGATTACAGAACAGTTCAGATTAAGATACATAGTAGTCATTATCCCCCATATGGTTAAATGGGCTTTTTTTTATAGAGCAAACCAATTATTCCCAGCAGTTAAAGCTTCCCTGCCATGCTTCAGTGTGAATTTAAAAAGAGTAATGCCACGTAACTTAAACTCTACTTAACATATGTTGCAAAATTAACTTTAGTAGGAATAAACTCCTAGAATGCTTCTAGTCTAAAGCAATATCATTCTGCAGCACAGAGAATGGCTGCGTGAAGGCAAACATGGCAGCCAAAAATCAGGATAAAAGGGCTATTGAAACAGATCAAACAGTTCATGCACACAACAGAAAAATAGACTAGAAGACATATTTAGCTATGAAGCCTTTTAGGCTGCTGAAAACATATTCTAGTAGGGTGTTGTCCCCACAGTTATAGATGACATTAGACCTCATGTATGCTCCGATTCCGAAAGGAGCCCAGTCCCAATCTTCCTTAAAACCAGGAATAGAAAAATGGCAGCAGGAAAGTAAAAGTTTGCCCTGAGCAATGCAAATCCATTACATTTTAGATGTATTAGACCAGTGTTTTCTAAAGTGGGTGCTACAGCCACCAGGGGGGCAGGGGCACAGGAACGATCCAGAGGGTCTGTAGTAGCCTGGGGTGCATTGGGGGCATTGAATAAAGATAAGGAATCAGCAGAAGCATAAAGAAAGGTAGCGAAGATGAGAACAACAAAAAAGTTGTTTCATCTATTGTGTACGAGAGTTAAAGTCATAAGGATTACCTACAAAATAAGCATACAGTGGTCAAGTCCACTGATATATTTTTTTTCTGTCCGGAGTTTGGCTTTAGGATCTATCTCTGCAAAGCTTAGGTGCTCATTTTGTACAGTGGATAAAGAAACCTTTATACAGTGGGGAAAATATTTATTTGATCCCCTGCAGATTTTGTAAGTTTACCCACATACAAATAAATTAGGGGTATATAGTTGTTCTCATAGCTGTATTTTAAATAATAGAGACAGAATATAAACCAAAAATCCAGAAAAAACATGTGATACAAATGTTATAAATTGAGTTCAGTAAGTAAAATAAGTATTTGATCCCCTACCAACCAACAATAATTCTGGCTCCCACAGACTGACTACAGTATGTACTCATGTGGTACACAGATTAGTCATGTCAATTTAAGAAGGTGCTCCCGACAACTCATTAAATGTAAAAAAAAAAAAGTCACTTGTCCATAGAATCTCTTTCTTCCATTCAAACCTAACCATCATGGGCTAGACCAAAGAGCTGTCAAGAAGATGTCAGGGACAAGATTGTAGACCTGAACAAGGCTAGAATGGGTTACAAAACCATCAGTAAAAAGCTTGATGACCAGGAGACAACTGTTGGAGTGGTTATTCACAAAATGTAAGAAATAACCATTAATCACCCTGGGTCTGGAGCTTCATGTAAGATTTCACCTCATGGGGTAAGTATGATCATGAGAAAAGTGAGAAATTGGCCCAGAACTACACAGGAGGAGCTTGTGAACGATCTCAAGGCAGTTGGGGCCACAGTCACCAAAAAAAAAAAAAAAAAAAAAAAAAAAAAATCGGTAACACAATATGCCTCCATGGATTGAAATCATGCAATGCCCGCAAGGTCCCCCTCCTCAAGAAGGCACACGTACAAGCCCATCTGAAGTTTGTCAGTGAGCATCTAAATGATTCAGAGAAGGATTGGGAGGAAGTGCTGTGGTCAGATGAGACCAAAATTTGGATCTTTGGCATTAACATGACTCGCTGTGTTTGGAGGAAGAAAAATGCTGACTATAACCCTGGGGATAAAATACTTATTTCACTCGCCTTTCATTTCTGAAAAATCTTACAAAATCTGCAGGGGATCAAATAATTCATTTTCCCCACTGTACATACGCAAATTTTTACTCCCCTTGGCAAGCGATACTCTTGGATGATTCAGTGGTGGACTGTTCCTGGCTTCCTCAAGTCCAAAGGACTTTGATTTGATGACGTCAGGACTCAAGACTGCTCAAGCGTGGGAGTGCAGAAGCTGAAGGGAATGGTCTTGTGCACAGAAGAGTGGAGGATCAGGTAAGTATATCTTCTTTCATCAGGTAATCATGGTGATTTAAGAATAATGCTGACAAAAATAGAGTTGAACACTAATAAACTGGTACTGTAGCAGCGCAGCAGGTTCATCCTTATCTTTTATTATTATTTATTTATATTATTCAAAGTTATCTTAATTTTCTGTGTGTAATGCCAGTGTTTGTATGGTTGTCCTAATATTTTATAAATCATTGGGTCACACAACATCTGATTCCTAAACGCCACTTTGATTTTTAAAGATTTTTCTTCTGACCCCTATGTTGCCAATTGTTAATATATATTAAAAAAATTTAATAAAAGGTTGCAGAATATATCCATTTAAAAAGAAAAAAGAAATGCAAGATTTGTTTTTTGCTTTTGTTAAAAAAATTGCTTGATGCAAATGATCAATCTGGTTGCAAGCTTTAAAAACCTTGGGGCCAGATTCAGAGAGCCATTACGCCTGTCTAACTGGTGTTAGACTGGAGTAATTTCAAATTACACGCCTTTTTTAGCTAGTCGAAAACCTCAAACCATGAATAGACGGCTGCGGGCTTCAATTCGACTGGATTACGTGTTCGTACGCCTTCGGATCTACGCTGCAATAAAATTGCGGCCACTGGGTGGACTTCCCGTCGTTTTCCGCGTCGGGGTATGCAAATGAGCTTTTGGCAGCGATCCCCGAAATTACGATCTTCAATCGCAATCTCTTACGGCACCTTTAGTCATCTTTTTTTTGCGTAACACTATACCAGCTTTTTGCTGCTCTAATATTAGACAGCCCATGTTAAGTATGGCCGTCGTTCCCGCGTCGAATTTCTACGTTTTCCAACGTCTTTTTTTATTTTTTACGCAAGTCGTTCGGGAATAGGAATGTTTGTAAACTACGCTACTCAAACAACGAATGACGTAACGACGTGATTTCGCGCAATGCACGGCGGGAAATTTCTGAACGGAGCATGCGCAGTTCGATCGCCGCGGGGACGGGCTTAATTTAAATGCTTCACGCCCCCTAATCGCGTATTTCGATTACGCGGCGAGAAATAGACTACGCCGCCGTAGCGTACGGGCAAAAATCTACCAGGATTCGGTGTAGAGCCTGGTAAAATACGGCAGCGTAGAGTATTTCGATTACGCAGCGCAATATTAAGTGTATGTGAATCTGGCCCCTTGTTTCTATGTATAGTTTGTTATTATACTATATATGCATGAGGGCATGTATATTGTATATGAAGGCCCTGCTTTCTGCTTTGATTGCTAGAGAATGGTTGTGCTTTACCACTTTGTCTTACAATGCTAATCTATAAGTTGACTGACTCACTAAATAATGGCACTCCCTGCATAAAGATCTGATCTCAACAGTTTCTAAGCAGGGAGACTTGAGCAATTGTAGTGGAATACTGTTAAGGCTCACTCTACTGTCTAAATTACAATCTCTGTGTAATGCAACAAAAATGGCAAGGCCAAGCATATGTAAACATTTAGAAACCATAGAAAAAATACTTTATAATTTCCTCTGAGTTTAAAATTCAGCAAAATGCTGCACTGTTGGTGCATGCATACCTTGGGGTTTCAAGTGCAATTGTCTCCACATGACATTTCAATGTAGGGTACAGGCAGCCCATAGGGCTGTCAATAAAGATTATAAAAAACGTTCCAGTCAGGCAGCGCTGGTGATGTCAGGAACAAAAAGTAAAAGCACATGTCTTACAAGGAGGTAGGACTGGCACTCTGCATGCTGTGCCTGGTATCGCCACTGTTGCTTGCCTTGGTGCCCTGTCTGCTCTGCACTTAACATCATCATACAGAGTCCACCCATAATAAAAAATAAATAATAAACTGAATATACCAAGAATTCTAAAATAATTATTTCATGTAGTATTAGTAGTATATAAAAATAAAAAAAACATTTTTTTTTACAGTCCACTTAAAAGTAAGGCTAAAAAGGCAAAACTTAATTTTTTCCCCCATTTTGGATATAGTAAGGGAGGGTTAAACTCCCTGTCAGGGATCTGACAGGTTTCTTTTTTGTCCTCTTTTTTTCCTTCTGAGGAGATTTCCCTCCACTTTCTGTTCTATAGTCAAAACAGAAGTGAGAGGAAATTCCCTCCAAAGTGAGGGAATCCCTTCTTGTAATGAGAACTAGTTTCCTTAAAGGAAGATTTCCCCTCCTTCCTGTTCTGGCAACAACTCAAAATGTTAGATTTTCTTTTACTTTTCTTTTTTCTCACAATACAAATTTATTGAAAGCAAACCTTGAATAAAATACTGATTAACATTGAACATTTACCTTTATTTTCAATGATAATGTATGTAAACCTATTAAATAGAGAGGATGAATCTCCCTAACAGGGACATAGACAGCAATAAAAACCTGCCAGGTGTTCCGATCCTGCCCCACTCCATTTGAAACCAAGATTAAAGTATTGCCTTTAGTTATACATTAAGCGTAACTATTGGCAAAACAAAAAATGACATGCTGCAGGCTGTTACTAGTATTACTGCAACAATTTGTTACCCCCAACATAGTTTTATTACGAGTTCAACCTGCCAGAAGATCCATTCTTTTTCCACTTCAAGTAATAGAATGTGACAACACTGTTCTGCAGTGAAAAGGCAGAGCGGTTTCACTGCCCTGTGGACAAGGTCTTAAATGGACATTCATTTTAAATAGACTTTAGGTAACAAATTAAAGCCTAATTTCATAAACCATATGCATAAAAACATGTATGATTTATGAAGTATGCATCAGGGGGCAGTGTTTCGGTGTATGGTTTCTGCATACTCATGTAACTGTCACATTTGCTGGACAGCTTAGCCTTAAAGCAGAACTAAAGTCTGAATTAAATAAAAAGGCGAACAAGCAGGATCATTACTGCAGAAGAGACAAGCAACGTCTCTTCTGCAATAAAACATACTTGCCCGCTCACAATTCTCATTAAAATGTACACTAAGCTGCACATGCACTGCGGCTATCCTCTTTCATATGTTCTGCGTTCGCAGAGGCGAGGCGGGCGGGCATGCCCCTTCATCTTTGAACGGTACATGGATTTCATTGTACTCCCCTTGAGCATTGCGAACTTTGGTTCCATTTTAAAGGAAGGGTTAAAAAAAAAAAACACACTTGTAGGAACAGGGAATAAAACTGTTAAAGGGCACACACAGAAAATAAAAAAAAGGATTTTGAGAGATAATACAAGTGTGACAATACAAAAAGGGAGCATCTAGAAATTTGTTTTACTTATTTCTCCCCTTCCTTTTTACACAAAAACTAAATATTTTATTTTATTTGTTACCACGGTCTCCTGGGATAGCTGTGATATAGTGATGGTGTGTTACTAAGCTGCAACTGTGCAGCATATGAGAGCTTGAAATTTGCTGCCACGTGCTGAAATCCTGCCATATGTGCATATATGCACTGCTGATCTCTACTCGACCCTAGATAACTGGAAGACACCAGTGGCACATATGCGCATGCACCAGAGTTTTCAAGATGGAGCGTGAAAGAGGGGCGGTGTGTCCAACACCGCCGTCTCATAGGACAGAACGCAATGACGTCACCAGCACCCTACGTACGCTTCGCCGCAAAAAGGACTTCAACGGGGGATTGGCCGACTTGTCGCGTTCCGTCCTGTGAGACGGCGGTGTTGGACAAACAGGAAGTGAGAGGCAGCAGATGGAGACGCCGCGATTTTTGTTTTATTGAAATGCTGAATCATTCCTTACTAACTAAGTGCATTACTTTTTCAATAAACCATTTTGTAACAACATACTACACTATGAGAAAATTTGTCCTTATATTTTCCTGAGTTATTCTTGGATCCATCTTCGAGTTATTCCTGGATTCATTGGCTGCTGATCAGATTGGTTTTTGGGGAGACCATTATCCCTGGGCTTGATGAGACTGGTAAGCAGGCAATCTTATTTATGGGTGTTTGAAGACACTACTCTGGCTTGGGAAGACTGGCGTTCATTCATCACATTCCATGGAATTAATTGGACACTTTGGTTATTAACCCTTTACATGGATGTCCTTTTTTTCATGAATGGGACTCTGGTTTTTCTTCTTCCAACACTCTCCTTTTTTTCTTTTCAGATTTTTTTCTTTTAAGAGTGTTTTTGTTATTTTTTCCACACTTCATTGTTTATTTATACCAGCGGTTCTCAACCTTTTACCGCCGTGACCCCTTAATAAAATTTCCCAAGTTGTGGGACCCCTAACGGCAAAATTATTTTCGTAGCGTGGGTTGTCAGCACCCAGGGCAAGACAAGTAGTTTGTGCCCCTAACCCACAGACATTTAGCGCTCCCTGAGTCCCTTCCACTCGTACAATATTAAAACCCCTTAAAGTACATTTTAGGATATACCACTCTCTTTGTTCTCCTTTCTTTCCCTTTTATCATGCTCTATCCTCATTTCTTCCCCCCCCCCCCCATCCCTCTCTCTAGCCATATTTCTTGTTATTTCTCTTATTATTTCTCTCCCTTTTTTTCTTCCTCCCCTTCTTTTGCGCTCCCTTCCATGTTTTCTCTTGTTATTCCTTCTCTTACTCTTTGGTGGGGGGAATGGAATGAGTGGCAGTGCTGGTGGGGAGTTGGGATGAGTGGCGGGGAGTTGGAATGAATGGCAGTGCTGGCGGGGAGGTGGGATGAGTGGCAGTGCTGGCGGGGAGTTGGGATGAGTGGCAGGGGAGTTCTGATCAGCCAACTTAGGTGCTCTTGATCAAGGTCATCTGCTGATCTGAGAACTGTAATGGGGCCTTTTAATGGCAACTATAATTATAGGTAGTGTTACTCACAGTGTCTCCAGCTCTGTGGTGTCTCACAGCAGTGACACCTATGATTAAATCAGTAGATAGGGTCTCCTCCAGCCCCTTCCACTTCACATTCCTCACCAGTCAGATGAACACTAGTCTCTGCTTCTTAGCCATGCTGTGAACTAAGTGGGCATTCGCAAAATGGCTGAGAGAGCGTTGCGGGCGTCAGGAACAGCCCAGGATTCGGTGACCCCTGGAAAATCGTCATTTGACCCCCGAGGGGGTCCCGACCCCAGGTTGAGAACCACTGATTTATACAATTGTATGTACGATTTATTAATGTTCACCAATCAGAGCTGCGCCTTATTTTTTATTTCTATTGAGTTTTTGTACTGAACTTTAGTGCCAGCTGCTTCTTCACATTTAATTCACTTATTACTCACTATTATTTAGTGCAGCGTCCGCCTTTGGGCTTCTTTTCTCCCATACTATGTAATGGTGTTTTAGCAGCTGCTCTCTTGATCCAATGCATAAATCTGGCCAAAACCTTCCTTAATGTGCCTTTATCTGCACAAAACCTGTCTGTGCTCTGAATCAGTAACAAATCTCTTAACAGTGCGATGATCATGCTTAAGTTTTCGTGAAATATCTAATGTCTTCATACCTCGTCCAAGGCATTAAACTATTTCACTCTTTTCGGCAGCAGAGAGATACTTTTTCTTCCCCATATTGCTTGAAAATGGTGCTCTGCTTAATAATGTGAAACACCCTCCTTTAGTAGTTTTTCCTTTAATTGGGCTCACCTGGCAATCTAATTATCACAGGTGTCCGAGATTGTTTTACTGATCAAAAGAGCCCTGAGACACAATGCCATCCATGAATTAAACTGAAGAACAAAATATTTAATCTTTGTGACACTGAAATAGAATTTGCATAATAAGTTGTAACAGGGTGTAGTGTGCTTGATTCCTGCAAAATCTGGCGTAAACCACCCTGCTACAAATACAAATATATATATATATATATATATATATATATATATATATATATATAAATATATATTACACACACACACACACACACACATATAAATATATATTTCCCCACTTTTTTTAACACATTTGTGGTTCCAATTGGGGTCACGTTTTGCGACTTTCGGGGGAGGGGTTCTTTATAATCTGGACATAGACAATTTTTTAAGTTTATTCCTGGCAACTTTACAGGGAGGTTTTGCTACCATGTTAGCCTAAATGGATTTCCTATGGGTTATTTTTATTTGCTCCATAGGTTTTTGTCCTGTTCTGCCCCATGGGTTTGTATTTGGAGATGTTTTACTTGTTGGGCAATCCAAATTTAATGAATGAATGTTTTTGGACTCCTCTATGCTGTGAAAGGATTGGAGGACCCTGGCGAATGACCCTAACCAATGGGGTTGGTCTTCTCTTTAGTTAATGCATGCACATGCAAGTTACTTCATATTATGTACAATAGGTGCCAACAGGCACTGAAACATGAAATTTACATTGCAGACCTAGATGAAAGATTGATCATTGTCTCCAATGTTATGCTATATAAATTTACTCCACTGATAATCTATTCTGCAATTTTAGAGCTGCTATTGTCCCTGAATAAGATTATATTTGAATCCACATTATCGAAACGCATTGGTTTCAGCAGCTTGGTACCTCCAGGAACTTGCACCATTGTTCTTGGGGCCTACATGCAGTCATCACCATCATGGTTTAGATGTTCATGCATTTCAATGTATCATTGTTTTTAAATTGTTCACCACTTATTGTGGTTTTTGTGCTTTATTTTTTCCAATTATCTTTGTAATAAATATATATTGTTCTGTATTATTTTTGTATCCATTGAATTGCATGAAAAATCCCATCTCCTTAAGGTATATCCTTTTGTCTATTCACAAAGGGATGGTGGCAATTTACATGCCAGTCCATGGGAGTCTTTTTCATTCTGCCAGTCAATGTTTTTTTCCAGAAGGCAAACTCAGCAATGGCAACCTATATATTTTCTTATTATAGGTATACCTTAAAAGCAAAAAAAAATAAAAATGTGATGTACATACCTGTGATTTACAACCCTGAGATTTTTTTTATTTTTTTTAATAGGGGTGAGAATAGGGACAGCCTGGAGTAGCCTCATGGTATTATTTACATTAACTAAAGGGACACTTTACAACATTACACACCCTATAGGGATATACTAATAATATGAATAAGCAAATATACAAAAGTTATTAAAGATTATCAGAAGATATTTCAATTGAAACTGCTGTAGTGAAGAGTAATATTTTTCAACACGCATAGAAAACAATACATAATAACTGTGAATAGTCATCCAGGGAACAGTGAGTGAATAATTGATAATGTGAAGAATGAATTCTTTAAAAATGCACAAGAAAAGCTGGGAAATGAGTATCCCATAAGCAATCTTCTGCCTCTAAAAATGTAAAAGGAGATCATTAATTTAATTTATAAAATAAAATATTCACGTTACCAATCATCACTGGGTGCAGAACTTCAACAGAATAAACATATTTAAGGTATCAAATGGATTTCTCAGCATGATGCTCAGAGTTACATCCCAAAATGCAGACTGAAGAACCATCCCTGACTGCACAGCCAATGTTCTTCCTCACTCCCACACAGCCTCTGCAACCGTCAGCTCTGCCATAGCTTTTTCGAGATGCCATCACACTGTATTTTATGTAGGCAGTATTAGCATCCTTATGCGTTCTCAGTAGCCAAAAGCTCACCCTGGCTCTCTTTTCTGAACTTACAGGAGGGTATGCAAGTTCCCCAGCGCTGGTCATAAGGTAAAGAATTGGTCACAACACCTTCTAGTACTCAGCCTGTCCAAGTATAAAAATTGCCCAAGTGAGGACTCCCACTTGTATGGTTTTGTTCTGTATGTATGTTTTTTTTCTCCAAAAGTACTCATAAGAGAAATCACTCAAATTAAAAGCATTTTTAAGACATCATTATACATTTTTTTCTGTTTAAATAATACTTTGGGGTGGGGTGTGTACACAGAGTTTGAGATATACCACTTCTGGCTCCAGAACCATAGAGCATAGTAAAATCTAGTGATGTACCACTTAAGAAAAATAACTTAAAGTGCCATGTTTTAGCAAGTTATTGCAAGATGCAAACAAGACCCAACTGAGACAATGAGATGAGGCATCTTGATTTGTTCCCATAGAACATATTTGGGATGTGACCAACAAAGCCATTAAGGCAAAACCAAGCATGATGGATTGAAGAAAGGAAAGTTCAGGTGACTTGTAATCTAGAAAAAAATTCTGTAAAATCCCATCTTTTTGAATTATTGCCTAAATATATGAATTGGCTGGCAAAAAGTATACAGTCTTTTTTGCAGGTATGTTTTACATTGAAATGATCCTGAGCCAACAGGGTCATTTTAAGTTTAGGAACTCCTCTATAAAAGATTTAACACTGCTGTGGTTTCAGAATTGTCATAAGTACAAGACAGAAATGTAATAGTGGTACTCTTACACAGCTACAGTGTAACCATGATTGTTCCATACACAGTAAGGCTGTTGATTCTACTAATATTCAGGTTTCAAAAGAAGAGAATGTCTACTTAATCTTCTTTTCATGTTCTTTGAATTAACATATATATGTTTTTTCCATTGAACTGGATTTCCATTACTTACACAGCATTTTTTGCTGATACAATAACATGCCTTTAAAATGTACAAAGACATCTTCGTCGCCAGCTAAAATGCTTTTAGATCTTCTACAAAACAGAAAGAATTTAAGGGAAAAAAAACCACTAGAAAACGAAGTTGTCAAAATTGTTTGGAACAGCCAATCTTTCAGTGTCTACATGCAGAGTAAAAATGACAGATTAGCTATGTGGCAGAGCCTGCTGCACGCCTGATATTCCACATGACTGGCCACCATCATTCATTGTTAAATGGCCAGATTTACTCAAGATCTACAGAGCCATTTGAAATAATACAGCAATATGTTCAAACACTACAAGTTTGGCATGTACAGATAAGCTAGGCTTCTTCACACCAAACAGTTTTTACAACATGAAACACAACTCCATTCCTACTTAAAAATATAGACTTCAGATCATGTGCACTCATCCCTTTGGCACTAAACACGGTAGCCAGTGCCTATGAACATGTAACTTCTATCACAGATATTACTCTGTGGGAAAAATAGTGCTTTGGGGGATTCTTGTGTCTTCTAAACAGAAAATCTTACACATACAATATACACATGCTACTTTTACAGACAAAAGCTGGGTAAATACTACAAGTTTTTTTTTTTTCGTACAACCCAGCAGGTTGAACGACAAAAAAATCTTTCAGCTCCGGTCAGAGATGCTGTACTAAGCCCGCTTCCCCGCCAGAATACTCCAATCAGCACTCTCTGCCATTGGATTGGTTTTTCAGCATGCGCGTCCGACATACACATATGGGCCGTTTTTTGTTTTTAACACGACTGATGTCTCCAGACATTCAGCCTGTGTATATCCGGCTTAATGCTACACTGTTCAGAAGAGAAATAAAACTGTAACATCAGCTTTCACCCCTCACTATGGGCTCAACCGCATCAACTACCCAGCCAGCTTAATTGGATTCCACAGGTGTATATTCCACAGTTATCAGTTAAGGAAAAACAAAAATGATCAAATTCGGCTCAAAATTGAAACATTTGTTCGGACGTCACCACTGCTCCATGCCTAGCCTGATGTACGTTTTGTCCAATGGGACTTTTTCTAACATCTCCCTAATCCTTCTGTCCAAACTCTTAACTTCAAAACAAAAAAAATGTCCCAAAGAAGTATAGATGCTGCCACTTCTGACCAACCATTCTCAAATTAACAGTACCCTGGCTGACATGACATGTTGATCTAGGACCTGATGTTACTAACCAGAAACCAGTACTGAGATAATGAGCTCTGACTTTCCTGACCTACTTGTTTGTTCCCAGTCACTGTATTAGAAAAGTATTGAAGATAAATGGGCAACTAGCATTTTTAGAAGGAGGTTAGCCATAGTAGCCCCAGCATACCTCAGTATAGGTTTATTTTACTCCTGGCATAGTACCCGACTAAACACTTATTCCATTATGCAACTCTGAAGCCTTGAAACAAAATAATACCTAACCAACCATGTGAGAGTTACTTTAACAGATAAAAAAAAAAAAATCACAACAGTGATTATTTGGCCTATGTCAAATACATACAGCACAAAGTGGGTTTAAAATAAAGTGATCTGCACTTTCAAGGACTGAATCACTGATTGACATCATGCCTCTTCCTGCTGTGTTCCTTAAAAAATAAGTGCAAAATGAAACAAGACTCCCTGATAATGGCACCTATGGTAAAAGTATAAACAGTAAATGACGATAGTTAGAATAATGGCAATGCAATACCGTTTATTAATTTTAAAAACCTATCTACCGCCCTAGAGATTCCTCGAAGGGGAAAAACATGTCTGAATTTCACCATTCAGTGCCACAGGCAGTAAGTGAAAGAAACTAAACAAGTATGTCCCAATGGGAGATGGAATGCCTACAGCTGCTAATGACCTTACATACTTTACTAGGGAATTTTTGATGTTGCAATTTGTTAATTTAGTTATGTTTTCATTGTTCTTAGACAATTCCTGTTCAGTTTTATTCTAGAGAAATGCCTGATGTTTTTAGCTTAATGATCAAATTACAATACGCATTCTCCAAAAAATAAATAAAAAAAACATAAGTTCAATAATTGTTATATTAAAAAGCATGTGTTCCTTTTGAATTTATGTAACTAAACTTTCTTTTCACTTCCACATTACATATGCAAATTAAGCTCCTTGCACATTGCAGTGGAAAAAGAACAAAAAAAATGTTATTGTCAGAAAGGATTTTTTAATTTTCTTTGCTATAAAATACACGGACCAGCCCCATTTTATCTTTATGTTTAAAGGAAAGTCATCTGAAGAACTAGGGGTACAGGTTTCTTCCAGGCCCCATCCTGTAAACCAGTGGTCCCCAACCTTTTTGGCACCGGGGACCGGCTGAGTGGAAGAAAATTGTGCCAAGGCCCGATTGGGGGGAGGTTGGGGTTGGCATGTGGGGGGGTAAGCGGTTTTTCGCGGGCAATTTGTCAGAGCATTATTTCTATTATTACAATGTAGTAATAAATGAAATAGTTCTACCCACCATAATGCCTTGCTCCCCGCTGTGGGTCAGTGGGTGGCTGGCTGGCATGGTACACCCTGCTGTGGGTGGCTGGCCTGGTATCCTGCTGTGGGTCAGTGGGTGGCTGGCACCCTGCTGCAGGCTGGTGGGTGGCTGTCACAGAGCACCCTGCTGCAGGTGGCTGGCCTGGCTCCCTGCTGCAGGTGGATTGCCTAGCTCCCTGCTGCAGGTTGGTGGGTGGCAGGCATGATGCACTCTGCTGCAGGTGGCTGGCATGGCTTCCTGCTGTGGGTCAGTGGTTGGGTGGGTGGCTGGCACGGTGCACCTTGCTGGGGCTGACAGAGAGGGGTGGGCTGACGGAGAGGAGGGGGTGGGCTGACAGAGAGTATTGCACAAAGGATTGTAACTTAACTCACACCTTACTTCAGGCTGAGTGTCTCAGTGCAGAGCCAGGTCCTTGCACCTCTTCTCAGGGGGGGGATTATTTCTTTCTGTCACGGCTTGTCTTCTCCTTAAGCCAGCACCTGCCCCAACTCTCGAGCTTAGCAAGTCACATGTGACTTTCATGATGTCGCTCTTCCCCTCCCCTGACGTGCCACATGACCTGCCTCAGTCTGAGATTCCTAGGAGGTGGGAGTTGTAGTTTGCTGTGCCTGCGCTGATAAGTATCTTTAGCGCGGCTGGACTACAACTCCCACCATGCAGCGCACAGGAGCAGCCACTCCAGCCAGCCAATCAGTGGCCACGTCGATTCACACTGCACGGGGAAGTGTCTGTGTTAGAGACACTCCCTGTTCACTCTACCTTCCCTGAGATTGTAAATCTGCTCTGAGGAACTCATTTCCTACAGCCGGCCGCTGGGCTCTCTCATGCCGCCTGCCCGCACCCACGGCCCGGCTGCAGAAGGGCCACGGCCCGGTAGTGGGCCACGGACTGGGGGTTGACGACCCCTGCTGTAAACCGTGCTCCAGGTCTTATCATTCAAAGGCAGTTGCACCAATCCACCACTTGAAGGACCTGAAGGGAAGCAGACTGCTCATGTACACCAATACAAAGTTCCGCTCGTGTTTTCACTTAATCTCCCTCTAGTGGTGGTCAGGAGAGATGGATATAAACAGACTGCCGAGCTGGAACTCGTATTTATCTGCAAAACTTAAAGCTATTGCAACTGATTTTTTTTGTGGGCTGCAAGGACAAGAAGGAATAAAAATGTGTGTTGAAAATGCACTTCTCTAAAAAGATTTACTACCAACTTAAAAAGGAAGGGAATTGCTACCGATTCTGTTTTACATAGGAATCAATAAACTCTGCATAACATCCAAAAGGAGCTTACAGAGCATACCAGCACTACATGAAGTATATTTATTACTAACTATAAATATAAATGTTATTGTGTTTAAAAGGGAGAACTACCAATTACAAAAAAAAGTGTGCCCTGTTAAAGCGGAGTTCCACCCAAAAATCGAACTTCAGATGTTCGGATTCCTCCGAGGAGGAGGGAGCAGATACCTGTGTAATCCAGGTATTTGCTCCCACCTCCGGACATAGATTGCTGCAGTATCTGGAGACCTAAGCCATGTCCAGCCCTTCCTTCATCCCCCCAATGTCTTCTGGGATACACACAGGTCCCAAAAGATGACAGGGACCAGTAGGATCGCGCAGCGTGACTCGCGCATGCGCAGTAGGGAACCAGGAATTGATGCCGCAAGGCTTCACTTCCCGAATCCCTTACCAAAGATGGTGGCGCTTCCACCTGAGAGCCGAGGGACAGATCGGCTTCAGGTGCCAACATTGCGGGCGCCCTGGACAGGTAAGTGTCCATGCATTAAAAGTAAGCAGCTGCAGTATTTGTAGCTGACTTAATTTTTTTTTTTTTTTCGGTGGAACTCCGCTTTAATTGTCTACAGTATAAGCATTCTCTCAAGCTAATTTTAATTTCCAGTCAAAAACTGTATACACAATTTGGGTACTGTAGACCAAATTACATTGTTATTACATAAAATTTACTGTTAACAAAGCCTCTTTTTAATCTTAAAATAATTTTCAATGTTTTTTTAACTATACTTCTAAAAGAGATCTTCTTGAAGTAAGCAAATAATTGCATAACTGTGTGTTTACCTGATGTCAGACTCTTCTGTATTGCTATTTCATAATTTGGAATATAAAGAATAAAAAAAAAAAAAACTTGCAATTATGTTGCTGGCAAGAACTTTCCAGCAACAGGGTTGCTAACGTGTGCAGGGAGGACCCTCAACTGCACGTGTCGCTCTCTCCCTGCTAAATACATTGCAGACTGTAAGTCACCAATGAGAGAACAATGTCTCGCTCATTGGGCTAGCAAGGGAGTGACACATGTAGCAGGTGAGTATTTACCCTCGCTGCTGTGTCCTCCTCATTGATCCTGCCACTGGTAATGACAGGGACCTTAATCTTTTCAACAAACCTGTCTCTGTTTATAGTATACACATGCAAATATGTTATATCTACACAATGGTTCTGCAAAATCTGGTGCAGCTGTACATGGTAGCCAATCAGCGCCTAACTTCAGCTTGTTTAATTAAGCTTAAAAAAAAAAAAAGAGGGAGGCAATATATCAGATTTTGCACACTCCAGTTTTAATAAACCACTACCCGCCCAACGTATAGTAACATGATGATGGGCAGGATGCGCTCTTATTCTGGGATGTCTTTAAATGAGGACGACGTGGCTCTTTACACTGACAGAGTGTGAGACGAGGACAGCCAATCAGTGGAATCCCCTCGCAGGGGAGACATGTACAGGTAATCAAGGCACAGATCATCATTGTCCTGATTACAGTGCAGCCCCAGCAGTACCCATAAGTGACACCAATCAGTGCCCATTAGTGCTGCCTTTCAGTGCCTGCTCATCAGTGCTGCCCATCAATGCCCATTGTCGCATATTAGTGCCTCCAATCAGTGCCCTTTAATGCCACCTTATCAGTGCGGCCTATCAGTGTGCATTAGTGCCACCTCATCAGGGAACGGGAAAAAAATTACTTGTTTACTTCGTTTTACTGACAGAAAACTAAGAAAACATTTTTTTCTTTTTTCTAGCAAAAAATAAAAAAACAAGCAGTGAATACCACCAAAAGAAAGCTGGGCACAGTGTTGCATGACCACGCAATTGTCATTCAAAAGGTGCTAAAAGCTGAAAACTGGCCTGGGCAGGAAGGGGGTAAAAGTGCCCAGTAGGCAAGTGGTTAAAGTGATTGTAAAGGATTTTTTTCATTTTTAATAACAAACATCTCTCGATCCCCCTTTTCTCGGGTCCCTCGCTGGCACTCCTGGTCCGTCCTCTGTCCAGCGCCCTCATGGGAAGCAGACTTACTGTATGCATGCTTGCTCCCGAGCCCCCTCCACTGACACAGACAGCAAGACCCAGTCCCGCCCTCCACTGCCTCTTCACTGGCTTTAATTGACAGCAGCAGAAGCCAATGGCTCCCAGTGTCCCAGCAAAGCTAGTGAGACATTGAAGTGAGGGCAAAAAAAAGGAGCTGCAAACATGCACAGAGCTGGATCAAATGGGGGTTTGGGTAAGTAAAAGGGAGGGATGAGGGGCCAAAACATTTTTTACAATAATGCAAAGACTGCATTAAGAGAAGAAATGTTTAGGCTCAAGAAGCACTTTAACCCCTTTGGCTCACTTCCACGCTGCAAAACGTCACCAACCCAGGAAGTGAGTTCTAATCTTTCCTCTAAAGTAAAAAAAAAATGTTAACATGATGCAGACTTTAAGAAAACATTTACATTCTAAACATCTAACACAGTAGCAACATAATTCAGTAAAGAACATTTTTTTTCCCCTTTACTGCTTATAATATATGGGTGGTTCTGGCTAATGGTCCATCTTTGGAAAAACTGCAGATAAAGCTTAATTTGGATTTTTTAATCTTGCTCTGAAGAGGGTATAACCCCTCAAATGGATCAGCTGGTTTACAATGCTTGTTTGATATAGGATTTTGTGGAGTTGAAGACCTGGTGTTTAGGTACAATGCTGTTATATTCATTGCTTTTGTGAGTATGCATTTTTAACATAAATAATGTGCTAATGATAATGCACTAGGCCTTTGCCCTCTGTTTTATGCTTTGTGCAGTTTCAAGATTCCCCCGATCTCAGGAGGGCAGCATCGGCATTATGCATTGGTCCAGTCTGTGATTTGATGGTTACCAACTGTGGTTAACAGTTGGTCTGGTTTTTATGGAATACCTGAGTGCTAAGGTTTCAAGTCAATATCTTGATTTGGCATTTTATGGTCATCCTATTAGAAACATGTGTGGACCAGCTTAAGAATGATTGCAACTAAAACCCATACAGAGCCCAGAGTGGGAGAAGAATGATTAAAAAAACGGCAAAATATGAAATGCCCCACCATACTCTGTATTTTTTACTGTAAGGGCAAATAACTTCAATTAACAGATAAATGGTTAATGTTATATACTATACAAGTATATACAATTACCACAATTATAATTTTTCTTAGGGTGTTTGGCAGTGTATTGGAATAAACTGAAATGCTTTTTGAGAGATGCATAAGAGCACGTAACATAGTTCTACTTTTTAAGTAAATACTTCTCTTTCTGATAACGGTTAACTTTTCTCCCTTTATTAATTTTAACGTATCTTAACATCTATTGATATTCTGGTCAGATACAAACCCCAAGGCTTTTGACATAGTTTCAGAAACCCACACCTCTTTTTCCAGGAGCTCCCTGGAGCCGCAGCAAGGCATCCAGCATAGTGAATGGAACATCAGATGCGTGTAATGGAGAAATGTTAAGTCCGTTTTAGTCTGGCAGAATCATATTTTTTGCGGTCCAGATAGATTTAATTATTCATCCTTATTTCTTTTTTAACACATATATTTGAAGTAGATATTACAAGATAGATCAGCATAAATGTTGGATAAGGTGTGCAAGACTTATTTAAAGATTGCTATGTGCTCCCACTGTAGAGCTCCGTGACCTCTTCAACCGCATCGCACTTCGTTTTTCCAAGTTCCGAAGCAATAATATATTCCCAAATATTCCCCTGTGTACTCATGAAACCAGACAGCAAAGAAGAGAGAAGGCACTGAAAATCCAAAAGAGTGATCATAGAAAGATTTTCTTCCTCCCTTCATCCGGAATAAGGAGAGGAGCTTACACTTCAAATGAGTAATTGGATTTTCAAAACTGAAAGTGGGCTTTCTCTGCCTGCTCAGTCATGACAGGGCCACAAGGTAATGATACATCTGCCACGATGCAAGAACTTGGCATGTCTACTGTCAAGAGTTGAAATCATAAAGGAATAAACTGTCGTTAACAGCCTCTTGCTGAACACTAGAGCTGTCAGACTTATTGTTTTCCCTCTCCGGGATGGGGGCTGGTGTGGGCTTATAAAACCTGTCAGTTTTGTAAAAATAAGCTTTTAACCTCTGATTTTTTTTTAAATTACTTAGGCATCCTTCCACAGGCCCTACTGTATAAAAGCTTATAATTTTGCATACGCAATTAACAGAAATGTTCACAATGGAAAGTCAGATGTAGAAATATAAAATCACACAAATAGATTCCATTTGGTCCTTTCCTTAAAGAATATTAAAACAAAAACAATTATAATTCTTCTACAGCTTTAACAGTATTTACTTTCCAGAAGTTATACCTTTCCTTTGCTTGAATTACAAATACCAATTATTATTTTTTACACAGAATAATTGTATACAATTTAAATCTAAGCCCGCACCACCAAGATTTATTGGTTACTGACCAATTTAATTCACAAGTTTTAATTAAGTTACTTCCTAATCTTAATCATGTACGAGGTGATCCTCCCCCCTCCTGTGGGGAACAATAAAAGCTCATACATTTCTGCCTAATGTGCGAAAGGTTGCACCCAGTTGTGTTAAAATTTTGGCAAGGAGGCAAGGCCAAGCACAAGCATGCAATTTATGAAATGTCAAGTGAAACTTCATTTGTACTTGGGAGTGACTTTCTCTAAGCTGCCTTGATGGACTTCTAGAAATGTATATACAATTATGTGACACAAGATTCTTTAATATATCTGTGAAAGGGTAAAGCCCTATTTATTCTTAAAGCGGAGTTCACCCAAAAATCAACTTTATGGCATTAGATCCAGCATACTGCTAACATCTGCAGTATGCCGTTTCTTTATTTTTTATTTTTTTGTACTTATCGTTTTATGAGCCGTTGTTATCCGGCTCCGAGCGGGGAATCCTGTGGGGAATGGGTGTTCCTAAGCCAAGAGCATTTGATTGACAGGCTGCTAAGGCACGTCACGCCTTCCGAAAATACCTGAAGTGACACTCGGGTATTTTCGGAAGGCGTGACATGCATCAGCAGCCCATCAATGAACTCCTCTTGGCTTAGGAACACCCATTCCCCACAGGATTCCCCGCTCGGAGCCAGATAACAACGGCTCATAAAACGATAGGTACAAAAAAAAAAAACAGCATACTGCAGATGTTAGCAGTATGCTGGGTCTAATGTCAGAAAGTTGATTTGTGGGTGAACCTCCGCTTTAATAGGTACACAAGTAAAAAAAGCTTTTATCAAGGTGAACAAATAAATGGTCATATTGTACCTGGGAATATTTGATTACGGAACCATTCAACAATTTGCAGTGCCACAAGCGGTCACAGCTGGGTGCCCACATTTAAGATGCTGCCACAGAGGAAAGAAGACAGCAGGTGAAATGGACTGGGGTGAGCTCACCACTGAATTGTGGGACAGGTGAGTGGCTATTTTGTACTGTAAAAGTCAGCAGCTACAGTTTTTGTGACTTTTCATTTTTTCACAGGTGACTGGGTAACCACTTTAAGAAATCAGATCTTGTTTGCCATATCAGTTTCCAACTATCATTTCTGTAGTCCAATTTTGAAGCTTTGATTCTGATTGGCTGCTATGAATAATAAGAAAGTTGCACTTTTTCACACATCCGTGCAAAGAATGATAAATGTCTCTTTTACACTCTGCTAATGCACCTTTAAAATATCTCATTCCTTTAAAGTTAAATTTTTAGAACAAATAAAACAGTTTAGCTTATCTTAGGTTTAAGATTTTTGCCTGTGAAATGACAGTAAACGTATTTTTTTCAGGCAGAACTGCTTTCTTGTCTCATATTTTCAACATAAACTGGAAGGAGTTCAAATAAAAGAAAAGTGTTCTACATAGCAACAAATCAATCAACAGCAAAGGTTAATTTATGTAGCTCTGTAAAAACAAAAGAAATACCACAGCTAAGATGTTCTGGATATATATTGAATACTGCTGTAAGCCACTTACTTTCATTGCTTTTTTGATGTAAGGGATTTGTGTTCCGCTGTTTATGTCCTCGTTTATTATGAGTCTTCGTGCCCACTGTCCAGCCCTTACTACACCACTGCCGTGGATCAAAACTAACATTTTGTCTGGATTGGTCATAGCATCCTTGCTCATGAAAATAAAACTCTTTGGTTCATTTTCAGTAGCATCCATCTGAAAAGGAACAGAACAGACAAAAATACACAATGAATTTGTGAAAAACTGCAGACATAAATTATGGAACTTGCCAAGAATAAAGCCCTTGTCTAAAGATCTTACATTCATCAAGGTCACAGGATGAATAAAAAATGTAAATCACAAAAGAAACCTTGATTGGCTTTAACTTATTACAAGCTTATATACCTTAATCCAAAAAATGTGGAACTATATTTTATGTGTTGAACATGTGCACTCACTGGTACAACTCTTTGTGAATTTGAGTTTATTTGCAAAGTTTGTTTTATACTGTATCCATACTTAAAGCTCTCTAAAGTGGCAAATATAATAAAATGTGGGTACTCAATGTATTATTTTCAGGAGACTTGAGATCTTGGGTATGCTAATAACCAAACCTTTATTTTTGCTGAGAAAGTTGAGGGATAGCCCAACCCTTCCTTTAACACTTTATTGGAAGTCACGTCTGCATGGGAGATCACAAACGGCCAAAAGCAAGCAGTGGAAGGAGACAACCAAACCTCTCAGCAAAGTAAAGATAGGGTTCCCATAAACAATTGTGAAGATAAGAATTGTAAGCATGGTGTTCATGCTTGCTTCCTATATTCCAACTCAGACAGCCATGGCAGGATCTAAACCCAATTGGTGGCTTTGAGAAATATCTTGGTATTACTTTTTTTAAGGCAGGCTTAATCGGAAGCTCCATGCTGCTCAATGGGAAGGCTTATGTAAATTGACTTGTGTCCGCTTACACCCGTCTGCCTCCGAGTCTACCCAGGCCCAGAAAAAAAAAAAAAAGTAAAAAAAAAAAAAAAAGGATCGAATCATTTTAAGTTTTTCAGGCCTAAAATGTGACAGATCAAAGATAGCCTGATGTGAACGGACACATATCCGACCACCCATGGAGCTGTCATGGGCCTGCCCATGTCCACTGGGTAAATGTGAAAGCGGAGGTTCACCCAAAAATCAACTATCTGCCATTAGATCCAGCGTACTGCTGACATCTGCAGTATGCTGTTTTTTTTTTGTACTTATCGTTTTATCAGGCTTTGTTATCCAGCTCCGAGCGGGGATTCTATCCGGGTATAGGCGTTCCTAAGACAAGCGGAGATGATTGACGGGCTGGTAAAGCGCGTCACGCCTTTCAACACTCGGCAATTTACGGCAGGTGCAGGCGCCGTAAACACCCGAGTGTTTTCGGAAGGCGTGACGCGCGTTACCAGCCCATCAATCAACTTTGCTTGTCTTAGGAACGCCTATTCCTCGCTCGGAACCGGATAACAAAGCCTGATAAAACGATAAGTACAAAAAAAAAAACAGCATACTGCAGATGTCAGCAGTATGCTGGATCTAATGGCAGATAGTTGATTTTTGGGTGAACCTTCGCTTTAACACAAACTGAATGGGCACCGATTTAAAAAAACGGACATGCATCCCATTGACATATATAGTATGTTATTGTATCCCCTACAGATTTTTTCCACTTAGAAAAAAATGTCATAGGTGTGTTTTAAATGCTATATAGAGACGGAATATCAACCAAAATTCCAGAAAAAAAAAACACAACGCAAATGGTATAAATTGAGTTGCGTTTTACAGTTAGTAAAAGACGCATTTGATCCCCAAGCAAAACATGACTTAGTACTTGGTGGAGAAATCCTTGTTGGCAAGCACAGAGGTAAGACATTTCTTGCAGTTGGTTACCAGGTTTGTATCTCAGGGAGGATTTTGGTCCACACTGGTCTTCTCAAAATCCTTCAAGTGATTGTACAGGAAAACATTGTAATAACAAACATGTTTTACTTACCTGCTCTGTGCAATGGTTTTGCAAAGAGCAGCCCCAATCCTCCTCTTCTCGGGCCCCCCTCCGGCTTCTTGCGCCCCTCCCCCTTGCCGAGTGTTTATTTCCGAGCGTCCATAAGACACAGAGAGTCCACGGCTCACTGTCTGTGATTGACAGAAGCAGGAGCCAATGGCTCCTGCATCTCAGCCAATCAGGAAGGAAAGAAACACGGGAACGCCTTGGTTCTCATGCACATCGCTGGATCGAGATTGGGCTCAGGTGATTATTAGGGAGGGTGAAAAGGGAGCTGCACACTAAAGGTTTTAAAACCACGTGAAGGTTTCTTGGCTGTCGCTTGGAAATTCAAAGTTTCAGCTCCCACTGTACATTTTCTATAGTATTAAGGTCTGGAAACTAGCTAGGCCACTCCATGACCTTGTTTTGGGTCATTGTCATGCTGGAAGACCCATCCATGACCCATCTCCAGTGTCCTCACTAAGGGAAGAAGGTTTTCATCCAAGATTTTACAATACAATACACAGTCCTGTCCATTGGCAACTTAATGAGGCAACGTCAGCCTGTACCTTTAGCAAAGAAACAGCCCCAAAGCATAATATTTCCACCTCTGTGCTTGACTGTAGGGATGGTGTTATTTGGGTCATAGTCAGCATCCAACCACAGCACTTTCTAATAAGCCTTCCCTTAACCACTTAAGGACCGCCTCTTGCACATATACATCGGCAGAATGGCACAGCTGGGCACAAGTACGTACCTGTACGTCCTCTTTAAGTGCCCAGCGCACTTCAGATGGGCCTGTATATGTACTTTCTTAAGGAGGGGGACCTTGCAGGCTCTACAGAATTTCAATCCATGGCAGTGTATTGTGTTACCAATGGTTTGTTTGGTGACAGTGGTCCCAACTGCCTTGAGATCATCAACAAGCTGCTCCCAGGTAGTTCTGGGCCGGTTCCTCACTTTTCTCATGATCGTCCTTACCCCATGTGGCAAAATCTTGCATGGAGCTCCAGACCGATTGATGGTTATTGACAGGACTAATCTGTGTACCACATACTGTAGCCAGTTTGTGGGAGCCAGAATTATTGTCGGTTGGTAGGGGATCAAACACTTATTTTACTCACTGAACTGCAACTCAATTTGTATCCTGTTTTTTGGGGGGATTTTTGGTTAAAATTCTGTCTCTATCGTTTAAAGTTCACCTATAACAATTAAAGACCCTTCTTTTCTTTGTAAGTGGACAAACTTACACAATCTGCAGGGGATTAACTAATTATTTTCACTGCTGTAAATGTGTTACTCTGTGAACAAAATTGTGAAATAAAACCAACCAAAAAAATTGAATGCAAACTATATATTTATAGGTAAAGTTGATACAGGCAAAATCAGATTGCCTCTCGAGGGATCAGGAAGGAATTCTTTCCTCTGCTGTAGCAAAATGGATCATGCTTTGCTGTGTTTTTTTTTGCCTTCCTCTGGATCAACTGTGGGTGAAGGTTTGTGTATATGGGATTGTATTTTTTTTTTAGTTGAACTTGATGGGTGTCTTTTTTCAACCTAACAAACTATGTAACCATGTGAAACCTGTTGCGACTGCGGCAGTTTTAAAATGTGTTTAAAAAAGGTGTTCACCACACATATCTAAATAGTAAATAAACCGTGCTGGCAAATTCCCCCCAAAAAAAAAAATAATAATTAGTGATGCGTTAAATCAATACCATAAATTACAGGTTATTCATGAAATATATAAAAATACTGAAGCAATCCCTAATTATAGACATAGGGCCAGATTCAGAAAGACTGGCGTATTTTTAGGCGGGCGTAATGCATCTCATATGCGATACGCCGCCGTAACTTAGAGAGGCGAGTACCGTATTCAGAAACAACTTGCGCCCTAAGTTACGGAGGCATAGCGTATATGGGCTGGCATAAGCCCGCGTAATTCAAATTATCAAGGCAGTGGGCGTGTTGTATTGAAATGAGCCGTGACCCCATGCAAATGAGGGGCCGAACAAAAGGGCAAAAATTTCACGTCGGATAGAATGCCTAAGATACGTCAAACACTGCATACGACGTGAACGTAACTTACGCCCAGCCCCATTCACATACGACCCCAATTTGACGGCTGTTCCGACGTCCATACTTAACATTGGCTGCGCCTCGTATAGCAGGGGTAACTTTACGCCGGTCGTATGCCTTACGTAAACGACGTATATCAATGCGCCGGGCGCAAGTACGTTCGTGAATCGGCGTATCTAGCTCATTTGCATATTCTACATGTAAATCTACAGAAGCGCCCCTAGCGGTCAGCGTAAATATGCAACTAAGATACGACGACGTAAGAGACTTACGTCGGTCGTATCAAGCTAGAATTTAGGCGTATCTTGGTTCCTGAATACAGGGCATAGATACGACGGCGCATCTTTTAACTTATGCAGCGTATCAATAGATACGCCGGCGTAAAGAGTTTCTAAATCTGGCCCATAATGTGAACAATAAAAAATGCCTGTTGCCCGAAACTGTCCTGACAGGCAGGCTGTCAGGATGATGTCTGCTTGTAACAGATTTCTTCTGTCTCCTCTGCCTGTCAGGGCCAGATTTGGGCAACAGGAGTTTTCGGTGTATGCTGCATCGGCTCAGCAAAAAGATTATATATTGTGGCAATACATGGTAAGAGGAAGACTTTGAGTTTGGACACAGGGACAATTTGTCTGGCATACATCAAAGCGGGTTTTGACATTAAAAAAAAAGTGTTACCTATCTAAAAATAGTAGGTCATAACATCATGGTGAGTGCAAGTTCATGTGGTGATATCGGGAACACCCTTGTGGATAAAAGTTTGGCTGTTGTCTAATTGTTCAGAGGAGCACGGGCACCTTTTCTATTTGTCGATTGATCGGACTATTGTTTGGTCACAAGTTTGTTTGGATTTACTTTCTATAAGTGTGGTTGGCGCAAGTGGAATATGTGATACTATCTGGGTATGCTGCAATTAGGGGTTGTGAGATGGGTCAGGTTGCCAATATAGCATTCTGTCCCACAAAGATTTAAGGTGTATGGTGAAATTGTGCTTCCCTGTTTGGTTTGTTCTCTATCATAAATTGGATAGCATTTGCCTTTTTGGCCACTAGATGGTGCGTTCCCCTACACGGGTAATGTGCCCCACTCTGTTTAAACAAACCAAGAATAAATACATATATGTGTATATAAACCTAAAAAAAAAAAACGTGAAAAACCTTTATCAGGTAATACTTTAAACCTTACAGTATATCTTCAATTACTAATATATTAAATATTCCATGAATGTGCTGTTTAAATAAATATTTTCAAAAAAGTTCATATAGTGAATAGTCCAGTTCTCTTTTCTTATATAATTAGATGTGCTTATACCGCAGTGTTCCTCTATAGTGTATATGGGTTGTACCAAGCCGTCACCATTAAGTGGTATCCCGTCACCGTTAGAAATGGTCACTCACCAGATTTATGGTTAGTCAGAGCCTGTGGTTCATTCGTAAGGATAACCACTCCTATAGGGACTTTCTTCTATTGCCCGATGATTTGAGTATGGAATGCCGTCCCCTCCTGTGAATTCTCACATAGAAAGAATGGTGCTCCACATAGTGTAGTATATTAATGTAATAAAAAACAAGTAAGTAATACACTCACATTTATATGTGCCTATACGCCGGCACCAAGCTTCTCCAGCCGTGTATGCATAAACTGTCAGTGGGTAAACAAAGCCGCCTCCTTGTGGTCTGCCAATTTTCTTACAGCCTGTTTTGGTAGTTGTGTGGTCCAGCAGCCTCTACGTTTCGCAGACAAACTTGCATCATCAGGAAGACAATGGACTGGACAACTGGACTATTCACTATATGAACTTTTTTGAAAATACTTATTTAAACAGCACATCCATGGAATATTTAATATATTAGTAATTGAAGATATAAGGTTTAAAGTATTACCTGATAAAGGTTTTCCACGTTTTTTTTTTAGGTTTATATACACATATATGTATTTATTCTTTATTCGGATTTATGTCTAGAATTATAGACTATGTTGAAGCACTTTGTCAGGAAGAGCATGCCAGCATCCAAGATGGCGGCCATAGAAGACGGCCTGTAACTTCAGCTCCTGCCAGAAAGCCACTGGTGCGCCCGCGCATGCGGGTGCGCACCTCGTGACAGCCTTGGCGCCAGACAGGCTATTTAAACTGGGTCAGTACCCAGACTCAGATGCTGTCTGCTCTACAGCCTTCCGTGTGTTCTGTTCCCCAGTATCTGATACCTGTTATCTGACCCGGCCTGTCCTTGACGCTCCTGCTTTCTGCCTGCACCTGATCCGGCCCCAACTCCGCTCCAGCCTACGCTTCTGTTCCCGACTTGTCCCCCAGTGTATGACCTGGCCTGTCTGCACCCGCTACCTCTCCAGCCCTTCAGAGTCATGTTGAGCATCCACCCCACCTGCAGCTACATCTGCTGTTCTGTCTGTGGTGTTCCTGTATCAAGCCAGTTCCTGCTATCTGCTGACAGCTGCTCCTGGTCTTCTCCTGTACCGGTGTTTCTCCGCGGTATTTTCAGAGGTTCCAGTCCAGCGACATTATCAGCGATACTGCCAGGCACTCGTGCGACTCTGCATTTTTACGCCTCCAGTCTGCTCTACCAGGGGCCTGTAGTCAGAGCTGTAAGAGAGGCTGTCCTCTGCATATCAGGCTCTACCACCAGGTACATGACACACTTTTATATATTTCACGAATACATTTGTAATTATGGTATTGACCCAACACATCACACTTCCTTGGGAATTTGGCAGCGTCCTGTTCAGCTCCGATTCAGCTCATGGACCCCTTGCTGAACAGATCAGATAGGAGAAAAGAAGGGTGTTCTCACATAAAAAAATAAGTGTTTTCCAGGTTATCAACAACACACAGTGTGGTGGACTTGTGCACTACAGAAATGCCTGGATTAAAAAAAAAAAATGGTGTTCCCTGTAGGCATTTTAAGGATTAAAATATTTTTTGCCATAATGTACAAGAATGCACAAGAAAAAAAAAAGTAGGATTTTCGTAGTCACCGTAAAATCTTTTTCTCTGAAGTCCATGGACGGACACAGCTTCCTTAAAATCTTGACTGTAGAGTTATGTTCCGTCCATCAGGAGAGGACTAGGCAGACATGTTAATAGTTAAAACGTGTAATTTTTAGCCAAGCTGAAAAGCCCATGCCTAGGGTCATAACCCCTCACACTGAATGAATGAATGAATGAATGAATGGGAACTTATATAGCGCAGCACATGCGAAGTAAATCGCCTCTGGGCGCTTGTTGTTCCTGTCTCTCTTGAGATCAAAAGAGATGAGTCTTAATCTTTCTCCTAAAGACTAAGTAGTTCTCCTCCAGCCGAATGCAGGCTGGTAAGGCGTTCCATAGTCTGGGACCTTGGACAGCGAATCTCCTGTCTCCTTTGGACTTGTATCTGGCTTTCGGTATCTGAAGCCGATTTTGATTGGTGGATCGTAGAATACGATTGGGATTGTGAATTTTTAATTTTTCGCATAGATAATGGGGAGCATTCCCATGGATACATCTATGCGCTAGACAGAGAGCTTTAAAGGTGATTCTGTCTTTAACTGGTAGCCAGTGAAGGGATCTCAGTGAAGATGAGATCGATTCCCAGGGTTTTTTCCCAGTCACAAGTCTGGCGGCCGTATTTTGAACGACTTGAAGACGAGCGATTTGGTACTTGGGGAGTCCGAGGTAAAGGGCATTTGCATAGTCCAGTCTGGAGTTTACAATTGCTCCCACCACGACCGCTATGTCTTTCTTGGGAATAAAAGGCGTGAGTCTGCGTAGTAGGCGCAGCAGATGGTGAGATCCGCTGACTACTGCCCCTATTTGTGCGTTCATTGTCATGTCGGAGTCAAAGATGACCCCAAGACTTTTGACTTTGGCGCTAGGGGTGATGATTTTGCCCAGAATGGGCGGGGGGATCCAGGTTGTTGACGATTGATTCCTACGCTTGGCGTGAAACAGAAGGAGTTCTGTTTTCGCTCCGTTGAGTTTGAGATAACTCTTTGTCATCCAGTCCTCTATCAAAGAGAGGCATGTCTCTAGATTGAGGTGGTGATCCTTTTTATTGCAAATGCGGAAGTACAGTTGCGTGTCGTCTGCATATGAGTGATATAGCAGTTTTTGGCTGCTGATGATTTCGAAAAGAGGACGCACATAGATGTTGAATAACATCGGCGACAGGGGAGATCCTTGAGGGACCCCGCACGATAATGTGCGTTGTTCAGAAGTGAAGGGTCCTAGCTTCACTATTTGCGAACGGTTTTCCAAAAAAGAGGAGAACCAGGATAGATCTGCGACTTTGGCTATTTTAGCCAGCCGCGTCAATAGCAGCTTGTGATCAACTGTGTCAAAGGCTGCGCTTAGGTCCAGCAAAACCAGAAGAGAAGATTCTCCTTCGTCTGCGGCCTCGAGAACGTCGTCCCATATCTTAAGCAATGCTGTTTCCGTCCCGTGACCGGGACGGAATCCTGATTGAAGTGGGTCGAGTAAGTTGTGGGTATCTAGATGCAGTTGCAGCTGCTGTACCACAGCTTTCTCCATTACCTTGGAGAGAACATTTAGGCCTGTTATGGGGCGCCAGTTGAGTGGATCCTTGGGATCCAGGGTGGCTTTCTTCAAGATGGGTTGAATGAAACCCTCCTTCAGCTGGGAGGGCATTATGCCCTCCCTGAAGGATTGGTTGATAAGCTGCGTGACAGGAGGTGCCAGGATATCGGCGCATTCCTTGAGCAGTTTAGTGGGGATAATATCATTTGGCGCAGTGCTGTTGCGCAGAGTGCCGATGATATTTTTAGTGGTCTGAATAGAGATGGATTCCAGCGTGAACTCACCTAACTGTGGTGAATTGCTGCCGGTGCTGTGTAAATGACTACGGGGGGGGCTGGGAGAGCAATTGTTCTGCTGAATGCTTTGCCGGATAGCCTCAATTTTGTTAATAAAGCAATCCGACAACTCATCGCAAAATTCTTGTGTATCCAAGTTGGGGGCTTCCAGACATCGTGGATTCATGGTCTGAGTGACCAGCTTGAAGAGTTCGCGGGGTCGATTTAGGGCACCGTTGATAGCCTCAGAAAAATAGTTTTTCTTGGCTTCGAAGATTTGCTTGTAGTATTTTCTGGTTTTTGCCTTGTAGATCGAGAGGTTCTCATCTGAAGAGCTTCTTTTCCAGGCTGCTTCTGCCCTTCTGCGCTCTTGCTTCAGTAGCGCCAGCTGGTTGTTGAACCAGCCAGAGTTATTTTTCCTGATCAGAGTCTTTCGTTTCGGCGCTATCAAGTCAGCTGACTGCAATAGTGCTGTGTTTATGGCCTCCAGAGTTTCTTCCGCTGTTTGGTGCGGTTGAATTGTGTTTAATTTTTCCCCTAACGTGGCTTTGAAGAGTTCCGAGTGGAGCTTCTTCTGACATCTGGTCCAGTGTGTTGTCACTGGATTTGATGTGTTTGTTAGGGGGGGGAATTCAGAAATAATGAACTTTATTGCATGGTGATCTGTCCATGGCAATGGTTCATTATCCAATATTTTTATTTCCAGATCTTGTCTGAAAATAAGATCGAGCGTGTGACCTGAAGCATGTGTGGGCCCACATACTAGTTGCTGAAGCCCTAATCCTTCCAAGTGGTCGATGCAGGCGTCGGCAATGGGGTCTTGCGGGGAGTTGGCCCAGAGGTTGAAATCCCCGAGCAGCAAAAGGTGTTTGCTGTTCAGGGTATAGGTGGAGGCAAAGTCCGTCAAAGATGGGAGCAGCTGCGACTTGGGGCCGGGTGGCCTATAGCAGAGTAGAATCCGGACGGTCTCCTGGCCATTTACTTGCAGTTGAAGAGTAAGGGTTTCCATAAATGGAAGAGGATTTTGGAGGCTTGGTTTTGTGATCGCAAGACGCGTCTTATGGATCACCGCCAGTCCTCCTCCTCTTTGCCCTATTCTGTTTTCCGTTATAATACGGTAGTTTTCTGGCACCAATTCTCCTAGAATGGAGTTACAGTCGGCTGTGAGCCAGCTCTCTGTAATAAAGAGGCAGTCTAAGTCATGTTGTAATAAGAAATCATGGATTTCTAATCGGTGTTTTACTGCCGATCTAGTGTTGATCAATGCACATGATATGTGCTTGGGCTGGGGTAAATGGCTGCGATTTCTGGCAGTCGATCGTCGATCGATCCTCAAAAGTCGCAGATTTCTTAGGGCTTTTTTGGTGGCGGCCGGCAGAATGGCGGCAAATCGACCCAGATCCCAAATGATCTCCGCCGAGTATTGCCGATTAACCATGTCCGCCGTGGAATCAAGGACGGGGGGGGGGTGGGGTGGATTCACAAGGATAACTGAATCCTCAGATCCAGTGCTTGGTCCAGAGGAAGGCAAAAAAACCCTCACCACGCTGAGCCAATATGCTGCGGTAGGGGAAAAAAATTCCTTCCTGACCCCTGAAGAGGCGATCGGGTATTAGCCCTGGATCAAGTAATAGTGAATAGGGCTGGGTGGAGGAAGATGGCCGCCGACCTGGCAGCAGGATCCAGGCTGGGGGGTATCAGGCTGAGTGGTGCCTGGTGGGCTAAGGGAGATGATCAGAGGGCAAAGGGGCTCTACTGGGGTGGGGGGGGCTTTATGGCCCGATTGATTAGGTGGTGCCGGCTGATTGGGGGGGTGGAGAGCAGTAACTCAGTTTGTCAAAAAGCAATAAGAGATTCAACCTCAAACGGCCGCCTGCAAAACCTTTCAGCTGAAGCAAGCAAACCCGAAGATGCACTCACATCAACCTTGTAAAAATTAGTGAAGGTGTGAGCAGATGACCAGGTCGCCACCTTACACACCTGTGAGACAGATTATTGATGTCGGAAACCCCAGGAGGCACCAATTGCCCTGGTCAATTGCTTTGAGACATCAAAAGGGAGGCGCCCGCCCTTTAAGGGCATAGGCCTGAATTACCGTCTGTCTGATCCACCAAGAAATGATGGCCGACGGGATCGCCAGGCCTTTCTTTGGAACAAGTCACCGACACAAACAATAAGTCTGACCTCCGTAACGAAGCCGTTGCAGACAGGTACACCCTCAAAGCACGTAGCATGTCTAGGGAATGAAACGCAGCCTCCTTGGGATGAGACAGTCGAGGACATAAGGATGGAAGCACAATGTCCTCATTCAGATGAAAGGCCAAAACCACCTTCAGGCAGTGCCTCTCTACATGGAAGATACGAAGGTTGCGGGCATAGCACTGCCTTATCCTTATGGAGGATCAAGTATGAAAGACAAGGCCACCAACTCGGAAGCCCTCCTAACAAATGTGATGGCCACCAGAAAAAGCAACTTTCTGAGAGAATATCAAAAGGAGGAATCCCTCTGATGTTCTCAAAGGGAGGTTTCTGAAGCACCGAGAACACCAGGTTCAAATCCCACGGCAGTAGTGGTGGTCGAACTGGGGGGACCACATGTCGGAAACTGAATATATACGTGGACGCCACACCATCTTCTCACACATAGGGCCAGATTCACGTATTCCAGAGCATCTTTGCTCTGGAGTAACGCTTCTGATTTGCGTTGCGCTGCCGAAATTTTAGGAGCAAGTGCTGTCATTCACGAAGCACTTGCTCCTAAAGTTGCAGCAGCGCATCACAAATGAGCCGGCGGAATTCAAATGTAGCGGGTACGGGGCGTGTAGTATGCTAACTACGCGCGATCCCGCCGCCAACGTACTGCGCATGCGTCGAGTGTCAAAACATCCCCGTGCGCATGCTCCAAAATCTGTGAATGAACGTCAATGACGTCACATTCCATTCATGACCGTTTTACGCAAGCGACGTTTTTTTTTTTTTCCCGACGCGATGACGACGCCTACACCTAACATAGGATACTCCAACCCCATGTAGGTATATCTATGCGCCGCGTATCCCGTCCGGAAACGTCGTATCGTCATTGCGTCGCGCCGGATTTCGATCGTGAATTGCCGATTTCCGCTCATTAACATATTTTTTGAGCGTAAATCGGCGGGAACGCCCCCGGCGCCATTTTTAAGTTGAAGTAACGATGCGATGGCGAAACTCAGTTACGCTGCTCGCATCAGAACTTCAACCCGGCGTTTCTTGTTTTCTGGTTACAGAAAACAGAAACGCCGGCTCAAAGCCACAGTTAGGCTGGCGGATCACTCGATCCGCCAGCGTAACCTTTCCTGAATCTGGCCCATAGAGATGCCTTCCACGTGCGATGGTAAATCTTCCAAGAAGATGACCTCCGTGCTATTAGCATGGTGGAAATTACTGAATCCGACAGTCCTCGGTTCCTCAGTACCTGGCTTTCAATAGCCATGCAGTTAAAGCCAGCGACTGTAAAGCAAGATGAAGTATGGGACCTTGCGACAGAAGGTCCTTCCGCATCAGCATTTGCCAAGGGACCTCTGCCACCAGGTGAACTAGGTCGGCGTACCAGAGACGCTGAGGCCAGTCTGGGCAATCAGAATCACCGGAACCCCCTAAGCCTCCACTCTGCAGAGCAGATGAGGAAGAAGTTTAAGTGGGGGAAAGGCGTAAATTAGCCGATACTGACCCCACAAAGCCACCAACGTGTCTGTGACGTCTGCCCAGGGATCTCTGGACCTGGCCACAAACCTCAATACCTTTGATTGAGTCGAGAAACCAGGAGGTTCACGTCAGGTGTGGCCCATCTCAGGCAAAGGAGTTAAAGCACATCCAGGTGTAGTGACCATTCTCCTTGGTTCAGCGTCTGGGCGACTTAGGTAGTCTGCTTGCCAGTTTTCTATGCCTGGAATGCACACTCCTTTCTGCCCACCTAAGGGTGCGAGCGACCTCTGATGCTGCAGCCGAGCTTCTTATTCCTCCTTGATGGTAGACATATGCCACTGCCATGGCGTTGACTGACTGGATTTTAACTGGACGTCTTAGTAGCCTCTGTGACCATGTGGAGAGGCACTGCCTGATCGCATGAAGTTCCAGTACATTGATCGGCAGGCGGGATTCTTCCTGTGTCCATTGACCTTGTGTCGACTGAACCCCTCCAAACAGTCAGGCTGGCGTCCATCGTGATCAGCGTCCAGTGAAAGGGAAGGCATGTCTTTCCGGACTGAAAGGCCGGAGACCGCAGCCACCAGACCAGGGAGACCCTGACTAGTTGGCTCACCCGGATTTGACAATCCAGGGGCAACGAAGACTTGTCCCATTTGGACAGGATCTTCTTCTGCAAGACTCAAGTGTGGAATTAAGCATACAGTACCGCCTCTGAGGACACCATGAGACCCAGGATTCGCATGCAAAGCACAGTGACGATTACCTGCGGGACACCAACAGCTTCACCGCCACCTGAAGAGCCTACAATTTCTCTAAAGAGAGAAAAATATTTGCCTCCGAGGACTCCAGAATCAAGCCCAGGTATTCCAGGCGCCAACACTGACTTCTGGAGGTTCAGTACCCAACCAAATTCTTGAAGGGACTGACTGGCATTCACCTTATTCTCCTCTAATTCTGAGTCTGAAGCAGCTCTCAAAAGGAGGTCGACCAGGTAGCCCACGATAGCGATTCCTCGATGTCTCAGCAAGGCCAGAATCGGGGCGATGCCAGGCCAAAAGGGAGAGCCACAAATTGGTAGTGATCGTCCCCGACTACAAAACGCAGAAATCTCTGATGCCTGATGCATTTGGGGACATGCAAGTATGCGTCCTTGAAGTCCAAGGACGCTAGAAAATCCCCTGGATGGAGTGCAGTGACCACAGAGCGAACCGATTCCAACCTGAACCTTCACACTTTTACAAAGGAGTTGAAGGCCTTGAGATTTAGGATTGGACGGACCACATCCTTTTTTGGGACTACAAACAGATTGAAGTAAAATCCCTGAAAACCTTTCCGGCAGTGGCACAGGCACCATCACCTCGTGCATCAGCAGGTCCTGCACTGCCCCAAACAGGGCGTTCCGACAAACCGGAGGAAGATGAAGGTCTGAGGGAAAAAAATCTGTTGGTGGACAAGAAAGAATTTCTATCTTGTACCCTGATGAAACCTCATCGTAAACTCGCTGATCGGAAAGTAGGGAGGTCCACCGATGTGCAAACACGCAAAGGCGACCCCCCACCTGAGAGTCAGGCGGGGCCAACCCTTCATGCAGTTGCAGACTTGTTCACAGGCTTGTTTGGCTTGCAAACCCAGGGACGCCTTTTGCCTGCGGGCCCGGATTGATGAAAAAACCCTTCTGAGCAAAAAAGGAGGGCCACAGCAGATACTAAGGCTCTAGAAAGCAGGAGAGCTGTGTCCAGGGCTGCATCGCAGACATATTTGAGGCCATGCACCAACTGGTCAGCCATTTCTACACAGACCGGGGAAACCTGTTGTCTTTCCAACTCCTGGTACAAAATGTTAGCCCATTCTGTAAGTGTCTGTGACACCAGAGCTGCAGCCAAACTGTCCGTAATGCAGATCCCAGCATGGTAAACATGGATCGGGCCACCACCTCGGACCTATCTGCATTGTCCTTAAATACAAGGGTGCCCTCAACCAGAATAGTGGTTACTTTGTTTAACCGGGATACCGAGGCGTTCACAACCGGGGGAGATGCCCATTTTTTCACAAGGCTCTCCTCAAAAGGGTAACAAACCACTATGCATTTTGGGACCGAAAAGGTCCTCTGCGGTCATTCCCATTCCTTGTCTATAAACTTATCAAAATAAGTTACAAAAAGGAAACACATTAGTAGTGCGCGTCGGCTTGTGGGACCCAAAAGGGATTGACATGCCAGTAGATGCCCCAGCTGCTTCCTCCAGCTTGAGGGTTTCCCACACTGCGGTGATAAGTGCTCCAAGAAGCGCCTTGTCCTGCGAGTCTTCCTCACTGTCCAAATGGTCCTGGTCTGCATACTCTGACCCTTCAGACCAGAGGGCCAGTTTGACAGTAAGGCCCGAATCTGAGTCGGAGCTTTCCCCAGAAGATGGTGGGGGAGGGGGCTTTTTTTTACCCCCCTTGTGCCCACACACCGCTTCCACCCTGGCAACAAATGATTCCAGGACCGCAGACAAAGCATCCACAGGTACCGCAGGTGCAGGGGCACCGGTTGCTACCATCGGAATGTCTGTGACCCACACACTTGACAGCCACTCATGGAACAAGTCAAGGTACAAGAAACGGCCCACCCTCCTAGCTGGCCAGACCGAGGGGTATTCCAAGAGGACTCACCGCCCTGACCCAGGCACTGCTTCAGCCCTGCCGTCCTCTCTAAACTCCTGCACAGAGTATGCCTGAGGTGTACCCAAAAAAATCCCCCAAAAAAATGGCCACCGGTTACCTCAGGAAAAAAAATGTGAGCTACAAGAAAATGTCCGACCACTGTATTGGCTATAGAAACAGTGCGGCTACAAGAAAATGGCCGCCAGCTGTATTAGCATTAGGAACATCGCAGCTTCCTGGAGGTAAAAATAAAAAAAAAGGTCGCGAGCGGAGGGCCCCTCACAAGGCAGACCACCCACACTAGAGCGGACACGGACACACCGTGAAGCCCCCAGTCAGGACCCGGAGCCCCCCTCAGGGACCACTGGTTAGGTACACAGCAGGCCCAGCAAACCATGGGGAGGAGCGATGGACGAGGAGAGAGGAAAGGGAGGACTAGAGACCCACTAGACCCTCCTAGAGGAACCTTACTTACCTGTCCGTGCGAGGACTTGCTAGTGCCCAGTCATATGTGATCTATATTATCCAGCCTGTCACCCAGCCGGCAGTTGATAGTAGATCTCAGGATCAAAAATAAAAAATAAACAGTTCTTCAGGACCATGGGCCCAAAGGGAGCTAGGTACTTCTCCTTTACTAGGCAGAAGAAAACAGATGTTGAGTGCAGTGTGAGGGGTTATGACCAGACGGACCGCCCCCTGGGCAGGGCTGTTCAGCTTTGCCAAAGAATACATGTTTTAACTATCAACATGTCTGCTTAGTCCTCATAACCATACAGTCAAGATTATAAGGAAGCTGTGTCCGTCCATGGACGAAAGAGAAAAAAACCTTGTATATTACGAAAAATGTATCTCTGGATTTGCCCTCATGCTGCACTCAAAGCTCCAGCGTTAAACCACTCATATTGCAAGGCACTGTCTGGCAGAATTGTAGAAGGTGCCTTTGTGTCATCAAGGTTTCTTATGCAAACATGGTGAGTGGCTCCAGGGTTTCTGTCTGCTATGGTGGAAACAAACTTTGTTCCTTTCTCAGATCTTAACCACTTCCCTACTGGAGCAAAATTTTTTTTTGTGTGTGTGAAACTGCAAACTTGCTATAAAATTACTTTAACCACTTTAGCCCCGGACCATATTGCTGTCCAAAGACCAGAGCACTTTTTGTGATTCGGCACTGTGTCGTGCGACGTGGCTCCCAAACAAAATTGGCGTCCTTTTTTTTCCACAAATAGAGCTTTCTTTTGGTGGTATTTGATCATCTCTGCGGTTTTTATTTTTTGCGCTATAAACAAAAATAGAGCTACTATTTTGAAAAAAATGCAATATTTTTTACATTTTGCTATAATAAATATCCCCAAAAAAGATATAAAAAAAACATTTTTTTTCCTCAGTTTAGGCCGATACGTATTCTTCTACATATTTTTCGTTAAAAAAAAATCGCAATTAGCGTTTATTGATTGGTTTGCGCAAAATTTATTGCGTTTACAAAAAAGGGGGTAGTTTTATGGCATTTTTATTAATATTTTTTTTTTACTAGTAATTGCGGCGATCAGCGTTTTTTTTTCGGTACTGCGATATTATGGCGGACACATCGGGACACTTTTGACACAATTTTGGGACCATTGGCATTTTTATAGCGATCAATGCTACAAAAATGCATTGGATTACTATAAAAATGTCATTGGCAGTGAAGGGGTTAACACTAGGGGGCGGGGAAGGGGTTAAGTGTGTTCCTATTTGTGTTCTAACTGTATGGGGGGGTGGACTCACTAGGGGAAATCACTGATCTTCCGTTCATACATTGTATGAACAGAGGATCAGCGTTTCCCCCGCTGACAGGAACGAGAGGAATGTGTTTACACACATACCTCCCGTTCCCCGCTCTGTAACGAACGCGCGAGCGTGCCCGGTGGCGATCGGGGGCGAGCGCGCTTTGGCCGCCGGCGGCGCGCACGCGCCCCCTAGTGGCCGCGAATGTCACGACGTAGAGCTACGAGCTCTCGCCCAGGAGAGCCGACCTGCCGCCGTATAACGACGGCGGCTGGTCGGCTAGTGGTTAAAAAATTAATTAAAAAAACCCAAAGCATTTATATGTTTTCTGAAAGTAGAGGCCCAGTAGAATAAAATGGTGGCAGTTGCAATGTTTCATGTTGCACAATATTTGAGCAACAGTTCATCAAATCAAAATTTTCAGGAAACAATACATTAAAAAGAATCTCGGTGCACACAAAAAAATAATACCAAATTGTTTGGTTAAATATAAAAAGATGAGGTTGCGTCCTGTTTGAAGATGTATGCAACCCCCTGTCAGAATACAATAGCTCTCTCTTTTACTCTCTCTGCGGTGGGAGTCCGCTGCTAGCTGAAAAGACTGTCACCAGAGCGGCTTGTTTGAGGAGCCCATTAGAGAGCACTTTGCCAGTCAGGAATGAACCCGAGTTTAGTTTGTGGCTTGGACAAGCAAAGGTTTTGTTTTATGCCATGGACTTGCAGTACAAAGCTTTCCTGCATGGTTTTTCTTTTTCTCTAGTGCCTTGCTCAATAAAAGTGCAGAACAAACCTGCTGGGACTGTATTTGGGTGTCCCCATCTTGTACATGATTTGCCACTGATAATACCAGTTCAGCATGCCCACCTTACAACATGTACAGTGCAGAAAATAAGTATTTGAACACCTCTGCTATTTTGCAAGTTCTCCCACTTGGAAATCATGGAGGGGTCTGAAATTGTCATCGTAGGTGCATGTCCACTGTGAGAGACATAATCAAAAAAAATAATCCAGAAATCACAATTTATGATTTTTTAACTATTTATTTGTATGATACAGCTGCAAAGAAGTATTTGAACACCTGTCTATCAGCTAGAATTCTGACCCTCAAAGACCTGTTAGTCTGCCTTTAAAATGTCCACCTCCACTCCATTTATTATCCTAAATTAGATGCACCTGTTTGAGGTCATTAGCTGCATAAAGACACCTGTCCACCCCATACAATCAGTAAGAATCCAACTACTAACATGGCCAAGACCAAAGAGCTGTCCAAAGACACTAGAGACAAAATTGTACACCTCCACAAGGCTGGAAAGGGCTACGGGGAAATTGACAAGCAGCTTGGTGAAAAAAGGTCCACTGTTGGAGCAATCATTAGAAAATGGAAGAAGCTAAACATGACTGTCAATCTCCCTCGGACTGGGGCTCCATGCAAAATCTCACCTCGTGGGGTCTCAATGATCCTAAGAAAGGTGAGAAATCAGCACAGGACTACACGGGAGGAGCTGGTCAATGACCTGAAAAGAGCTGGGACCACCGTTTCCAAGGTTACTGTTGGTAATACACTAAGACGTCATGGTTTGAAATCATGCATGGCACGGAAGGTTCCCCTGCTTAAACCAGCACATGTCAAGGCCCGTCTTAAGTTTGCCAATGACCATTTGGATGATCCAGAGGAGTCATGGGAGAAAGTCATGTGGTCAGATGAGACCAAAATAGAACTTTTTGGTCATAATTCCACTAACCGTGTTTGGAGGGAAGAAGAATGATGAGTACCATCCCAAGAACACCATCCCTACTGTGAAGCATGGGGGTGGTAGCATCATGCTCTGGGGGTGTTTTTCTGCACATGGGACAGGGCGACTGCACTGTATTAAGGAGAGGATGACCGGGGCCATGTATTGCGAGATTTTGGGCAACAACCTCCTTCCCTCAGTTAGAGCTTTGAAGATGGGTCGAGGCTGGGTCTTCCAACATGACAATGACCCGAAGCACACAGCCAGGATAACCAAGGAGTGGCTCTGTAAGAAGCATATCAAGGTTCTGGCGTGGCCTTGCCAGTCTCCAGACCTAAACCCAATAGAGAATCTTTGGAGGGAGCTCAAACTCTGTTTCTCAGCGTCAGCCCAGAAACCTGACTGATCTAGAGAAGATCTGTGTGGAGGAGTGGGCCAAAATCCCTCCTCCAGTGTGTGCAAACCTGGTGAAAAACTACAAGAAACGTTTGACCTCTGTAATTGCAAACAAAGGCTACTGTACCAAATATTACCATTGATTTTCTCAGGTGTTCAAATACTTATTTGCAGCTGTATCATACAAATAAATAGTTAAAAAAATCATACATTGTGATTTCTGGATTTTTTTTTTTTGATTATGTCTCTCACAGTGGACATGCACCTACGATAACAATTTCAGACCCCTCCATGATTTCCAAGTGGGAGAACTTGCAAAATAGCAGGGTGTTCAAATACTTATTTTCCGCACTGTATATGTATATCAATGGGATATTAAGCCAGACTTCTCTACCATTCCCCTTACTTCATAAGTGATACAAAATATATATATATAAAAAGGAGGGCAGTTTCTACTAGTCCCAATGTATATCTCATTAGCCAACAATATTGCACAAAAATCTTCCCCTTTTTATATGTTGTCCCTTCACCATATTTATAGCCTTCCGTTCTAATCATACAACCTCATCACAAATATATTATATATTTCTTTCAGTTCATTACCAGACACCCCAGAACACCATCAGATTTGTCCTTCATTTCATCTGTGCAGTGGAGATTACCGCCTTGCTTCTTAACACTGTTCTATTCTTTACACAACAAATTATTTCCTCTGACATTTTAAATTTCTCCATTTAAAAGTCCTAATTAAAACTTCACACAGCAGCAATTTGTCTTTTTACTGTGGTAATTCATTAAACAGAGCTTTCATTGAGGAACGTCCATAAAGGTCAGGGCTGAGCACAACCTTGCTTTATCGACAAAGCAACCAATAATACATTTAGTCCTAAGAGCAGCAAGACTACATAAAGCAATTTGTATCTATTAAAGCTGCACCGTATAATGTGGGTTAACAAACCCCACGAACCTTAATCTGCTCTTTAAAAATAAATAGATAACTTAACAGCTCCAAGGGCATTTTTCAACAGAAAGAGGTCAGTCCATAAATGCTGTTTAAACATGACTTGTGAAGATTTGGGCAGGGTTTATCCATTGATCTGAAAAAGACACTTTATAACAATGGATGCACAGAAAATAATTTTTTTTAACCCACATAAGACTATAGCAGTGAACTCCAAACCACGACCCTTTACTTGTTCTTTATCCGGCCCTTGAGGCATAATTCCTGACACCAACAATGTGGCACTATTCCTTCCACTAACACCAACAATGGGGCACGATTCATTCCACTAACAAAAATGGGGCACTATTCCTCCCAACCACAGAGTTTATTGCCCCAATAATCTATATCTATATCTTTATCAATATACACTTTTTTTGCTCACTGGATTCAGATTAATATACACTACTCTATTACCCGAAGGAATTGTTATGCTAAAAGAGTAGCACCACTAATTTGTCACTACACTTAGGCAGCGCCATCACCCTAATCACTTTTACAATTTATGCCTGAACAAAGACCTTCACCGAAAGAACACCAGCTATTACGATTTATGAAACCTCAGATGTAAAAAGGTTGAAAATTACTTTTGCAATGACATCAACATGTTAAAGTTGATCTGAAATTTGAGTGTTTGCAACAATATGTCACTGTATGCTTGCAGCCACTCAATAAACACATCAAACGGTTTTAAGATAAAAGCCTTGCGAGCCGCTATGTACAAATTAAGCACTTGCCGACCTGCCACCGTCATTACACTGCAGCAGGTCGGCACAATCCCGAGAATCTGCACATTGGTTCCTTTAAGCGGGATAGCAGGAGCACGTCTGCTGCACTGCTGGGGTGCTGATGGTCGTGAGCGGTGGCCACGAGCGATCGTGGGCACGAGAGGCAGAACAGGGACGTGTATGTGTAAACACACACATCCAAGTTCTATCAGGAGAGAAATAGAGATTGTGAGTTCCTATGAGCTGGGAACCACGATCGCTCATCCCCTATAGTCAGTCACATCCCCCACAGTTAGAACACACACATAGGGAACACAGTTAATCCTTTGATCACCCCCTAGTGTTAACCCCTTCCCTGCCAGTGACATTTACACAGTAATCCATGCATTTTTTATAGCACTTATCACTGTTGGTCCCAAAAATGTGTCAAAAAAGTGTCCAATGTGTCTGCCATAATGTCGCAGTACCAATTAAAAAAAATAAAAATTGCGGAGAGCAGGAGGCGGGACATTCGTGACCTGAAGACGCAGCAGCACTGGGCGGGACGAGGAGATGCCGGGTTGACTTTTCAGCGAACTGGTGATTGGTTGCTAGGACCACCTCCTAGCAGCCAATCACCTGCCATTTAACCTGACAGGCTGCTACCTCTCTCGTCCCGCCCCCAGTGCAAAAATGTCCCGTCTCCCGCCGTCCGCTCCTCTACGCTGCTAATAGCAGTGGAGGCTGGGGACAGAAGCGGCCACTAAATAGCGCGATCGCCGCGGTCCGGGAAGAACGGCAGCTCGGGCCACACGCGGGCCACCATTTAGTGATGCCCGGTGTAGGTTGTGGAATGGTCTTCCAATGTCTGACCAAAGCCAGCCTAGCAGCTAGAAGGATGTGGGATAGAAACATCCTCGAGTGATAAGGGATCTGATCTATACCCAAGGAAAGTAGCGCCAGCCCGGGGGACAGGGTCAGATTAAGTTTAAGGACCTGTGCTTCGAGGTTTTGGATTAGCTGGCAATATTGCATTATAGCGGGGCAGGACCATAGAATATGGAACAGCGTACCTGTTCCCCCACATTCCCTCCAACACCCGGGGGATAGACCCTTCTCGATCTTGGACAATCTAAATGGGGTGAGATACCATCTCAATAAGATTTTTTGGAATAGTTCCCAAAGATTAACACATTTGGTGGAGGAGTATGTTGCCCTCAGAGCTGGCTGAATATACTGCATTGAATTCTCTCTCCCAGGCTTGCATATCAAAAGATTTGGTGAAGGCACCATCTTCATGCTGAATATTTCAGCTTAAGCACCAGCACTTTATTGTTGATTGTTTCTAAACAGCATTTGTTTTTGCTGTTTTTCTGCATGGACACGGATGTGTGTGTTGTTTTAGTTTTGCTACTATATGGCAGTGCATGCTTCAATTTAATATTACTGAGCACTCTGTATTTTTGATTGGATGTCATTTGTATCACCAATATCAGCGAGTATTATTTTTTCTTTGATGTTCACATATCAGTTATAGCAACTGTCTTTACTTTAATTCATCTACCCCATTACACAGCGCAGCATTACTTATTTATTACAACAATTTGGGTTTGATACACCTTCAGTGTTGCAGCAGTACTCCCTTCCCATCTTTCTCCTCCCCTCCCCATTCTCTTTTTTCCCTCCCCTCCCTCCCTCCCACCCTCTTTGGTAGCGTGGTAATATCCTATCCACTATAAAAAGTATAAAATATTGTGGGTTTTTTTTTCAAAATGGTCGCTCTTTTTTTGTTAACCGCTTAACGCCTTCCGCACGCCTATTTACGTCCGCAGAATGGCACAGACAGGCAGAAGCGCGTATATATACGTCACTGCCTACTAGCGGGTCGGGGGTCCGATCGGGACCCCCTCTGCTGCGTGCGGCGGGCGGCTTACCTCCGGGAGCGATCTGACTCGAGGGGACGGCGGTTCGTTTCTGTCCGCCCCCTCGTGATCGCTCCCAGCCAATCCTGTGTGCCGCCGCCGTGTCACTTCCTATGCCTGTAAAATGCAAACACAGGCAGAGAAGTGATGCAGCGCTCATCTCGGCGGTATTTTCAAACCACCGAGATGAGAGAAGAGACACAGTGAGTCGAACCAACACTACACTGACACCAGTACACACAGGCACATTTAACCTTGCGATCACCCCACCCCCTGTCACACTGTCACTGTACTGATCACTGCATTTAGTGTCAGTGTGACAGGCAGTTAGTGTTAGGGGGGGTACGGGGCTACCCTGGACCTAATAAAGTTTAAACCCCTTGATCACCGCCCTAGTTAACCCTTTCCCCTTCTATTGCCAGCGTCACTAAGCGATCATTTTTCTGATCGCTGTTATTAGTGTCCCTGTTCCCGCTAGGTAGCAATTTTTTTTTTTTATTGCGATTTTTTTTTACTGAAGATATGTGGCTGAATACATTTTGGCCTAAATGTTTGACTAAAAAAAGGATTTTTAATAAACAGCTTACCTGTAAAATCCTTTTCTTGAAGTACATCACGGGACACAGAGCGCATAGCCATTACACTTGGGTTATATGGGTACCTTCAGGTGTGGACACTGGTGTAATCAATTTCACAGGAAGTTTCCTCCCTATATAACCCCCTCCCACTGGGAGTGCTTCAGTTTTGTAGCAAGCAATTCCTCCGAGGTTACACAATGTTCCCCAAAAGAGGGGTGGGAGCTCTGTGTCCCGTGATGTACTTCAAGAAAAGGATTTTACAGGTAAGCTGTTTATTAAAAATCCTTTTTTCTTTATCGTACATCACGGGACACAGAGCGCATAGCCATTACACTTGGGATGTCCTAAAGCAATGCTCTATGAAGGGAGGGAGACCGTAAGGCCAAGAATAGCCAAATAAAAACATTATCAGGAGAAAAAATAGCTCCACCAACAGAAAAACAAGGGGGCGTGAACCGGGCCAGAGGATTCTATACTGCTGCCCGTAGGACCGCCTGCCCAAATGCTGCGTCCGTAGCTTTTGCGACGTCCAACTTATACAATTTAATAAACGTATGTACAGAAGACCAGGTTGCCGCTTTGCAAACCTGTGCCATAGAGATCTGATGGTGTGCCGCCCAAGAGGCACTCATGGCCCTCGTAGAATGGGCTTTAACTGATAAGGGAGGTGGAATGCGTTTCAGACCATAGGCCTGAAAAATCAGCCGCTTAATCCACCTAGCCAAGGAAGACTTGGCAGCCGGCTGACCCTTTTTGGGGCCATCCGGAAGAAGAAAAAGCACATCTGTTTTCCGAATCTTTTCTGTAGCCCTGAGATAAACCCTCATGGCTCGGACCACGTCCAAAGTATGAAGCAGTCTTTCCTCTCTGGACTGGGGAGTAGGAAAGAAGGATGGTAGGACTAGGTCCTGATTCAAGTGAAAACTGGATATGACCTTAGGAAGGAAAGAAGGTTGAGGCCGCAGAACCACTCTGACCTTATGCCGAATCAGGTACGGTTCCCTGCAAGACAAGGCTGCCAGCTCGGAGACCCTTCTGGCCGAAGCCATAGCCACCAAGAAAACCGACTTTCGGGTTAGTAGCACAAGAGGGATTTCTATCAGAGGTTCAAACGGTTGTCTTTGTAAAGCTGACAAGACGAGTTTTAAATTCCAGGGGCAGAGGGGAGCTCTAATAGGGGGATTTACATGCAAGACCCCCTGCAAGAAGGTTTTCACAAGCGAATGCGCGGCCAAAGGCCTTTGAAACCATATCGATAAGGCAGACACCTGCCCCTTTAGAGTACTAAGAGCTAATCCCTTATCAACGCCAACCTGGAGGAATCGCAAGATCCTGTCGATAAAACTTATGAGGATGCCCTCTTTGAGACTCGCATCACTCCCCATAGGTCCTCCAGACTCTGTAATAGATATTTCTAGAGACTGGTTTCCTAGCCAGAATCAACGTAGATATGATCTGGGCTGAGAGGCCTCTGCCCTTAAGAATTAGGGATTCAGCCGCCAAGCCATCGAATCTAGCTGCTGTGAAGCAGGGTGGCATATCGTGCCCTGAGATAACAGGTCTGGGCGCAGGGGGAGTGGCCCCGGTGCCCCCACTGACATCCTCACGATGGGCGCGTACCAAGCCCTCCTGGGCCCGGCTGGGGCCACCAGGATCCCAGGCCTGCGCTCCACCCTGATCCTTCGTAGAAGGCGGGGAATCATCTGCAGTGGAGGGAACGCATACAGGAGAGACAACTGGTGCCAGGGGCAAACCAACGCATTGGTCCCGTAGGCCGAGGGATCCCTGGCTCAGGATACGAATTTGTCCAATTCCTTGTTGACTCTCGTTGCCATGATGTCTACATCGGGAACTCCGAATCCTTGGCAAATGTCTTGGAATACCTGGGGGTGAAGAGACCAATCCCCCGGGAGCAACTGTTGAAGATTCAAAACTCTGCTTGAGAATTGTCTATCCCTGGGATGAACACTGCCGAGATGCAGGGTACATGGGCTTCGGCCCATGAGAAAATCAGGTTTACTTCCCTTTGAGCCACTAGGCTCCTTGTGCCCCCTTGGTGGTTTATGCATGCCACCGCCGTGGCATTGTCGGACTGTACCCTTACTGATAGACCCTGAAGGGGGAGAGTCCAGACGACCAGGGCCAACCGAGCAGCTCTGATCTGTAGGATATTAATGGCAAGCAGTCTTTCTGCCTCCTATCACTGTCCCTGCTGGGTCAGTCTTCCTAAAATTTTCCATGTGATGGGGCAAAAGGATTTCCCCTTTGACAAATATTGAGGGACCAGCCACCAGAACAGGCTGCGCCGAACCCCTGAGAGAATTAACGGACTAGTGCCTGCATGGACTTGTTTCAAGCAGAGAGAATGGCTGCCTGGAGAACTCTGGTATGGATCTGGGCATAGGGCACTGCTTCGAAGGCGGCCACCCTCTTCCTCAGCAGTCGTATGCCTAGGCGAATAGTCGGCCTCTTCTTGCCTAAGACTATTTGAACTGTTTGAGTCAATGACCTGACTTTTGCTTGAGGAAAAAATATCCTCTGGCCGACTGTATCTAGCCGAAGGCCTAGAATTCTAACTGTTTTGTGGGTTGCAACCTCGATTTTTCTTGGTTCAAAATCCACCCAAACTCCTCTAGATGCCGAACTGTGCGGACTACTGCATGATTGAGGTTGGAAGCTGATCTGTCGATAAGCAGGAGATCGTCCAGGTATACCAGGACCAAAATGCCTTCTGTCCTTAGGACGGCCAGCACCGGGGCTAACACCTTTGTGGATACCCGCGGAGCTGTTGCCAACCCGAAAGGGAGGGCTACGAACTGGAAATGACGTTGATCTATCATAAAATGAAGAAACTTGTGATGTGCCGGGTAGATTGGCATGTGCAGATAAGCATCCTTTATGTCTATAGATGCTAGAAAGTCGTCATGATGTAGGCTGGCTGCCACCGAACGTATGGATTCCATACGAAAGGTCTACATCTTAGAAAGCGATTTAGGCGTTTGAGGTCTAAGATAGGCCTGACGTCACCATTGGGTATTTATAAAAAAGGTTGGAATAGAATCCCAGACCCCATTCCTGGGTTGGTACTTCTACAATTACTCCTTGGAGCCAGAGGCGATTCAATGCCTTTACGAGAGAGGATGGGCCGCTTGGAAGACTTTGACCCCCGAAAATGAGGAGGGGGGACTTCTCGAAACTCTAGTTTGTAGCCCGTGGCTACCACGAACCGAACCCAAGAGTCTTGGAAGACTTTCCGCCCACCCAAGAGAGTGGGGGCGCCCCCCTGACTTGAAAATGCGAGATGGCCTCTTGTTTGCCGCGGCTTGTCCCTGTGGGCGGCTATTAAATGTTGAACGCCCGGGAGGCCGTCGATACTGACGGGAAGCTGAAGGGGCCGAGCCAGTAAAAGGCCCGTCGCTTAAACGCGGGCCCGCGCGGTCTTTTCTTGACCGGTAAGGAAAAACTTTTACCACTTGATATGGTTTGGAATATATTTATCTAGGTCTTCACCGAATAGTCTTCCACCCTGAAAGGGAAATCCTGCTAAAAGTTTTTTGCAGGGTGCCTCTGCTGATCAATTCTTTAGCCACAAAAGACGACGCATATGAACCAACAGCAGAGATAGACGGGACGCCCGTTGAACGGAGTCCTTAATAGCATCTATTGCAAAGCAGAGAGCCCTTGGGAGGTCTGCTAATTCACGAGTCTGCTGAGCCGGCATGTCCTTTTAACAACTGTTTCTTTAAAGCCTGACAAACGCCAATGGCTGCCACTGCTGGCTGAACCACGGCACCTACTGTGGTAAACAAAGCCTTCAGTAGGGTCTCCAATTTTTTGTCGGCCGGATCTCTGAACATCTGGACATTTCCAACCGGACAGGTCAGGGATTTATTCACGCAGAAAATGGCCGCGTCCACAGTAGGGAGTGCCCATTTCTTTGCAAATTTTTCTTCCATAGGATAGAAAATAGTGAACCTTTTAGGAGGGAAAAAGATCCTATCAGGTCTAGCCCAATCCTGAAAAAAACACGCTCTCCAGAAGGGGGTGAATTGGAAAAGACACCCAAGTTAATGGTGCCTTTAAAGAACCTAATGAGGCTACTGCAGGGGCTAATAGTTCTGACACTGGAAGTTTTTTAAAAGCAGTGCGAACAATATCTGTCAGAGACTGGATCCACAGGCTCTCCGCTTGAGAAGCCGAAAAAATTTATCTAGAGTGGAACCCTCCATGTCTGACCCGTCGGGACTCTGGTCCGCTTGATCCCCTTGTGGGTCCTGTTCCTCCGGCGAGGAGACCCCGCATCTGAAAACACCAATCTAGGTGACGGGGATCTAGCCCGTTTGCCACCTGGCAAAGAGCGGGCAATCAAAGCCGTTAACCTTTCCTCTAGCCCACCCAGGGTGGTCGCTAGCATTTCTTCCGTTACGTAAACGGGAATAGGTGGATTGGGGGCCGCCTCTGCCCCCAGCACCCTCAATGGCTCCTGTAAGATGCTACTCGGTGGCCTATCTAGCGAGGGTAGGACCATCCTGACCCAAATCCTCTGACCCCGATGGAGACTTGTTCTTTGGCACCCTTTGCAGCCTTAGCTGGTCCTGATCCCTTGGGAGCCATTGCACAACCTTGAGACACCCCTGTAGCCAACACCCGACTGTTGTAGCTAGGAGTGAACAAATAAGAACAGGCTATGGAAAAAAAAAATTATTTATTTTTTTTTTCAATTTTTCCACGCTCTAGAATGTGGCAATACCGAGGAAAACCTGTGAGTATTGCAACACCAATGCCCGTTAGCTGGAGCCCAAGGTAGACTCGGATGCTGCCGGATCTAAGGCTGAGTCCCTTTAAGAAAAAAAAAACCTTTTTTTTTTCTTTTTTTTTCTTGGTCAAAGTGGATTTTAAGTCCAGACCTGAAGATCCACCAACCGCCACTAGGTGTCACTGCATGCCAAAAAAATGGCTCAGCTGCGCGCTCTGTGTCCTTTCTCCACCGCTCTCAGAAGGGAAAGACCAGCCGGCCCGCCCCCCTATGCACGAGGACGCCATAAAAGACGGCGTGCACGCGCGCGCAAGCGCGCACACGCGCGCGCACCCTCCCCACGCTGAAATCAACATGGAGGAAGCAGGGAGCAGAGGAGAAGCATGGACCAATGCCAGCAGCCCAAACTGACACCAGGTAAGCACTAATTCTCAATGTAGTGCACACATAGAGGAAGCTGTCCCCATAGGCTTCCTAAGAAACAGGAGTTTCACCAGCATTCCCTCTTTATAGTACGTGGGGGCTGCAGTATCCATGCTAACAGGCAAATCTGGGGGGAGTAGCAAAATATATATCTTAAACAAGCATACATATATCTACATGTTATCTGGGTAAACATTAGTACATCCCATCCTGCCTCAAAAGACATAGTGGAGATAGTGGCTGATGCACAAGCAAACCATTAGCCAACCCAGAACCCCCAGGGGGATACCTACTGTCGAACCAAGTCCCGCAGGTTCCCTCTTACCTGCTCCACGCCGCAGGGTATTGCAAACTGCAAGAGGCCCAGCCTTCCCCCATCTCCGTGGGTATTGTCTTGGACCTTCAGGGACCGGGGTCCTGTGTTTAAGGAACCCACACCCCTGGACCTATATAGCATCCTGGCATCAGTGGCGTTTAGTTCTTGGAAGAGACTAAGGCACTGGAGCCCAGAATCCAGCCCTCCAAGGAGAGGCATTATAGGCAAAACCCCACTCCAGCAGGGCCCGGGTACCGTACACCTTGGCTTTGAAGCACTTCGGACGGATCCGGCTAGCTATCCTGGGTCCCGAGACCTCCGAGGGACAGCTAGACGTGACCAACACCTAAGACACTGGCGAAAAAACTGAAGCACTCCCAGTGGGAGGGGGTTATATAGGGAGGAAACTTCCTGTGAAATTGATTACACCAGTGTCCACACCTGAAGGTACCCATATAACCCAAGTGTAATGGCTATGCGCTCTGTGTCCCGTGATGTACGATAAAGAAATTTAGTTTATTCAGTTTTTCTTATAACAAAAAGTAAAAAATATTGATTTTTTTTCAAAAATGTCGCTCTATTTTTGTTTATAGCGCAAAAAATTAAAAATCGCAGAGGCGATCAAATACCACCAAAAGAAAGCTCTATTTGTGGAAAGAAAAGGACGTGAATTTTGTTTGGGAGCCACGTCGCATGACCGCGCAATTGTCTGTTTAAGCGATGCAGTGCCGAATTGTAAAAACGCCTCTGGGCATTTAGCAGCATATTGGTCCGGCACTTAAGTGGTTAATAGCGCAAAAAATAAAAACCGCAGAGGTGATCAAATACCACCAAAAGAAAGTTCTATTTGTTGGGAAAAAAGGATGTAAATTTTGTTTGGGTACAGTGTTGCACGACTGCGAAACTATCAGTTAAAGCGACGCAGTGCCGTATTGCAAAAAATAACCTGGTCATTGGGCAGGCAAATCTTCTGGGGCTGAAGTGGTTAATTTCACCAAATTGTGAATCGCGCACACCCATCACACTCTCACATATACATGCTATAAATTATTATATCTAGTGCTGCGCTTCACAATTTGTAATACTGTTATACTGTGCAATATATTGAATAATATTATACATAATAAATGTATACATAATACATACATAATTGTCCCAAAATCACATCAGTGTGTAGTCTAATAATAATATATTGACATCACAGTTCACAGTGCTGTTATATTTAAATTCCTCTTCAATCACTTGTTATGTGTAATACACCACTCAATGTCAATGATACTTAACCACTTAAGGACTCCTTCACGCCGATATATACTGTACTTCGGCAGAAGGGCACGGCTGGGCACAGGCACGTACCTGTACCTTGCCTTTCAGAAGCAAGCCGTGGGGTCGCGAGCATGCCGCCGTCGGCGTGCTCGCAACCGCGGACCCGATTGCCGCCGGTGTCCCATGATCGGTCACTGGAGCTGAAGAACGGGGAGAGGTGTGTGAAAACACATCTTCCCCGTTCTTCTGTGTGGCAGTGACACTGATCGTCTGTTCCCTGATATAGGGATTGACGATCAGTGATGTCACACCTACAGCCACGCCCCCCTACAGTAAGAATCACTCCCTTAGGGCACACTGAACCCCTTAGCGCCCCCTAGTGGTTAACCCCTTCACTGCTAATGTCATTTTGACAGTAATCAGTTCCTTCTTCTAGTACTTTTTGCTGTGAAAATGACAATGGTCCCAAAAATGTGTCAAAAGTGTCCGATGTGTCCGTCATAATGTCGCAGTCACAAAAAAAAAAAAAAAAAAGCTGATCGCCACCATTACTAGTAATGAAACAAAAAATTAATAAAAATGCCATAAAAACTATCCCCTATTTTGTAAACGCTATACATTTTGCGCAAACCAATCAATATATGCTTATTGCGATTTTTTTTCTCCAAAAATAGGTAGAATACGTATCGGCCTAAACTGAGGGGAAAAAAAAAACGTTTTTTATATCTTTTTTGGGGATATTTATTATAGCAAAAAGTAAAAAATATTGAATTTTTTTCAAAATGGTCGCTCTATTTTTGTTTATAACGCAAAAAATAAAAACTGCAAAGGTGATCAAATACCACCAAAAGAAAGCTCTATTTGTGGGGAAAAAAAGGACGCCAATTTTGTTTGGGAGCCACATCGCACGGCTGCGCAATTGTCAGTTAAAGCGATGCAGTGCCGAATTGCAAAAAGGGGCAAGGTCCTTAACCTGCATAATGGCCCGGGTCTTAAGTGGTGAAAGTGACGTGGACACCCTCTACCACAGGGAACCTCAAACTACGGCCCTCCGTAGAACTACACATCCCATGAGGCATTGTAACACACTGACATTCACAGACATGACTAGGCGTAATGGGAATTGTAGTTCCTGAACAACTGGAGGGCCATAGTTTGAAGACACATGCTCTACCAGATGTACTCTCACCTGGGTTTTATGACCGTACAATTAAGTAAAGTTCACTAATAGCCAGTTCACACCAGATGCAGTTCCGTTCAGTTCTGTGTACTTTTTTTATGCACAAAATGCATGCACAGTGTTTTCCATGTATTTCAATGGCTCTAGTTGGCATTAGTTCACACCATGCAGTCAGTTTCTGCACCGGAAACTGACTGCATGGTGTGAACTAGAGCCAACTAGAGCCACTGGAATACATGGAAAACACTGTGCATGCATTTTTAGTGCAGAAAAAAATGCACACAAAACTGTACGGAACTGCGTCTGGTGTGAACTGGTCCTAAACGTTTGCATCCCCCAATATGGGCTCAATAGGACATTTCTGGATCAATGGATTTCCTAGATGCTTCTTAGCACAGTACCTCCATGTAGAAGTATAACTGCTCTCGATGCCTCCACTCAACCACACAATACATGGCGTTTCATCCTTTAAAATAAATTATTACTTCTAAAAACCTCCATACATACACTCACATTTAACACTCTGGCCTCGTACACACGAGGCAATTCATTTGTTCAAATCGGTCGGACCGACCGATTTGAACAAATCTGTCTCTTTGGATTTTGGTTTGCTCGCGTGTACACACGAGCAAACCAAAATCTCCGCCAGCAGACGGCGCGCTGACGTGTCGGTGACGTGGCGATGACGTTGACGCCGCCACGTCACCGCACCAGGAAGTAAAACACTTCCGCGCATGCGCCGAATCCATTTGGCGCCGGTGCGAGACGACATGTCTGCTGGTAAGTGTACTAACCAGCAGACATGTTGGGCGGACGGGTTCCCACCCGATAGATTTCAAAGCATGCTTTGAAATCTGTCGGGTGCCCAAATCCGTCGGCTCGCCCGTACACACGATCGAATCTGTCTGCTGGGACGGTCTAGCAGACCGTTTCCAGCAGACAGATTTGATCGTGTGTACGCGGCCTAACAGTGCATCCGTAAAGTATTCACAGTGTTTCATTTTTTCCACATTTTGTTATGTTAAAGCCATATTCATCATTTCATGTTGTCATTATGGGGTATTGTATACATTTATTATTTTCTTGAAAATTCTTTAATCAATTTTGGAACAAGGCTGTAACAAAGTTTGGAAAACATGTACTGTGAATACTTTCAAGATGCACTGTATCTCCCTGATAAAGCTACGCAACACTGTGATGTAACGCGTAAGGGAGTGGCTCTGCACACCGCTCCTCTCACCGCTCCCAAGATGCTGCTTGCAGGAGATTTTTTTTATCCTGCCAGTGCATCGCCTCAGTGTGAAAGCCATTGGGCTTTCACATTGACAATGCTGGGGCAGGAGTATTTCAGGCGTTATTTATGCACTATTTTTAGTGCTAAAACGCCTGAAATACGCCTCAGTGTGAAAAGGGGCCTTACTACTGTGGCATATTCTGTACATGTGGTTATCATTTGGTGCACTTCAGCCCCTGTTAAATATGAGTGTGTATCTGAAGGTTTTTAGAAGCAATTACTTGTTTTAAAAGGATAAAGCACCAAGTATGGTTGTTTCTCATTCTCTATGACAGTGTTTTTCAACTCCAGCCCTCAAGGCACACCAACAGGTCATGTTTTCAGGCTTTCCATTATTTTGCACAGGTGATTTGATCAGTTTCACTGCCTTAGCAATCACCACAGCCATTTCATCTGAGGGAAATCCTGAAAACTTGACCTGTTGGTGTGCCTTGAGGACTGGAGTTGAAAAACACTGCTCTATGACCACCAAGAATGGGGAACCACATTACTGTCGTTTAAAAGAAGTAATGTAGCAACCATGATTTTCTAAACTGATCCTTATCGGAGGGTTAGACTAAATCAACATAAAAACACAAGCTAAGGTCTTTGCGGCGCCTTGTCTCTCCCCAAGGCTCTGGCCCTTGTGTTTTTTCCCTAAAAGGGTGAGCAGTTTTTCCCCCCTCCTTGCGTTCATGTGTTCAGTTGATATATAAATGCTCCTCATGAAGAGGATTTTTATCCAAGAAAAGCATTGAGTGCGTGGAGGACCTACTTATAAAGCTGTCCTGCTGAATTCAACAATGAACAGAATTGTGTACGATCTGTTTTGAATGTCAAACCCAATTATCTGGGGAAAGGTTAATGTATGGTTGGTGTATTATTTTATTTTAAAATATTTGTCTTCTAAATAATGTTACTTATGTAATAAAAAAAACTCTGTTTTAAACTCTATTTGTAGTACTGCCTTTAAAATTCTGCCGTAGGAGTGCATACTCCATGTCGTTTTTTGGGTTCATTATAGTTGGGATGCAGCAACTTTAAGGCCTATTAATATACTAGCTATCAAAAGAAGTTATACTTATACATGGGAGGTACTAAGAAGCATCTTGGAAATCCATTAATCTGGAAATGTTCTATAGAAGTCACATTGGGGGACGAAGCATTTAGTGACCTCATATTATATATCCCAGGAGAAAGTACATCCGGTAGAGAGTATCCATGTCACTTTAACCACTTTCTGCTCGCCATATAGTAAAATGATGACGTCATATGACAGTGCCCAAAGATGGCCACTACCGTGCGCCCGCATCGTGTTCCTAGGACACAAAGTTACCCCGATCTCAGTAAAGAGCCTATGACGCAGCTCTTTTAGCCGTGTCCAATCACAACCGTGCCAATATATAGGGACGGGAGCACTATGCCATGACTTGGCATGGCCCCATATAAAATCCCACTTTGTCATTTTGTTTTTTTCAATATATTAGGAATGGGAGCACGCAGTCTGGCTATTATTGTATTATCTATCATGAGCACATGTATCGGAACAATGGCTTAATTGTATCTATTTTTGTAATGGAACCTCTACAATACCTATCACCAAATTCCCCTATTTATACTCCCGTCCTGTGGGTATGGTTTTGAGGTATTGTTGCCCATGGAATGTTTAACCTGTTCTGTCTTACAGACTTCAATGGGCATTGTTATATGCTGTTTTTTGTTTGGATGATGTGGGTCCATTACTCATGTTTCTCCGGGTTTTCGCCAGCCCTAGGAACTGTGATGTGCACCTCTGGTGACCCCTCCTCCTCTCCTTTGTCGGGGTGGGCGGGTGCCATGCGCTGCACATCGACGTCACGCTCACGCTTTCACGTGTGTTGCGCTCTGTTTGGAGCGCCGCCATGTTGGTGTAATTTCCATCTGCGTGCAAATACAGGGTTTGGGTTGACGCCAACCATCGGATGTCCGACGCCCAGCGGAGGCGCCTCCCTACCCGTAAGCACGCAATGTGACGTTGGGGGTGTGTGTTGTTGGTCGTGCCCCCCCTTTTTAAGCCCGTCAGTGGTGGGTTTCTCTTTTGGCTCCCAGTCCCTCGCTACCATCTTACCCCCAAGGATCAACATTTATGCTTCCATTTAAGGTATTGAAACTTTATCTGTCCTTACACAATACTACCATTGGGGTTGTTTTACTATAGTCTATTTTAGACTCTAATCCCCCATATTCTGTATATTCTGTTACCATACTCCATTCTTATGGAGCTTTATATAATTGTCAATACGGTTATCTTTACAGAAGCCTATAATAGATGCCTCCACGCCACACCTGGCTTCACTACCGAGGCCATTGGGAATTGCCTTTAGAGGTAAGTATATTGTATTATTATTTTCAATATAGAGATATAACACATATAATTATCATGTGTCTACAGCATAGGATGCAACATGTTTACACATATTGCCTGAAATTTAATATAACGTAAACTCAACATTAGACTATCGAGTTTGTCTATGTCGGTGGTTAACGGCGTGTGATATGTAATATCAAAGAGAGCTGAAAGAACATAAAGTAGTAGAACTACAGATGATCATTATAAAAGATAGATGGAAAAAAAGAAGAGAGAAAAAGGAGAAAAAAGATGGGTGGGGGAGGAGGGAAGGAAGAACCGAGAACCGAGCGGGCCAATTATGTCCCAGTCGTTAAAAGGGCATGTGGATAGAGCATCAGGACTGAGTTTGAGGTGTTAGTAATGTCTTTAATGAATCAGATGAAGAGTAATCAATCCATAGGAGCCATAAAGACTTAAATTTATCGTATGTGTCAGAATCTATGGCTAACATCTCCTCCATTCGCATGATGTCATTAACCAAAGAGATCGAAAGGGATAATGGAGGGGTAGAAGAGGATTTCCAGAACAAGGGGATAGGCTGTCGTGCGGCTGATAGAAAGAAACATAGTAAGGTACCCTTCTGTGATGCTATGGAACCAGGCAACATGGACAGTAAGGCCTCGTACATACGAGGCAATAGATTTGTTCAAAACGGTCTGTCCGACCGATTTGAACAAATCTGTCTGTTTGGATTTTGGTTTGCTCGCGTGTACACACGAGCAAACCAAAATCCCCGCCAGCAGACGGCGCGCTGACGTGGCGGTGACGTGGCGGTGACGTTGACGCCGCCACGTCACCGCACCAGGAAGTAAAACACTTCCGCGCATGCGCCAAATTCATTCGGCGCTGGTGCGAGACGACATGTCTGCTGGTAAGTGTACTAACCAGCAGACATGTCGGGCGGACGGGTTCCCACCCGATAGATTTCAAAGCATGCTTTGAAATCTGTCGGGTGGCCAAATCCGTCGGCTCGCCCATACACACGATTGAATCTGTCTGCTGGGACGGTCTAGCAGACCGTTTCCAGCAGACAGATTTGATCGTGTGTACACGGCCTAAGGCTATTTTAGGTGAGGGCGACAGGGGCTGATTATAGAGCTTACTATATATGGAAAAGACCTGAGACCAGAGGGGCTGAACGGCCGGACATGACCACCAAATATGGAGGTAGCTACCATCTATTGAGCTGCATCTCCAACACGTCGGGGGCATAGATGGAAATATTTTATGTAAAGAGAGAGGGTCCCTATACCATCTAGAGAGGATTTTAAAGTTTTTCTCCTGAGAGTAACAGGAGACAGAGGACTTGTGTGTGAAGTAGTATGATTTCTGCCAGTCTGTTGTACGAAGTTCCCTTCCTAGATCCGTGGACCACTTCCTTGTGTAGGAGGGAGGTTGATCATGTATCGGTGTGTGTAGCAGAGTGTACATGGAGGAGAGTAAGTGTCTTGGTGTTTCTGAGAGAGAGCACAGTTTCTCGAAATCCGTTAGGGGTCTATGAGTTTGGGATGAGGAGAATAGGTCAGAACAAAAGGAGGATAAGCGTAGAGTCGTGAGCCAATTACGATGGTCCTTAGGCAGTACAGGGGAGCCGGAAACGGGATGTATAAATGAGCTCGCTATGGGCCAGGCAGGGCGGGAGTATGGACCCGCTGTGTAAGAACCCAGTCTCAGAGGTAGTCCGGGGTGATCGATGAGGGATGTAAGCGGTGATGGATCAGAGGACAGTAAGGAAAGCAGTCCCTTCTTGTACCATAGTTGTAGGGCAGCTATTGTCAATGGAAAAGCATGTGAAAGTAGCTGTAGGTGATGCTCATAACCCCAAAGTAAAGCTCGTAGATCAAAAATGGATAAGTCCTGTTCTATCATGGTGGAAGCTTTAAGGAAGGGACGAGGGAACCATTCTAACACTCTGGATAACAATGTAGCCTTATGGTATAATTCAAAGTCGGGTAAACCCACCCCCCCCCTCGAGTTTTGGGGTACGTGAGTAAAGTGTGACGGATGCGAGACTTGCTATGTTGCCAAATAAAACGTATGGACATGGAGCGTAGGGAGGAGAAAAAACGTTTGGGTACAGAAATGGGTATGGTTTGGAATAAATAGAGTAATTTAGGAAGTGTGTCCATTTTCAATGTATTAATACGACCAAACAAAAAGGTATTATTGAAGAGTTCCAGGCTTCTAATTCTCTCCGAAGTTGGGCCAAAAGAGGAAGATAATTGAGGGTGTAAAGTTGTGATAGATTTGAGGGGATTGTTATACAAAAGTAGGAGATGCCCTTAGTGTTCCATTGCAATGAAAAATGTGCTTGTAATCTAGTGAGGGTCGTATGTGAAAGGGATATGTTTAGGGCTTCAGTCTTAGACATATTCAATTTAAAATTACTAAAATCCCCGAACCTACGAAATTCATGTAATAATGAGGGAAGAGATGTATGAGGATGTTGAATGTAGACTAGTAGTAGGTCGTCTGCATATAGGGAAATTTTGTGTTCAGCAGAGGGCGTCCGGATCCCTCATATGGATATATTCTGTCTGATGGCCTGAGCTAAGTGCTCAATCACCAGGACAAAGAGTAGAGGTGACAGGGGACAGCCTTGACGTGTACCGTTTGTTATCTGGAAGGGCACGGAAGAAGAACCATTGACCAGGACAGAAGCAGAGGGGCGAGAATATAGGCCCATAGTCTTGGAAATGAAAGTAGGGCCTAAGCCTAGCTGCTGTAAAGAAAGATGCAAAAATTGCCAATTGACCCGGTCAAAAGCCTTCTCCACATCGAAGGACAACAAACAGGCCTTCAAATCGCGGCGTTGAATGTAGGAGATCAGGTGAATGGTTTTAGTTGTGTTGTCCCTGTCCTCACGACCAGGGACAAAGCCCACTTGGTCCTTATGGATAATTGAGGGTAATAGGGGGGAGAGGCGGTTGGCTAGAACTTTGGCGTATATCTTAATGTCTATGTTAAGAAGTGAAATGAGTCGGTAGCTACTGCATTGCAACGGATCCTTGCCAGGTTTGGGTATGAGCGAAATGTTAGCAGTTAGAAGATTGCTGAAGGGGAGATGATCGTCATCAATAGAATTAAATGCAGTGGACATTAAAGGTGCCAGGGATTGGTTCAGAGATTTGTAAAACCTAGCAGAAAAGCCATCCGGGCCTGGGCATTTGCCAGATTTTAAGCCTTTAATTGTGGTAAGAAATTATTCGACTGTTAGGGGGTCATCCAAAGTCGCAGCCTGTTCGGCAGTTATCTGAGGTAGAGCTGTTTCGGAGATATATCTCTTCATATCGGATAGACTATGTTTCCCCGCTTGGGTCAGTGGGGTCTGCGAGGGTAGGTTATAGAGATCAGAATAATAACGTTGAAAGGCGTCCAGAATGCCCTTCGAGTTATACATTTTCTGTTGGTCTTTGGTACATATATATTGTATGAGACGACGTATGGGGCGGGGGTGAAGAACTTTCGCTAAATGTTAAGTGGAGTGTCAAGTAATGATTGGGAGATTAAAAAGTAGTCAATGCGACTATAGGAGTCATGGGCCACAGAATAACAGCTGTAATCTCTCTCAGAAAGATGTTGTATTCTCCAGATATCCACTAATTGTGCGGAGTGTAGAAGTGATTTTATGTGTGAAAGTGTAGTGTGAGATAGGGAGGACTTACCTGAGGAAGTGTCCATGGATGGAGAAAGGGTCACATTTAGATCGCCACCAAGGATAAAACAAGGACCGCCAAAAGAGAGTAACTTTTCTAGTACCCCCGACAGGAAGGTCCCCTGGTCTAGGTTCGGTCCATTTATATTAGCTACTGTAAAAACGGAAGAGTTAGATTTCAATTTAAGAAACATGTATCGACCTAAAGGATCAATATGAGAATCTAAAACCTGGGGGCAATAGGATTTGTGAAAAGCTATGGATCCAGAAATATTTAGACAGAATAAAGGTGGATAAAGCACCTGGACCAGATGGCATCCACCCACGGATCCTAAAAGAATTGAGCTCTGAAATTTCAAAGCCACTGTATCTAATATTTAGAAACTCATTAATGACAGGAATGGTACCACTGGATTGGCGTAGAGCCAATGTGGTGCCTATATTTAAAAAGGGAACAAAGTCTTTACCAAGTAACTATAGACCTGTTAGTTTAACTTCTATAGTTGGGAAGATACTTGAACGTTTAATAAAAGACCACATGGATGAGTTCTTGCTGGAAACAAACTATTTAAGCAGCAGACAGCATGGATTCATGAAAGACATAAGTTGTCAGATAAACCTGATTTGTTTTTATGAAGAGGTAAGTAAAACCCTGGACAGAGGCGTAGCAGTGGACATGGTATACTTGGATTTTGCAAAAGCATTCGATACAGTTCCCCACACACGGGTCATGTGTAAGGTAAGGTCTACAGGATTGGATATATCAGTTTGTAAATGGATAGAAAACTGTCTGAAAGACAGAATTCAGAGAGTTGTGGTTAATGATTCTTACTCTGAATGGTCCAAGGTTATCAGCGGTGTACCCCAAGGTTCAGTGTTGGGTCCCTTACTTTTCAATATATTCATAAATGATATTGGGTCTGAGATCCAAAGTAACATTTCTGACTTTGCAGATGACACCAAGCTATGCAGTGGAATAACGTCCTTGCAGGATGTCTCCAATTTACAAGCCGACCTCAATGCTCTGTCTAATTGGGCGACTAAGTGGCAGATGAGGTTTAATGTTGATAAATGTAAAGTTATGCACTTGGGGGCTAAGAATATGCATGCATCATACATGCTAGGGGGAGTTCAACTAGGGGGATCTGTAGTGGAGAAGGATCTGGGGGTTTTAGTTGATCATAAGCTCAATAATGGCATGCAATGCCAAGCTGCGGTTTCCAAAGCGAGCAAAGTGCTTTCTTGTATTAAGAGAGGTATGGACTCCAGAGATAGAGATATCATTTTGCCCCTGTACAAATCATTAGTAAGACCTCATCTGGAATATGCAGTCCAGTTTTGGGCACCAGTTCTCAAAAAGGAAATCGGAGAACTGGAGAAAGTGCAGAGAAGGGCAACTAAACTGATAAGAGGCATGGAGGAGCTCAGCTATGAGGAAAGATTAGAAAAACTGAATTTATTAACTCTTGAGAAGAGGAGAATAAGGGGGGATATGATCAACATGTACAAATATATAAGAGGTCCATACAGTGAACTTGGTGTTGAGTTATTCATTTTAAGGTCAACACTGAGTACAAGGGGGCACTCTTTACGTCTGGAGGAAAAGAGATTTCACCTCCAAATACGGAAAGGTTTCTTCACAGTAAGAGCTGTGAAAATGTGGAACAGACTCCCTCCAGAGGTGGTTCTGGCCAGCTCAGTAGATTGCTTAAGGGCCTGGATTCTTTCCTAAATGCACATAATATAACTAGGTACTACGTTTTGTAGGTAAAGTTGATCCGGGGTAAATCCGATTGCCTCTCGGGGGATCAGGATGGAATTTTTCTTCCCCTCCGGTAGCAAATTGGATCATGCTCTGCTGGGGTTTTTTGCCTTCCTCTGCATCAACTGTGGGTATGGAGTTGGGTGTATGGGATGTACTGTGTTTTATTTTGTTTGTTTATTTTTTTTTATGGTTGAACTGGATGTGTCTTTTTTCAACCTGACTAACTATGTAACTATGTAACTATGGATACTCCCTTGGATCTAGACTGTGGGTTCGTACTGTGATACCATTGGTGATAATAAGGGTTATTAAGGGTTGGGACAGCTGAGCTTCGGAAAGGAGTCTCCTGAAGTAACAGGATTTTGGTTTTTGCCTTGTGGAAATGGTAAAGGATTTGGCTGCGCTTTTCAGGAGTATTGCAGCCCCTACAGTTATAGGAAGATAAGGTGACATGGTCAAAGGGCATCTCTAGTCATAAGTGGTGAAAGTCCCCAAAGCAAATCCAAGGTGAGATCACGGCCCGCCCGGTTCATGTGGAAACAATAGAGAGAGGGAGGGGGGTGGGAGGTAGAGTGTAGGGGGAAAGAAGAGCAAGAGTAAAAAAGAAAGGTGAGCATCAAACCCAAAAAGAGAGGGGTCAGAGCATCGGTGTCGTATAGGACAAAGGTCAGCAGACAAGACAGAAGTGAGAGAATATATAACCGGCCACCAGGTGGCGGCGTTGAGGCATGAGCCAAAACACAAAACATTGTTAATCTACAAGGTAGATTATAGCTACAAAAAAAAATGTAAAATACAGAAAAATATAAATACAGTGCTCGTTCAGGCACTGTCGGTCCTAAGGGGGGAAACGTAGTATGTATACGTCCCCCGGTCCCGGGACCCGCATAGGCGTAACAACTAAACCTGCATTAGGTGAAAACATCAAAAAAGAAAAAATGGAATATACATTTTACAGTTCAAAAACAGCCATAACAGTAGGGTAAACGCCCCCCTCCCCCCATCCACCAACGGTCCCACAAAGGAACCCAAAAGGTTCAACTGGGCAGGCAGTCCTGTATGGAATAAATGATGATTAAAAAAAAAAAATCAGCAGGATAGTCCAGGATAACTGGCCTCAGGTGGAGAGGGGTGCAAGTCCCGTGTTCAAACAAAGGTGATCAGCCTCAATTTAGGGCTGTAGCGGGCAAATATGAAAAGTCATATACGAGTTAGTCATTTGGCAATCTCTGGGGTGAAGCTCTAGGGCGCTTCTCTTTCCCGGCCTTTTGCCATTTTGGGTGAAAAGGGATACCAGGAGTAGTAGAAGGAAGAGGCCAAACATTTAGGCCAAAATGTATTCAGCCACATGTCTTTAGTAAAAAAAAAAAAAAAAAAATAGCTACCTAGCGGGGACAGCGACACTAATACAGCGATCAGAAAAATGATCGCTTAGTGACACTGGCAATAGGGGGTGAAATGGTTAACTAGGGAGTGATCAAGGGGTTAAAACTTTATTAGGGGGGGTACGGGGGCTACCCTGGACCTAACACTAACTGGCTGTCACAGTGACACTAAATGCAGTGATCAGTACATATATGATCACTGCATTCAGTGACACTGTGACAGGGGGGTGGTGGGGGCGGGGCGATCGCAAGTGGTTAATGTGCCTGCGTGTCCTGGTGTCAGTGTAGTGTTGTGCAGACTCACTGTCTGATGTGATCTCTCCTCAGCGGCGGGTTGAAAATACCACCGAGAGCAGAGATCACATCACTTCCATCTTCCTGTGTTTACACAGGAGGAGGAAGTGACACACAGGGGGAGTGCGCGGACTGGCTGGGAGCGATCCAGAGGGGGCGGACAAAAACGAACTGCCGATCCCTCATCCCGGATCGCTCCTGAAGCCACGGGAACCGCCGCATGTACCGGGGGGTCCCGATCGGACCCCCGACCCACGTCTAGGCAGGCACGTACAGGTACCTTGATGTGCCCGTCCGTGCCATTCTGCCGACGTATATGTACATGCGGCAGCCCTTAAGTGGTTAATGTTGATTGGACCCTGGAAAAAAAAATCTTGGGCCCCCCATGCAATTTTGCTCTTCACCTGCTCCGAGACATACAATAAATATCAGCTAGACTTAAAATCAGTTTACTGGATCAGATCAGGCAGTGATTGCGATTGGTTGCCAGAGGTTACAGCATATCACTTACTGGCTGGTTGCTAGAGGTTAAAGCATATCATTACCACTTACCGGCTGGTTGCTAGAGTTTACAGCACACATTACGGCTCACTGATTAGTTGCTGGGGATTACAGCACATGATTTCTTCTAATTGATTGGTTTCTAGAGATTAATGTACAGTAATACTGCTCACTGTTTGGTTGCTAGAGGTAAGAGCACATCATCTCTTTACTGCAGAGGGGCATGATATATATACACGAATGCTGCTTTATTTACATATAAATGCCGCCTGCCTCAGCTATTTACATATGAATGCGCCTGTTATTTACATATGAATGACTGTTATTTACATGTAAACACAGGGTCTTCATCTGTACACATAAGGGCAGAGCTGGGCAGCATTAGAAGCAGCACTTCACACTCAGATATCTGGACACAGCAAAGGACTATAACTTTAAAAGACAAGGGGATTTAAACTGGGATAGTTGGCAAGTATGAGGCAGCTGCTTTGGGCCGCACAACAATGACAGGGCCCAGGAAAGCTTCCCCTTTTTCCCTGCCTTAAAGACGGCCCTGCTGATATGGGGCACAGATGAGCAAAGATAGGCAGCACTGGTGGGCACAGATAGGCAGCACTGGTGGGCAGCAGTGATGGACATTGACGGGCAGCACCAATTGCCAACACTGACTGGCATCACTTGTTGGCACAGATTTCCGGCACTTTTGGGCACTGGTTGCTAGGACTGCTTTCTGGCAGTGGTGGTAATTATTGCTGGCACTGATTAGCACTTAATTGTATTCAGGGCACCGATGATCAGTCCCCCGATTACATACCTAGCTGTCCTCTGTGAGGAGATGTCGCTGATCGGCTCTCCTCACACTTTGTCAATGTGAGACGAGGAGAGACGATTATTGGCATCTCCATGTTTACATGTGACGCAGCTGCTGCTCTTTACACAGATCAGAGTCACAATGTGTCCTAGCAACATGGTGTGGCAGCAATCGCCACCCTGCACTCCCCTGGGGGCATGAGAAAAAGGTTGTTCTGGGCGGCCATTATATGACGTCCACCCAGAACGAGAGCCGCACTGCTCAGCCGTCATTTGACGGTGGGTGGGCGGCAAGTGGTTAAATGGAACAATTCTGGAAAGTGCCTTAATTTTAGCCCATATCCTAATCCTTAAAGCCCAACTCTGAGCTCAGTATTTCGCTTACCTCCCACATTTGAGCCAGTTTCCCCCTGTTACCCACTGGAGCACGTTCCAGCCCTTCTAAAAGAAAGTGTATACATCCCTCTGCCCCCAAGTGTCTTAATTTTTGTTGCGCTTCATCACAGTTCTTTCTCATCCTCCAACAGTGGTCAGATCATGAATGGTGCAGAGGGGGCACCACCTAATTATAGGGCCAAGTCAAGGGCAAGGCCCTGTGAGTAGAGGGTGGGCTCATAAAAACCCTGGGCTCACAGAAAGTTGAATGATGCCCAGAATCAATCAACCTGGAGCTGGATCAGTGAGTCTGCAGGAGATGGCACAAGAGATGGGGTGAGCATTGTAGCAATACCAACACAAATATTGGGGACAGATTTTTGTCAAATTTCACCAAAGCGGATCTTAGGCGTTAAACACAAAGCCTCAACACTTAGGCCTCGTACACACGAGTAAATAAATTTGTTCAAAACGGTCTGTCCGACCGATTTGAACAAATCTGTCTGCTGGCATTTTGGTTTGCTCGCGTGTACACACGAGCAAACCAAAATCCCCGCCAGCAGACAGCGCGCTGACGTGTCGGTGACGTGGCGGTGACGTTGACGCCGCCACGTCACCGCACCAGGAAGTAAAACACTTCCGCGCATGCGTCGAAATCATTCGGCGTGTGTGCGAGAAGACATGTCTGCTTTGGTATATGGGTATCATCGAAGGAAAATTAATTCCCAAGTTTATCAAGACATTTTTGTAGGAGAACTTAAAGGGGTTGTAAAGGTTCGACTTTTATTTTCTAAATAGGTTCTTTTAAGCTAGTGCATTGTTGGTTCACTTACCTTTTTCTTCAATTTCCCTTCTAAATGTTTTGTTTGAATTTCTCACTTCCTGTTTCTCCTCGGTAAGCTTTCCACCACCATCCAAACGGTGGAAAGTCATTTAGAACCGCTTACTGAGGAGGAACAGGAAGTGAGAAATTCAGACAAAGACAACAAAGAAAAAGAATCTAGAAGGGAAATCAAAGGAAAAGGTAAGTGAACCAACAATGCATTAGCTTAAAGGAACCTATTTAGAAAATAAAAAACAAACCTTTACAACCCTTTAAGGCCATCTGTCCACCAGCTGAAGCTCAACAGAAGATGGGTGTAGCAACAGGACAAGAACTCAAAGCTTAGAAGTAAATCAACAAACGAATGGCTTAAACAAAAGAAAATACGCCTTCTGGAGTGGCCCAGTCAGAGTCCTGACCTCAACCCAATTGAGATGCTGTGGCAATAACTCAAGAAAGCGATTCACACCAGACACCCCAAGAATATTGCTGAACTGAAAGAGTTCTGTAAAAAGGAATGGTCAAGAGTTACTCCTGACCGACGTACACGTCTGATCTGCAACTACAGGAAACGTTTGGTTGAAGTTATTGCTGCCAAAGGAGGTTCAACCAGTTATTAAAGCCAAGGGTTCACATACTTTTTCCACCTGCACTCTGAATCTTTACATGGTGTGTTCAATAAAAACATGGTAACATTTAATTATTTGTGTGTTATTAGTTTAAGCAGACTGTGATTGTCTATTGTTGTGACTGAGGCGGCGTACACACGATCGGATATATCCGATGAAAACGGTCCGCGGACCATTTCCATCGGATATGTCCGATCGGGAGTTTGATCCGATGGCGTGTACACACCATCGGATCAAATTCCCCGCCGCCGGACGGCGCGGTGACGTAGTGGTGACGCGGCGGTGACGTTGACGCCGCCGCGTCACCGCCACTTCACCGCACCAGGAAGTAAAACACTTCCGCGCATGCGCCGAATCCATTCGGCAGCGGTGCGGCGGCGGTGGGGGCCGACATGTCTGCTGGTAAGTGTACTAACCAGCAGACATGTCAGGTGGACAGGTTCCCAGCCGACAGATTTCAAAGCATGCTTTGAAATCTGTCGGGTGGCCAAATCCGTCTGTTTGCCCGTACACGATCGAATCTGTCTGCTGAAACGGTCTAGCAGACTGTTTCCAGCAGACAGATTTGATCGTGTGTACGAGGCCTTACAGCTGGCTCTGGAGAAAATGGTTTTAGAAATAAAGGCAACACATAACTATTAGGAATGTTTGCACATTAGTTGGCTCTTTAACCACATGACCACCGGATGTTTTTACCCCCTTCATGACCAGACTATTTTTTAGCACTATGCTATTTTAACTGGCAATTGCGCAGTCATGCAACACTCTACGCAAATTACATTTATATCATTTTTTACACAAACAGAGCTTTCTTTTCATGGTATTTGATCACTATTGTTTTTTGTTTGTTTTTTTACACAAAAGAAAATGCAAATTTTGAAAAAAAAAAAAAATTCTACTTTGTTATAAAACATATCCAATGAAAAACAAATATCCAATAAATAAAACAAATCTGATTTCTTCATAGATTTAGGCCAAATGTATTCTGCTACATGTCTCTGGTAAAAAAATACAAATATAGTGGAACCTCAGTTTACAAGTAACTCAGTTAACCAGCTTTTTGAAAGACAAGCAACTTTTTTTTAAATAATTCTGTCTCGGTTTGCGAGAGTTGTCTCAAGCTAATGAGGCCTGCAGTACCGCATTTGGCCTGAGGTGGGGGGGGGTGTCAGAGCCAAACAAAGCCGGACATCGCCAATCACAGCCGATCGGCGCTGTTCGTAAATGCATGAAAAGGCCCCGGGACAGGTCGGCTGACCTCGGCAAATCTCTGGAACAAAATCTTTCCAAGGTTTGCCAGGTCAGAAGTGTCCTTGGGCCTTTTCGCCATTTACGAGGCTCTCCGGCGCCCCCGCCTCGGGCTGCATGTAGTATTGCATGCCATTGAAGTCAATACGGAACAAATTATTTTTGTTTCCATTGACTTCAATGGGGAAACTTGCTTTGATATGCGAGTACTTTGGATTACGAGCATTCTCCTGGAACGTATTATGCTTGTAATCCAAGTAGGGCAGAAACAACTAATCGATTATGAAATGAAATGAACCGAAAAAAAAAATCAGCCCATTATAGTACAAAAAAGCAAAATCGCTACTGTAAATAATACTTTCACTGTCCCACAGGAAAAAAAAAGAACCCCTTACAGTAGCGATTATTTGCTATTTTTGTACTTTTTTTATCCCCATTATGTTACTAAAAATCTCAGGCCTGGATTCACACCTCTGTTTTTTGGTGCTTTTTGCAAAAGGACACTACAGTTCATTTACATGTTTTCCTATGGGACACGTTCACAGCCATGATTTTTTTTTCAGCTGCTGTGTATTTGGAAAGAGCGAGGACTTTTTAACGCAAAACGGTGCCATTTTGTTTTTTTTTGGTTTTAATATACTTCAATGGAAAAGCTGCAGAAAAGTCATGGTCATGTGTTTTTGCGGCAACGGAAACGGATTATGCTCGTAATCCGAGGTTCCACTGTAAACGCTTTTTTTGTCATTTATATCTACAAGTAAGCCTATAATAAGGCTTACCTTTAGATACAGTAAATATCTTCAAAACCTGCACAGTTTAGGAGATATTCACACTGCATGCAGCCGGTAACATCACTGGCGCATGCGCTCTGATGGGAAGACTTGACGTCACGTCCCTTCAGAGCTCCATGCTGCAGTCTGTGATGTCATTGATGTATCTACATGTATTCTAACCATGTATGTGTGTGTGTACTGACAAGCCCCCTATGTGATGTCTCCATAAAAAGAGGACCTTGTCTCTAATTTCAGGTCTACTAGCTTCACCCCAAGGACAGGATATATCCTGAAATTACATTGGTGTCATGTGGTGCGATTTGAGCCCATTCAAAGTGAACTGAACAAGAACTCAGTGCAGTTCCTGTGCAATTCACATGCAGTTCATAGTGTGAACCAAGGCTTAACTAGGTAAAAATATCACGTTTTCAAGGAATTTTTATATACCTACACATCCCTCTCAGGGAGGGATTTTTTTCCCTTTTATCCAAGGCTAGAGAATCTGCTCTATTCAGAAGATACAATTGTTTCTGCCCTCCACAATCTATATCCAGTGGTCTCCAAACTGTGGCCCTTTGCTTGCTTTTATCCACCCCTTGGGACACCTTTTCATCCACTGATACCAACAGTGGAGCTTAATTCTCCCCACTGACACCAATGAAGGGGCACAATCCCTCTCAACCACACCAATGATGGGGTCTTATTTCTCCCCATGGCACCAACGATGCAAACCATCTGCAAAGTTCATAGAAGCCGGTCCAGGAGGAGGGACTTTGTATTAAAGAGGCCGCTGAGCAAACAGGAGATTATCACCATATGTAATCTGACAGCGCTCTCCCCGACCCCCTCCCTGAGATGGGCATTGATCAGGCTGCATTCATGGCAATGGGGAGGCTGCAGATGGGCATTGATCAAGCAGCATTGATGAGCAATTTTTTGGCTGCAGATGGGCATTGATCAAGCTGCATTGATGGACAATTTGACCCTTATTTTGCTTCTCGGCCTTTTGGCTAAGATCAAGTGTAGTATCTGTTCTTATCAGTTGCCAATAGGTGGTGCTAAACTGACTGTCCCCAGTACTCGGCGAGGGGGAAAGGAATGGCAGTCGGTGGACGCTAAGCCTGTTGGTGTAGAGGCGAAAGCCTTCTGATCGGGGCAGAGAGGCATGAGGTCGAAGATGAAGGGCCGGGACCCTGGCCTTTGGCCTGGATCCGGTGGGGTCTGCCCCAGTCAGTTGTTCGGCGAGGGAACCTTTGCTAATCCTTTCGGGGAGAGGCGGGTAGTACTTCCCGAATGTAATTAGGTGGGAGAGATGGGGGTTGTGGGTAGTAGTCGGCTGCGGCGGGCTATCCCCAACCTCTTCTCCTACCTTCCTGGATGGGATGGGGGCTGCCGGTCCGGACCGGGGGTCAGGGTCCATTGAAAAGCCTGTGGAGATAGTGCCCCTGGAGTGGCAGTCCAGGGGTGCCATACATTGCAGTGTTTGAAAGGGTCACTCAACGTGTGGCACCTTAGGTCACATATCTCCACAAACACCTTTTTGACACCTGCCTCTAGGGCCGAGCTTTTTGGCTAGGACCAGAGGAATTTTTGTTCCTGGCCGGTGGGCCGGCCATCGTATTGCACGGTGGCCACTTTCCACTCACCTTCCCACCTTCCTTTTCCCCCACTTTCTTTTTTATTTTACCCCCTGTTCGTCTTGTTTGTCACTTTTTCTGTTGGTGCTTGCACTTTAGTGTGGCGAGTAGGGTGCTGGTCCTCGGGCCTGCTCTGAAAGTCTTGGGAGTGGGTGGACATGGCCTTTTGGCTTAGTTCACCTGCTCTCATGGGGTCTCCCTTCGGGGGAGCCGCACCGAGGAGGGCTCTGTTTCGGCAGTCCCTCCGAGGATGTTAGGCCATGTGGTTTCGGCTGCATGGGCCTTAGTGGGGTCCCTGTGTTTTCGGCTGCTTGGAGTCCTATACTCTTTTCCCTGCCAGGAGCCTAACGCCCCAGGGGATCAGAGCTGGGTCCTTTTCGGAGGACCATTGACGATGGCACCCATCGCAGTTTTTTGTGTTTCACTCTTTATGTGTGTGCACATTTTTTCCTGCACCGGGTGAAGTTTTTGGGTTGTGTTTTGCACGCCACAGGCTTTTCAATAAAAAAATAAATTGATCAAGCAGCATTGATGAGCAATTTTGAGGCTGCAGATGGGCATTGATCAAGCTGCATTGATGGACAATTTGACCCTTATTTTGCTTTAAAGTTCTTTATTTAAAATAAAAAAAAATTCCTGAAACTTCCCTCTTAAAATGAAGGTGAGTGTTGTATGCCGATAAATACGGTACATGTGCTAAACGGCATCAATGCATATAAACAAAACAATATGTGCAAAAAGTGTTCAAGGATAGTGAAAAAATGTGCCTATTACAATAAAGTGACTTGTAAAATAAATAGCCAAATGTTTGTATTGGAAAAATTCATCAAAGATATCTGAAGCGGCTCTCCCACTGACTCTTGGCTGCTACTTCCGTGAACCTCCACCACCCAAGTAAGCACACAACTTGTCTACCAAAGATCAACTCCTCAGGAAAGCAGGCCAAAACACATTTAATTATATTCCTGCGGCAACCACCACTACAGACAGACTTCAAGGAGTTAATTCTCTCTGCCTTTAGGCCCCTTTCACACTTGTGTGACTTGTCCTGCGATTTGGGACTCCAAATCCACATTACAAGTCTTCCCCCATGTTTTCCAATGAGTACCATTCATATCTGAGCGACTTCAAAATAGTCCCTGCACTACTTTGGTCCGACTTTGATGCGATTTGAGGCCCATAGACCACATGTTTGCACAGGCGGTGAAATTGAGGCAATATTGCACGACTTTCAGGTCGCACAAGTGTGAAAGGGGCCTAACAGACCTAGGGATACACCTTAATACTGGGCACTTACACCCCCTTCCTGCTCAAGAATTTTTCAGCTTTCAGCGCTGTCACATTTTGAAGGACAATTGGGTGGTCATGCTACACTGTAACCATGTTACATTGTTATTTTCTCCACACAAATAGAGCTTTCTTTTGGTGGTGTTTAATCACCCCTAGATTTTCTATCCCCCCCGCCACAAAAAAAAAAATTTTTTCTTAGTTTCTGTCAGTAAATTTTGTAAATAAGACATTTTTCTCCATCACTGATGGGTGCTGATGAGGCGGCACTGATAAAGTGCCACTCATGGGCACGGATGAGGAGGCATATATATATATATATATATATATATATATATATATATATATATATATATGCTGCACTTATGTGCACTGATAGGCAGGGCCATCTTTAATGTTGATTGGACATTGGGCAAAACTTTTCTTTGAGGCCCCCCCCCCCCCCTGCAGATAGGTGGCACTGATGAGCACAGATAGGCAGCACTGATGAAAATTGATGGGCAGCACTGATGGACATTGATGGGAAGCACGAACTGCCAGCACTGACTGGCATCACTTGTGGGCACTGATTGCTGGCACTTTTGGTCACTGGTTGCTAGGACTTTTGGGCACAGATTGGTGACATTTGTTGGCACCGATTGCTGGCAGTGGTGATAATTATTGCTGGCACTGGTAAGCATTTAATTGCAATCAAGGCACTGATTACATACCTAGCTGTCCCCTGTGAGGAGATGCCGCTGATTGGCTCTCCTTGCCTCACTCTGTCAATGTGAGGCAAGGAGAGACGATTATTGGCATCTCCATGTTTACATGTGACGCGGCTGCAACGCTTTACACAGATCGGGGGCGCGACGTGTCCTAGCAACAAGGCGCAGCAGCAATCGCCACCCTGCACGCCCCTGGGAGCACGCGAGAGCCGTCGTTCTGGGCGGCCATCATATGACGACCACCTAGAATGAGAGCTGCACCGCCCAGTCGTCATTTGACGGTGGGCGGGTGACAAGTGGTTAAATTGAACAATTCTGTAAAGTGTCTTAATTTTAGTCCATAGCCTAATCCTTAAAGCCCAACTCTGAGCTCAGTATTTCCCTTACCTCCCACATTTGAGCCAGTTTGCCCCTTTTACCCACTGGAGCACGTTCTAGCCCTTCTAAAAACAAAGTGTATACATCCCTCTCGCCCAAAACATCTTTATTTCTTTTGCGCGTCATCACAGGTCTTCTTCATCCTCCAACAGTGGTTGGATCATGAATGGTGCAGAGGGGGCACCAAGTCAAGGCCCTGTGAGTAGAGGGTGGGCTCATAAAAACCCTGGGCTCACAGAAAGCTGAAGGATGCCCAGAATCAATGAACCTGGAGCTGGATCAGTGGGTCTGCAGGAGATGGCACAAGAGATGGGGTGAGCCATGTAGCAATACCCAACACAAATATAGGGGACAGATTTTTCTCAAATTTCACCAAAGCAGATTTTAGGAGTTAAACACAAAGCCTTAACACTTACAGCTGGCTCTGGAGAAAATGGTTCCAGAAATAAAGGCAACACATAACTATTAGGCCTCATGCACACTGGACGTTTTTACAGCAGCTGCTTTTGGCTGTAGACTTTTTCTACAGTCAATAAACTCTCCATCATGTTATCCTATGTGTCCATGCACAGATAGGCTGTTATCATCAGTTTTGGGCAGTGGCGTTTTTTTACCCCCTTCATGACCAGACTATTTTTTAGCTGTTCAGCACTGTGCTTCTTTAACTGACAATTGTGCAGTCATGCAACACTGTGCGCAAATGACATTTATATTATTTTTTACACAAACAGAGCTTTCTTTTCATGATATTTGATCACTATTGGGATTTTTTTTATTTTATTACACAAACAAAATAAAAATGACATTTAGAAAAAATATATTTTCTACTTTCTGTTATAAAACATATCCAATAATAATAAAAAAAATCTGATTTCTTCATAGGATTTAGGGCAAATATATTTTGCTACATGTCTTTGGTAAATAATACAAATACAGTGGAACCTCGGTTTACGAGTAACTCAGTTAACAAGCTTTGACGTCATGCTGTGCTGAGTCCCAAGTTTCCGGTCCTGTGTCCGCAGAGTACACCGGCTGTCCATCCCAGACAGGAGACACCTCGGGCATTGTCATCAGTGTCACCAGGTCCCTGGTGTACACAGATGGGTGTGAGCGTGAGAGAGTGAGGACGTCTCCTCTCAGGCTCCCCGTCACAGCTACGGAAGTGTTGCGTATCCCTGACAGGATGAGAGCTGGCTGGCTGCAGACTCGAGACCAAACGGGACTGAGTGTTTCCCCTGGTGTTTCCTCTTACTGCACTACGGGCCGCTGCACAACGGAGGGGAGCGGAGGACGGCTGACACGGGAAACTGTGAACCGGGTGTTGTCCTTTGCAGCCCGCCCGCCGCATGGCTCCGCCATCTATACGTGATCCGGTGTGAGATTCTCAGGATGAAGTGAATAGAACAGCGCGGACGTATACCTCGCCGTGACCTACAGCCCCGCCGCACTGCCGTTGCCGTGTACCCCTTACAGCGACCTGAAACGGGGAGACAGCGGTGTGGATATACGGTGGACATTCTGCCTGTCTGCCGTGCCCTATCATACAGCCCGCCACTGTTGCCGCAGCCACCACCGGCGCCAGAAGACTGAAGGAGGAACAGAGGAATAGAGTAGCCTGTGAGGCTTGAGAAGCTCACCTGTAACTGGACATATTGGTGAGGGGAGGTGTACGGTGGTAGCAGGGAGATCTCTGGAGCAGTGCATAGCTGGGTGAAAGCGGAGGAGCAACCCTTAGTACAAGACAGTGTGTGGCGGTGTGTGTGTATACACCTACACGTGGAAACAGCGGTGACCTCAGCAGAGACATCGGAGGGGTACTGACCAACTGAACTTGAAGAGCCAAAGACTGGATGAAGCCCCGGTAGGAAAGAACTTTTGTTTTTTGTCCTGTTTTTTTTCCCTTTCTCTCTCTGTGAGCAATAATCAATAATATTGAGAGATACTCGGGGTAATAAGTTAATGCGGGAAGACTGTTAAAAGGGCTGCCAAAAAAAAAAATGTTTGGAACTAAACCATCATGTAAGCTTGAATTGAACTGAACTGAGTAGTAAAAAGGGAGACCTCTATCTATCTCCTATCACTTATCTTCTTTTTTTTAAGACTGTGAGATTACCAGACGCTAATAAAGTCGCAAGTTGCCTATCGCCCTAACCTCATAACAATCCTCTGGGAAAGAATAGTATATGCAGTAGAAAACAATGTGGAAAAAACGCAATTATAGCAGTTAGGAGGAGGAGGTGAAAGGTGAAAAAGAAGAGGGAGAAAGATCATTTCGCTACAACATAGGGTGAAGATCTTATCCTCCCTTTTTTGGGGGCTGCCATCTTACCCGCTTCCTAGCAACCCGACTTAATAGGCACCTAAAAACCCACGGTGGGCTTGTACTTTAATTTAGTGAGTTCAAAAGAACCGGGTGGGGACTGTAAATATGTAATGGAGACATCAAAGTCACTATAAAAAAGCGGCCGAGTTTATACCTCCTTTATACCTCCTTTCATCCCTTGTGTTGCGCCACTGCTATTGCTTGCTACCTGTTTTACTTGTCTTACTTATTTTAGGCGTAATTTCAAAGACTGCCTACAAAAGACTGAAAAAGACTGCATAATATCTAAGAGTTCCTAGAGCTGTGGTATAAAGCTGGTCGAAATACTACTACCACCACTATTGAATTGCTATTGTCTAGTATCCATTGCTTCATTGCAGTGCTCCCGAACCGCCTATCCATACAGGTTGCCCTTACACGGTCGAGCTTTGAACTTTAAACTGTAAAGACAGAAATACTGAAGTCTGTAGCCGTCAATAAGGAAAAAAAAAAAATATTTGGGGACACATTTAAAAATGACCACTCGAAGACAGGCGGCACAACACCCGGCCAAGGGCAGCGGGAAGGAAACAGGAGGGATACTAGCTTATATGTCACCCCGTATGGAAAAGGGGGTGCATACAGTAGGAAAAGAAGAGAGAAGAAGCGGGTGACAGCACCGATGCCAGGCCAAGGGGCCTGAGTATTAGGACAGGCCCAACACCATGGAAGGGGCTCCCCAACTATAGGTCGGGGGGAGAAAGCTCCCCGGAAAAGATATCCCACATGCGGAACAAGAGGTGGAAAAACAACCCCGAAATGATAGAAAAACTATAGAATGGGGAGGGATTAGCACGACTGAGGGGGAGTGCAACGGTGATAGCCCCCCAGTTGAAATAGCGGTAGAGGATCAACTGCAAAAAATAATTATGGGATCAGCAGAGAAAGGACCCCCGACAATGGAAGAGGACTTGGCTATTGGGAGAAGAAAATCAAATTGTGGAACTTTCTAATAGCGGCCCTGGACTGGAAGGAACTGAATTGAATACGCAAACGATACAAGCTACAAATCCCATAAACTTGTTACTGGGAGAGGAGGAGAGGCAGTCCCTGGTACCCAATACGATGGAAGGGGTGGCAGCAAATGACATTAAAGAAATTAGGGAACTGTTGAGAGCCCTTCCTACAAAGAATGACATTCAACAACTAATCAACACAGTAGAGCAGTTCTGTATGCAAGCAGTAGAGGAATTAAGAGAGGATACACAGGCATTGGGATATAGAGTAGAAAATGTTGGAGAGGCAGGAAGTAAAGGGGCATGCAAGTGGACATCCCCCTTAAAGCGGATCTCCGCCGAAATTTTTTTTCAATATGCGCTCTTTAAATTACAAATAGCAATGTTGTGCTACACTCACTTGTTTTGTTGTCAACCGCCGCTCCGCTGCTTTTTTAGTGCCAAATAACGAGTTATATTCTCCCGGTCACCCCGTTGCCATCTTGGCTTTGGGCAGGAAGAGGAACCCAGCATGTCATTTCCTGTTCTCGGTGGATGCTGTCCCAGCATCCACCGCTCGATCTCGCGCACGGGCAAAGGTGTCCTGCGGCGTGAGCGTCTCTGTTGTCATCGCAACGGCAGGCATATGAATGAAAAGTTACCGCCCCGTACTGTAATGGAGAACATTCATAAAACCCGCCCTCTCCTTTGTTTACTACCGCGTCACTTCCTGTGAAATGAAGTCGCGCGATGTCTCGGCGGATACAGCTAAATATTATAATTAGGGAGCTCCTAGAAAGGCTCCCAGCATGCAGAGCGAGGGACAGGAAGGATAAAAAAAAAAACGAGGAATACCCGACCAGCTACTAAACCGGAAGCCGCGCTGTTTAATAGGTATTACAACACCTAATTTCTTTTTAATAGCCGATTAGGGATTGTTTAGCAGCGCTATTAGTATTTAGGTAAACTCAATTTCAGGGTGGAGATCTGCTTTAACATTGAACACCTTATTAATATGGGATGGGCTGAATAAAAAGGGAGACTACTCATCAGGGTTGTCCCCCCTGGTACCACTGGAGGGATTCCCATGGTTCCCTCTGGGGGAACTCCTGGGTCCATGAAATCGGGGAGGGGACGTCACATGTGGCAGGCTCGCTCCACAGGGAACACTAATAGCTTACCCGGAATTCGCTACAGCTTTAGGGAATATACCCTCAGCAAGATGGAAATATCATCAACTGACAATATTCTTTAATAAGATGAAACCCGCCTTAAGACCACTAAGCTCTTTCACAAAGTTTGAGGAACAGTGTACGCATCAGGGGGAAGCGAAGCACCTGCTGTCCCAGATGTAGAAGTTGATACAAGGGGCTCAAAAAAATAAAATACCATACTTCATTAGGGAATGGTAGGGAGAGTTAAATATAAGGCTATCAGACGAACAAATTAAAAAAATGATTAAATTAATATACTCCACATCTATAAGCTCGCATATACAGAATATGGCCTATAAATTTATGACAAGGTGGTATAGGACTCCAGTAAGGTTAAACCAGAAGATGTATCCAGCGGCAGATGCTCGGTGCTGGAGAGGATGTGAGCAAAGGGGTACATACTTGCACCTATGGTGGGAATGCCCAAAAATTAAAATATTTTGGGAAGCAATTGCACCATGGATCGAGAGACTGACCCCAATCCCTATAGAGTTCACGCCCCTATGTTTCCTACTCCATGGATCATCTGGCCCTATTAAAAAACATACATGAATAGTGTAGTGCCACATGTGTTAAATGCTGCAAAATTGTTAATTCCCAGATTTTGGAAACAAAGTACATGCCCAACATTAGCAGACTGGAAAAGGGAAGTAAACCAGATAATGGAGGCCGAAAGGTGGTTACAAGCAGTGAAAGATAAAAAAGGGGAGTTTGAGATAACATGGGCAGGCTGGTTGCAGCATGAACCTAAAATGGGGGTGGAATAAGAGAAACGAAGTGAGAGGAAAAGGGACGCAATAGATGTATGACACACAGAGGGTAATGGCATAAAGATCAAATCTTAGAAGAACAAAAAATTAGATTAAAAGTACTGACCAGAGAAGTGATATTAAAAATTGTGGTTATATAAAACTTTTTTTTTTTTTTCTCTCTCTCCTACGTTCGCTCCTCTCCCTTCGCCCCTCCCATATTAATCCCAAGAGGAAGTCCCTGTTTCTCTGTCTTATGGAAATGGTGTTTTTTTTTTTTTGTATTTTCCCTTTTACACAATGTGACTTTGGGGGGGGGGGGCGGGGGGGACAAGGAGGAGTACAAAATAAGAAGTAGTTCAATAGGATCACGAGAGAGAATGAAAGTTGAAGACACTACTATAGTATCACAAGTTTTTAAAATCAATTTAGACACACACTTGCACCTTGGCCCTCGGGCCTCTTTAGAGAATCAGATAGAAGTAACTAAGCTGAAGAGAAACATGTTATTTTAACACCTGCACATATAATTTAACACTATGACTACAAGACCCCTTTGCAAGGGGAGGGTAAGGGTCAATATATTCAAGTATGTAAGAAGTAACAGACACATATGTTTCTTTTTTTTTTTTTTTTTTTTTGTCAAGCTCAGTAAGTCAAAGAGAGTACAGGGTTAGAATAGCTACACCTCAGGGGAAAGGAGAAAGAGGAGAAGGGAAGAAGAGGCAACAAGAGGAGTGAAAAGGAGGAGAGAGAATTATACATATTTTTTTCTTTTTCTCTCTTCTTTTTTTTTTCCGTCTCTTCTACTCTTGTTGACATGGGGGGGGGGGGGGGTAGAATGACAGGTAGGCATCCACGGGAAATGTAATTTTGGATTATTTTTTTAACAAGACAAATGTAATGGTGTACCTAACAAAAGATAAGAATGTGTATAATCTTGTATGAAATGTAACGAGTAAAATAAAAAATTTTGATTATAAAAAAAAAAAAAAAAAAAATTAAGTTAAGCTTTTTGAAAGATGAGCAACTTTTTTATAAGAATTCTGACTCGGTTTGCGAGTGTTGTCTCGCAAAATGAGCAGAATTCAGGCCAAAGCAGTGTGCAGTACCGCTTTTGGCCTGAGGTGTGGGAGCCGGACCCGAGCCGAACGTCGCAGCTGATCGGCATTTCGGAAATGCAGGGAAAGGCCAGAGGACAGCACAGCTGACCTCTGCAAATCTCGGGTAGTTTTCCAGAAGTCTGCCGAAGTCAGCAGAAGTGCCCTCGGGCCTTTTTGGCCGCTTCCGAGGCTCTCCGCCACTCCCCACCTCTGGCCGCATGCAGTATTGCATGACATTGAAGTCAATGCGGAACTATTCATTTTCATTGACTTCAATGGGGAAATTCACTTTGATATGCGAGTACTTTGGATTATGAGCATTTTCTTGGAATGGATTATGCTCGTAATCCGAGGTTCCACTGTAAACTCTTTTTTTTGGCATTTGTACCTACAGGAAAGCCTATAATAAGGCTTACCTGTAGATACAGTAAATATCTCCAAAACCTGCACAGTATAGGAGATATTCACACTGCATGCAGCCGGTAACATCACTGGCGCATGCGCTTTGATGGGAAGAAATGCCGTCACGTCCCTTCAGAGCTCCATGCTGTGGTCTCTGACGTCATTGATGTATCTACATGTATTCTAACCATGTATGTGTGTGTGTACTGACAAGCCCCCTATGTGATGTCTCCATAAAGAGGACCTTGTCACTAATTTCAGAGTTCTTCTAGCTTCACCCCAAGGACAGGATATATCCTGTAATTACATTACCAAATTTCCCCACACCACATAACAAATCACACTGCCCTTTGGATCTGCAGAGGTAATAGTGCAATTTTAATCACATTTCATACGCATGGTTGCAAAGTAAAATGCGATTCGGTGGCAGTATGCTTTCAAATTTGCTGCATGCACTACTTTGGTGTGATGTGGTGTGATTGGAGCCCATTCAAAGTGAACGGAACAAGAATTCAGTGCGGTTCTTGTGCAATTCACATGCAGTTCATAGTGTGAACCAAGGCTTAACTAGGTAAAAATATCACATTTTCAATCCCTACACATCCCTCTCAGGGAGGGAATGTTTTCCTTTTATTCAAGGCTAGAGAATCTGCTCTATTCAGAAGATACCATTTTTTCTGCCCTCCACAATCTATATCCAGTGGTCTCCAAACTGTGGCCCTTTGCTTGCTTTTATACAACCCTTGGGACACCTTTTCATCCACTGATACCAACAGTGGAGCTTAATTCTCCCCACCGATACCAATGGAGGGGCACAATCCCTCTCAACCACACCAATGATGGGGTCTAATTTCTCCCCATGGCACCAACGATGGGACCCAATTCCTCCCAATATATACAACAATGACACCACAGAGGGGGCATTGTTTTTTGCCACTGACATCAGGACCTTTGTTATGCCCAATGGCCACAGTCCGGCCCCCCTAATGCAGTTTCCCAAAGTTTGGAGACCACTTGTAAAGCGTTACATTTTCTCATCAAAATAACAAACACGTTAGGGCTACTCTGTGCAAAATCATTGCACAGACCAGGTAAGCTTGTGCCTCCTCTTTTTGGGGCCCCCCAGCTGTTTGTATCTATTGTGTAAAAAATAAATATAAAAAGCTAATTATCTGCAAAGTTCATGAATAATAAATACTCTATTTATTGGCGTATAACACTCACTTTTTTACCCTGAAAATAGAGGGTAAACTGTGCCTGCGTGTTATACGCAGGGGGCAGTGGAAAGTTTTTTTCCTGAAACTTCCCTCTTAACCACTTCAGCCCCGAAAGAACTTACCCCCTTCCTGACCAGAGCACGTTTTGTGATTCGGCACTGCATCGCTTTAACTGACAAACAAAATTGGCGTCCTTTTTTTCCCACAAATAGAGCTTTCTTTTGGTGGTATTTGATCATCTCTGCGGTTTTTATTTTTTGCGCTATAAACAAAAATAGAGTGACTATTTTGAAAATAATTGAATATTTTTTACATTTTGCTATAATAAATATCCCCAAAAAATATCTAAAAAACATTTTTTTTCCTCAGTTTAGGCCGATACGTATTCTTCTACATATTTTTCGTAAAAAAAAATAAAAAATCGCAATTAGCGTTTATTGATTGGTTTGCGCAAAATTTATAGCGTTTACAAAAAAGGGGGTAGTTTTATGGCATTTTTATTAATATTTTTTTTACTAGTAATGGCGGCGATCAGCGTTTTTTTTTTCGGTACTGCGATATTGTGGCGGACACATCGGACAATTTTGACACATTTTTGGGATCATTGGCATTTTTATAGCGATCAATGCTATAAAAATGCATTGGATTACTATAAAAATGCCATCAGCAGTGAAGGGGTTAACACTAGGGGGCAGGGAAGGGGTTAAGTATGTTCCTGGTGTGTTCTAACTGTATGGGGGGGGGGGTTGACTCACTAGGGGGAATCACTGATCATCTGTCCTCTAGCGGCCGAAAAAGATAGGACGTAGAGCTACGTGCTCTCTCCTAGCAGTGCCGACCTGCCGCAGTAATATGACGGCGGCTGGTCGGCAAGCAGTTAAAGTTAGGGTGCGTGTTACATGCCTGTGCGTGTTATACGCCAATAAATAGGGTACATGTGCTAAAAAGCATCAATACACATAAACAAAACAAAATGTGCAAAAAGTGTTCAAGGATAGTCAAACATTTGCCTATTACAATAAAGTGACTTGTGCAATAAATACCCAAAAGTTTGTATTGGAAAAGTTAATCAATGATATTTCAATCTGAAGCGGCTCTCCCACTGACTCTTGGCTGCTACTTCCGTGAACCTCCACCACCCAAGTAAGCACACAACTTGCCTACCAAAGATCAACTCCTCAGGAAAGCAGGCCAAAACACATTTAATAATATTCCTGCCGCAACCACCGCTACACCCAGGCAGACTTCAATGGGTTAATTATCTCTGTTTTTAGGCCCCTTTCACACTTGTGTGACTTGTCCTGCGACTTGGGACTCCAAAGTCACATTACAAGTCGTCCCCCATGTTTTCCAATGAGTACCATTCATATCTGAGCAACTTCAAAATAGTCCCTGCACTACTTTGGTGCGATTTGAGGCCCATAGAACTCATGTTTGCACAGGCGGTGAATTTGCGGCAATATCGCACGACTTTCAGGTCGCACAAGTGTGAAAGGGGACCAACGGACCTAGGGATACACCTCAATACTGGGCACTTACACCCCCTTCCTGCCCAAGCATTTTTCAGCTTTCAGCGCTGTCACAGTTTGAATGACAATTGGGTGGTCACGCTACACTGTAACCATGTTACATTTTTATTTTCTCCACACAAAGAGAGCTTTCTTTTGGTATATGGGTATCATCGAAGGAAAATTAATTCCCAAGTTTATCAAGACATTTTTGTAGGAGAACTTAAAGGGGTTGTAAAGGTTCGACTTTTATTTTCTAAATAGGTTCTTTTAAGCTAGTGCATTGTTGGTTCACTTACCTTTTTCTTCAATTTCCCTTCTAAATGTTTTGTTTGAATTTCTCACTTCCTGTTTCTCCTCCGTAAGCTTTCCACCACCATCCAAACGGTGGAAAGTCATTTAGAACAGCTTACTGAGGAGGAACAGGAAGTGAGAAATTCAGACAAAGACAACAAAGAAAAAGAATCTAGAAGGGAAATCAAAGGAAAAGGTAAGTGAACCAACAATGCATTAGCTTAAAGGAACCTATTTAGAAAATAAAAAACAAACCTTTACAACCCTTTAAGGCCATCTGTCCACCAGCTGAAGCTCAACAGAAGATGGGTGTAGCAACAGGACAAGAACTCAAAGCTTAGAAGTAAATCAACAAACGAATGGCTTAAACAAAAGAAAATACGCCTTCTGGAGTGGCCCAGTCAGAGTCCTGACCTCAACCCAATTGAGATGCTGTGGCAATAACTCAAGAAAGCGATTCACACCAGACACCCCAAGAATATTGCTGAACTGAAAGAGTTCTGTAAAAAGGAATGGTCAAGAGTTAAACCGCCGTACACGTCTGATCTGTACAGGAAACGTTTGGTTGAAGTTATTGCTGCCAAAGGAGGTTCAACCAGTTATTAAAGCCAAGGGTTCACATACTTTTTCCACCTGCACCTGAATCTTTACATGGTGTGTTCAATAAAAACGTAACATTTAATTATTTGTGTGTTATTAGTTTAAGCCAGTGCTTCTCAATTATTTTCTGTCATAGGAAGAAGAAAACATTTGACTGTAAATAGTAACTATAAAATTGTTATAAGTACACCTCTGCATAACACTGTATCCACATATCCCCCACACAGTATTGGTATTGATTATTGCCCCATCACATATCCCTCACACAGTATTGCCCCATCACATATCCCCCCACACAGTATTGTCCCATCACATATCCCCCCACACAGTAGTCCCATCACATTCCCCCCACACAATATTGTCCCATCACATATCCCCCCACACAGTATTGTCCCATCACATATCCCCCCACACAGTATTTCCGCCTTTACATGACCCCCATCACATATCCTGCACACAGTTTGGCACAGCCCCCACTCCTCGTCCTTAACATTTCCATATATTTTTCCTCCCTTTCTCCACTCCACTGTAACTGACATTCTCAAGTGAAGCCGCAGCAGCACTCTTTTGGGCGAACTGGTGATTGGTGTGTTCAATAAAAACATGGTAACATTTAATTATTTGTGTGTTATTAGTTTAAGCAGACTGTGATTGTCTATTGTTGTGACTTAGATGAAGATCAGATAACATTTAATGACCAATTTGTGCAGAAATCCATATCATTCCAAAGGGGTTCACATACTTTTTCTTGCAACTGTATATATATGCTGCACTTATGGGCACTGATGGGCAGGGCCGTCTTTAACCACTTAAGGACCGGACCAATATGCTGCTAAATGACTCAAGGGGTTTTTACAATTCGGCACTGCGTCGCTTTAACAGACAATTGCGCAGTCGTGCGACGTGGCTCCCAAACAAAATTGGCGTCTTTTTCTTCCCACAAAGAGTGCTTTCTTTTGGTGGTATTTGATCGCCTCTGAGATTTTTATTTTTTGCGCTATATACAAAAATAGAGCGACATTTTTGAAAAAAAAATCAATATTTTTTACTTTTTGTTATAAGGAAAATCAAAAAAATAAATTTTAGTCAAACATTTAAAAGGTAAATATATTTTATTATTATTTTCAATATAGAGATATAAACACATATAATTATCAGGTGTCTACAGCATAGGATGCAACATGTTTACACACATCGCCTGAAATTTAATATAACGTAAACTCAACATTAGACTATCGAGTTTGTCTATGTCGGGTGGTTAACGGCGTGTGATATGTAATATCAAAGAGGACTGAAAGAACATAAAGCAGTAGAACTACAGCTGATCATTATAAAAGATAGATGGAAAAAAAGTAAGGAAGAAGAGAGAAAAAAGATGGGTGGGGGGAGGAGGGAAGGAAGAACCGAGAACCGAGCGGGCCAATTATGTCCCAGTCGTGTAAAGGGCATGTGGATAGAGCATCAGGACTGAGTTTGAGGTGTTAGTAATGTCTTTAACTACTTCCCAACGGCCGTACGACTTTGTACGGCCGAAGGGACGTCCTGAATCTCTAACAGGCCGTGTTTTTACGGCCTGTTCTTAGCCAGGCCACTGGGGGGCGCGCGTGCCCGCCGCATCGCTGACATGCCGATGCGCGTGCCTGGCGGTCGTGATGTCCGCCAGGCACTCGGGATCGGCGGCTGCAGGGACAAGACGTGGATCTCTGTGTAAACACAGAGATCCATGTCATGTCAGGGGAGAGAGGAGACCGATCTGTGTCTCTTGTACATAGGGACACAGCATCGGTCACCCCCCCAGTCACCCCCTCCCCCCACACAGTTAGAACACACCCAGGCAATACATTTAACCCCTTCCTCACCCCCTAGTGTTAACCCCTTCAATGCCAGTCACATTTATACAGTAATTAGTGCATATTTATAGCACTGATCGCTGTATAAATGTGCATGGCGCCAAAAATGTGTCAAAAGTGTCCGATGTCTCCGCCATAATGTCGCAGTCACGAAAAAAATGCTGATCGCCGCTATTAGTAGTAAAAAAATAAATAATAAAAAATAATAATAATTATGTCCCCTATTTTGTAAGCGCAATAACTTTTGCGCAAACCAGACGCTTATTGCGATTTTTTTTTTTTTACCAAAAATATGTAGAAGAATACGTGTCGTCTAGACTGAGAAAAAAAATGTTTTTAAAAAAAAAATTGGGCTATTTATTACAGCAACAAGTAAAAAATATAGTTTTTTTTTCCAAATTGTCGCTCTATTTTTGTTTATAGCGCAAAAAATTAAAACCGCAGAGGCGATCAAATACCACCAAAAGAAAGCTCTATTTGTGGGGAAAAAAGGACGCCAATTTTGTTTGGGAGCCACATCGCACGACCGCGCAATTGTCAGTTAAAGTAATGCAGTGCCACAAGCTGAAATTTCACCTGGTCAGGAAGGGGTATATGTGCCCAGTGAGGAAGTGGTTAAGGAATCAGATGAAGAGTAATCAATCCATAGGAGCCATAAAGACTTAAATGTATCGTATGTGTCAGAATCTATGGCTAACATCTCCTCCATTCGCATGATGTCATTAACCAAAGAGACCCAAAGGGATAATGGAGGGGTAAAAGAGGATTTCCAGAACAAGGGGATAGGCTGTCGTGCGGCTGATAGAAAGAAACATAGTAAGGTACCCTTCTGTGATGCTATGGAACCAGGCAACATGGACAGTAAGGCTATTTCAGGTGAGGGCGACAGGGGCTGATTATAGAGCTTACTATATATGGAAAAGACCTGAGACCAGAGGGGCTGAATGGCCGGACATGTCCACCAAATATGGAGGTAGCTACCATCTATTGAGCTGCATCTCCAACACGTCGGGGGCATAGACGGAAATATTTTATGTAAGGAGAGAGGGTCCCTATACCATCTAGAGAGGATTTTAAAGTTTTTTTCCTGAGAGTAACAGGAGACAGAGGTCTTGTGTGTGAAGTAGTATGATTTCTGCCAGTCTGTTGTACGAAGTTCCCTTCCTAGATCAGTGGACCACTTCCTTGTGTAGGAGGGAGGTTGATCATGCATCAGTGTGTGTAGCAGAGTGTACATGGAGGAGAGTAAGTGTCTTGGTGTTTCTGAGAGAGAGCACAGTTTCTCGAAATCCGTTAGGGGTCTATGAGTTTGGGATGAGGAGAATAGGTCAGAACAAAAGGAGGATAAGCGTAGAGTCGTGAGCCAATTACGATGGTCCTTAGGCAGTACAGGGGAGCCAGAAACGGGATGTATAAATGAGCTCGCTATGGGCCAGGCAGGGCGGGAGTATGGACCCGCTGTGTAAGAACCCAGTCTCAGAGGTAGTCCGGGGTGATCGAAGAGGGATGTAAGCGGTGATGGATCAGAGGACAGTAAGGAAAGCAGTCCCTTCTTGTACCATAGTTGTAGGGCAGCTATTGTCAATGGAGAAGCATGTGAAAGTAGCTGTAGGTGATGTTCATAACCCCAAAGTAAAGCTCGTAGATCAAAAATGGATAAGTCCTGTTCTATCATGGTGGAAGTTTTAAGGAGGGGACAAGGGAACCATTCTAACACTCTGAATAACAATGTAGCCTTATGGTATAATTCAAAGTCGGGTAAACCCACCCCCCCTCGAGTTTTGGGGTACGTGAGTAAAGTGTGACGGATGCGAGACTTGCTATGTTGCCAAATAAAACGTATGGACATGGAGCGTAGGGAGGAGAAAAAAACTTGGGTACAGAAATGGGTATGGTTTGGAATAAATAGAGTAATTTAGGAAGTGTGTCCATTTTCAATGTATTAATACGCCCAAACAAAAGGTATTATTGAAGAGTTCCAGGCTTCGAATTCTCTCCGAAGTTGGGCCAAAAGAGGAAGATAATTGAGGGTGTAAAGTTGTGATAGATTTGAGAGGATTGTTATACCCAAGTAGGAGATGCCCTTAGTGTTCCATTGGAATGAAAAATGTGCTTTTTAATCTAGTGAGGGTCGTATGTGGAAGGGATATGTTTAGGGCTTCAGTCTTAGACATATTCAATTTAAAATTACTAAAATCCCCGAACCTACGAAATTCATGTAATAATGAGGCTTTCCTCATTATTACATGAATTTCGTAGGTTCGGGGATTGAATATTGAGATGTATGAGGATGTTGAATGTAGACATGTAGTAGGTCGTCTGCATATAGGGAAATTTTGTGTTCAGCAGTGGGCGTCTGATATGGATATATTCTGTCTGATGGCCTGAGCTAAGTGCTCAATCACCAGGACAAAGAGTAGAGGTGACAAGGGACAGCCTTGACGTGTACCGTTTGTTATCTGGAAGGGCACGGAAGAAGAACCATTGACCAGGACAGAAGCAGAGGGGCGAGAATATAGGCCCATAGTCTTGGAAATGAAAGTAGGGCCTAAGCCTAGCTGCTGTAAAGAAAGAGGCAAAAATTGCCAATTGACACGGTCAAAGGCCTTCTCCGCATCGAAGGACAACAAACAGGCCTTTAAATCACGGCATTGAATGTAGGAGATCAGGTGAATGGTTTTAGTTGTGTTGTCCCTGGCCTCACGACCAGGGACAAAGCCCACTTGGTCCTTATGGATAATTGAGAGTAATAGGGGGGAGAGGCGGTTGGCTAGAACTTTGGCGTATATCTTAATGTCTATGTTAAGAAGTGAAATGGGTCATTAGCTACTGCATTGCGACGGATCCTTGCCAGGTTTGGGTATGAGCGAAATGTTAGCAGTTAGAAGATTGCTGGAGGGCAGATGATTGTCGTCAATAGAGTTAAATGCAGTGGACATTAAAGGTGTCAGGGATTGGTTCAGAGATTTGTAAAACCTAGGAGAAAACCCATCTGGGCCTGGGCATTTGCCAGATTTTAAACCTTTAATTGTGGCAAGAAATTCTTCGACTGGTAAGGGGTCATCCAAAGTCGCAGCCTGTTCGGCAGTTATCTGAGGTAGGGCTGTTTCTGAGATATATCTCTTCATATCGGATAGACTATGGGAATTGCCTTTATACTATGAGTAATCATGCCCTCCATGGGGGCTACATGGTGGGATGCGTTCCTGACAGACGCTCCCTCAGCTCCCGTGGAAGACTTCACCGGTGAACCTCTGGGTTAATGGGCAATGTTATATCTCCTTACACAGCATGCCTGTCTGTAAGTTTTACTATGGGATTGTTTCATTCTATAATATGTGCAACTATATTCTCTGCTACAGGTCAAGTAACCACGAAGCTAACTCCTATATAACTTTATAACTTTCTATATAACTTTATAACTTTCTAGATATGCATCACGCGCCTGCTCCTGATGAGTGGTACTATCAAGCCACGAAACGCATCAAGCTAGCCATAAGCCGTGGTTGAACTTTTATTAAAATGTATAATTTTATTACCATACATGTCACAGATTTGTGGATCCCAGATTGGGATGCCATTACCTAGGGTCCCTGTCGGGTCATATCGATGCAGTTTGGGAAGTTTGGCTATCGATCTACCCCTATTGTAGCTGTTCTTATTTAATGTTCCTATTAACTATGCATGTCCAGAGTGTTCTTTGAATTTTATGGGAAGTGTATAAACAATATCAATTTGTGTTTTTTTATGTATTTATGGTCAACTTTATTATAGTATATTGTATTTATGTATATAATTTTTTATGTAAACATTGCTCAAGTGTACCAAATAAATCAATTACATTTTTCATAATATTTGATATTGGGTTTTCCCTTAAGACTGTGTGCTCCATATAAAGTCCCACCTGTCTATGTCTAAATTCCCCTTTTGCCCTCCCATCCCTTTTATGTATAATTGTGCCAATCACAACCGGTGCCATGTAAACAAGGAAGTGCTGTTTATTGGCTATCCTCGTCTCACACTGACAGAGGTTGTGGTGAGGAGACCTGATCAGCGGCATCTCCTCGCAAGGGAGACATATAAAAGTAATAAGAGCACTGATCATCAATGCCCCGATTACAGTACAGCCCCAACAGTGTCCATTAGTGACATCAGTGCCCATCAATGCCGCCTATCAGTGCATATCAGTGAAGAAAAAAAAATCATTATGTTTGAACCTTTATAAAAACCCAGCAGCGATTAAATACCACCAAAATAATGCTCTATTTGTGTTATAAAAAAGTTGTTTGGGCACAGTGCTGTGTGATTACGCAGTAATCATTCAAACTGCAAGAGCGCCGAAAGCTAAAAAAATTGTCCTACCGAGGAAGGGGGTGAAAGAGCCCAGTAGGCAAGTGGTTAAGTACCATTGGCACTGAGTGTTGGATTACACATAAGAAGAGATTGAAGAGAAATGTAACACTACCTATGGACCGATTTCAATGTATTATTTATTTTATGTGATTTTGGGACTATTATTACATATAAAATTGTTATGTATAATATTGTTCACTATAATGCACAGTATAAGGTTTTAAAAATTGGGAAGCGAGGCATTAGCTGGATAGAACATCATATGATTTTATGGAGAAGAAAGGTAATCTCTAATGACGAACATCCATGTAGTCCTATGGTGGTGATGAAAGCGACAACCTCAGCCTGGACTCCAATCAAGCCATGCCCTCAACATGTTTCGCTCCACTCCACCTCCCCCAGAGCTAACCCATGATGTGCAGAATTAGGGATTACCTCTCTCTACTCCTTCCCTTGAGCTATAGCTAGGAGCCAGGACAGGCTCCCTCCCTTGCCAGCACTCCCAGCAGCGGATGCAGAGGAATGAATCTACATGCATACCCCACACCTCTGCTAAGCCTGAGAGGCACAAAGTAATACCAAGTATCAGATGATTTTTAACCTGCACTAGCAATGCCAGCACACCTACCTACAAGCAGCAAAAAAGACTGCATATATAGCATGGCTGCAATGCACAGTAACAACTAAATACAGGTAGAAATCAGATCATTAGAGAGGCGATATTGTACATTTTATACGTAGGATACACACTAAGGGCCAGATTCTCATAGAATTTCGCTTGCGTATCGTAAGCCATTTACACTACGCCGCCGCATCGTACTAGAGCAAGTGCCGTATTCTCTAACCATTTGCTCCGTAGTTTGCGTTAGCGTAGCGAAAATGGCCCAGCGTGAGCCCGCGTAATTCAAATGGGGCGGCTTGTATTTAAATTAAGCGCGCCCCCGCATCGAACGAACTGCGCATGCGCCGCCCGGGGAAAAGGCCCAGTGCTCATGCTCCAGCTCACGTCAGAAAGCGCCGTTGAAACCGACGTCAAAACGATGTGATCGTCACTTACGCAATGCCCTATTCGCGAACGAGTTAGTAAAACGACGTAAGCAACGGAAAAAGCCGACGCTGACCCGACGCCATACGCCAACATGGCACCCGACGGCATCCGACTGAACTTCGTAAGGTTACTCCTCATAGAAGCAGGGGTAACCTTACGCGGACGAAAACGACGTACGCGACGACGGGGCGGCGTAAAAGCGTTCGGGAATCGGCGTACTTGCCTCATTTGCATATGCAAATGAAAAAACAACGTAAAGGCCACCTAGTGGCCGGAGTTGTCATTACAACTACGATCCGCAAGTGTAATGGTATTACACTTGTCGGAAGTAGAAGCGTATCTATGCCAAAGTGATGCCAAGCATCACTCGCATAGATACGAGGCAAAAAAAACGGCGATACGACGGGGTATCTGAGATACTCCATCGTAGCGCCGCTGAGAATCTGGCCCTAAAGATATTTAATAAAACTAATAGCCTTCAAAAAAGTAAAAAAGTACTTCAAAATTTTGTTTTAACATTTGATTTTGGAATGAATGAACCGGCCAAAAACTACCATATATCGCTAGAATTTTGTTTGTTCAAAAAAGAAAATTCATCCTGCTCCTTGCGATTTTCCCATTATTCCAAGGATTAGAAAAATCTCTTAACAAAAAATTTCAACCCAAAACTCTACTTGTGTATGGCCAGCTTCAGGCACAATCAAATAATAATAATAATAAGAAGAAAAACAAGCTTCACAGAGTCACACATACAACACATCACATTATTGCAAATGCACATAGATCTGAGCCAATCAATTCAATAATTACTCGGCTCTTGAAAAGGCATTAGATTTGTTTTTGCTTTCATCTTCTCCTATTATGAGTATAATGGGTTATAAATCAAGTATCAATCTTTGAATGATGTGGGGGAAGAAGGAAAGGAAAAAAAAAAAAAAAAAAAACTCATGAAGGGTTGCAGATTACTGGAAACATAAAAATAAGCTAAAAAGAGAATGCTAAAGAGATGTCCAACAGGGTTATTTGATTATAAGCCCAGTGTTACAAAGGGCAGTTTGAAATGTTCAGAGCCTCAAATAGGAATAATTTACATTTATATAGCATTTTACATGTGTCTGAATTCTTTACAGTACTTTAAAAAACACAGAGCAATACTAAGAAGTATTCTTGGATTTCATGAGATCAGTTCCAGGTTGCACCTGCGTGCAGCCAATTATAAAGTCCTGCTTTTTATTTCTGTGACCAGCAAAACAGTGCCCCCAATATTTAAAAACCAATCTGTATTTCAGTATCTAATATTTTTATTATCTTTAGACATTACCCTCCATTATCCCCCACCAAAAAAACAATGTATTTCAAAAGATTTGAGTGGGAAGTTTCCTGGTCCACCAGCTGCTTACTGGACACTTTCTCCAGCAATGAGAACGCCCTGCAGGAGTCTGCCGCTATTGCTATATATTGTTCCTCTCCAGTTTAAATGAGGTAACCTCTCCTACACCTCCCTTTAAACTATCCACCCATACTGTGCTGAGAAATGGGGTATGGGAGAATTTATGGGAATTCAACAGTGGAATCGGATTATCTCATTCTCCCTGAATCCAAATCAGATGATGAGGAAGGGGGTAGGGAGGAACAACAAATGGCAGAACAACAAACACTTTCCCCTTCTAAAGAACCATATAAAAATGGTCAGACTAGTCAAAATTCTCCCCCCAAAAAAAGTCTACGATTAAGAATTTTGTGCCCAATTTATAACTTTAACCTACAAGCATTTTCATAGGGGATCCAAAGTGTTTCATGCAGAAAATATACTATGAAGAGCAGATGGTTTACCAATTTTACATAGTTCTTTTATACACATTTTTACACACAAATAGTAAAACCAAGATTTACTTACCGGTAAATATACTTTTTGCAAATTACAGTCTTTTTCCAATAACTCGTACACATGCTTTGTTATAATCTGCAATGGAAAATCATATCTAGCTTAATGCTCTGTTCCACACTTGGCTATTACATATAGTAGCTGTCAACAAATCCCATTCACTTTATCATTCTTTTGCTTTAACTAATAGTCAGCCTTTGAGGAAACATATTATAATGGTGATCGGTAAGCAAGGACAGTATATAGCACACAAAACAAAGTAAAATGTACTTTTAATTTTACATACTCAGCCATGGGTTACATTATTGATGAGCATTTACAGTATAAATGTATTCAATAAGTGAGAATATAAAAACTATGATTAAACTTTGACAGTCAACCATTACCTTAGCTTTCTACGAATTTTAGCATGTGTTTTTCCAAACACTGCCCTGACATAAGTCTTCTCAGGGCACCGAAAGGGTCACCGCGTTTGGGAGAAAAAAAAATGCTAAGCAATTGTGCAAATGCAGCTTGCTTTCTGGTGCATTTAGCCTGCATTTGACTTTAATCTTGTTTACTATAATAAAAGTCATTTATGATAAATATTACAGAAATTATAGATCATCACTATAAATCCCTTTAATAAAGCGGGGCTCCGCCATACATTTTTTTTAATTAAAAGCCAGCAGCTACAAATACTGCAGCTGCTGACTTTTAATAAATGGACACCTACCTGTCCTGGAGTCCAGCGACGTCGGCAGCAGAAGGCGAGCAATCGCTCGTCTCTCGGCTGCCCCCACCGCCATCATCGGTAAAGGGAATCAGGAAGTAAAGCGTTGCGGCTTCACTGCCCGTTTCCCTACTGCGCATGCACGAGTCACGCTGCGCCATCCTCACTGTTCCCTGCTGTGTTCTGGGAACCGTGTGTTTCCCAGAACACAACGGGGGGGGGGGGATGACGCACAACCCACAAAGTCTAGTGCATTGAAAAACTATTCATACCCCTTGTTATTTTCCACATTTTGTCATGTTAGAAAGGCACATAAGTGGAAGGAAAATGATAAATGATTTTTATTTATTTTTTACAAATAAATATGTGAATGGTGTGACGTGGATTTTTATTCAGCCCCCGAGTCAATACTTTGTAGAACCACCTTTCATTGCAATTACAGTTGCAAGTCTTTTTGGGGATGTCTCTACCAGATTTGCACATCTAGAGTGAAATTTTGCCCATTCTTCTTTGCAAAAGGCCAGATTTGTGGAGTGCTTGTCTAACAGATGTCCTGTGTACAGATTCTCCCCACCTGAGCTGTGGATTTCTGCAGCTCCTCCAGAATTACCATGGGCCTCTTGGCTGCTTCTCGGATTAATGCTCTCCTTGCCCGGCCTGTCAGTTTAGGTGGACGGCCATGTCTTAGGTTTACAGTTGTGCCATACTCTTTCCATTTTTGTATGATAGATTGAACAGTGCTCCGTGAGATGTTCAGATGTTTTTTTATAACCTAACCCTGCTTTAACCACTTGCTACCCAGGCCAATTCTGACATTCTCCTACATCTAAAAATCATATTTTTTTTGCTAGAAAATTACATAGAGCCCCCAAACATTATATATGTTTTTTTAGCAGAGACCCAGTAAATATCCCTTACAATAGAAATATTACATTGCAGGTCCTGTTTACAGTGAGATCTGAGGTCAAGTCCCACCTTACAGGTTGCAGCTTTATTCAAAAAGGAAATGTCTTAATACACAGCCTGTTCTGAAAGATATTGAATGGATCATAGTTGAAACCCCTCAGATCCCGCCCTCCCAGGGGCCCTAATCTCTGATCGGATTCATTTACATATGAAGGAAACACCTCCATAATACCCTCCCATAGCCCTTCCTCTGTAGACTTGCAGTAAGCCATTATTATTATTATATGACACATTTACACCTGCTTTGGAGACTGAAGTGTGATCTGCATTCAGGTCACTCATCAGAGAACATTTAACAGACAGTGAGAGAGAAGGAGTTGCATCACTTCCTCATCGCCAATTTTAACCCCCCAAATTCTGCAAACATGCACATAGTGCACAATTTCAATGTGGCTCCATTCACATAAAACGGTTGTGCCTGGCAGGCAGTAGTGCTCACCAAGCACAACAGGATGTATAGTTCCCACCACAGCCATGAAGTAGAGTATCACAGTTGTGACATGTGTTTATCTAAAGAGTGAGAAGTTGGAGGGGATGGGGGGCAGTAAAACCTTGGTTGTTCTGCATTTTTACACCACTTAATCACACCCTAAGACTGCATTGATTTTAGTATGGTAGTGATCCCTTGCATCTACGGCCCCTTCACACTTTGTGTAGAAGAAGTGCACGTTTCTGCTCACAATAGTTTTAGTGCGTTAAGCGACTACACATACACTTTACAACAACCAAAGATTTGTGTACGACTAAACTGAGGTTTTGTGTGTGTTGTGTGCGCAAGCACTAAATACACATTACAAATCATGCCTTCAACAAACACAATTTGCAGTTTCTCTTAAAAAAAAAAAAAAGAAAGAGATCAGAGCAGAAAAAAACAAAAACATGATCATGTGACCAGTCTTATATTTGTGTGCCCTTTATAGCTAGAATAGCATGGGGATAATAACAACAGTTGTTTTGGACAGGAAAAGCTGGAGTTCTTCTTTAAGGGATTTGGTAACTGGTTGCAGGACAAGATAAAAAAAATGAAATAGTTTCACATTTTTATTTTGAATAGCATAATGAACATCTTCCTTCTGCAGTCACTGAATGCCAATGGGAGGGATGGCAGGAGAAGCTGGCTTTTAGTGGTTTCAGGAGGAAAATGTAGAGGATCAGTTCCTCTATATGCTGTCCCTGCCACCCTTCCTGCCCAGGTGTAAAAACGCAATGTGACAGTGTGTCTGCACAGCCTCCTGGAGCATGGAATGGGTTGCCATTGGGACCCCCGACGCTACACCAGTGGTTGGGGAGGGGTTGTTAAAAAGCATGTCTTAACGATGGGGTTTTACAGAACCCCCCAAACTGCAAATGAATGAGCCCTTACTGTGCTGAGCCCCTATAAGGCCACTTCCTCCAAGTTAGCTGTGATTTGCCATAGATGTCTATTATATCTTGTGGGTGTGGTGCACTTTCTGAAAGTGTACCAAAGCTCCTATATTCAGTTTGAGGTTGCGGGCCCCCATGTGGCCGTGGTCCAGGGGTTGAGAACCCCTGCATTACATGAAGGACAAGGGACAATGATGACTGTTTTAACATAGCCTAAAGTGGAAATAACATTAATGTGTTTTGCACACAGAATTGAAGAAAATTGCTTGCCGTTTATCAACTTTGGCTATCTAGCAACATGTTTTTATTTTTTTTTGCATCATGAAGCTGAACCATAATTTTAAATCATCATATGGTAGAGAATTTCAATTATTTTTCACATTAGTCTAGTGAATTATTTTTTGAGCACATTAGTACTGGCTCATTTCTTTGCATTGTAGCAGGTGTTCAGAAATAATTCCTAATACAGGTTAATTGCATAGTTTATAATTTTGGAATGTGGACAGTTAAATTATTAAATCAGGTTTTCATTCATGTACTAACTAGTGCAAGCCACTAGGATGAAAAAATAGAATGTTGGCATTTGACGAGTGCTAGTTTTACATACTGCATCACATTTTTGGCATAGAACCTTTTTTTAGATGGGCGTTTAACTCAAATGTCAACTACTGTATTTAACAAAGCAATGGCCATTTTTTTGGACTGCTAAAAAGCAGTTAAAGAACCCTGCCATGGGAAAAATATGTAAGCTACCACTGCTAAAATTGTTCCAAAATTGTAAGCTATAGATCATCACAATATCAACCATAATATGAAAAATATAAAAGTTACCATACAAAAAGGTATAACACACACACACACAAATAAATATGTATACACCAAAAAACAAGTGCCCAGATACATTCAATAAGTAAAAAAGTCCAAATGCTCCTCAGAGACATACAACTTGTATGGATTCCATATGGTGAATAAATCAAAATAGTGAATCTTCCACCAGTTGTGCCACCGCCACCAATTTCCAAAATGCACACTCACCAGACCAAAATATAATAAATCGCCTTTAGGGACAACCAGCACGCTGTTTCCCAGGTGTGTAATGGGCTTTTCCTCTCTTTACAGCCCTCTCACTGCACTTAAGCAGATTTACCTAGAGTTACCATGAGCCTTTTGGCTGCTTCTCTGATTAATGCTCTCCTTGCCCAGGCTGCCAGTTTAGGTGGACGGCCATGTCTTGGTAGGTTTGCAGTTGTGCCATACCCTTCCATTTTCCATTTTCAAATGATGGATTGAACAGTGCTCTGTGAGATGTTCAAAGCTTGTGATCTTTTTTTTTTTTTTTATAACCCAACTCTGCTTTAAACTTCTTTGCAACTTCATCCCTGACCGGTCTTGTGTGTTCCTTGGCATTCATGGTGTTTGTTCACTATGGTTCTCTAACAAATCTCTGAGGGATTTACAGAACAGCTGTATTTATACTGAGGGATTAAATTATACACAGGTGAACTCCATTTACAAATGTTGTGACTTCTGAAGGTAATAGGCTCCACTAGATTTTAGTCAGGAAAAAGTTGGCCGAATACAAATGCACGCCACACTTTTCAGATATTTATTTGTAAAAAAAATTGAAAACCATTTATCATTTTCCTTCCACTTCATAATTATGTGACACTTTGTTTTGGTCTATCATGTAAAATCCCAATAAAATACATTTAAGTGTTTGGTTGTAACATGAAAAAAAAATGAAATTTTTAAAGGGGTATGAATACTTTTTCAAGGCACTATTTATACACAGTATCTTACAAAAGCGAGTACACCCCTAACATTTTTGTAAATATTTTATTATAGCTTTTCATGTGACAACACTGAAGAAATTACAGCTTGTATAACTGTAAATTTACTGTCCCCTCAAAATAACTCAACACACAGCAATTAATGTCTAAACCGCTGACAACAAACCTAAGTGAAAATGTCCAAATTGGGCCCAATTATCCAATTTACCTCTCCATTGGCACGTGACTCGTTGGTGTTACAAGGTCTCAAGTGTGAATGGGGAGCAGGGGTGTTAAATTTTATATTAACACTCTCTGAGGATCTGAAAAAAAAATTGGCGCTCTACATAAAGATGGCATAAGCTATAAGAAGATTGCCAGGACCCTGAAACTGATCTGCAGCACAGTGGCCAAGACCATACAGCGGTTTAACAGGACAGGTACCACTCAGGACAGGCCTCGCCATCATCCACCAAAGAAGTTGAGTGCACGTGCTCAGCATCATATCCAGAGGTTGTCTTTGTGAACTATGTCCTGTGGTCTGATGAGACCAAGATAAAAGGTATTTGTTTCAGATGGTGTCAAGCGTGTGTGGCGGCAACCAGGTGAAGAGTACAATAACAAGTGTGTCTTGCCTACAGTCAAGCATGGTGGTTGGAGTGTCATGATCTAAGGATGCATGCGTAAGGTTCTAGAGAGCTTTGGATTTGGCCCGTCTTTTATTAGGTGGATTAAACTCCTTTATAATAAACCACATGCAAAAATTAAAATAAACGGCGAGGCTACAGGCCTGTTTGAGCTGGAGAGGGGGACGAGCCAGGGGTGTCCCTTGTACCCTCTCCTGTTTGCATTGGCCATGGAGCCTCTAGCCATTAAAACCAGGCTCAAGGAAGACATCCAGGGATTCAGGAGGGGCCTAGAGGAGGACAGGATATCGCTATTTGCGGATGATGTCCTTTTTTTCATAGGCGACGTTAACAACTCGTTGGCCCCAGTGGTTCAAATGATTAAGGAATTTGGTGGATTCTCAGGACTGATGGTAAATTGGGACAAGTCGGCTCTGCTTCCAATAGATACGCTACAGGCCCAGAGGATAGCCGAAATGCCCCAATTAAAAATTCCAACAAAATTAAAATACCTCGGGAGATGGATCACCATGGATGTCCGGGAATACACTACTGAAAATATAACCCTATTAGCAATGCTGAAGCAAAAGAAAGACGCTTGGAGCCACCTCCCTCTCTCTGTAGCTGGGAGATGTAATCTAATTAAAATGATCTGGCTTCCCCAGCTACTTAATGTACTCCATAACTCTCCGATCTGGGTTAACCAAATATGGTTCAAAATGGAAACATTATTCCGAGAACTAATATGGAAAGGAAGGCAGGCCAGAATTGGGTTGCAGACCATGCAGCTCCCGGTCGGGGAGGGAGGGATGGCGGTTCCGCACCCGAGAATGTACTTCCTTGCGTCTCAGCTACAGCAGATCGCAGGATGTGGGATTCCGGATCGAGGGAATGATTGCTTTAGGCTAATACTAACCGTGGCCCCACATAAAACATTGGTAGAAGTTTTGGAGGCAAATTCATTTGCCCATAAATGCCCGACTATAAAACTACTAAATAAAGTGTGGCAGACAACAAAGGCTCTATTGGGGTACTCTGGGATAACTGAGTTGGCCCCCCTCTGGAATAATAAAAACTTGCCAGAAGTAGCGGAAGTAGAAAAGTGTAAAATCTGGGAGAGCCAGGGAATTACACGACTAACCCACTTATATGAGGGTAACCTTATGAAATCATTCTCAGACCTAAAACTGGAATTTAATATACCAAATAAGACGTTCTTTAAATGCCTTCAAATCAGGCATGCCATTCAGACCCAGACTAAGATCTACCCGGCTGATAGGATCCAGACTCCAATTCTTACTAAAATAGCCCAGGCTAACACAGCGAAAGGCTTAATCTCAGTGCTATTTGACAAACTGGGGGCTAGGGCCATAAACCAGGCAGGTGTGTCTAGGAGCAGAGAAAAATGGACAAGAGACTTGGGATTGATAACAACAGAACAGTGGAATAGGATCCTAAAGAGAGAAGCTCTGGTATCCATCGCTCCGGCGCAGAGACTGTCCCACCTTTACCTACTACATCGTGTCTACTATACCCCTAAAAAAAATGTTTCAAATAGGACTGAATCGGAGCGATGAATGCCCTAGATGCAATGCTACAGGGGATCTTGCCCATATGTTCTGGAGATGCCCCAAGCTCTTTAGATATTTGACAGGAGTTGTTGATTAACTTAACAACGTTTTCAAGTCCTCCCTAGAACCTGACGCTAGAACTTGCCTTCTAGGGGACATAGAGGACCATAGAATACCTCCGGGAACTTTAGAGGGCATACTGTGAGGCCTTTTCCAGGCACGCAAGCTAATTGCTCAGAGATGGCAGGCGCATGTCCCCCCCCTCTGTTGGGAATTGGACTGAAACTATCAATACTTTGATCTGGAGTGAGAGAGTGGCCTTTATTAAACAGGGAAATTATAGAAGGTTCGAGAGAGTCTGGGGACTATGGCTGAGTGGTATAGGAGCCCTCGCTTAGAGATATAATAACGATATAACCGGTAGCTTGCCCTGCCACTGTAAAATAACAATCTCCTAATATACAGACATTAAATACAGGAAGGATGTGAACCTGACCCTTCTTTCTAGGAATTAGCCCTGCATAGGTAGCCTGGAGGGACCCCCCCCCCCCCAGCTGCTCCTTTATCTCAGTGGAACGGCACAAAGAAAAAGCTAGACAAATGTACCTCGACAACTGAGAGGGGAGAGGGGATCAGCACGGGGGAGGGGCTAGAGGGGGGGTGGGAGGGGGGCGGGAGGGAATAGGTTTATACAAAGAATATACACGGAATTTGAAATTGGTGTTTATTTAGTTATTTATGTATAATATGCACTTTCTGTCATGTGTTGCTGTAAATGAATGCACAAATTTATGTATGACAAGAAACAATAAAGAAAAGTTAAGATAAAAAAAAGGATTTTTAATAAACAGCTTACCTGTAAAATCCTTTTCTTGAAGTACATCACGGGACACAGAGCGCATAGCCATTACACTTGGGTTATATGGGTACCTTCAGGTGTGGACACTGGTGTAATCAATTTCACAGGAAGTTTCCTCCCTATATAACCCCCTCCCACTGGGAGTGCTTCAGTTTTGTAGCAAGCAATTCCTCCGAAGTTACCCAATGTTCCCCAAAAGAGGGGTGGGAGCTCTGTGTCCCGTGATGTACTTCAAGAAAAGGATTTTACAGGTAAGCTGTTTATTAAAAATCCTTTTTTCTTTATCGTACATCACGGGACACAGAGCGCATAGCCATTACACTTGGGATGTCCTAAAGCAATGCTCTATGAAGGGAGGGAGACCGTAAGGCCAAGAATAGCCAAACAAAAAATTATCAGGAAGTAAAGTAGCTCCACCAACAGAGAAAAGGGGGCGCGACCCGGACCAGAGGATTCTATACTGCTGCCCGTAGGACCGCCTGCCCAAATGCTGCATCCGTACCCTTTGCAACGTCCAACTTATAACATTTAGTAAACGTATGTACGGAAGACCAGGTTGCCGCCTTGCAAACCTGTGCCATAGAGATCTGATGGTGTGCCGCCCAGGAGGCACTCATGGCCCTCGTAGACTGGGCTTTAACTGATAAGGGAGGTGGAACGCGCTTCAGACCATAGGCCTGAAAAATCAGCTGCTTAATCCACCTAGCCAAGGAAGACTTGGCAGCCGGCTGACCCTTCTTGGGGCCATCCGGAAGAACAAAAAGCACATCTGTTTTCCGAATCTTCTCTGTAGCCTTGAGATAGACCCTCATGGCTCGAACCACGTCCAAAGTATGAAGCAGTCTTTCCTCTCTGGACTGGGGAGTAGGAAAGAAGGATGGTAGGACTAGGTCCTGATTCAAGTGAAAACTGGATATGACCTTAGGAAGAAAAGAAGGTTGAGGCCGCAGAACCACTCTGTCCTTATGCAGAATAAGGTATGGCTCCCTGCATGACAAGGCTGCCAGCTCGGAAACCCTTCTGGCCGAAGCCATAGCCACCACGAAAACCAACTTTCGGGTTAGTAGCACAAGAGGGATTTCTGTCAGAGGTTCAAATGGCTGTCTTTGTAAAGCTGACAAGACCAGATTTAAATTCCAGGGGCAGAGGGGAGCTCTAATAGGGGGATTCACATGCAAGACCCCCTTGCAAGAAGGTTTTCATAAGCGAATGGGTGGCCAAGGGTCTTTGAAACCATATCGATAAAGCCGACACCTGCCCCTTTAGAGTACTAAGAGCCAACCCTTTGTCAACGCCAACCTGGAGGAATCGCAAGATCCTGTCAATAAAAAAACTTTCGAGGATGCCATTTTTGAGACTCGCACCACTCCACATAGGTTCTCCAGACTCTGTAATAAATATTTCTAGAGACCGGTTTCCTAGCCTGAATCAACGTATATATGACCTGAGCTGAGAGGCCTCTGCCCTTAAGAATTAGGGATTCAGCCGCCAAGCCGTCAAATTTAGCTGCTGTGAAGCAGGGTGGCAGATTGGGCCCTGAGACAGCAGATCTGGGCGCAGGGGGAGCGGCCACGGCGCCCCGACTGACATCCTCACGATGAGTGCGTACCAAGCCCTCCTGGGCCAACCTGGGGCCACCAGGATCACAGGCCTGCGCTCCACCCTGATCCTCCGTAGAAGGCGGGGAATCATCTGCAATGGAGGGAACGCATACAGGAGAGAAAACTGGTGCCAGCGGCAAACCAACGCATCGGTCCCGTAGGCCGAGGGATCCCTGGCTCGGGATATGAATTTGTCCAACTTTTTGTTGGATCTCGTTGCCATAATGTCCACATCTGGAACTCCGAATCTTTGGCAAATCTCTTGGAATACCTGGGGGTGAAGAGACCACTCCCCCGGGAGCAACTGTTGACGACTCAAAAAATCTGCTTGAGAATTGTCTATCCCTGGGATGAACACCGCCGAGATGCAGGGTACATGGGCTTCGGCCCATGAGAAAATCAGGTTTACTTCCCTTTGGGCTGCTAGGCTCCTCGTGCCCCCCTGGTGGTTTATGTATGCCACCGCAGTGGCATTGTCGGACTGTATCCTTACTGGCAGACCCTGAAGGGGGAGAGTCCAGGCGATCAGGGCCAGCCGAGCAGCTCTGATCTCTAGTATATTGATGGGAAGCAGTTTTTCTGCCTCCGACCACTGCCCTTGCTGGGTCTGTCCTTCTAGAACTGCCCCCCAACCTGACAGGCTGGCATCCGTGGCTACTATCTTTCTACGTGATGGGGCAAAAGGATTTCCCCTTTGACAAATTTTGAAGGACCAGCCACCAGAACAGGCTGCGCCGGACTCCTGGGGAGAGCACTAACGGACGATCTAACGCCTGAATGGACTTGTTCCAAGCAGAGAGAATGGCTGCCTGGAGATATCTGGTATGGATCTGGGCGTAGGGCACTGCCTCGAAGGAGGCCACCATCTTCCCCAGCAGTCGCATACATAGGCGAATAGTCGGCCTCTTCTTGCCTAAGATCACTTGAACTGCTTGAGTTATTGATCTGACCTTTGCTTGAGGTAAAAATATCCTCTGGCAGTCTGTATCTAGCCGAAGGCCTAGATATTCCAACTGCTTTGTGGGTTTCAATATCGATTTTTCTTGGTTCACAATCCACCCGAATTCCTCTAGATGCCGAACTGTGCGAACTACTGCATGATTGAGGCTGGAAGCTGAGCTGTCGATAACCAGAAGATCGCCCAGGTATGCCAGGACCAAAATGCCTTCTGTCCTTAGGACGGCTAGCACCGGGGCTAACACCTTTGTGAATACCCGCGGAGCTGTTGCCAACCCGAAAGGGAGGGCTACAAACTGGTAATGACGGTGATCTATCATAAAACGAAGAAACTTGTGATGTGCCGGGTAGATCGGCACGTGCAGATATGCATCCTTTATGTCTATAGATGCTAGAAAGTCGTCTTGATGTAGGCTGGCTGCCACCGAACGTATGGACTCCATACGAAAGGTCTGAATCTTTAGAAAGCGATTTAGGCATTTGAGGTCTAAGATAGGCCTGACGTCGCCATTGGGCTTTGGTATTATGAAAAGGTTGGAGTAGAATCCCAGACCCCATTCCTGGGTTGGTACTTCTACAATTACTCCTTGGAGCAAGAGACGATCCAATGCTTTTACAAGAGAGGCCCTCTTTAATGGGTCGCTTGGAAGACTTGACCCCTGAAAATGAAGAGGGGGGACTTCCCGAAACTCTAGCTTGTAGCCCGTGGCTACCACGGATAGTACCCAAGAGTCGGGAATTCTGGCCTCCCACACTTCGGAGAAAAACCGAAGCCTTCCCCCCACCCAAGAGAGGGGGGGCGCCCCTTCATGAATCTGACTTGATGACTGGTTTAACCGGCTTGCGAGACCATGGCCTCTTGCCTGCCGTGGCTTGTCCTTGTGGGCGGCTATTAAATGCTGAACGCCCGGGAGGCCGTCGATACTGACGGGAAGTTGAAGGGGCCGAGCCTGCGAAGGCCTGGTCGCTTAAACGCGGGCCCACGCGATCTTTTCTTGACAGGCAAGAAAGAACTTTTACCACTTGATATGGTCTGGATATATTTATCTAGGTCTTCACCGAATAGTCTCCCACCATGAAAGGGAAATCCTGCTAAAAGCCTTTTGCAGGGTGCCTCTGCTGACCAGTTCTTCAGCCACAAAAGGCGACGCATATGAACCAACAGCAGAGATAAACGGGACGCCTGTTGAATGGAGTCCTTAATAGCATCTACTGCAAAGCAGAGAGCCCTTGGGAGGTCAGCCAATTCACGAGCTTGCTGAGCCGGTATGTCCCTTAATATCTGTTTAGTCTGATCCTTTAAAGCCTGACAAACGCCAATGGCTGCCACCGCTGGCTGAACCACGGCACCTACTGTGGTAAAAGAAGCCTTCAGTAGGGTCTCCAACTTTTTGTCGACTGGATCCTTAAACATCTGGACATTTTCAACCGGACAGGTCAGGGATTTATTTACGCAGGAAATGGCTGCGTCCACGGTAGGGAGTGTCCATTTCTTTGCAAATTCCTCTTCCATAGGATAGAGAATAGAGAACCTTTTAGGAGGGATAAAAATCCTATCAGGTCGAGCCCAATCCTGAAAAATCACGCTCTCCAGAAGGGGGTGAACCGGAAAAGACGCACCACTCAACGGTGCCTTCAAGGAACCTAAAGAGGATACCGCGGGGGCTAATTGTTCTGACACGAAGTTTAAAAGCAGTGCGAACCATATCTGTCAGAGACTGGATCCACAGGCTCACCGCTTGAGAAGCCGAAAAAATTTCATCTACAGTGGAACCCTCAATGTCTGACCCGTCGGGACTCGGGTCCGCTTGATCCCCCTGTGGATCCAATTCCTCCGAAGAGAGGACCTCTGCATCTGAAAACACCAATCTAGGCGACGGGGATCTAGCCCGCTTGCCACCTGGCAAAGAGCGGGCAATTAAAGCAGTTAACCTTTCCTCTAGCCCACCCAGGGTGGTCGCTAGCATTTCTTCCGTAACGTAAACGGGAATGGGTTGATTGGGGGCCGCCTCTGCCCCTAGCACCCTCAATGGCTCCTGCAACATGCTGTTCGGTGCTCTATCTGGTGAGGGTGGGACCGCTAGAGCCTGGCCCAAATCCTCTGACCCCGATGGAGACCCCTTTAGTTTTTTGGTACCTTTTGCAGCCTTAGCTGGTCCTGATCCCTTGGGAGCCATTGCACAACCTTGAGACACCCCTACAGCCAACACCCCACTGTTGTAGCTAGAAGTGATTAATAAGAACAGGCTATGGTAAAATTTTTCCAAATTTTCATACGCCTGAGAAGGCGGCAATACCGAGGAAGTCCTGTGAGTATTGCCACACCAATGCCCGTTAGCTGGAGCCCAAGGTTGCACCGACTCAGATACTGCCAGATCTAAGGCCGAGTCCCTTTAAGAAAAAAACATTTTTTTTTTTTTTTCTGGTCAGTATGGAGCTAAGTCCAGACCTGAAGATCCACAAACCCCCACTGGGTGTCACTGTATAGCCAGAGATGGCTCAGCTGCGCGCTCTGTGTCCTCAGCCTCCTCTGCTTTCAGGAGGGAATGACCAGCCAGGAAATGCTTTGCTGCTTTAACTGAGCCCTGACGCTGCTGGCCCGCCCACCCCCCCACGCTGAAACCAACATGGAGGAAGCAGAAAGCAGAGGAGAAGCCTGGACCAGCGCTAGCAACCAAACAGACATCAGGCAAGACACTAATCTTATTGTAGTGCACACATAGAGGAAGCTGTCCCCATAGGCTTCCTAAGAAACAGGAGTTTTGCCAGCATTTCCTCCTCATAGCACGTGGGGCTGCAGTATCATGCTAACAGGCAGATCTGGGGGGAGTAGCAAATACATATCTTTAAAAGCATACATATACCTACATGTTATCTGGGTAAACATTAGTACATCCCATCCTGCCTCAAAAGACATAGTGGAGATAGTGGCTGATGCACAAGCATACCATTAGCCGACCCAGAACCCCCAGGGGGATACCTACTGTCGAACCAAGTCCCGCAGGTTCCCTCTTACCTGCTCCACGCCGCAGGGTATTGCAAAATGCAAGAGGCCCAACCTTCCCCCATCTCCGTGGGTATTGTCTTGGACCTTCAGGGACCGGGGTCCTGTGTTAAGGAACCCACACCCATGGACCTATATAGCATCCTGGCATCAGTAGCGTTTAGTTCTTGGAAGAGACTAAGGCACTGGAGCCCAGAATCCAGCCCTCCAAGGAGAGGCATTATAGGCAAAACCCCACTCCAGCAGGGCCCGGGTACCGTACACCTTGACTTTGAAGCACTTCGGACGGATCTGGCTAGCTATCCTGGGTCCCGAGACCTCCGAGGGACAGCTAGACGTGACCAACACCTAAGACACTGGCGAAAAAACTGAAGCACTCCCAGTGGAAGGGGGTTATATAGGAAGGAAACTTCCTGTGAAATTGATTACACCAGTGTCCACACCTGAAGGTACCCATATAACCCAAGTGTAATGGCTATGCGCTCTGTGTCCCGTGATGTACGATAAAGAAAAAGGATGCATGCATGCTGCCGGCACTGGGAGCTACAGTTCATTGAGGGAACCATGAACCATGTACTGTGACATACTGGAGCAAACCATGATCCCCTTCGGAGACTGGGCAACAGGGCAGTATTCCAACATAACTACCCTAAAAACACCTCAAAGATGACCACTTCCTTGCTAAAGAAGAGCTGAGGGTAAAGGTGATGGACTAGCCAAGCATGTCTCCAGACCTAAATCCTATTGAGCATCTGTAGCACATCCTCAAAACGGAAAGTGGAGGAGCGCAAGGTCTCCAACATCCACCAGCTCCGTGATGTCATCTTTTCTGTAGAAAAGAAAAGAAAACAAATGCAGCCACCACATAAAAGGACTGCAAATTGTGCAATCTTTTTTGGTTTGCTACATTCGTTTTACAGCCTTCTCCCTTGTCCCAAACAATGGTTTCCCATTAAAAAGAAATTAAAGAAAAAGCACCCTGCTTATAGTGATGACCTCTAACTGCCTCATAACTCATTGTTGGCCCATGTTTATCATTCCCTGCACAACCGCCATCTTGTGCCACATAATAGCAAGCGCCAATTCAAATTTTCCAGTAGTAGATTTGGACAGGTTTGTTTAATTACACAAGATAATTGTAAAAACCCACAAAATCCCCAGAAACTCAAAGACTTCTTCACGGCGTGCGGACTCCTACAAAATGGCGTCGGCACCTCAGAGTACCGGACAGAGCCGCGGGCCGCGAGTGCATCTCACGGCCGATCCGGTCCCTCTAACCACCCTCAAGGTGCCCTACTACATAGCGGGTCCTCCTCGGGGACCGCCAGCCCATCCACCAGGAGTCCGGCCAAACAGAAATGGAGAATCTCCTCACCTGACAGGCAACTGATAAATCATGGCATGGAGGTAAGCGGGCATGGTGCTGCTGAGGTGACAGTGCTACATAGTGATCAAGACCCTATGGCTGCATTCCCAACCTCTGACAGGCCAGTGTCAGAAACTGTCCTAAAATATATGTTACTATCCCTATAAGCCTCTTTACATGCAGACATGACTGCTGGAATATATCACTGCCAGAAAGAAGTACAGGCCTTAGGCTGCAGGGTGGACCACATAGAACAGTGCATGATTGACCTTACCTCATCCTTTAATGCAATGGTGGATGCCCATAGCAACCACAGTGAGGATATATCCTGGCTAAAAAACAAAGTCTCAGACCTAGAAGAACATAAGATCAGGGGGATCCCTGAAACCGTACCTGCACAGCAGTTATTGCACAGGCATTATTTTCAACCTTACTGCCTTCCCTGTCACCACAAGACCTCATTGTGAACCGCATTCCCAAACCCTTCTTCCTGCCAGACATCACTCCCCGAGACATGCTGCTCAGAGTACACTACTACCACATTAAGGAGCAAATCCTAACAACCTTCCGCAGAACCGAAAACAAGCACCCACAATATGCGGAAATGCAACTGCTCCCGGATCTCTCCAAGCACACACTCCAACAACATCCCAACCTAGCGACGATAACTAAGGCTCTGAGGAACCACAACATTCTCCATAAATAGAAAAATTATTGGTTACCCACAATGGCACGTCGGTCCTCATCTCATTGCTGGAAGAAGGTATCGCAGCATTGCGCCAATGGGGCATTCTACCTGATCACACTCCGCCAATTGCTCCAGCCCCTAATCCTAGTCCAATACCAGAGGACTGGGCAGGTGGTCTCACGCAAACTATCTTCGAAAAAAAGCACCGGAGGAACAGTGTGAACTTTTTGCAACTAATATCACTCACTTCTCCCTGGACACAGGGGTTCCCAGTTATAATCCCTGTTTTCTCCCCCTAGATTCTTCATAGCAGTTACGATTGGTTCATTAATTCCCTTTCTTATTGCATTTTTTTAATATGCATTATTCATTTTGTTTTCTCCTTACTATGATTTTTGTTATGCTCATTTTATGTTTGAAGACCGCCGATCAGCAGTAAACTTTTACTCCACCCCGAACAAAACCAGAATTGATACCTCCCTCCCGATTATCGACCATGGTCACAGGGAGTATATGCACTACATGACATTGGAGACCTCCCGCAACCCTTCCTATGCCCAATAACTGCCTGTCTATCAATGCTAGAGGGCTGAACCACCCCTCGAAAAGACTATCCATCTGGACAGAAGCCAAAAAACACAAAGCAGACATTTGGTGTGTCCAGGAGACTCACTAAAAAGAAGAGAAAGCTCCAAAATGCTCACATAAAGACTACCCTTATGTGTTTTTGGCATGTACACCGGGCCACAAAAAGGGAGGAGTGTTGTTTGCATTGACGAATACCCTGTCCTTCCAGCATAAAGTAACCATTCCTGATCCGAATGGTAGATACATTATATTGAAGGGATATATCAACTCGCGTCCATCCATATACTCGCCCCAAACTCACATCAGATTTGTTTCCTTAGTCGGCTGATAAGGAAAATCAAGTCTCAACAATACGGCAATCTTATTGTCTGTGGTGAATTAAATTTCATCGTTGACCCGAAACTAGATACGTCTACGCACAAAAAAAAAAATAGCTCCACTTATCTGAGCAAAACTTTACTTAACACAGAATTGTTTGATGTTTGGAGATGTTTGAATGCGAACGCACGGGATTACACTTTTTTTCCCCACAGACATTGTTCATACTCCCGCATTGACTTATTCTTAACGGATAAATGGTTACTGCAAAAAAAATCCTCTGCGTTGATACATGATATTACGTGGTCTGACCACGCAGCTGTTACTATTGATATTCACGATCAGGTGGTCTCCTCTTCCCCACTATCTGGCGTAACATCAGATTATTGCAAGAACCCAAAATATCTACAATGATCTCCCAACACCTTAGTACCTTTTTTATAAACAATAAGGACTCTGTAAAAACTTTACCCTCTGGAATGCCCATAAGGCATACGAGGGGCATATTAAAACAAATAGGTGCGAGAGAAAAGAAACGTCACACTGCACACTAACTCCATCCTTATTGATATAAATACACTAGAAACACAGAACAAACAAGCACCTAACCATACCCTATCCCGAAAACTCTCCCAACTAAGAGAGACACCGAGAACACTTCTGTCCCAACAATAAGACTACCACCTACGGAGCCTGAAACTGAATTTGTACGCCAATGCCAACAGAGCAGGCAAATATTTAGCCAATAGAATCAAAGTAGCACACACTAAAACAAGAATTGCCCACTTGATACATCCCACTGTTAAACAAAAAATCGTTAACCCACAAGACATTGCAAACCAATTTGCTACGTATTATAGCAATCTGTATAATATCAAAGACGATGCCTCCACGCATCAACCCACAACTGAAAATATCCAGGCCTTCCTACAGAAACTAAAGTTACCTTCTCTCTCGAAGACCCAAATTCTCTCACTTAACTCTACATTTACCTCATCTGAGATAGCAGCGGTCATTGTTTCGTTACCGAATGGGAAGTTTCCCGGGCCTGACGGATTTCCAAATGAATATTTTAAAACGTTCAGTTCTTGCCTTATACCTCATATGCAAACAGTCTTCACTAAAGCGGCAGACACTGCGTCATTTCCCCCAGTAATGTTACGAGCATACATAGTCACTCTCCCCAAACCAGGCAAAGAACCCACTATACCACCCAATTTTCACCCATCTCTCTATTGAATACAGATGTCAAAATGTATGCCAAACTCTTAGGCCGCGTACACACGAGGAGACATGTCCGATGAGACAGCTCTGACAGACCGTTTAATCGGACATGTCTCCAGGGATATTTTGGTCTGATGTGTGTATACAACATCAGACCAAAATCCCCGCGGACAGAAAATGTGGTAACGTAGAAGACACCGACATCCTCAAACAAGGAAGTTCAATGCTTCCACGCATGCGTCGAATCAATTCGACGCATGCGTGGGATTTCGGTCCGATGGTTGGGCGTACTAACCATCGGACATGTCCGACGGACAGGTTTCCAGCGGACAAGTTTCTAAGCATGCTTACAAACTTTTGTCCGCTGGAAACCTGTCCGCTAGGTCTGCGGACCAGTTTCAGCGGACATATCTTCTCGTGTGTACGCGGCCTTAGCCCAACGACTAGCCGATTTCACCCCACCTCTTATCCAGCGTGACCAAATGGGCTTCATGAAGGGGAGACAAACCTCAGATGCTACTAGGAGACTAAATTAATATAATTCACCATGCTGAAAAAACTAAAAACGCCTTCTCTGCTGCTTTTCATAGGCGCAGAGAAGGCGTTTGACAGAGTACATTGGGAATACATGTCAATGACAATGTCCAAGTTTGGATTTGTGGTCACATAATGAATGCAGTTATAGCCCTATATTCCTGTCCCTCAGCACAGGTGTACACGTCCAGCATACTCTCCAATCCCTTTCAGATAACCAATGGAACCCGCCAGGGTTGTACCTTGTCCCCAACAATTTTCAACCTCATGATTGAACCCCTGGCCGGAAACCGTCAGAACGCCTGATAGAATACAAGGTTTCCATTTTGGTTCTAACTCCCACGTTATAAACCTGTTTGCAGACAACGTGATCCTGCTGTTAACAAACCCAAACCACTAAAATTACCAAAAATGAAATATCCTGGATGGGTAGATTGGCAGCATTTAAAATGCTTATCTTCCCACAGATCTTATACGATTTCGGGGTGCTCCCAATGGCCATCCCAGCACAGCACCTACAGGCCCTTTCTAATCTTCAATGGAAAGGCTTATGGGGCACAAAAAGCCAGATGCTCACGGACTAACCTAATTCCCCACAAAAGCGCAGGGGGGTGGAACTAACCGATATCCATGATTACATGTGGGCAACTAGACTCGACCGACTTAAATGCTGGTTTTCCTCTGACACACCGCTTTGGGTGGAAATTGAAACATCCCTAGCTCCTATACCAGATCGGCCAGCGGTCCTTATGGAAGACTCTTGGGATACCCTGGGATGCCAGAGAAAAAACTTCCCCCACTATCTCCATCTCGTTTCAGGCTTGGAGATTCCTCCTCACCCGCCAACTTAGCAATTGCAAAGAGATAGACTTCCAACTCCCTCTAAGCATAATTGAAGCTAATATACCAATGTTGTCCTTAAAATCATTCCCCTCCCATAGGATAAACAAGGTGCAAGACTTGTTCCAAAATAAATGCCCGAATACCATGGACTGATTAAAGAGGGAATTTAATGTGCTCAATCACATGCTTTTTACATGCATGCGAGTGGCTCACTTTATGCGAACTAACCCACCCCCTGTAGCTCACCTTCCGAATGTAGTTTGGCGACATCTCACAAGTGGCTCTCTACACAATAAGGGTATATCACTGTATTATAATCTACTTCAAAACAAAAAGGTATTTAATAAAATCACATGAAATGGGACACAGATCTAGGCACCAACACTACAGATGAACAATGGAAGTTTGCATTTCAAACTGTACAGCACACATGACACTGTATTGTAACCATTGGGAAGTAATGATAAAAATTATAAATCGTTGGCAATATACACCCTGTAGGATTGCAAAAATGTTTCCCAACTCCTCGCCTCTATGCTGGAGAGAATGCGGACACACAGGCCACCTCCTTCACATGTTCTGGGAATGCCCCAGCTTAACTAGCCTCTGGAATCAAGTATTTAAACTAATTTCATCCATTACGGGAATACTCACACCCCCCAACCCATCACTAGCCATACTGCACATTGGTCTTGAAAACTTTCCGTACACCATGAGGCATCATAGCTGCTAGGTCCTTGATACTTCAAAATTGGAAAAACACCCATGTAGCTAATCTTACTGATGTAACTAGAAACGTCCATCAGAATTACACATTCAAACGACTTTTAGCAATTAATTCGCTCAAATGGAGTAAATTCGACAATCTGTGGGATATCTGGACTAGTAACCTTAAAACTGTCTGAATATCTGAATGTATAGATTCTTACGTTTCTAATAACTTTGGATGCATAACCACTTCACTCTGACTATGTGCTTCTACCTGTTGTTGCTTATTGTTACTTTATTTTTTTGTTATTTATTTTAACTTTACTTTTCCTTTCTTTTGTTTACTTACATACTTGTACTCTGTTACAAAATTCTTAATAAACATCTTTAAATGAAAAAATAAATAAAATATATACCATATGAGGTCATCAAATCTCAATAAAATAAAAGTACATATATTCATTGCATGCAAAGTTGTGTTTATGTGGATACTTCTGAGGAGGGGGTCTATAGCTTTTATCAGAATCCTAAAAGGGGTCAGTGTAACGGCTACCCAAGTAGTGAGAGGGCATCAGCCGCTGACGACGTCCTTTTCCCTGGCAAGTTGCTATGCAAGTAAGTCCAGTATAAGCCCATCCACGAGAGTCAAAGGGAGAGTCAGGTCCAGTTGTAAGAGGCACAGAATAATTCCCATCGCATTCCCTTCCATAAACGAGACAGGCTACGTTTGGAAGGGTCAAGTCACACACTTTAATGGTACATTTCTTAGTTTATATCTAGTTACAAACTGGTGAGTGCTCAAGGAACAATGAAAGTCTCCGCCCCCTCCCTCCACAGGGGGGCCCCAAGTTAGACACACTGTCACCAGGCCAAAAGAAACCACATTCCTTTCTCAATAGACTTCAATCACAGATAACCCCATCAATAGATAAGCATTTCGGCACCGCAAAGCCTGACAAGTTCTTCTGAACACAAATGACATGCTAATTCAATACACAGACAGGAGACTGTTAATTTGTAATACAATACACAAAAGAGAGAAGAGACATTTAGAATTCAACAGTGAAAGAGTCACTCTACAATTAACCTTCTAAATTCAGAACCAACAGATCCAAAACAGCCCTCCAGATATCTCAGAATATAATGTGGATAATCCATATCTCAGGTAGTCCCAGATATCATTCATCCTATTGTAACACGTCCTTCGGTTCCTTGTATGTCCCACTGCATGATTATTATAGATGTACAGGCAGAATACATAGTTCCGTTACACTGCTCCCCTTTTGTGGAACACTCCGGCAGACCCGGATTGATCCTTTTCGGGTCAACTTGGGGATGTCCGGTCTGCTGTTAGGGTAAAAGTTCCGTTTGCCTGGACAGTCCATCGGCATTGCCATTAAATCTGCCAGGTCGGTAGCTGATGGTGAAGGTAAATAATGGAATTCAGTTCTGGAACAGTCACTTGCTTTGCTCTCTCAATGGCTCCCAGGACCTGTTGCTGATGCTCTTGGGAGAGATAAGGCACCACCTGAGCGCAGATCCCGTTTAACCTTTTGACAATTTCAGCCTGTTTGTGCATTTCAATGTTCAAGCCACGGGACATCTCATAATACATGACGTAGTGTCGTTGCATCTCCGATTTCTCACTGGCCAACTTGTCACATTCCCATTTTAGACTGTGATATTGGGCCAGATCTACAGTACATGTCGGGGAAGGTAGTCTTACCCGGGTCTCAGCAGCAAGCGAGTTGGTTCCAGCAACGCGGGTTGGGGCACAGGTAGTCACGGTGTAGGCTTCAGCGGGGCACATCGGGGCGTACGCAGAAACAAGGGGGGCCAAATCATTCCCCAGTAGTACATCTGCTGGCAAATCCTTCATCACCCCCACATTCACATGTCCCGAACCCACCCCCCAATCCAGGTGAACCCGGGCAACGGGTAGCCGGAAGACGGTGCCTCCTGCTACTCTTACGGCTACGGTGTCTCCGGTGTGCTGGCTCTCTGGGATGAGTTTCTTCTGTAGCAGTGTCATCGTGGCCCCCGTATCGCGTAACCCGTTGGCTGCCTTTCCATTGACCCAGACCGTCTGCCTGTGTTGCTGCCTGTTGTCCTGGTTAGCTGCTTGTATCGGATCTGCCTCATGCAGAACACCCCAATGTTCTACCTCCCCAACGCCGTGGGCCGCAGGCATGGATATGTGGGGGTTCCCCCTTTCTGGCTGTCTCCATGACTGTGACTGCCTGGGTACATTTAATGAACAGTCTGACTTTTTGTGCCCTGGTTGTTTTTGAATCAGAGCGATAGTAGCCTCGGTATCTCTTAGGCCTTGTGCTACTTGTCCATTCACCCGTACCTCCTGACGGTGATGCTGACGGTTATCTGGAGAGGCCGCTTGTATTGGGTCTGCCTCATACAAAATTCCCAGACATTCCTCAGGGCCCACCTCAGTCTCTAGGCAGTGGGCCGCAGAGGGCCGTGATGGAGTGACCTCTGTGTTGGGTGTTGGGCGTCTCCAGTCGTTATTTGTAGCTCTCAAAGGACAAAAACGAGCAATATGTCCCGTGTTGCTGCAGTGATGGCACGTCACCCTAGACGAATCCCGGAGGTAGTTGTTGGGTTCCTGAGGACGTGGTGGTCCTGGTGGGACTGGAGCCCGAAATTCTGGGCGTGGGGTGCCGGTTGGAGTACGCGGTTCTACCTTATGAGCCAGCCGTGCTGTACCCTGGCTTACTTTCCTTGTTTCCGCGTACTCATCTGCTAGCCGCGCCGCCTCATTTAAGTTAGCGGGACGGCGGTCTCGTACCCAGTCCTGTATGTCTGCGGCCAGGTCTTGGAAGAAATGTTCCATTAGGAATAGCTGCAATACTTCCTCCCCGGTGTTGGCCTTGCACCCTTGGACCCAATGGGATGCCACCCTTTGTAACTGGTTGGCCCATTCCATGTGGGAGTCCACAGCCTTCTTCTTGGATTCCCGGAAGCGGCGGCGGTAGGTTTCTGGGGTTACGGCATATCGGGTTAACAGCGCCTTTTTCACTTGCTGATATTGTAAAATATCCTCTGGAGCAAGTGCCCGAAAAGCTTCATTGGCTTTGCCCGACAATTTCCCAGACAAAATAGTGACCCATTGGTCTGGTGGTACCTGGTGCAGTGAGCACTGCCTCTCAAAATCCGCCAAATATCCATCTATTTCCTCCTCACTTTCTACAAAAGCTTTAAATGCAGTGAACGGTATTTTCTTTCCTGTAGCAGCGGGTGGGGAAGTAGGAGCTGTGTGTGTAATGGGCTGTCTAGCTCTTACCAGTTCCAGTTCTTGTCCCCTCTTGGTTTGAATCTCCTCTCTTGCTTCCCGGAACAGCTGGTTTATTAGTTCCGTGGACGTTTCTGGATACAAGGATAATCTCCGCTGTACAATATCCGTAATTACATCTTCCTCGCTGACAGGTGCTAGAGGCTCCGTCCTTCCATGGATCCATCCATTTGGTCCAGCTCCAGTAAATCTGCTATCAGCTCCCTCCGTGGCCTGTTACTGGCACTCCTACCACGACTCTCCAATAAATCTTTTAGTGTGGTTCTTTTCAGCCTGGCGTACTGAGACTCCATTCAGAACTTGCTCCTTGGATAAAAGGACCATCCCACCGCTGCCAACCAATGTAACGGCTACCCAAGTAGTGAGAGGGCATCAGCCGCTGACGACGTCCTTTTCCCTGGCAAGTTGCTATGCAAGTAAGTCCAGTATAAGCCCATCCACGAGAGTCAAAGGGAGAGTCAGGTCCAGTTGTAAGAGGCACAGAATAATTCCCATCGCATTCCCTTCCATAAACGAGACAGGCTACGTTTGGAAGGGTCAAGTCACACACTTTAATGGTACATTTCTTAGTTTATATCTAGTTACAAACTGGTGAGTGCTCAAGGAACAATGAAAGTCTCCGCCCCCTCCCTCCACAGGGGGGCCCCAAGTTAGACACACTGTCACCAGGCCAAAAGAAACCACATTCCTTTCTCAATAGACTTCAATCACAGATAACCCCATCAATAGATAAGCATTTCGGCACCGCAAAGCCTGACAAGTTCTTCTGAACACAAATGACATGCTAATTCAATACACAGACAGGAGACTGTTAATTTGTAATACAATACACAAAAGAGAGAAGAGACATTTAGAATTCAACAGTGAAAGAGTCACTCTACAATTAACCTTCTAAATTCAGAACCAACAGATCCAAAACAGCCCTCCAGATATCTCAGAATATAATGTGGATAATCCATATCTCAGGTAGTCCCAGATATCATTCATCCTATTGTAACACGTCCTTCGGTTCCTTGTATGTCCCACTGCATGATTATTATAGATGTACAGGCAGAATACATAGTTCCGTTACAGTCAGTGACTAAAAAAAGGTTAGGAACAACTAAAATAAAGGGGACGAAGGCAAACAAATTACTTTCTCTTTGAAAAACGTATAGAGGTTGATTTATGTTTGTGGCCATTGTAGCCATATTAGTGCACTTGCGACAGAGACAATCGAGTACTGTCCAAGATACTTTTTTTATTTGCACCAACATACAATTTTTCAGGACAAGCTTTTGGGGTATGTCCCATTCTTCAAGGTCCCAGCAGTATTCAGTAAAGAAGGAAACATACCGCAAAAGCTTGTCCTGAAAAATTGTATGCTAGTGCAAATAAAAAAAGTATCACGGACAGTACTCAATTAGTCCAGGTTGATTTACTAAAGGCAACTATACTGTAATCTGCCAGTGCACAGCAAGTGCAGTTACTCTAGATCTGAGGGCAATCTCTGCTGATTTCCATCATCCAGTCATGTGCAAACAAAAATGTGTTTTTTTTTATTTTATTTTTAATTAATTCCTTAAATGAGTATTTTTTGCAAAGTGAAGCTTTACCTCATTAACTAAGCTCTGGAGGCAAGCACACTTGCAGTGCACAGTATATATGCCTTTAATAAATCATCCCATAGATTTAACGGAAGCTTGTGTCATAGGTATTAACCTGAAATGTTTGTTTGTAAAACCATTGTTTTTTATAAAAAAAATAAAAAAAGCTTGTAAATTTTCTCCATAAAATCTAAAGCAACCTTTATGTGTCATCGAGATGAAGCTGCAAATGCAACAAAAACATAACATTTTTGATCTGAATAGTTGAAACAGATTAATTTGTTGTTGCTAGCCTAAAAGTGTGCTGTAGGCCCCCTAATCATAAACATACCAGTCTTTCCATTACAGAAGTTGTTTAGGTAAGATCGCTTTTTCCCTTTACCACCCCTAGTACCGGGATCATCATTTTCGCTGCAATCATTTTTGCATACCTTTTATCACTGTAATGCTTAAAGCACAAACAGTTAAGCCAACTTTAATATTTATATATATAGATATACAATACACACACACACACACACACACAATATAGTATGTTATACTATCTCCTTTAGATCAACAATTCCAGTTGCTTCAAAGAATTCTAAACATGAAGCATAGAGGCAGAGAGAGAGTTCAGGAATGGAATGGAATGGAATGGAATGGAAGAACTATGAGAGCAGGTGGGGGAAGGTTTTGTTCATGTCCTTAACAAAGCATAAAAAATAAAAATAAAAAAAATAACTGTCTATAGGGCACATATTAAAAGCCTCACAATTCAACAAAAAAGATGAATCATATTTGATTGGTGAGATTTCAGTGAACTGATACAGAAGTACATGAAGAGCTAGCCTCCAGAAAACAGTCAGGGCAATAGGTCTCCGTTCCATTCAGATGTAATAGCTGGAGAACATGTGTTTGTGTTGTAAAACTCAGATAATAAAAGTTTTCTTACAAAATGATTCATTGTAGTAACTGCAAAAACAGATCTGATACAATTAAACTTATACAAATGCTCAACCCTGGTGGATGTTATGTTATACACGAGGTGTCACAATCCTTTCTCGGAATGCCCTCACCGTAGCAATATACTGGTGAATCAAATGGCTGATTTGTTCTTGAGCGTGTTCTGACATGTTCCAACTTGCACTCCCCTGGGTCACAGACCAGTTTACCCATTCTTTACATAGTAGAAGAAATCATATGTGTGTGCGTTGCTCTGTTGGCGGAAAATGAGTAACAGGAATCTGGAGTAACATCAAATTTTTCTTGAAGACTGGCAAACGGAGCTAAAGTTTTACTCACACGTTACAACAGGCTTATGTTTTTTTTTAAAGAAATCAAGTGTTTTTGAATGGCATCAGTGGTTTAACCACTTCAGCCCGGAAGGATTTACCCCCTTCCTTACCAGATCACTTTTTGCGAATCGGCACCGTCGCTTTAACCGACAATTGCGCGGACGTGTGACGTGGCACCCAAACAAAATTGACGTTAGTTTTTTTCCCCACAAATAGAGCTTTCTTTTAGTGGTATTTGATCATCTCTGCGGTTTTTATTTTTTGCGCTATAAACAAAAATAGAGCGACAATTTTGAAAAAAATTCAATATTTTTAACTTTTTGCTATAATAAATATCCCCCAAAAATATATAAAAAAACATTTTTTTTCCTTAGGCCGATACGTTAAAAAAAAAAAATCGCAATAAGCGTTTATTGATTGGTTTGCGCAAAAGTTATAGCGTGTACAAAATAGGGGGTTGTTTTATGGCATTTTTATTATTTTTTTTACTAGTAATGGCGGCGATCAGCATTTTTTTTTTAGTACTGCGACATTATGGCGGGCACTTCGGACACTTTTGACACATTTTTGGGGCCATTGGCATTTTTACAGCGATCAATGCTATAAAAATGCATTGTATTACTATAAAAATGCCATTGGCAGTGAAGGGGTTAAGTGTGTTCCTCCTGGGTTTACCCCCTTCCTTACCAGAGCACTTTTTGCGAATCGGCACTGTCGTGTGACGTGGCACCCAAACAAAATTGACGGTCTTTTTTTCCTACAAATAGAGCTTTCTTTTGGTGGTATTTGATCACCTGTGTGGTTTTTATTTTCTGCGCTATAAACAAAAATAGAGCGACAATTTTGAAAAAAAATTCTATACTTGTTGCTATAATAAATATCCCCCAAAAATCTATAATTTTTTTTTTTACTCAGTTTAGGCCGATATATATTCCACATATGTTTGGTAAAAAAAAAAAAAAAATCGCAATGACTATGTATTGATTGGTTTGCGCAAAGGTTATAGTGTCTACAAAATAGGGGATTATTTTATTGCATTTTTTTTTTTTTTACTAGTAATGGCAGTGATCTGCGATTTTTATTGTGATATTGCAACGGACATATCTGACACTTTTGACACATTTTTGGGACATTCACATGTGACTGGCAGGGAAGGAGTTAACCCTAGGGGGCACTGAAGGGGTTAATATGTTCCCTAATGTGTGATTCTAACTGCAGGGGGAGGGGACTCACAAGGGGAGGAGACCAATGTGTGTTCCTCTGTACTGGGAACACACATCAGTCTCCTCACCTGACAGGACTGTGGATCTGTGTATTTACACACACAGATCCACAATCCTGCCGTGATTGCGGGCAATCGCGGGTGCCCGGCAGACATCGCGGCCGCCGGGCAAGTGCAACGGGTCACACGCGATGCCAGCGGCGGCACACACGCACCCCCCTAGGTGCCCGGGAAGCCCCAAGAGTCATATGATGTCCACTCAGGATGGGAGATCCCATCTGTGGATGTCATATGACAATGGGCTGTAGGGAAGTGGTTAAAGAGGGGCAGGAATGTGTCCAAAATGACGCAAGAAGAAGGCAGCTAAAACCAAAAAAAAAGATGCAAAACGTGAACAGAGTGCGAACCCTTGTGCGCTCAGATCGAAGATTTAGTGTGTGAATGATGGCAGAAGAATTGGAAATGAACAGGGAAACGGTGTGACTAATTTTAAAAGAGGATTTGGAAATGAGAAAGATTACCGCAAATATGGTGCCTCAAATCTTCACAAAAGATCAGAAAGAATGTAGACTTCTAATTTCACCCGGACTTTTGAAGGATACAGAGGTGTTCGATAAAGGGGGGGAGAGATGTACTTAAACTGGTTCACGCAGAATCTGCTGCAATTGTGCATAGTAACCAATCAGCTTCTAGGTTTTATTGTCAAAGCATAAATTGAACAAGCTCAATTTAGAAGCTGAATGCTTACTATGCACAGCTGCATCAGTTTTTGATGCCTTGATTGTAATTTTTCCTGTGGTGTGTCACTTTGATGAATCAATAAAGGACAACATCTTGGAGTGCAGCAGTTTCTTCCTTTACAGATTTTGTGTGCACCAGTTTTAGTAAATCTCCCCCATGGTGTTTCCAATGTGATCCGATAACAAAATGCCAGAGCATGCAGTGGAAAACAAAAAATTCACCTCGCCTGAGAAAAGCATACATGTCTCGTCCTCAGTTCAAATCCACGCTGATGCAGTTATTTGATCACAAGCGGATAAATCAGTACAAGTTCATAAAACATGGTACATCGGTCAACCAGCGTTGAATGGGAATGTGTTCAGACTGGAACTCTGGCCTGCCAAGTTGATCCTCTACCACGACGATACTCATGCGGCCTCGTACACACGATATGATAGCCAGAGGACAACGGTCTGATGTACCGTTTTCATCGGTCAAAACCGATCGTGTGTGGGCCTCATAGGTTATTTAACCTTTGGTTAAAAAAAGCCAACTTGCTTTAAAATGTAACCGTTAAAAATCCACGCATGCTCAGAATCAAGTCGACGCATGCTTGGAAGCATTGAACTTAATTTTTTTCAGCACGTCGTTGTGTTTTAAATTGCCGCGTTCTAACACAATCGTTTTTTTTTTTAACTGATGGTGTGTAGGCAAATCAGACCATCAGTCAGCTTCATCGTTTACCTTCACACCGTTCTCATCAGATGGACTGATCGTGTCCATTGCGAAATTTGAAATTTGTAGTTTCTAAAATTAAAAAAAAAAATGCCCTAAAAAAAGGACACAGATTTGATGACATTCCAGACATCCAGCAAACCACAACGGTTTCCTTCCAGAAAACGAATGCCAGGAATGTTTCCAGTAGTGGCTATGTCGTCAAAAAAAGTGCATCACTTCACAAGGGGACTGCTTTGAACAACAGCCACTAGTGCATAGGTAAGCAAACATTTTTACTGTCAATGTTACAACTCTCAAGTCAGCATTTAAAGGGTCACTAAAGAAAAAAAATTTTTTTTTGCTGAAATGACTGTTTACAGGGTATAGAGACATAATAGTTTACTGATTCCTTTTAAAAAAGATTAAAAACAGATAGAAATCAATCATATAATGTGCCTCTAGTTTTACTTTAGTTTTTGCATGCAATTTAATGCCTCTGTGCTGGACAGTGCCATAGAGAGTGATGGTTAGGAAAACGAAACTAAAATCTCCCAGTACTGTGGTCATCAGGAAACAGAAAAACAGGAAGTGTCCAGAACAAAGCAGAATTACAGCAACATCAGAATATAAAAACGAACAATGAGGACATGAAACCAGGACTGCAGTAGGGTAAAGGAAGCTATTTAGCTAAGAAAAAAATTTTTTAGTGACACTTTAAGGTCTGAACCAGGTGGTACTGTATATGGTAGCAACCAGACTTACTCACATAATCCCCGGACATTTGGGTTCATGTTTTGGCATTGCCAAACAGCAGGCGATGTCCTTCATATGTGGATGCTAGGTCGTTTTTGGTTTAAAAATTTTGCCCTACTTTACAACTTATTTGGGGTCCATCTATCCAGAGATCTATGGTTTGCCCATTTACATTCTAAACCCTTAAATCTCACTAAAACACAAGACAAAACCAGGCTAGGTGGCCTTTATATCAGCAAACATCTGACTAGCACCCCTCCCCTACCAACACAAAAAGTTAGTAAGTTCGGGGACCCTTAGGTAATTTATCACCATCCTCGCCTTCTTTACTTGCTTTTCTTACTGCTCCTGTGATGTTGAGAGTTTGTGGTCAAGTTGCTGATAAAAACTTTGCAGGTGATATAGGTGGTATTATAAATGAACAGATTGCAGAAGAAAATATAATAGGGAAAAGGAGAATAACTCATGGCAATTACAATGTAATGGACAGCAACATGTAAATTGCTTACCTCTCCTAGAGCTTCATATCGCTTTTGATTCCACCTATGCAAATCTTCCCGATAGTTGAAGACAAAAGGTTCTCCAGTTTTTATGTGTCTCAGTTGTCCATCTACAAGAAAACAAACAATGCGTTCTATAGAATACTAAAAAAAAAAAACACGGTAACCTAAAAACATAGATCAGTGCAAATTTACCTTCTGGTGGAAATTGTTTAAGTTTTGGAACTAGATATAGGAATCTTGACCTGGGTAAGCCAGCCTATAGTTCAGAAAATGTTACAGAATAAAATGCATAATACACTTGGTTTGGTAAAGAATTGGTAGGCCCATATATGATCACCACCTAGCTAGACACAATAATTCTATGACATCAGGAGAGCTGCAGACTCTCCAGAGTAATGTTTTTTTAGTAAATATCAAAAAAAAAAATTCCCCCTTATGCCTTGTACACACGGTTAGACTTTTGACCGTGCAAAAGTCTGCCTTGAGTCCGTCGGAAAGAAAGAGAACAGGTTCTCTATCCAAGGTTCGTCGGACTTCCAAAAAAAAAGTCTGAAGGAGGCTACACAAAGCCAGACTTTTCTAGAAAAAAAGCCTGTCTGACTTTTTTACTCCGGCCATGTTTACGAGGCATAATTTTAGTAGTTGTAGTAAGAGGAGCCGCTGTCCATACAAAGTTGTAATAAATCTTACTTTCATTGAAAGCATATTCAAAGCCTTCCAACGTGTCTGGAAATTCAAGAGGTGGTTCATCTTTTTTCATCAGTTCATCCAAGTCTATTCTGGAGAGAAGATCTAAACAAAAAATACACGTTATGTGTTAGTTTTCCTTTCAAAAAATCACACATTAAAAAAAACACCTGCAAAAGAAAAAATCACATGAAGAAAAAATATAGGACTTAAAAACACTGTTAAAGAGAATATAGGCCCAACTTTTAGATACCTCAACATTTACATAGTATGCATTCTTCTATTTCTTGAAGCCACCATCAGAAAGAGAATACCACAGGTGTTTTACCTCTAGCAACTGGTAAAATGTTTTTTTGGTGGGCTGTTTAATCTTTTAACCTTCTAACAAAGACATTAAAATGGGAAGTTTAGAGAATAAATAAAAAGATATGATATCTGGTTAAGTTGCATATATGGATAATCCACAATTATTTTTTTTTTGCAAGATTGAGTGGGATGACTTAAAATCTTACATCTTTAGCCATAAACAAGGCTATACTATATACTGTAAGATTCCTTTCTCCGAGTCCATTTAGTGACTGTATGATACCATGGGTAAATTGAAACTAGTGCAAAAAAGATTGTAGACCATCCCTATGACCTATAACCTCTCCCACGTCAGTCATAGTTGTAGCAAGCAGTGTAAAATATAGGCCAACATTTGAGGAGAGGGAGCTGTATACTTCAATAAATTCCAAAAAAAAAATGTTTACAGCAAGCACTAAAATCTAATTTATTCCATCCTCCATTGAAGGCTAGCAGTATCAGCAGAGACAGAAATATATGCCTGTCGAAACCTGAAAAAATGAGAACCAAGGACCAGTTTGCATCTGTTAAGACCAGACCAGCAAAGACCCAATGGCAAAAAAAAACAGGAACTCCTCAATGCCCTAAAGAAGTCAGCTAAAGGAGAAGAAGGGAACCGTTACACTTCAAGGTATTTGCCTAAACAATTTGGCAGATCCCCCTTTAAAAGGCTGAACTAGAAGCCAGAGACATTTTTAAGAAATCCTCCAGAAAAACAATAAAAGCATCAGATACCCTAGAGATGTTAAACTTAAATTTGGTGCAGGCAGCATCAGTGGTGTGGCTGCCTTCTGAGGCCCGGTTGTATCTGGGGTGCACTACACACAGAGTGCAAAAAAGGGATTTTTAAATACAGCTTACCTGTAAAATCCTTTTCTTGGAGTACATCACGGGACACAGAGCGGCATATTCATTACTATGTGGGTTATATGGAGTACCTTCAGGTGTGGACACTGGCAATCTCAAACAGGAAGTCCCCTCCCTATATAACCCCCTCCCCTAGAGGGAGTCCCTCAGTTTTGTAGCAAGCAGTATGCCTCCCAAAATGGTCACCCAAAAGAGGGGTGGGAGCTCTGTGTCCCGTGATGTACTCCAAGAAAAGGATTTTACAGGTAAGCTGTATTTAAAAATCCCTTTTTCTTTCTCGTACATCACGGGACACAGAGCGGCATATTCATTACTATGTGGGATGTCCGAAAGCAATGCTTTAATGAGGGGAGGGAGACATCTTCCAAAGAAGGATTCAATTTAGAGATAAACTCAAATCATAATAATAATTCCAACTTAGTCAAGAAAAAAACTTTTTTTTTTTTTTTTTTTATAACCAAGGGTGTTTCTGATCCCGAGGATTTCAAACTGCAGCCTGTAGTACTGCCTGTGACCAAAGGCAGCATCCGCATTTCTTCTCACGTCTAGTTGATAAAACCTTGTAAACGTGTGGACTGATGACCACGTTGCCGCCTTGCATATCTGAGCCATAGAGATCTGATGGTGTGCTGCCCAAGAGGCGCCCATGGCCCTGGTAGAATGGGCCTTTACCGACAACGGAGGAGGCAACCTCTTCAACCCGTAGGCTTGAATGATTAATTGTCTAATCCATCTCGAGATGGTGGATTTTGCAGCTGCCTGCCCCTTCTTGGGGCCATCTGGTAGAACGAATAACACATCTGTTTTCCGGATCTTTTCTGTAGCTTTAAGATAGGTCTTCATGGCCCGGACAATATCCAAGGTATGCAGCAACCCCTCCTTTCTAGATGTAGGTTTTGGAAAGAAGGATGGAAGTACCAAATCCTGGTTTAAGTGAAATTTGGATATAACCTTTGGTAGAAAGGAAGGATGGGGCCGGAGAACTGCCCTGTCCTTATGCAGAACGAGATATGGTTCCTTACACGATAAGGCTGCTAATTCTGACACTCTCCTGGCCGAAACTATGGCGACCAAGAAAACCAACTTTCTTGTCAGTAAGAGTAAAGGAATCTCAGCCAACGGCTCAAAAGGCTGTTTCTGTAGAGTGGACAGGACAAGATTTAAGTCCCAAGGACAAATTGGTGACTTGACAGGGGATTAATACGCAAGACCCCCTGTAAGAAGGTCTTTACCAGCGAGTGGGTGGCCAGCGGCCTCTGAAACCACACTGACAGAGCTGAGATCTGTCCCTTGATTGTGCTTAGTGCCAGGCCTTTATCCACTCCTAGCTGGAGAAAACTTAACACCCTGTCAATAGTATATTTGCGGCAATTCCATCTTTTGGATTCACACCAGCCTATGTAGTTCCTCTACACCCTGTAATAAATCACCCTGGAGACCGGCTTTCTAGCCCTAATCAGGGTAGGGATTACCTGCCTAGACAGACCCCTACCCCTGAGAATCAGGGATTCAGCCTCCAGGCCGTCAAATTTAGAAGCTGTAATGTAGGGTGGAGGATCGGGCCTTGTGAGAGTAGGTCTGGTTGTAGAGGAAGAGTCCAAGGGTCTCCCACTGCCATCTTCAGGACTAGTGAGTACCAAGTCCTCCGGGGCCAAGCCGGAGCTACTAGAATGACTGGCTTGTTCTCCACTCTGATCTTGCGCAACAGGCGCGGGGAGTAACTGTAGTGGAGGGAATGCATATAGAAGTTTGAATTGATGCCAAGGGCAAACCAACGCATCGGTTCCGCAGGCCATAGGATCCCTCGCCCGTGACACGAACCTGTCTAGTTTCTTGTTGAACCTGGATGCCATTATATCTACGTCCGGCATTCCCCACCTCTGGCAGATTGTCTGAAAGACCTGGGGATGCAGAGACCACTCCCCTGGCAACAGACTCTGGCGACTTAAGAAGTCTGCCTGCAGGTTGTCCACTCCGGGAATGAATATCGCGGAAATGCAGGGTACATGAACCTCTGCCCATTGAAAAATCAAGTTCACCTCCCTCTGAGCGGCCTGGCTCCTGGTTCCCCCTTGGTGGTTTATGTATGCCACCGTCGTGGCATTGTCTGACTGGATTCTCACCGGGAACCCCTTTAATCTGGAGGTCCATGCCAGAAGGGCTAGGCGAGCAGCTCTGATTTCCAAGATATTGATGGGGAGCTGCCTCTCTGCTTTCACCCAAGTTCCCTGGCGGGAGAACCCCTCGAAGACCGCCCCCCAGCCTGCCAGGCTGGCGTCTGTGGTAACTACCTTCCAGACAACAGGGCTGAAGGATTTTCCCTTTAGAAGATTCTGAGGGTTCAACCACCAGCCAGGCTTTGTCGGACCCTTGATGATAGCGTCAAAGGGGACTCTAAGGCATGTGCCCTCTTGCCCCAGGCTGCTAGAATGGCTGCCTGTAGGACGCGAGTGTGGATCTGAGCGTATGGTACTGCCTCGAATGTGGCCACTAGCTTGCCTAGTAATCGCATACACAGGCGAATAGTTGGTTTTTTCTTGTCTAGAACCAACTGAACCAACCCCTTGATAGCCTCGATCTTTACAAGGGGCAGGAACACCTTTTGATGTTCTGTGTCTAACCTCATGCCGAGGTATTCCAACTGCTTTGTAGGCTGGAACGCTGACTTTCCCGGTTTAGGACCCAGCCGAATTCTTCGAGGTACCGAACCGTGAGGTTTACTGCCTTTTGCAGACCCGGCCGTGAGTGATCTATAATTAAAAGGTCGTCCAAGTATGCTAGGACTGTGACTCCTTGGATCCTTAAATTGGCCAGAACTGGGGCTAGGATCTTCGTGAATACCCGGGGGGGCCGTGGCCAGCCCGAAGGGGAGCGCCCTGAATTGGAAGTGTCGCTGCCCCACCGCGAAGCGTTAAAACCCTCTTTAGGTCCAAGATTGGCCTGACATCGCCGTTGGGCTTTGGTATGACAAAGAGATTGGAATAGAAACCTAGGCCTTGCTCTTGGGCTGGCACTTCTATAATTACGTCCTGGCCAAGCAGGTGATCCAAAGCTGCCAGCATTGAGGCCTTCCTTGCTGGATCCCTTGGTAGCCTTGATTCTTGAAAATGAGGCGGAGGATACCTTAGAAACTCCAGTCTGTAACCTGTGGTTACAGATGCCCGGACCCACTTGTCGGGGATCTTGGCTTCCCAAACTTCTGAGAAGAAACGAAGCCTTCCCCCCACCCCGTGAGAGTGGGGGCGCCCCTTCATAAGGCAGACTTAGGGGCTGTCTTTGACGGCTTGCGATACCACGGCTTACCCCCCGGGGTCTGTCCCTGCGATCTACTGTTAACGTTGGATCGTGCAGGCGGCCGTCGATACTGCCTGGAATTAGAGGGCCCCGAGACAGGAAAAAGCTGCCTTTTAAATGTAGGAGCCCGGAATGTCTTTTTGACCGGTAAAAGGGTACTCTTGCCATTTGAAATAGTCTGAATATATTTATCCAGATCCTCTCCGAAGAGTCGTCCTCCATGGAAGGGAAAACCTTGCCAGAAGCTTTTTGCATGGGGGCTCCGCCGCCCAGTTCTTCAACCATAAGAGCCTTCTCATGTGCACCAAACATAGTGATAAACGAGAGGCCTGCTGGATGGAATCTTTTATAGCATCTACCGCGAAACACAGAGCTCTGGGAATGTCAGAAAACTCTTCTGCTTGTTGGGTAGGCATGTCCTTTAACATTTCCTTTGTCTGGTCTTTTAATGCCTGACAAACTCCAATTGCAGCCACCGCTGGCTGCACCACTGCTCCTGCCGTAGCAAAGGATGCTTTTAAAAGTGTCTCTAATCTTTTATCAACCGGATCTTTAAACATATGTATGTTTTCCACCGGGCAAGTTAGTGATTTATTCACACATGAGATGGCTGCATCCACTACTGGGAGCCTCCACCTCTTGGAGAATTTTTCCTCCATGGGGTAAATGACCGCAAATCTTTTCGGTGGCAGAAAAATCCTGTCCGGCCGTACCCAATCCCGAAAGATCAATTCCTCCAAGAGAGGATGGGACCGGAAAAACTGCGTTGCTTAACGGAGCTTTCAAAGAGCCCAGAGAGGATACCGGAGGAACCTGAGGCTCTGGCAATGGCAAACTAAATGCCGAGCGGACCATGTCCGTCAAAGACTGTACCCACAGTCTCTCTGTCTGGGAGTCTGAAAATGGTTCCTCAGAGGTAGACCCCTCATTCCCTGAACCCTCTTGGTTCAGGTCTAGTTGATCCTCCTGTGATTCCAATTCCTCCGGAGAGAGAGAATCTCAGCATCTGAGGATACACTTCTTGGTGATGGGGATCTAACCCGTTTCTTACCAGGAATAGCTCTAGCGATCAATGCTGCTATTCTCTCTTCTAGCCCCCTAGGGATACGGCTAGCATCTCCTCTGTGATAAACACAGGGCTGGGCTGATCTGGGCCAGCCTCCGCACCAGATCCCCCTAATGGCTCATCCAAGGCGCTTCTTATGTTAATAAGTTGCGGGGAAAGTATCGGCATATCAGAATCAGAAAGGGAACCCTTTTGTTTTTTGGTCTTTTTTGTACCCTTTGACCCCGAACCTTTGGAAGCCATAATACAAAATCGAGGGACTCCGCCCACACAACCGACTGTAGTGGCCAGGAGTACAAAAAAAAATCAGAGTTTAGGGGACAATAGATCACTAATGCCCAAAAACTGATGGGATCCCGTATTATGTTTGTTTTTTTTTTTTAATAATTATATATTTTCCTTTGACAACATACAGTGACCCCAAACTAAGTTTGCCAGCCTCCAACCTGCTGCAAACAAGGGGGATTTCTTGGCTTAACAAAAAGGCATTGGAACAAAGTCCACATGTACTACCCCTCTTCCGCCACCGGGAGTCACTGTTCTGCCGCTCTGCGTCCTCTCCTCTGAAATCAGCCTCAGACTGAGCACTGACAATGCCTGCTGTCTATAACAGCACATAGGCGCGCCCCTGTATGACGCCGCAGGCACGCCCCCCCCCCCTCCTGTCTGGACGGGCGCGGGGAAAAACGTCAATAAGGCGTGCTGAGCGCGCCCGCGTATGCCGGAAACAGGAGGAACATGGAGGAGCCGCGCTGCTGGAGATCCAGGAACGCAGAAACAGGCGGCAGATTCAAACCCCCGGCCAGGTAGGACTCTCCAAAGGCCCCTAAGGATCCTTACTAGCCCTAGGAAGAAACAGCAGGTTTAGCTAGCAACACATATTTAGACAGGGGGACCTAGTGATGGGGGAGAAAAGGTGTCATCCTGTCTCTCTTAGACATAGTGAGCAAGGTTGCCCATGCAGAGCATACTTAGGCTATCCCCCTTTTTAGGTTACCCCGGAGAGCCTGCTGTCGAACCAAGTCCCGCAGGCTCCCCCTTACCTGCTCCATGCTGCAGGATGTTTGTCCAGCAAACTGATCCAATCTTCTCCCATCTCCGTGGGTAGCGTAGTAGACCTTCAGGCCCTGGGGTCCTATGAAGGTACCCACTGTCCTGGACCTATATAGCACCCTGGCAAACAGGAACTTATGGTTTTTACAAACTCCAAGTCCTGGGCCCAGGGTCCAGCCCTCCAAAGAGGAGCATTATAGGCAAAACCCCACGGCTTGGGGCCCGGGTACTGTCCACTTTGGCACTGAGGCTCCTTGGACAGATCCGGTTAGCCCGCCCTTAATCCCAAGGATGTGGAGCAAAGCTATTCCGTGACCAACACCTAAGACACTGGCGAAAAAACTGAGGGACTCCCTCTAGGGGAGGGGGTTATATAGGGAGGGGACTTCCTGTTTGAGATTGCCAGTGTCCACACCTGAAGGTACTCCATATAACCCACATAGTAATGAATATGCCGCTCTGTGTCCCGTGATGTACGAGAAAGAAAGTGTGTTATGTAGAGTGTAGAGTTCAGGATTACAAAAACATACATAGTGCAGAGTTCAGGGGTGCTCTATGTACAGAATGCAGGGTTCAGGGGTGTGCTGTGTACAGGGTGCAGAACCTCAACCCCAAAGCTCTCGGTTTCCTACCTAACCTGGCTCTAGTATCCGCTTGTGTAAGTAGCGTGCCTTGCAGAGAGATTGTCCTCTCCCTCTCTGGAGATCAGTTTCTGCCATGAGCTCATTAAGGGATCTGTTAGATCCAGGAGCCGCTGAGAGAAGCTTTCCCTTGTAAACACAGAAGGCTACAAGTAAAAGCGGGAAGCAGGAGCAGAGGGTGACAGCCGGAGGCGGTGGCAGAGAAGCTCTGCCATGTTTTGGCTGCAAAACTGGGTGTGAAGGCCACATAACAAGGCTTGGAGGGGCAGATTCAGCCTGCAGGCCTTGTGTTTAACATATGTTAAAGTCCAGCACGGCTGGTGCAGGGGGGTGGGTAAAAGATATATACCCTGGCACTGGCCTACAGTCTTGTCCATAACCAATGCTGATATACTGTTCTTGTGTCCCTTAATGGACAAATGACTTACTTTCTGCTTTGGAGCATTCATTGGCTAAACTTTTTTTCTCCCCATCATCGTTTTCCAACTGGGTATATTACCCTTTACTTATTTTACCAGAGACACAACAGAAAGAGAAAGACAGTCTCCCGATAAGAAAAAAATCCCCACTTTTCCAGCTCTCCTAAGATTTCCTTCCACCTCCTGATCTACTTGCAAAAACAAATAGAGAGGGTAAAACTCTCCAGCTGGGACACACACACACACGCCAGAGGTTTCAACCCTTTTCTTAAACGAAATAAGTTTTAGTAGGTTTAAAAGTACAAAAACCTCTCCAAAAAAAAAAAAAAAAAAAAATTAAAATTATGCTACAACCCCCCTCAAATAAAAGACTTGCTCTGCATAACTTTTGCTGAATGACTACATTTTCCATTTTTTTTTTACAATCGTTGATTATTTTTACCACATTTTAAAGATGAGCACAAATATCATGCGAGGGTCAGATATTTTTGCAATGTTTGCATAAGGAATGTACAAGTCTTTAGGAGGATACAATACAATATAGAATCATACAGTCATTCTTTCTTCCTTGATATAAACCCTTATATCACCATGTTAACAGATATCTTTTTGATGGGTAGTCTCTACAATGATACTGCAACAATAAAATGATCCATAACATAAAGAGTGCATGAATAGAAATATGAAGTTTGAAGGTCATATCGGGGGAGAGAAGGTAGATTGGCAATGAAAGTGATAAAATATAGAAAAAGGGGGAGTAGAAAAAACATGTTGGTGCCTCTTGGTATTTAAGAACCCTATTACTGCTCCTTACTATAAGTTTTATTTTATTTCCACTTTCAGGTCTATTAAAATATTTAGCAAAGTAAAAATCTGTATACCATGATAATAATTAAAGGGTAGGGTAAGATTTAATCTTAAAATACAGACAATACCACCCTGGTGGAATCTAGGGCTCCAGAAGGGGCGCCAGTGATTAGCGTAGATTGTGCATCTTCCTGTCATTTCAGCAGGTAAGTGTCTGTCCTGTCTTGCCCTTACCAGTGATATTGCCTTGGGAAAGTGTGAGCTCACCCAAGCATGCACAGGCCATACCCCCTGTATTTTCCCCATAACCATTTACATGTGCTGTATTTTATTATGTAAAGAATGTAATACAGGTTGCCCATTTTATTGTTGCTCTGAGATATTCACTGATAAGCAGTTAATAAGTTAACGTGTTGAGATATAAGAAGATATATTCTAGGCTTTAACATTATACTGCTGTAAGTTCATAATTGATTTATTGTATAGTTATATGCCAATAGCTATGACTAAGCATCGGTTGTCGATGTAAAACGCGTCAGCTTTTGTTACCCCACTGTTTGCTGTTTTTGCTGTTTTCGTTTTTTGACTGGAATAAACAGGCACTATATTTAAGTCTTTTCATCCATTGGAGTGCGGCTGTCCATTTTTCTTTCCTTATATTGTACCACGCATTGCCTGCACCCATTTGGGTTTTTGAACTTTACTCACCACTGAAGAGTGTCGTCTGGAGCGGCGGTTTTCCCTTTATAAGTATGTATGGAGGAAGATGAAGAGGGCACTCTTCTACCGTGTTTCCCTGAAAATAAGCCAGGTCTTATATTACTTTTGGCAACAAAAGACACAGTAGAGCTTATTTTCAGGGTAGGTCTTACCATGTAATGTGCCGTCTTCTCTCCCCCTGCCTGAAAGTAATCACCAGTGTGAACTGAGTTACAATGCTTGTAAAATTCTATAATCCACTTTATTACCGTAGTATATAATGTACAATGTGTGTGCTTTTGTAATATAAAATTGTACCAAATACCTTTGTTAAAGCGCCGCTGTGCACTTTGATGACCTGCCGGGAGCTCTCTTCCCCACATTTATATTACAGAAACACCGACATTGTACATTATATACTACTGTAGAGTGAATTATAGGATTTTACAAGCATTTTAAACTAGGGCTTATTTTCGGGGTAGGGCTTATATTGCAGTCCTCCTGGTAAAATAACGATAGGTTTTCGGGGTAGGTCTTATTTTCTGGTTAACACAATAGTACTGGCGAGTTGGCTCTGATGAGGATGGGGCTGCCTTTAAAGTGGTTGTAAACTCTCCCCCACAACTTTATCCTATGTAAATCAGCATAAAAAATCCTAATGAACACTGCTTGTAGATATCTCCTTATTTGCTTAATATTGTTGAAATCCTTTTTGTTCTTTAGAATGAATGACGTCACTGGAGCATGCCCAGATCTCCCCTGATTTACGGCACACTCTGCCTGCTTATCTGTCTATTATCAGGACTTCCTAGGAACCCCCGGGGGGTTCAGGAGTCTGAAGACACGTCTGTTGCTGCCGTCCATTTGGAACATTTAGTTGTCCATACACATCCTGTATGTTTACTGCCATTTTATAGTGTGAGTAGCCTGTGCTTTTACTACCTTTTAAATAAATGCTTGAGTGTAGCGGAGAGCTCTTAGACCTGTGATTCCTCTTTTCATGTTTGGGTCTGTATGCACCGCTGACCTTTGAGGATCCAAATTGCTACCCTGCTTCCTGGTCTCCTATGCTGAGATACCTGCTCATTTGACCAACTAGTAAAATAGTGGTCTACATGCGAAGGTGAGAGTACCCATCCTTACTGGTGGAGGGATCACTTTAAGTTTTTGGCTTCTCATCGTCACATGGTGGAGAATTTTAAGATTTGGCTATCTGGATTTCTCTTACATGTTTCTGTGGACTTTATTTCATCAATTTGTTTGTTTCACTATATAAATATTATATATTTGAATATATTCCTATGGGTTTTGCGCTGCACTGTTTTTTCTTTTATAGTTCGATAATTACTTAATATAACGGACTAAATGAAAAGAAGCATCAAAGTGGGAGAGTACTTCCTCTTAAAATGCAAGTATATCAGAGGTTGGTCTTTGAAAGTAACATTAATGGAAGGATGAAGGATGCCAGTGTGCTCCTTGTTACATCTGCAGATTTCCTATTAACCAGTTTTTTAGCAAAATCTCCCAAATCGTAAGTTCTGAAATACTTTCTGATTGCAAACCTTTTACAGTGGACCATTTCCTGTGCAATCAAAACCGCCGATGTATTTTAGCCTTTGCAGCATCAATTCATTACGGACATGCTAAACAGATGGGAATCAATCTGTCACTTAAGATGTAGAAGTCCAGTACAGGGCAGGGGTCTCATTAGCACTTTAAATTTGAAATTAAGAAAGGCCACATAGTACTGCATATTTCAGAAACATCTGTTTTAAAATGCAAAAAGTATCTTATTTGTTCTACAGCGTTAACACACTTTGAGGTGAAGATAAAGCGCTCAAGTCCTTTCCAATGGTTTCGGTTCAGAAAAGGCCAATGACTCATTAAAAGAGAAACAAGATTACACCATATTTGTACTGATTAGGATGAGAAAACTACATCAGAACACTGTACAGAAATCTGCACTTGACCCACTGAACTGACTAAATCCTACTTAGACTTAACAATGGCTGCAATAATAAGTATACCATGAGCAGATTCGTTTCCCCAGGTTCATCTGATTGACTTCTATCACAGCACTGCACATTTTCTCAGTCTTCTGTAATTAAATGCATAGCAGAAGCTAAATGAGAAATCATTTCCATAGAATATTTGTGTGGAGATTTCCCATGTCTCGTCAGAGCAGGTATAACCTTGTATTATGGAGCTATGAATGTTACTGAAAAGAGGGTGCTTATGGGGGGAGTTATACAGCATCGAAGATTAAGGAGCATAATGGAAAATATTTTCCAAGCCGCAGGCAATTTAAATACTTTACAAAACTATATGGACACATTCTCTTTCAAATGTTGTCCAGTAATTAACCTGCAGTCATTCCCACAGGTGCTTGTGCCCTCTTGCTCACCTATTCTATATTTAATTAACACAAGATAAAATGAGTCACCGCTTTATCCTTTCTCTGTTCCTGGGGCACGGCAACCGGGGGTCACACTCAGGCCATAGCTCTAAATGATTGGGCCCATTATCAAAATTATCACAGTGCCCTTCGGGTATCTAAGATCCATCTTATGAATAGGTGGCACCCAGGCGGTTTTTCAGCCAGCAGCATAACTGCTGATTATCTGCTGAGCAGATTACATGCTGGTTTTGAATTGCTCATAAATGTTTATGGGTACCTTTGAGTTTCCAATAACATCACAAAAAATCAATACAATTTGGGTTGTGTATGAACTGTTGTATCACCAGAAACAACAGTACAGGTACTCCTGAAATTTAAAAGTGGTAAAGCTGTATTCTGCACTAGCAACACAAAATAGAGGCTTAATGAGAGTATATACTGTTGGTAAGAAGTATTGAACATGTCACCATTTTTCTAGGTAAATATTTCTAAAGGTGCTATTGACATGGAATTTTAACCGTCGGTAACAACCCATGCAACCCATACATACAAAGACACCAAAACATATAAAATTCAGAAATTAAGTTATGTGTAATAAAAGTATTGAACATGCCAACTGAAATGTATTTAAAGTGGAGCTCCACCCAAAAAGGGGAAGTTCCGCATTAAGGACTCATCCTCCACTCCTCTTGCACAATTGTTACTTTTGCTCAGAATAGAAGTTTTCCTCCCTCCCTCCTGCTGTCTTCTGGGACACTGACAGGTCCCAAAATAGTGCATCCGCCAATCAATGCGCAGCTGTCACAGCCAGGTGCCCATAGTGAAGATGTCGGTGCCTGAGACCAAAGACAGCAGGTGAGAACGACTGGGGTGAGCAAACCGCTGGATCGCAGCGCAAATGAGTGCCTGTTTTTTGAAAGTCAGCAGCTACAGTTTTTGTAGCTGCGGACTTATTTTTTTATACAGGTGGCTGGAACTCCTCTTTAATACTTGGTACAAAATCCTTTGTTGGTAATGACAGCTTCAAGATGCCTCCTCTATGGAGAAACTAGTCACATGCATTGCTCGGGTCTGTTTTTGGCCCACACATTCTTTAAATCTTGAAGGTTCTGTGTGCCTATGAACTCTGATCATTAGTTCTTTCCATAGATTTTTTATTGGATTGAAGTCAGTATGATTGGCTGGGCCACTCTAGCAGCTTTATTTTCTGTCTCTGAAACCAATTAAAAGTTTCCTTGGCTTTGAGTGATGTGCAGTGCCATTTGACCTCCAAAATGAGGTGTGCATTATAGCATCCAAAGAGTTCCATTTTAGTCTCATCTGATCAGACTATACTCTCCCAGCATTTTTACAGGCTTGTCTAAATGTTGTGCAGCAAACTTGAAACAAGCTTTAAAAAAGCCTTTTCTTCAGCAAGGGAGTCTTTCTTGGGGGAGCGTGCATACAAGCCAGGGATGGTTGAGTGCATTACTTTTTGTTATCTTTGAAACAATTGTACCTGCTAATTCCAGGTCTTTCTGAAGCTCTCCACAAGTGGTCCTTGGCTTTTGGTCAACTCTTCAGAGGAGTACCTGGTCGTGTCCGGTTTATGGTGAAATTATGTTCTTCCCACTTCTGAAATTTGGCCCCAACAGTGCTCACTGGAACATTCAGAAGTTTAGAAATCATTCTGTAACCAATGGCATCAGTATGTTTTGCAACCATAGGGTTGCAAAGGTCTTGAGGGAGCCCTTTAACTTTTACCCATCATGAGATGTTTCTGGTGTGACACCTTGATAAGTAAACACCTTTTTATAGGCCAAAAGTTGAGACTGAGCGGCTGATACTAATTTGCACTGACAAGGGGCAGGATTGCTTTGTAATTACTGATAGATTTCAGCTAGTCTCTGGGCTTTCCATGGCTTTTTGCTCCTCCCTTTCTTCATGTGTTAAATACTTTTTCCCTGTGTCATCATCAACTTCATTTCTGAACTTATTTGTTTTGGTTTCTTTGTATGCAAGGATTACACTAACAAATTGAAGCCAATCCCCAGCTTATACTGCAGTTACACAAGCATTTACAGCATGTTTTTTTTTTTTTTAATAAAATGTTTTACATGACCAAATGAAAGCTGATCATTGCAAACACCCATGTCAGTGGTAAATGGTTTGTCTTAAAACTCTAAAACTGCAAAATTTGCAGAGGAGCATACTTACTGTCCAGACTTACTGTCTGGATCACCAGATGAAAATAAAGGAAATAAAGCCTAAAAAAAGAAAAAACAAATGCAGCTGTCAAGCTGCAATATAATAAAAAATGTTTGCTTTTGGGTTTAATATTGCTATTAATAAAATGTAAGGTCTGCTACACTGCTTCGGCACAGCAAATCAATCATTCTCAGCAATGTTTCAGAACATAGCAAATCAGTTCCCAACAACCACTGTCAGTTAAAAATAATAATAGGTAGTGATGCAAATCTCAAGGCCATAGGACAACAATTAACATCACAGTAAGACTGTGCGTTACAGCAACCTATGGCTGTGTGTTGTAGAAAACCTGGCAATCACAGGGTGCATTTCTGGTCCATAATAAATTGCATTTTGAAGTATGCAAGATCCAAAACTGCCCTTTACTCTCTTGTTTTATGAGCAAAGGATGCACTTAATATCACGCTGTTTGTCTAGGATACCTTTTAAGGCTGTTGTTTTTTCTTTTTCATCCGGAACTCCTGCTTGCAATTGTGCCATATTCAATCCAAATAAGACAACCAGTACACAGGGGAAAATGGACATCAATTTTCTTATATACACCTACAAATGAAAGCAAAATAGGAAAATACCAGAAGGTTAGCATTCTATTTTAAAAACTTTATTGTAAATAGTAAACTGTATATCTGTGCAAAAATGAATAATAAAGAGTGAAAAATATGAAATAAAGAAAATCTATAACTCAAACTTGGGTATTGGAAAAGTAAAAACCTATCACCACTCAATTGGTCAGTCTTTTACCATGAGCTCAAATATTGTAACTGTTATTTATGCAATTAAAAAAGAGAAGTATGGACTTTTTTTCCCCAGAATCATACTTACCTAGGTGGATACAGTATTGGACTCCCACCAGCTCCAACACTGAGAAGCAAGCGCTCAAACACCACCAATCGCTCAGTTCTCAGGGAGCGCTGGGCTGTGGAGGGGACGAGAGCATCCGTCTCAGGCTCTCAACGGCTCACTGAGAGGCTGAGCTGGGTGCCAGTCCAGGCAGGTTGACCGATCCTGACTTTATTATCGCAATCTTGCCCAAGCCTGGACCGGCTCTGTGACTTCAGCCCACTGTCAGCTGAAAATTGTTCACAGGAAGACAGAAAAAACTCCACTCCTGTGATCCACAGGAGAAGAAGTACAGCCAAGCAAGCTTTCCACATACTTCTCCTTTAAAGTAATCTGTAAATTAATTCCTTTATTACTTCATGCGTTTTTAATCTACATCTTAATATAACAGTGAGAGTGCCAAACGAATACTGCCAGGGATGCCGACAACATGTTGCTGCAACTGCTAAAGTACCTTTTTTATTATTTCAGTGGCAACTGCCCCCTAGACAGACCAAAAAAAAAAAAAAAACCTGCTCCACATTCACATATTTCCAAACATGCAATGAATTAATCTAACCTTTGAACTCCAATTTCTATTCATTCTGCATTACATTTAAGACATTTCTATCCACACAGTGATTAATTAAAGGAAGTCATTAAATCAAAAACTAAATTTCGTTGCAGCGTACAACTCCAAAATAGTTGGAACGCTGTATAAAATCCACATAAAAATAGAATCCAACGTTTACAGAGTGTTGTCAAAAGAAGAGGTGATGCTACACCGTGGTAAATATGATCTTGTCCCACCTTTGAGACGTGTCGCTGCCATCATTTTCAAAATTACCTTCATTTTTCATTATCAAAATGGTATGTTTTCTCAATTTAAACAGTTGATATTTTTTATATGTTCAATTGTGAAAAAAATATAGGTTTATGAGATTTTCAAATCATTGTATTCTGTTTTTATGTAGATTTTACACAGTGCCCCAACATTTTTTTGGAAAGGGGGTTGTATTTCTAAGAGAATTTTTTTATTTTTATTTTTACAGATGAGGCATCAATTTTAAGTAATATATAACAAATAGACATGTGGATATCAAATCAGAAGAATTTGCGTATTTAAACTTTCAAGCATCATTTGAGAGATTCAATAAACCTGAGGTGTTCAACTGCACTCATGAGAAATGTAACATTTCATGCTTCAAAGCAGCATAATATGTCAATTAAATAATCCTAAACTCAGTCAAAAGAAGGTGTGAACACATCTAAAAACAAATATAAAAGTTTTCTCCTTCAAAATCATGTGGGACATTAAGGATATAAGAAATCGGACTTCTGAAAATAATAATAATAGTGAAATCTGCAATTATTTCACAACGCTTATAGGAGTTTAGTATAGTGAGCCAACTGTGGGTGGACAATGGTGGGATGAATAATTCCTCCTTTTGGCTTTGACTTCCTTTACTGAAAACACATGGAATCTAAATGTTCATTGAGCATTCAAAGTAATGTAAAACAACTAAATATTAATGAGGGTGGATCCCCTAGCTATGATCATGGCAGTTGGCAGACACGAGAACGAGATCCTGTTCTTTGGTTCTCAAGAGATACAAGAAGCCAAAGGAAAATCTTCCCTGAATAACCCCTAAAGGCATAACTATTGCTTTGCAAATCTTCAGCCCAAGCAATTCTGAATGAATTCTGAATTCAAGCATTGTGCTTGAAAAAAAGAAAAAAAAAGTAGCAGGGTAGGGTAGGGTAGGGTAGGGTATATTCACACCAGATGCAGTAGGACTGTGTCGGCAGCTATTCCAGCTCAGTCTCACCACATGGGTATGGAAACATGTGCCCAATTGACAACACTGTGTTGTAGTGGTGTGTGGGCAAAACCACTGCACAAAGCAGGTAGGTATGACATGTTAGTTATTTAATTAAAAAAAATACTTTAAATGTTCCCTGCAACATTTCTCTTTCAATTAGTTTTTCAAGGAAACCAGCAAGTATGCCCATGAAAGCATGGTCAGACATGCATGGTAGTAAACTTACAGGGCTTAAAGCGGTTATACAGGTTTGTTTTTTATTTTCTAAATAGGTTCCTTTAAGCTAGTGCATTGTTGGTTCACTTTTAAAGGTTTTTTTTTCCCTTGTCTGAATTTCTTACATCCTGTTTCTCCCGAGTAAGCTTGCCACCATCATCCGAGCGGTGGTTGGACAGCTTACTGAGGAACAGGAAGTAAGAAATTCAGATAAAGAAAACAAAGAAAAAAATTTTAGAAGGGAAATTGAAGAAAAAGGTAAGTAAACCAACAATGCACTAGCTTAAAAAGGAACCAATTTATAAAATAAAAAACCACCCCTTTAATGCCTTATTATGTCAAAACCATTACATATGTCTGTAGGTCTAAACAGAATAAAAGTGTGGAGGAAATGGGGGGGGAGCTCTAAAAAAAAAAAACGAACACAAAATAAAATGGTAAGACAGGGAAACAAGCCCCTGGGGTGGGAAATATTAATCAAAGAGGGGCCAAAGATGAAGAAAAAGGGTTGGAGTTCAGGAAAGGATACATAGGAATGTTTCATTCTCAGACTCTGGGACAGGAGCCTAAAAAAAATTAAGCTAGATGAATTCAGAGTTGGAAAGGTATAGATAAACCTTAGTTCACACATTTTAGGAAATTTAGCTAAAAGTTGTTTAGAATACTGGATAGTTTTTGATTATCTTTGACTTGTTGAAAATTCACAATAGGCTTCTTCAAGGACTCTTTAAGGAGAACAGACCTTGGAGTGTATGGTGTAAGAGGGACATCCTTGCATCTCTTGAAACAATGGGAGTTATTTACGAAAGGCAAATCCACTTTGCACTACAAGTGCAAAGTGCACTTGAAATTGCACTTGGAAGTGCAGTTGTTGTAAATCTGAGGGGTAGACCTGAAATGAGGGGAAGATCTGCCGATTTGATTATCCAATCATGTGCAAGCTAAAATGCTGTTTATTTTTCTTGCTTGTCCCCCTCGGATCTACAGCGACTGCACTTCCAAGTGCACTTTCAGTGCCAGTGGATTTGCTTTTAGTAAAATAACCCCCAATGTCTGCAGAAACTACGAAATGTTGTACAGAAAAACACTGTCAACTTCGGCCAGGACCACCAAGTATGTAAAAAAGTCTCCACGTCGATCACCCCCTCTAAAATATCTATCACTGTAGGTCGGAATAGCACAAGCCATTCAAGCTGGTGCTCAACTCTGAAAGTGAATCTTGTATGCAATTTCAGACATAACATTTCAGATTAAGACTTGTGTTTGCTGGATATTTTAAATAATGGCGGAATATTTTGCATCGTGACGTGTGGTATTCCTGATGCTGGTACAATTGATTGCTTTGGTGTAGATGAACTGAGTAATAATCTGAGATGTAATTGTGGAATGCGAACCCTCATTTGAATATATGACTATATGACATTAAGCAACGAGGTTATCTAAGGTGAGTTTTAAAACTTTACTCTTCCTTCTCTTCGTGTGTATCCATTTTGTGTTACATTACAGGTTAGAAGGCAGGTAGGTTAATAGATCAGTATGGGCCGCTGAAATAAAGCCCAAAAAACTTTCAGCTGTGTATCTGAAGGATGAATTACTCCACAGTGCCTGCAGATACAGTGGTCAAGGAGTTTTTTTTTTAAGCATTTAAAATGTGGTAAATCTGACCGTACAAAGCCTATTGTGATTTAAGTGACTTTTTTTTAAGAAGTAGAAATAGATTTGCGGACACAGGGATATGTCCACTAAGTTTCTCCTTTCAAAACCACTACAAAGTCAGCAGCTACAAAAAGTGTAGCTGCTGACTTTTAACAGACAGACACTCATCTGTCTCACAGTCCAGTGATGTGGCCACCCAAAGCCTCGCTCCTCTTCCCCTCCTCTCCTTAGTGCCATCATTACTACCGATCTAGGATGGAAAGGAACCTGGGGGTCCATGCAATGCCAAACTGCTAACAAAGCAGAATATTGGCAGGCATTAAAAAGGGGATCAACTCCAGGAGATAAAACAATAATTCTCCCGCTCTACAAGACTCTGGTATGGCCGCACCTAGAGTATGCTGTCCAGTTCTGGGCACCAGTCCTCTGAAAGGATTTACTGGAAATGGAGCGAGTACAAGAAGGGCAACAAAGCTAATAAAGGGTCTGGAGGATATTAGTTATGAGGAAAGGTTGCGAGCACTGAACTTATTCTCTCTGGAGACAAGACACTTGAGAGCGGATACGATTTCAATTTACAAATATCGTACTGGTGACCCCACAATAGGCATACAACTTTTTTGTGGAAGGGAGTTTAACAAGACATGTGGCCACTCATTAAAATTAGAAGAAAAGTGGTTTAAACCTTAATCTACGTAGAGGGTTCTTTACTGTAAGAGCGGCAAGGATGTGAAATTCCCTTCCACAGGCAGAGGTCTCAGCAGGGGGGGGGGGGGGGGGGCATCAATATATTTTATTAAATAGTTTAAAAAAATCTATCTAAAAATATATCTATTTTTTTTCAACAATAGTTTTTATTGAGTTTTACACAACAATACAGAGTATACAAGTAGAGTATATACCAGTTCTTCGTCATTTAGATAGATTTTTTTAACCTCATCTACTATGCAACTACTGTGGGCACCCAGCTGTTACAGTTTGTGGCTTCACAGCCAGGTGCGCACTGCATATGCGCAAGTCATCCTGCGCTCTCCTAGTGGCCAGGCAATCTTCTGGGACCTCCGACGCGTCTAAGAAGATTGTAGAGAGGAAAAGGCCGCCTGGGGGAGAGGAGTCGTCTAATAGGTGGCAAGATAGTGGAAGGAGAAAGTGGGACAGGAAGTACCTTTTAAAACCAGGTACCCCCCAAAATAATTACATGCCAAATATGCCATGTAAGGGGGTGAGGAGTGTTTAAAGCGGAAGTTCTACTTTTGGGTGGAACTCCGCTTTAATTAAAAACATGAAAGTGTAAGAGTGTTCACAGTATCCCTCACACAGTTTTACTTTCCATAGACGCTAGAACTACTTCTTAAACTTATATAAAATTACAATACTTCAGTTACTGTTCATGCAGTGATTTCATGTTACCATTTGAATGTCTTGTCAATATGAATACTCTTTTTAGGCAGGCTAACCTGAAGAGCATCGACCATCCACTATGGCTCCCATGTGGACTCCTTCCCCCTCCTCAGCACTTCTAAACCCTCCAAAAAGGGGCAGAACCTGTGAACCTGTTCAGATTTACCTCCGATAGCCACTGTTAATACCTTGTTTATTTTGACATCTTTCTCTGGTGTTCTCCCTAACTTAGCCTACCCCCAATCGCCTCTGACACTTCTACTAGAGCAGCCTCTCTCAACCTTTTAAACCAGAGGAATTGTAATTTGATTTAAAAAGTGAAACTCACACTATATAGATTTATTAAGCACACTGACATATTTCAAACATTTTTCTTTCTTTAAAATGTTGATGATTATGGCATACAGCTCGTAAAAACCCAAAATTCATTATCTCAGAAAATTAGAATATTGAGAAAACGTTCAATATTGTAGACTATGGTGTTGCACTCTAATCAGCTATTTAACTCAAAACACCTGCAAAAGGTTTCCTGAGCCTTTAAATGTTCTCTCAGTCTGGTTCAGTAGATTACACAATCATGCCAACTTGACAGTTGTCCAGAAGACAGTCATTGACACCCTCCACAAGGAGGGAAATTCAAAAAATGTTGTTGCTAAATAGGCTGGCTGTTCACAGAGTGCACTATCCAAGAATATATTAGTTTAAAGTTGAGTGGAAGGGAAAAAGTGTGGTAGAAAAAGGTGCACAGGCAACAGGGATAACAGAGCTTTGAGAGGATAGTGAAGCACAGGCTTTGGGAGAGATTCACAAGGAGTGAACTACAGCTGGTGTCAGTGCTTCATGAGCCACCACACAGATGTATCCAGGCTACAACTGTCCCATTCCTTGTCAAGCCACTCCTGATCCAGGGACGATGTCAGAAGCACCTTACCTGGGCGAAGGAGAAAAAAGGTCTGCATTGTTGCTCCGTGGTCCAAGGTCACCTTTTCGGATGAACGCAATTTTTGCATTTCATTTGGAAATCAAGGTCCCTGAGTCTGGAGGAAGAGTGCAGAGGCACAGAATCGAAGTTGCATGAGGTCCAGTGTGAAGTTTCCACAGTCAGTGATGATTTGGGGAGCCATGTCATCTTCTGGTGTTGGTCCACTGCGTTTGACCAAGCCCAAATTCAGCGCATCCCTCTGCCAGGAAATTCTAGAGCACTTCATGCTTCCCTCTGCTTACCAGCTTTATGGAGATGCTGATTTAATTTTCCAGCAGGACTTGGCACCTGCCCACACTGCCAAAGGGTACCAACACCTGGTTTAATGATCATGGTATCACTGTGCTTGATTGGCCAGCAAACTCCTGACCTAAATCCCGTAGAGAATCCGTGGGGTATTGTCAAGAGAAAGATAAAAAAAAACAGACCCAGTCTTAGGCCTCGTACACACGATCGGACATATCCGATGAAAACGGTCCGCGGACCATTTCCATCGGATATGTCCGATCGGGAGTTTGATCCGATGGCGTGTACACACCATCGGATCAAATTCCCCGCCGCCGGACGGCGCGGTGACGCGGCGGTGACGTTGACGCCGCCACGTCACCGCACCAGGAAGTTAAACACTTCCGCGCATGCGCCGAATCCATTCGGCGGCGGCGGTGGGGCACGACATGTCTGCTGGTAAGTGTACTAACCAGCAGACATGTCGGGCGGACAGATTCCACCGGATGGATTTCAAAGCATGCTTTGAAATCTGTCGGGTGGAGAAATCTGTCCGCTAGCCCATACACACGAGCGGAGAGGTCTGCTGAAACGGTCCATCGGACCGTTTTCAGCGGACATATCCCCTCCTGTGTACGAGGCCTTAGAGGAACTAGATACCATCTAGTAAATATTTTGACATTCGCCTCTATGAGTGACATGTTGATGATACCCTTTATAGATCTATGGAAGTTTTCTCCCCAATCTTCCAAATCCCACTCATCCTGAATTTCCTTCTCCCAAGCTAGCATATAGGGTAATTTATTAACATTGTTCGCAAGGGATTTGTAAATTACAGAAATACCACCCTTCCTTACTGGGGCCTGTTCACATTTTCGTTCATAGGGCGTAAAATGACCAGTTACAGCCTTGTCAGTCCAGAGTTTCTGTACAAAACTGTAGATTTGAGAAAATCTTGATTTCTCTGAAGAAGGAGGAAGATCAAGACTGTCCCTAAAATATTGTTCTGATAGAGGACCTGAGTGGGAGAAGAATCGTCCAATGCGGTATACTCCCTTATCTCGCCACCACTGGAAGGATTTAACGTTCACATTGGATGCAAAGGACGGGACCTGAAATATATCAGTTAATGGTAGACTCTTAGAGACTAAAGAGGGATTGCTCCTGAGCGAGTCCCACAGAACCAACGCCTGTGACAGTGCCGGAGACATAATAGAATGTCTGCGTTTGGGGATAGACCACACAAGATTTTCCAATGAGCATGTGGGGGACGCCTGTTCTTCCAGACTAACCCAATCAGGTTGGTCCTGTTTGAGGTATATATCTGACAGTTGTGCCAGTCTAGCTGCCTGGTAGTACCACAGCAAATTTGGGAGTCCCAAACCTCCCTGATTAGGGAGATTAAAGAGGCTACGCGATGATACACGGGGCTTTTTTTGTTCCATACAAATTTGGTGATCTTACCCTGAAAAGCCTTCAAGTGATTCCTTTTTTATCGGTATGGGGAGAGAACGAAAGAGGTATAGAAGTCTAGGAAGAAGAGTCATCTTGACAGAGTTTATCCTGCCAATCCAGCCTATATTCTGTGTATCCCAATCACCTAAATCAGATTCAAGTTTTTTATACATAGGAGGGTAGTTGGCTGTATATAGATCCTCAAGTTCCTCTAAGACTGGCAACCATATATCCTTCATCCTCACCTCTATGCTTCAGAGGATGCCAAGGCGTGGGCTCCATGATTCACACCTGGTGGGAATGCCCAAGAATACGAGGTTTTTGGAGTAAAGTGTTCCATATAATTAGACGGATTACGGGTTGTAATATACATCAGTCCCCGGCGATTGCCTTACTGAATGGATTCATACCACAAGTATCAAAGGTTACCAGAAGGCTGATATGGTTTATCCTAACAGGAGCTAGAATCACTATAGCTGCAGCCTGGAAGAAACAGGCGGTCTCAATCTTAAGTATGAAAAGAAAGATCACCTGGATAATGGAACAGGAAAGGAGAATTGGCTCAATGTTGGATAGACTTATTCAGTTTAACGCAATCTGGGAACCATGGATAAAGTACTTAGGGATCTCACACCCCATAAAGGGGTGATAACATAACTTACTGTAGGCTGATGTACACACCTGGCAGGTAGGATCTCTGTCTCTCTACCCTCTCACCCCTACCCTCTTTTTCGTTCCCTCTCTTTCTATCTTTCTCACATTCCTCTTTTCCTTCTTTTCTACTTTTCTTCTCTATGTTCTGGTTTTATGCTGTGCTTGTGTTCAGGTTTTTTGTATAATCTGTGTTTGGGAAACGTTCTCCATATATACACATGTTACGCCTCTATCATAGGGGTGGAGGAAGTTGAAGAGGGATTCTCCTCTCTTTTTCTCCCTCCCTCTCCTCTCATCGAACTTGTTATTTATTCTTTTAGTATTAGGTTCATTTAATCAGTCCAGATATCATACACTTCGTACCAGAGGTACTTGAGAAGTTTTAAGTTTATGAAATGGAGGTACATCATGAAGTGGACTTCACAAAACTGTAATATTTATAATAACTTGCTAAGGGGGCGGGATGGTTTGGGGGAATTACTCTACCTCCCCGGGCACAGAGTGATCCCATTGGGGGTGTCAGTGGGGGTGGAGGGTGCCCTTCCCATCTCATTTCTATATATGTTGGACCAATAAGGTTTTGATTTATCCCAACTGCTGTAGACTAGGGACCCTAGACGGATTGATATGAACTGCAGGATTTGGGGGAGGGTATGGAGCTACCCTGGTTAGACTATATGGCTTAGGGTCAGAATTTACTCCCTTGTTGAACCCGTTTTCCTTTCATCGCACATAGAATGTTATTTAGGTATGGTTGAGAAATGACGAAGTGATGACTTCAGCAAACGATGTCTCAATATTTAAGGATATGTAAAAAAATGTATTGATTTCCTGATATGTTCTTTAAATTGTACTGACTTTATTCAGAAAATAAACTTAAACTTGAATGAAAAAAAAAAAAAACCCAGACTCAACAATGCAGACACGCTGAAGACCTTTATCAAAGCAACCTGGACTTCCATAAACACTTCAGCAGTGCTACAGGCTGATCGCCACCATGCAAGGAAGCATTGATGCAGCAATTCATGCAAAAGGAGCCCAGACCAAGTATTGAATGCATACTATACATGACATACTTTTCAGCAAGTCAGAATTTCCGTATTCAATTTTTTTATTGTTCTTATGTAATATTCAAATTTCTGAAATAATGAATTTTGGATTTTCACTAGCTGTAAGCCAAAATGATCAAAAATGCTTTAAACATAGATAGTTTTGTGTGTAATGAATCACTTTTTTAAATTTAATTATTGAAATAAAAATTTACTTTTAGATGATATTCTAATTTTTGAGACCTGTACATGCAGGTTTTTGCGATTCATTATTTAGACCAGGGATCTCCAACATTTTTAAACAAAAGGGCTGGTTTACAGTCGTTCAAACTTGATGGGGGCAAGATGGTGACCAGTGGGAGTAAAAATGTCTTGGTGTCAGTGGGTGTTAACAATGCCCCATCTTTGGTATCAGGTGGATCAGTTGAGGTTGTCAGTGGGAGAAAAAGAATGCTCCATCATTGGTGTCAGTGGAGGGAAGAGTTGCCCCATCATTGGTGTGATTGGAGGGAAGCGTTGCCCCATCATTGGTGTGATTGGAGGGAAGAGTTGCCCCATCATTGGTGTCGGTGGAGGGAAGAGTGCCTCATTGTTAATGTCAGTGGCAGAAACTGATCCCAACTGTTGCTGACAGTGCAGGGAATAATCCCCCCAAAAGGAAGATAAAAGCAAAAGGTTTGAAGACCACAGATTTCGACAAATCAGTTTATAACGGGCAGCACAGTGGTGTAGTGAGTAGCACTCTCGCCTAGCAGTAAAAAGGTTTGCCGATTCGAATCCCGACCACCACACTACCTGCCTGGAGTTTGCATGTTCTCCCTGTGCCTGCGTGGGTTTCCTCCGGGTACTCTGGTTTCCTGCCACACTCCAAAGACATGCTGGTAGGTTAATTGGCCCTAGTATATGAATGCGAGTTAGGGACCTTAGATTGCAAGTTCCTTGAGGGTAGGGACTGATGTGAATGTACATTGTATATGTAAAGCGCTGCGTACATTGACGGCGCTATATAAGTACCCTAACAATAATAATGCATAAGACAGATGAAGAGGGACAAAATGCCTAGTGCTCACTGCAGATCCAAAAGAGTCTAGAGAGTCTATTGACCTAAATGCTTCAATTCATGAAAAAGGTTTCCAAAATGTTTTTTTATTTTTTATGCATTTGAAGAAAAAAGGCCTGCAGTATCATGTGACATGTGGTAACCTCAATGTCTTGCCTGAATTGGCTCACTGAGCTCAAGAAAACAAGATTGCTAAAATAAATTGAATAATTAATCTACCATACAAACATTAGGATACCATACTGTAGTACAACTATACAGTGTATAAGACCTCTTATTTAACATGCAAATGATTGCCGAATTTAGGAGAGCTGTAAAACTGAACTATATTTAAGTATGAATGAACATTTGCTTAGCTTTCAGCCATAGTACTCTACAGGATATATCATGCATTGAAGATACAAGCCACAAATAACTAGTAGCCACTTCACGGTGTCAGAGCAGCAGAAAATCTGTCAAGTCCCACAAGACCCCAAAAATACATATGGTCATCATCAGTAATTTTTACACTGACTGAGCAGGTCTGTCACCATATAGTAAACAGTCTGTCACTTTATCAGTTCGCCTGGCTGTCACCGAATCTGTAACTACGTCAATGTGTCACTGTCAGTGTATTTCTTGTTGCATCTCAACCAGCTTGCTACTTTCAGCATGCTGTCTGTCTCTATTGTATCTTACTCTGCCTGTCAATGATGCCTCCCTGAAGGGGGCAGTGATGCAGAGAAAGAGGGTGAGCAGGACAAAAGGATAGAAGATGCTGTGCGTAAGGGTGAGTCCTCAGGGATAAGTGATTTACTGTATAAGAAAAGATCCTGACTGCAAGTGAAGTATTATTTAAGCTGGATGAAATGACCTGCAACGTGTCAGCTGTTTACATAAAGTAGTTCAAGTGTGACGCCTCAGACATTTGGCAGGCGGTCTAAAATGCACAAATAGGAAAGATTTTTCTCCAGCCAGGCAGAAATTATTCAGAGACTATAAATAATGTTGTGCAGTGCATTGAGTAAACTTCAACAAACGTTCTAATGAACAAAATACTCAGGAAATACACTTTCCAACACCAAACAAGTAAAGAAATCCTGATTATCAAATCGGATTAGAATGTAGTACTTTATTGTCTTGAAATAAAAAAACTTGCCCACTTCAAACAGACAATGATTATGATAGTTATGCCACGTACACACGGTCGTTTTTTGTGATGAAATAAGATGACGGCATTTAAAAAACGTAATTTAAAATGATCGTGTGTGGGAAAAACGTCGTTTTAGGTCTTCTGAAAAACGCCCAAAAAAAAAATTCGAACATGCTTCAATTTTTTTATGTCGTTTTTCAAAATGTTGTTTGTGTCATAAAAAATGATCGTGTGTGGGCAAAACGACGTTTAAAACGATGTTTTTATACCCGCGCATGCTCAGAAGCAAGTTATGAGACGGGAGCTTCAATGGAACAGAGTGCCGTCGAAAGTGGTGTACGTAACCGCGCTTTGCAAGAGCATTTTCAGAAAACAATGGTGTGAAGGCAACGTCGTTTTTTTTAAAATGAAGTTTGAAAAACGTAATTTTGTTACGTGAGATAAAACGGTTTTTTTTACATCACAAAAAGTGATCGTGTGTACGCGGCATAAGTGTTTGATTTTCAAGCTATCCTAAAAATAGACACATGTGTTCATTGGAGTAAAATAGTATACCTAAAAAAAAAACATATATCTGAAAATACTATTGTGAAAGAAAGTTTATACATTAAGCCCAAGAGCACAATGAGGATGTAGAGAGATAGTATCCCGTTCCATATTAGCCATGGAATATGCCATCACTGGGGGAAACACAACAGGCAGTAGGCAAGCTCTTGATATTTTTAGGATCCATCTGAATTGGCGATGGCATATTAGCATGCCCTTGGCTTGCTACCTGGAGAGGACTCAAAATATAGTCGATACCCACTGAATCAAAACACAAGTTTAGCCATGGGTGGCACTTTTGTAATCACCTGGATTACCGAAAAATCTATTTAAAAATCAATTGAGCTGGGCGTAAAATTATCTGCGTAACAGCGACTGCATCCTATCACATTCTTGGGTGTAAATACGTTTATATATAGACCCCTTAAAGTTTGTGATCAGGACTATGCAGCAGTTAGGAGGTATTTTGCCAATCCTATTTGCAACAATATTTTTTGGGAGGCTAAAAGAGGTTGTAACCCAAAAAAAATAAAATAAAATATCCTGTTCCTTTAAAGCATGTTAAACTGAATAGTGCTGTAAAATACCTGGTTGATCCTGTCTGTTCCTGTGTCCCTTTATGTGTGCTGACCACGGTAATCATGGCTGTGTATCCAGGTCAGTTTACTTGCCTCCATCATCCCACTGTAGGAGAGTCTCTCTGCCTGTCACTTCCTAGTATGTGAGCCGATCTCAAAACCCACCCCACCCCTCCAGCCACTATTCCGTGTAGCAGTAAAATTGATAAAACACAATTACTGCCAGCCTCTCTGTTAAAACCAGATATACTACACAGTGTATGCGTGACCGCCTGGCGAACATCAGAGGTGAATCTCAGCCCCTCCCACTGTTGTCTTCAGATGAGGGAAAGAGAGCAGAGGGTGGTCACGAGCCCGGAGAAGCACCGGATGGCGGCGGGGGGGGGGGGGGGGGGGGTGGCTGGATTGTCCCCTCCCGCGGCCTGTAAGAACGTTCAAGCGGGGGGGGGGGGGGATGTCCTCTCCCGCGGCCTGTAAGAACGATCAAGCGGTGGAACCGCCACTATGATCATTCTTATGTCGTGCAGAATCGCCGGCTGAAGAAAAGGATATCTGGATAATGCCTCTGGCTGCAGGCATCATTCAGATATCCACCCGCAAAGCCCAGGCCATCATTTGACATCCACTTAGGATGGGAGATCCCATCTCTGGACGTCAAATGACAATGGGCCAGTATTGAAGTGGTTAAACATGGATCCTCAAACAGTTGTAACTAAAAAGGTTAATTCTTAATATGTTTGATCAAATATGTAGTAGATTACAGTTATGAGACCGTGGAACTTTACAGCAAATTCTCATAAAAATATATTTTGGGTGGATTTTTTTAAAGGAGGGAAAACCATAAAAAGACTGCAGGCAGTGCCATTAGATGTCTGCAGCAGTGTACGTGTCTCAACATTTGTATCTCCGTGGAGCCTGTTCATCCAATTTTATCTTAAAAATACTAATCCTTATTATACTAGTCCTTACATACTCCAAAAGCAGCAAAAGACAAATATTTGTATAATTACTATAAAACAGTCAGGCTTTACAATAAATAATTTGCCCCAAAAAAAAGTTGATGGCACACTAAAGAAAATAATCAGTAAAAAGGTAAGAAACCAATCCCCATGAATTGTGTGACATTTTGCTCTCCCATTGGCTGTAATAAACGCTTTGTGAAGCTTGGACACAATTAGGCAGCACAAGTAGCAGGTGCTTGCAACGCAGAAATCCCTTCCAGTCTAGAGTACTATATCATTAAGCAAGTTGATCATTCACACAATCAGGACAATCAGCTAAACTCTGCAAGCAATCCTACACAGAATTCAAAGCCTAGGGATTACATGTTTCCAAATTACTGTCACAGCAGGACTGCTTTATAAAAAATAGGTGCCAGCTCAAAACATACCTCCCACTATGAACCTAAAAACCCAATTACAAAAATAAAGCACAGCATGTGTGAAAATATTCCACTTTCAGAAGATTCAGAGGACTTTGTAGGGGTCCTTATATTTTGTAAACTGCACAGTACTTAAGAATGGATCTTTATGCCTTTTGTACCTTCAGAAATAAACATAATTCAAGAACGCTGGCATTTACTCGGCATCCTCTGCAAATAGAGTTGGCGGATAAAAAGCCTGAGGCACTAAATCAGGGTGTATGATTATCTCAAGAATCCCTTCAAATAGGTGCATTCTTCTGATATAAAGATAGGTTGCAGGATATCCCAGTGCTGCATAATGTTTACAGATAGGCCTCCAATTAAAATAAAGAAAATAAAAACTTGATATAGTTTTTCTTTTTATGAAAACTGGATTTCAGAGACTTGAAAGTAACACACACACACACACTATATATTTATAAAAAAAATATGGCAGGGAAAAAATAAATAAATACGAATGTCTGCTATGTAGTGGCAGATCTCAGAACTGAAAAACTGATCAAATGTACAGGTGTAGCTATCAAATTGGCCAATTCATAGGAAATAAGGCCCCTTTCAGACTGGGACGGGAGCCGCGGTGGCGGTGTGGATTTACCGCGGGATTCGGCCGCTAGCGGTGTGGTATTAACCCCCGCTAGCGGCCGATAAAGGGTTAATACCGCCCGCAATGCGCCTCTGCAGAGTCACATTGACGCGGTTTCCCATTGTTTTAAATGGGCAGGAGTGGTATACACCCCCCGCTCCTCTCACCGCTCCAAAGATGCTGCTGACAGGAGATTTTTTTTCTCTCCCGCCAGCGCATCGCACATCCCTCGGGCTTTCACATTGAGTATGCAGTGAAGGAGTTTTTCAGGCGGTATAGCAGCGCTATTTTTAGCGCTATACCACCTGAAAAACTCCTCAGTGTGAAAGGGGTCTTACTGTTTTTATGCTTAACTGTGTTTGAACTACCACATATGTGCCATGTCTGTTTTTGGCATTCTTCAGAAAGCTGGAACTATTAAAATACCTTAAAGCGAAGTTCCGCCAAAAAATAAAATAAAAGTCAGCAGCTACCTGTCCAGGCACCTGCAATGTCCTCACCTGAAGCCGACCCATCCCTCGGCTCCCGGGTGGAGGCACCGGCATCTTCAGAAAGGGAGTCCGGAAGTGAAGCCTTGCGGCTTCACAGCCTGGTTCCCCTACTGCACATGCGCGAGTCGCGCTGCGTGTCCTGACTGGTCCTTGCTGTTTTCTGGGACCTGTGTGTCTCCCAGAAGACAGCGAGGGGAATGGAGATTCTGCGGTAATCTATCTCCGGAAGCGGAGCAAATATCTGTATTAGAAAGATATCTGCTCCCCCCTGCCCCCGAAAGGTAACAAAATTGACACCAAAAGGGGGGGGGGGGGGTACTGGATAAGCAGACATTCCACTTTTGGGTAGTTTGATAGGTTGTTTGTCTATAATTCCCACTGCGGTGTAATGAATTTTGTTTTCCTATTTGGAAGAGATGGTTTAATACAGCTCTTCTCTACTAAAAGTTTACATACGAAGCTTAAAAAAGGGATTGTAAAAGGTACAATTTTTTTTCCCTAAATAGCTTCCTTTACCTTAGTGCAGTCCTCCTTCACTTACCTCATCCTTCGATTATGCTTTTAAATGTCTTATATTTTCTGAGAAATACTCACTTCCTGTTGTTCTGTCTAACTCCACACAGTAATGCGAGGCTTTCTCCCTGGTGTGGAGTGCCGTGCTCGTCCCCTCCCTTGGACTACAGGAGAGTAAGGACACGCTCTATGTTGCAGATAGAGAAAGGAGCTCTGTGTTAGTGGGCGTCCTGACTCTCCTGTAGTCCAAGGGAGGGGGACGAGCACGACACTCCACACCAGGGAGAAAGCCTCACATTACTGTGTGGAGTTACAGACAGAAGAATAGGAAGTGATGATTTCTCAGAAGAAATAAGGACATTTAAAAGCAAAATGGAAGGATGAGGTAAGTGAAGGGACCTGACCACGCACGGTATCATCACTTCCGGTTCCCTTGGTTCACGGCGTCTGCAGTGTGGAACGCACGGTCGCCATCACAGCTGAACAACCGGGACCATCTACCCCTATACGCGACCAAGCCTCAGTGCCAGGTTCGGGGCACTTTTCCAAGTAAGCAGCCATTTGGCTTTGTTTTATTGTCTCTGCTTTATTAAAACGTTTTTACGCTATGGACGGCATTCATCTCGTTTTTTTGCACACATGAACGGAGATCACTACTATTGAGAGACATAGGTGCAAGCCTCCATCATCCATTAATAGATCAAGCGCTTTATTGATTCCCTCTTTGGTATGGAGACATCTGCTACTTATTACTTCGGGTGGATCTAATATGTTTTGGTGAAGGTGGAATATCACATTGTTTATCCGATCAAATTGCACAATCAGATTGCACAGAAATTTTCTCAAGGACTTTCCTATATGAACTTTTTCTGCACTACTGTTTATTTTAAAATGTTTATCACCTGATACTATATTTATATGGGTGACTAATTAATGTATGTAATTTACTTTATTGTATTTTTATTTAATTTATTGTGGGTTCATTCACTCATATTTATTATATTTCACTATACATCTATTGTTGGAATGGGTGGTGTTTTCTTGTAAATGGTTTATTGACTTATTGATATGGTACTATTATTATAATCAATTCGTTAATTTTAGCGCCCCCTTTCCTCCATTTTTTAAGTGAAGGAAGCCTATAAGGGGGGGAAAAAAAAAAAATTGTACCTTTACAATACCTTTAAAATAATATAAAAAAAAATAAAATCTTAAAACATTTTAAGTTATTTAAAATTATCCCCCTTTACAGCCGAAGGCTCTACAGGAGGTTATTTAATCATAAAGTGCATCTAAAGACAAGCTGCCACCCAAGAGGAATGGGAGGGGAACTTTTCTTATAGCCTGTGCCAGTAATAAAACGGTCTATAGGCGGCCACTGCCATATATCCAACAATCTGACGGAATGAGTCTTCACAGAATCAAACAATATGATTGTATCTATTAATCATTGAAAGAACACATACTGTGGTCGATACATTTTCAGAAAAATGGATCACTTTAAATCAAAATTATTCAGGTTGGTCTGGATTAAAAATCCGATCATTGGAAAGTAAATGATTCAACATAGTTGTTAAGCGTACTATCTTTTGGATCCTCTGATCGGATCAGGAAATAGAGAAATGTCCTCATTGGGACACAGTTAGCAATAAAAAAAAAAAAAAGGGATTAGCTTTCCCCCCCCCAATATTTCCAAAAATGAAAAAATAAATAATAATACTAAAAAAAAAAAAGTTTGGGATTTAGATACTTTAGTGCTAATCTCCAGGTTTTGTTTAAAGTGGAGTTCCACCCATTTTTGTCATTTTGTCTGTTCTGCATGCCCTAATCTCATAGTGTTCAGAATAGACAATTTTTATTTATTTTGTTGCTTGTAAATACCTTTATTTTGTAGTCCTTCATCCTCCTTATTAGCCTAGGCTATTTGCAAGGGTTTCTGGGATAGGCATCATGTTTCCCAGTAGTCCTTGCAAACCTGACTGAAACCTATTACATTGCTTGTGCAGCACTGAGCATGTGCGAGATATGCAAAGCTGAAATCCAGGAAGTCACACAGTCTGGCTTCATGATGCCTTGAGGTCGACCGATATGGGTTTTTCTCTGGCCGATGACGATGCCGATATTCAGAAATCGCGGCGGCCGATAGCCGATTTATGATGCCGATTTTTTTTTTGGGCCGATATGTTAAGCCGATTTTCCCCCCCACCTTCATCTCATAAAATCGAACAGTTAGACCCCTTTCACACTGGGGCATTTTCAGGCACTTTTGGGCTAAAAATAGCACCTGTAAAGTGCCTGCAAAAGTCTCAGTCTGAAAGCCCGAGTGCTTTTACATTGAGGCGGTGCACTGGCAGGACATTAAAGAAAAGTACTGCAAGCAGCATCTTTGGAGCGGCTCCTCCACCACTCCTGCTCATTGAGATGAACACCTGCAAAGTGCTTCTGCAGTGGCGCTACATGGGAGCATTTAACCCCTTAATCAGCCGCTAGCTGGGATATAAGCACCCCCGCTAGCAGCCAAATAGCGCTGCTAGAATGATGGTACTTGTACTCCCGCAAATACCCCTGATACCCAAATAGAATACTTCGCCCAACCCCCCCCGGCCGCCGTATATACAAAGCCACCGCCGCGAAGATTACATGACGCTTTCGTTTTTCAATATCTGTTTTCCCTATCGCCCGCCCTGTGTAAAGGACAATCCCCCTTGCTAGCAATTGGACGGATCTGTCCAATCACGAGCAAGAGGGAGTGTCCTTTACACAGGGCGCGCAATAGGGAAAACAACTATTGAAAAACAAAAGCGTCATGTAATGTTCACGGCGGCAGCTTTGTATATACGGCGGCGGGGTCGGCATCATCATCATCATCATCAGGTAGGGGGACATCATGGCAGCAATATGTGGGGGGGGACACATGGCAGCAATATGGGGGGGCACATGGGGGGGGGACACATGGCAGCAATATGTGGGGGGGGACACATGGCAGCAATATGTGGGGGGGGACACATGGCAGCAATATGTGGGGGGGGACACATGGCAGCAATATGTGGGGGGGGACACATGGCAGCAATATGTGGGGGGGGACACATGGCAGCAATATGTGGGGGGGGACACATGGCAGCAATATGTGGGGGGGACACATGGCAGCAATATGTGGGGGGGGACACATGGCAGCAATATGTGGGGGGGACACATGGCAGCAATATGTGGGGGGGGGGGACACATGGCAGCAATATGTGGGGGGAGACACATGGCAGCAATATGTGGGGGGAGACACATGGCAGCAATATGTGGGGGGAGACACATGGCAGCAATATGTGGGGGGAGACACATGGCAGCAATATGTGGGGGAGACACATGGCAGTAATATGTGGGGGGAGACACATGGCAGTAATATGTGGGGGGAGACATGGCAGTAATATGTGGGGGGAGACATGGCAGTAATATGTGGGGGGACATGGCAGCAATATGTGGGGGGACATGGCAGCAATATGTGGGGGGACATGGCAGCAATATGTGGGGGGACATGGCAGCAATATGTGGGGGGACATGGCAGCAATATGTGGGGGGACATGGCAGCAATATGTGGGGGGACATGGCAGCAATATGTGGGGGGACATGGCAGCAATATGTGGGGGGACATGGCAGCAATATGTGGGGGGACATGGCTGCATTTGGGGACACGTTTAAAAAAAAGTATCGGTATTCGGTAATCGGCGACTACTTGAAAAAAAGTATCGGTACTTGTACTCGGTCCTAAAAAAGTGGTATCGGGACAACCCTAGTATGTAGGATCAACCAGAGTCAGGCTGAGTGCCGACCATCCTGACTCCTGGGAGTGGGGAGGAAAGGTCTCCTCTCGCTTCCGGAGCATAGCACTCTATCCCTGTATGTAGTGGAGGCTACATAAAGTTTATACAGCAACAGTCAGTGAAACGAAAAGCTTGTTTGGAACAGCTTGGTCCAAAACTAACTATTTAATCACTTCCAGCCCAAGCAAATACTGGCATTCCTCTCCTACATGATGCAAGTAAAAATCATCATTGTTTTTACCAAAAAATTACTCAGAACCACCAAACATATATATTTTTTAGCTGAGACCCTAGGAAATAAAATGGTGGTCGTTGCAATTTTATTTGTCACATGGTATTGGCGCAACAATTTTTCAAACTTGTTTTTTGGGGGGGGGGGGGACACTTTCATGACAAAAAAAATATTTATGTTACACCGAGTAAATGGATAACTAACATGTCACGCTTTGCGCACACTCGTGCAATGGCAGCAAACTTTCGTACTTAAAAATCACCATAGGCCCACACTAACATTTTTACATGTTACCAGTTTAGATTTACAGAGGAGGTTTTGTGCTAGATTAACCACTTTAGCCCCGGACCATATTGCTGTCCAAAGACCAGAGCACTTTTTGTGATTTGGCACTGCGTCGCTTTAACTGACAATTGCGCAATCGTGCGACGTGGCTCCCAAACAAAATTGCCGTCCTTTTTTTCCCACAAATAGAGCTTTATTTTGGTGGTATTTGATCATCTCTGCGGTTTTTATTTTTTGCACTATAAACAAAAATAGAGCGACTATTTTGAAAAAAATGCAATATTTTTTACATTTTGCTATAATAAATATCCCCAAAAAAGATATAAGAAAAAACTTTTTTTTTCCTCAGTTTAGGCCGATACGTATTCTTCTACATATTTTTCGTTAAAAAAAAAAAAAAAAAAAAATCGCAATTAGCGTTTATTGATTGGTTTGCGCAAAATTTATAGCGTTTACAAAAAAGGGGGTAGTTTTATGGCATTTTTTTTTTTTACTAGTAATGGCGGCGATCAGCATTTTTTTTCAGTACTGCGATATTATGGCGGACACATCGGACACTTGACACATTTTTGGGACCATTGGCATTTTTATAGCGATCAATGCTATAAAAATGCATTGTATTACTATAAAAATGCCATTGGCAGTGAAGGGGTTAACACTAGGGGGCGGGGAAGGGGTTAAGTGTGTTCCTGTTTGTGTTCTAACTGTATGGGGGGGGGGGTAGACTCACTAGTGGAAATCACTGATCTTCTGTTCATACATTGTATGAACAGAAAATCAGCGTTTCCCCCGCTGACAGGAACGAGAGCTTTGTATTTACACACATAGCTCTCGTTCCCCGCTCTGTACCGAGCGATCGCGTGTGCCCGGCGGCGATCGTACCCACCGGGCACGTGCGCGGGACTCGGGGGCGTGCGGGGGGCGCGGGCCGCCAGCGGCGCGTGCGCGCCCCCTAGTGGCCGAAAAAGAGAGGACGTAGAGCTACGTGGTCCTGAAAGACAGAGCCACCGTCCCGCAGTAATATGACGGCAGGCGGTCGGGAAGTAGTTAAATGCCCTCTAATTTCACTCCGTTTGCGGCGATACCTCACGTGTGGTTTGAACGCTGTTTACATATGCGGACACTACCTATGTATGCTTTTGCTTCAGCGTGTGAGCACGAGGGGGTGTGCTTTAGATTTTTTTTATTATTGTTTATTTTTTACACTTTCCCTTTAATCTTTTTATTTCTAGATCACATTTTTCTCTGGAGTCTACAATTCCCCACATCTCTCCTCTATTCGGGAAAGCCTGCAAAAAAAAAAGGGGAAGAAAAATCTATCTCAGGCTTACCAGCAAATAAAAAATACACAGTAGTGTTAAAGGGGTGTTCCAGCCAAAATAGTGTTTATTAACCTCTTCAGGTCCGCGCTATTGACATAATACGTGAACAGCGCGGACCTGAGGCGCCGGGGTCACGTCTTTGGACGTGATTTACTTGTAATTCCCTGTGGCGCGCGGCGGGGAAAAACAGTCCCGACGCATCACCGAGGATCCGATGCGTGTACCCGGCGGCCGCGATGTCCGTTAGGTACACGCGATCGTCGGTGAGAGAGCAGGGGCGTGGAGCTCTGAGTGTAAACACAGAGCTTCACGTCCTGTCAGTGAGAGGAGACAGATGCCGTTTCCCTTGTACATAGGGAGACAGCATCGATCACCTCCCCCAGTCACCCCCCTCCCCCCACACAGTTAGAACACACCCAGGCAATACATTTAACCCCTTCCTCACCCCCTAGTGTTAACCCCTTCAATGCCAGTCACATTTATACAGTAATTAGTGCATTTTTATAGCACTGGTCGCTGTATAAATGTGAATGGCGCCAAAAATGTGTCAAAAGTGTCCGATGTGTCCGTCGCAATATCGCAGTCCCAATAAAAATCGCAGATCGCCGCCATTACTAGTAAAAAAAAAAATATAAAAAAAAAAAATCAAGTTAGTCTTACCGGTAACTTGTTTTCCATGAGTCTTTCAGGAAAGCACCTTGAGAGCGTGGCTCCACCCACTTGACAGGAAACACACCTCCACCAAACTTCTTAAAAGGGAGGTTCCCTCCACTTATCAGTAGTAGTAGAGAAACCTCCGGCCCAAACTGGAACACATAAACAGAGTATGGTTAGTCACAGTATAATATTCCTAAAAACATTAAGGGCGGGTTGCCGCTGTCCTGAAAGACTCATGGAAAACAAGTTACCGGTAAGACTAACTTGATTTTTCCATTATCGTCTTTCAGGACAGCACCTTGAGAGTATAATAGAGACTTACCCACTTCTAGGGAGGGACCAGAGCTTGCAAGACCTTTCTGCCAAAAGCCTGATCGCTTGCTGACAGAAGATCCAGTCTATAATGACGGACAAACGTAAGGTAACTTGACCACGTAGCCGCCTTGCAGATCTGATCTGGGGTGGCACCAGCTATTTCTGCCCATGTAGTGGCCTGAGCTCTAGTAGAGTGTGCTTTAATGCCCAGCGGGGGAGATAGTCCTGCTGGGAATAGGCTTCCAGAATAGCGGTTCTTAGCCATCTAGCAATTGACCCCTTAGATGCTTGGTGGCCCTTCCTTTTTCCTGAGAAAAGTATGAACAAGGAGTCTGAGGATCGAAAATCCTTGGTCACTTCGAGGTAATGTAGTAACGTTCTTTTCACATCCAACATATGAAATTGTCGCTCCCTTTCCCCTGATGGATTGGAGCAGAAGGTTGGAATGACGATTTCCTGCGCCCTATTAAGGCTTGACGCCACCTTTGGTAGAAAGGCTGGATCAGTCTTTAGTACAATCCGGTCCGTGAAGACGGATAGAAAGGGTTTCTTTATTGACAGGGCGTGCAGTTCGCCAATCCTTCTGGCTGTTGTAATTGCCACTAAGAATACGGTTTTGAGAGTAAGGTACTTCAGAGAGACATCTTGTAAAGGTTCAAAAGGCTCTTTCGTCAAAGACCGGAGAACTACTGATAAATCCCAACTCGGGAAGTGTCGTACAGGAGCTGGTCTGGACCTAGAGAGTGCCCTGAAAAATCTGACAACCAAAGGTTCTGAGGATATCGGCCTCTCCAGAAAGACTCCTAATGCGGCTGTTTGTACTTTGAGTGTACTGCTTGATAAGCCCTTTTCTGCCCCAACCTGAAGAAATTCCAACACTGATACTAGGTTCTTTACCACTCTATTAGACGAGTGACACCAGGAGTTGTAGACCTTCCAGTATTTTTCATAGATTTTTCTGGTAACCAGCTTTCTACTAGTAAGTAAGGTAGTCACCAGTGGTCGGGACAGACCTTTCCGTATCAATAACTGCCTCTCAGATACCACGCTGTGAGGTTTAGAGAGGACACCCCCTGATGGCACACTGGCCCCTGCAGAAGTAGGTCCTGTCGAAGCGGTAGTCGCCAAGGTGGTTTGACCGCCATTCGAAGAAGGGAGGTAAACCAAGCCCTTTTTGGCCAGAATGGGGTGATTAAGATTACTTCCGTTTTCTCCTTCTGAATCCTCCTTATCACTAACGGTATTAGCTGAAAAGGAGGGAAGGCGTACGCCAGTTGGAACTTCCAAGGCTGTATTAACGCATCTGTTCCCTGGGAACTGTCGTTTCTGTAAATGGAGAAATAGGCTGGAAGTTGCGTATTTTCTTTTGACGCAAATAGATCTATTTGTGGTAGGCCCCAGGCTTGGGTGATTAACCTGAAGATCTCCGGATTTAGGGTCCATTCTGCTTCCTGAATCCGTTTTCTGCTTAGAAAATCTGCTACTATGTTTGAAGTGCCCTTGAGGTGGACCGCTGATAAGGACAGCAAATGATTTTCTGCCCAGTTTAGGATGCCCAAGGCGAGAAGCTGAAGTAATCTGCTTCTTGTGCCTCCTTGCCTGTTTAAGTAAGCTATGGTAGTGGCATTGTCCGAGAACACTTGAACATGGGCACCTTGAAGGTCTGCGGAGAAGGCATCTAAAGCTAAGGCTACAGCCCTTAGCTCTCTCCAATTGGAGGATTTTCCTGCTTCTGACTGGGACCAAACTCCCTGAACATAGTTCTGACCCAAGTGTGCCCCCCATCCCCATAGACTGGCATCTGTTACCACTCTTTCTACTGGGAATGACCAAGACAGGCCTGCTGACAGATTGGTCTGACTTCTCCACCACCATAGTGACCGTTTCACTCTGGAGGGGATCTTTACTTTTGTTTCCAGAGATTCTGTCCTGCGATCCCACACCTTCAGAAGGAAGCTCTGGAGGGGCCTGAAGTGCAGTCTTGCCCACTGCACTGCTGGCATAGATGAGGTAAGGGTTCCTAGGGCTGACATTACCTGTCTGATGGACAGCTCTAGATTTGTCTGTAAGGAGGCAACGACCCCTTCTATCTTTAGTTTTTTGTCCTCTGGGAGAAAAATTCTTTGCTCTACTGAGCTTATCCGGTACCCCAGAAATTGTGCCTCTTGGGTTGGGCTGAAATTTGATTTTTCCAAATTTATGATCCAACCCAAAGCCTCTAAATGGCTGCGAGCTCTTCCGAGATCCTCCAGTAATTTCTCCCTGGAGGGAGCAAAGAAGAGTAGGTCGTCTAGGTATGGAACTACCGCTATACCCTGAAGGCGGAGCGGAGCAAGAGCCTCTGCCATGACTTTTGTAAAAATTCTCGGGGCCGAGGAGAGGCCGAAGGGGAGGGCCCTGAACTGAAGGTGCACGACCTCCCTTCCCATGTTTACTGCCAATCTCAAAAATCTTTGGGATTGGGGAGCTATGGGGATATGCAGATAGGCGTCTCTCAAATCGATAGACGCCATAAAGCAACCCTTTGTTAACAGGTTTTTTACCGTAAAGATTGAGTCCATGCAAAACCTTTCGTATAGGACTGATCTGTTTAAAGGCTTTAGATTGAGAATGAGTCTGAAGCTTCCGGACGGTTTTCTTACCATAAATACATGGGAATAAAACCCCTGGTAAAGCTCCCCCTCTGGTACTGGGATTACAACCCCCTGCTTCCTCAGATCCTTTAAAAAGGTTCTTCATGGCTAGGGACTTGACAATATCTCCTGGTAAGTCTGTCAGAAGGTACCTCTCTGGGGGAGGGTCCGAGAATTCTATCTTGTAGCCTAGAGACAGCATAGCGAGAATGTACTGATTTTCTGTTATGCTGGCCCAAAAAGGGAGGAAACGTTGAAGTCTCCCCCCTACCTGCAACTGGCTGTCACTGGGTTTTGCTGGTTGTCGCAGGAGGATTGAAAAGGACATTGCTTTTGCCCTTTCCCCTCTGCCCTGACCAGACCTTTTTCCTCTCTTGAGGCTTACTCTGTTGTTGAGCCCTTGGGGGACGAAAAAACTTTACACCCGACTGACCCTTCTTTTTGGCCGGGAAAGATTTTTTCTTGTCTGCGGTCCTATCGAGTACTGTATCTAACTCAGGACCAAACAAAAAATCCCCCTGAAAAGGGATTCCACACAGTTTGTTTTTGGACGCTGTGTCCCCGGGCCAGGTCTTTAACCATAAGGCCCTTCTTACTGAGTTAGTAAGGGCCGCAGATCTTGTCATCCTGATGACTCTCATCCTGATAGGCTACCGCAGCAGACAGAGTAGAGAAGGAATCTAAGATTTCCTGCTTAGGGGAATCAGCTATAATATGAGCTTTAAGCTGGCTCAGCCAGTACTCCATGTTTCTGGAGACGCAGGTGGTTGCCATTGCTGGCTTAAGGTTGCCTAAGATGGATTGCCAGGCCCTTTTTAACTGCTGGTCCATCTTCTTATCCATGGGTTCCTTAAGAATCCCCATGTCCTCAAACGCCAGGTCCGAAGACCTTGAGACCTGAGAAAAGGCTGCATCAATTTTTGGAGTTTTATTCCAAAGAGCTGCTGGATCCTCATCAAACGGAAACCTTCTTTTATGAGCTTTAGCAAAGAAAGGTTTCTTTTCTGGATCAGTCCATTCCCTCATGATTGAGTCAGAAATCACAGAATGAACAGGAAAAGTACGTATTTTGGGCTCACAGAGACCCGCATACATAAAAAACCGATAATAAATCAGAATCACTTCAGAATTTAGCGATAGCGATTTATGGGGAAATTGTCATAAAAAAAAAAAAAAAAAATAAGCAAAAATTCTGATAGCAAATTTCAGTGATTTTGATTTGATTCTTTGAATAATTTTTACTATAATTATATTATCATTTGTGATCATTTTTTATAATTATTTTTATTATATTATAATTTTTAATTAAAAAAAAAAAAAAAAAATCATACCCTCTATTAGACTCTTGTTTGAATAGATTAAGTGAGTTATTCTAAGAATTACAAGCCCAGTATAAAACGCCAAATTCCCTTGCAAATAATGGTACCGCTTTTAGCACCTAAAATCTTAAAGAATCATACCGCCAGGGAGGTTAAGGAGGTCATCCACTTGGTCCAAAGACAACTTATATTTAGAAGATATATTTTCTAATTCGTCTTCCTCCTCCTCCGATTCCTGGGAATGTGAGGGAGGGGGACCGTCCTGGTTCAGAGGACTCTCTTCTGCCTCTACTACAGGAACTAAAGGTGAGTCTTGTGAGGATTGTGAGGTAGAGGCTTGGCTCACAGATGGTTTCATGAGTGAAGATTTAAAGGATTGAATCGTAGCATCCAACTCCTTCTTTACAGAAGCAATTATGTCGCTGCAGGCAGCAGAAGCTTCTTCTTTCACCAAGGAGTCAACACATGATTGACATAAAGCTTTTCTCCATCCTTCAGAAAGTTTAGCCTTGCATGAAGGACATTTCTTTTTGTTTCCGGTTTCAGAGCCTTTGGCCTGATAAGGAAAAGAAACAAAAGGGGAAAAACAAAAAAACCAACCATGTGAGATAACCTGAACAACCCATCAAGGTGCTCAAAGGTGCGCAGTGAGAGATCTTTATACACTCACGTGCCCAAACAGGCCCCCGCCACCAGGGGGGAAAAAAAGCCACTCACTCCCCCCAAGAGAGAGAGAGAGAGAGAGAGAGAGAGAGAGAGAGAGAAAGCTGGAGAGAGACCTCCTAGTAACTGAGGGTAGAACACAAGTCTACCCCTTACCTGGGTCTTGCTGGTGCCAGTGCCTGTCCCAGTCGCTGCGGATCCCCCTTCCATGCTTGAGGGCAGTAGCGTGATGCTGGTGGCAGAACGCCGGTTCCGGACTCCACTAGTGCCGCTGCACCGGACCAGAACCAACTAATAAGGCACCAGACCCGTTCCTCCCTCCTCCCTCAGCGCTTCCGGGTGGAAATGACGCGCCCGCTCGTAAGAACCCCGCCCCTTCCGGTTACCTCATTTCCGGGGGAAGCAGCTGGAGTAAGGAAGTCACCAGCTGACCTTCCCAAGATGGCGCCGGCGTCGGTTTGGACGGAAAAAAGCAAAGGAACGTCCGCGCGAGTACCTAGCCAGGGGGGCAGCGTCCTGGAGCAGTCCTGGCTCACTGAGCACTTGATGAGGGAGAAGGAGCCCATGCACAAGGCACTCTCTAACCCGTGAATGGGAGGAACAGACTCTCTGAGGTAGGTAGAAAAAAAGGTGGAGTAGGGAGAAAGAAAAAAACCTCTCCAGAAAACCTGGAGAGCTCCTAACCCCCACATGTGTTCCCGCTGGAGGAAACACAAAAACTGATGATAAGTGGAGGGAACCTCCCTTTTAAGAAGTTTGGTGGAGGTGTGTTTCCTGTCAAGTGGGTGGAGCCACGCTCTCAAGGTGCTGTCCTGAAAGACGATAAGGGAAAATCATAATTATGTCCCCTATTTTGTAGGTGCTATAACTTTTGCGCAAAGCAGTCACTTATTGTGATTTTTTTTTTTTTTTTTTACAAAAATACATAGAAGAATACGTATCGACCTTAACTGAGAAAAAAAAATAAAAAAATGGGATATTTATTATAGCAACAAGTAAAAAATATATATATATTTTTAAACTGTCGCTCTTTTTTTCATTATAACGCAAAAAATAAAAACCGCACGGGCGATCAAATACCACCAAAAGAAAGCTCTATTTGTGGGGAAAAAAGGACGCCAATTTTGTTTGGGTGCCACGTCGCACGACCGCGCAATTGTCAGTTAAAGCGACGCAGTGCCGGAAGCTAAAATTTCGCCTGGGCACGAAGGGGGTTTATGTGCCCAGTAAGCAAGTGGTTAAAAGTCAGCAGCTACAAAAAGTGTAGCAGCCGGCTTTTAATAAACACTCACTTACCTGCTCCTGCATTCCAGCGACGCGCCGACCGGGGCTCCGCTCCTCTCCCCCCTTCCCCAGCCGGCGTCTCCATCTCGACTGTGGGCACCCAGCCGTGACAGCCTTCGGCTTCACGGCCGGGCACCCACTGCGCATGCGCGCGCGGAGCGGCTTGCCGCTGATTGGAGAGGCGATCGCATGGGACCTGTCAGTGTCCCATGCGATCGCCTACAGGGAGGGGCTGGTGTAGGCGATTAAGGCTTAATCGCCTAACAAGCCCCTCGGCGTAAGCAGGAAGTGGGACAGGAAGTCACACTCCTACTGAAGCCCCCACTCCCCCCCAAAAAAAATTACATGCCAAATGTGGCATGTATTTGGGGTGAGGAGTGGAACAAGAGGAAGTTCCAAATTTGGGTGGAACTCCTCTTTAACATCTTCTGGCGCCGGAAGTGACATCATGACGTTGCTTCCAGACTCAAAGAGTCTTAACCACTTAAGGACCCCCGCACGCACATATACGGCCACAACATGGCTCGTACAGGCACAAGGGCGTAAATTTACGTCCCCGCCTTCGTGCGGTTCGGGGGTCCCATCGGGACCCCCTCCGCGGCGTGCGGGGGTCCCCCTGGCTCCGGGAGCGATCCGGGACGAGCGGGCGGATGTCAGTGTTTACCCGCCCCCCCGCGATCACTCCCAGCCAATGCGTGCGCTCCCCCTTTGTGTCACTTCCTCCTCCTGTGTAAACACAGGAAGGGGGAAGTGATGTAATCTCCCATTGCAGCGGTATTTCCAACCGCTGCGATGGGAGAAACACCTCACAGTAAGTGTGCACCAACACTACACTGACATACACACACATAGGCACACTTAACCCCTTGCGATCTGCCCCCCCACCCCCCCAGTCACAGTGTCACTGAATGCAGTGATCTAATCACTGCATTTAGTGTCAGTGTAACAGGCAGTGTAAAATCAGTTAGTGTTAGGTTCAGGATAGCCCCCCACCCCCCCTAAGTTTTAACCCCCTGATCACCGCCCTAGTTAACCCTTTCACTCCCTATTGCCAGCGTCACTAAGCGATCATTTTTCTGATCGCTGTATTAGTGTCGCTGTTCCCGCTAGGTAGCTATTTTTTTTTAATCGCGATTTTTTTTTTTTTACTAAAGACATGTGGCTAAATAAATTTTGGCCTAAATGTTTGACTAAAATTTAGTTTATTTGATTTTGTTTTAACAAAAAGTAAAAAATAGTGTTTTTCTTTCAAAAATTTCGCTTTATTTTTGTATATAGCGCAAAAAATAAAAATCGCAGAGGTGATCAAATACCACCAAAAGAAAGCTCTATTTGTGGGAAGAAAAGGACGCAAATTTTGTTTGGGAGCCACGTCGCACGACCGCGCAATTGTCTGTTAAAGCGACGCAGTGCCGAATCGCAAAAACACCTTGGGTCATTTACCAGCATATTGGTCCGGGTATTAAGTGGTTAAAGATGGTAAACCGCTGCTGCCGGGGATTTATTCTTCCGGGTCCCGATCGCACGGGCGAGCTAGGAGAAGCACCAGGGGGGCAGCGGGAAGGGATGCCTGTGAAAGCAATCAAGTAAACAGCCGCTATGATGGCTTTTACATGGCAGGGAATTGCCAGCTGAAAAGAAAAAAATCATTCAGATATCTTCACTCAAAGTTCAGAACATCATAGGAAGTCCTATAGGCTGGAAGTGGCTGAAGTGGAACTTCAGTCTTCTTTTTTTTTCAACCTTCCATCTATTAAATCTTCTGCCCTTGTTGTTTTAACTTTGGATAGAAATGTTTTTAATATGCATATTGGAGAGAAGCTTCAGAATTGCAAAGATGATTTTATTACAAATTATGTAAGCAGACTGAAGTTCCTGTTTGAAGGTGAACTCCAGATTTAATTTACCCTAAAGTGCAACAAAACCCTTCTATGCTTAACAGCCACAAAAGCTGCCATCTTAGCATCTGTTTGATCTGCAGTTGCCATGATGCTGCCCATGTGATCAGTTACAACACCAACCATTTGATGGGGGTCACAGTTTGGTTGAGAGCAGAAGCAGCTGTAACACTTATCATTCATAGCATGCTTTGAATATAACCAATTTAGGGAACCATTAAAATCGATGGGTTTAGTTCTGCAATGCAAACGAATGAATCAGACCGATTTTCTTCTGTAATTGGTAGGAAGAAAAAAAAAAAAAAAAAAACAGAGAAGCAAAAGACAGCTTAAAAAAGAAAAAAAAAAAAAAAAAAAAAATCTAAAAATTGTACACAACAACAGGATTTATTTATAATTCCAACACATACAAAATCCAGGAAACATGAAAAACACCTAGAGGAAGTAAAAGAACATTATACTATCCTGTGACCAGAAAAGGTCATAGTGGGCCCTACCAACATAACCTTTTCAGGTAAATCATGTCAATTGTTGGTGATGCCTGACCTAGGTGACCTCTTTATCACACTAATCATAAAGATGAGCTTTGCCCCAACAGCACAGAGACTTGTACAGCACTTGATGAAGTACATAGGGCAACAGAGATAGGAAAGTCAAGCTCGGCAAACTATATTACTCTGGTAATCTAATAGAATATTTCAAGTAAATGTAAACTTGTAGTGAAAGAAATATGGCACATGGAGGACCATAAACGAAAAATTGAAAGTACAGTATATGTAAAGTCAGATTTATTGTTTTCTTTTATACATAGTTTAGGAGAGTTAAAGCCCATTCTGTTTCTACCCGTGTTCCATTGAGGCAGTGCTTCTCAAATAGTGGGGGGCGCCCCCCAGGGGGGCCGCGAGGCTCCGTAAAGGGGGGCTCGTTTAACTACTTGCTGACGGCCGTACGACTTTGTACGGCCGCAGCGCAGCCCTGAATCCCCAGCGCGCGCTCCCGAGCGTGCAGCGGGGAACTCCTGTGCTGGCCGTGTCCCTCGGACACAGCCAAACACAGATCACGGTAAATAGCCAATCACAGCGGCTAATTACAGCGCGATCTGTGCGGCCAATGGGAGATGATCTCATATGTAAACATATGAGATCATCTCTCATTGCCGACTCTCCGCTCCTCACGCAGACAGCGCGTGTGAGGAGGGAGAGAGAACGGAGAACTGAGCGACTTGGAAAAAAAAAAAGGCAACAAATCAGTGCCCCAGGATCACCTGTGCCCCCCAGTACCAAAGTGCCCACCAGTACCACAGTGTGCCCACCGTGCGCCCACCAGTACCACCGTGATGATACTATTTACAGTCACGCGGGGGGGGGGGGGGCGCAAAATGTTTTCTTCTTCCTAGGGGGGCATGACAGAAAATAATTGAGAAGCACTGCATTAAGGAGATATTTTTTCGCGTCCTGTCATTAAAGGGGAGTTCCACCCACAATTTCACTTTTTAAATATAAATACTCCTGTAATACACAAGCTTAATGTATTCTAGTAAAGTTAGTCTGTAAACTAAGGTCCATTTTGTTAGGTTGTTACAGCATTTAGTTTATAATCTAGAAATAGACCGTGGCCATCTTAAGTGTGGGCATCATGAAGCCAGGCTGTATGACTTCCTGGATTTCAGCTTTGCATATCTTGCACATGCTCAGTGCTGCACAAGCAACGTAATAGGTTTCAGTCAGGTTTGCAAGGACTACTGGGAAACATGATGTCTATCCCAGAAACCCTTGCAAATAGCCTAGGCTAATAAGAAGGAAGTAATGAAGGACAACAAAATAAAAAAGGTATTTACAAGCAAAAAAATAATAAAAACTGTCCATTCTAAACACTATGAGATTAGGGCATGCAGCACAGACAAACATAAAAAAATGGGTGGAACTCCACTTTAACTGCTCTACCAGCCGCCGTCAAAGTAGCTTGGTTATTCTGACAGGACGTTATATGACGTCCTGTCATTTAAAGCCACTGAGATAAAAACATTTAAAATAATAAAATAGGATATTTATTATAGCAAAAAGTAAAAGATATTGGGGTGGATTCACAAAACAATTACGCCTGTCTAACTTTAGGAAGGGAGAGAAAATCCCTGAACATTAAGGGGATTCCTTGCGGCCCCCCCAGGTATCACTACCGGTTTGGAAGACAAATTGGGGACAACTCAAAATTTGGGACCCCAATGATACGCAGGACTAGAGATGGGGAATCTTCCCCAACAGGTGCACAGCCCATAATAAGCCAGCAATGTAATGCTCCCATCACCCTACACCCTCTGGCAGTGTAACAGGCACTCTCGGCGCCATAATGCATTCCACCGTGGAACGCAGAAGTGTGCCATCTATTTGCGAGCTGCAGGAGTTCGCGTCGATTATTTTTAATGCGTCGGGATATGCAAATGTTTTTTACGGGGATTCACGAACAAACGAGCGAGCGTCGCAATCGTTTTCGTCTATTTTTTTATACGTAAAGTTAGAGCAGCTTTTTGCTGCTCTAACTTTACGTAGCCCAATGTTAAGTATGGCCGCCGTTCCCGCTTCGAATGCTTATTCCTAATTTTTTATTTCCCGGGAACACCAATGTTGGGGCACTACGTAACTCGTCGGGACGTGGATCGCCCGTAAAGTACGCTACATAAACAACGAATGACGTCACGACGTGATTTCGCGCAATGCACGGCAGGGGAAATTTGCTTGGAATCTAGGAGCCAGCTAAAAAAGTTAGGAGCAGAAAATGCGCCCCGTCCCGACGAGCTTGCGCGGAACGCGCCTACTTTAAATGTTTACGCGTGAGGTATCACGCGCGGATGGATTACGACGGGAGAAATACACTACGCCGCCGTCTGTTTACCGAACTCAAAAATCTACCTGAATTCCACGTAGATCAAGGGTAAAAAACGGCGGCGTAGCGTATTTCTGATACGCTACGATAATCCATTTCTCTGTGAATCCACCCCATTGTGTTTTTTTTTTCCTAAATTTACGCTCTTTTTTTGTTTATAGCTTTAGGAAGGGAGAGAAAATCCCTGAACATTAAGGGGATTCCTTGGGGCCCCCCCAGGTCACCAGAACCGGTGCCCCAATTGGAAGACAATTACTTTTCTGGGGACAACCCAAAATTTGGGACTCTTTCAATGATAATGGTAAGCAGCGATCGCGCGGCAAATAGAGAGGTGGTGGGGGAATCTTCCGCACAGGAGACACAGGCCCATAATAAGCCAGCAATCCGTAATGCTCCCATCACCTCACCCTCTGGCAGTGTAACAGGCACTCTCGGCGCCGATTAATGCGATAATGAAAATCGTTGACAACGATTTTCATCGAAGTGTCGATAATATCCTTGTATTAGTGCTTATGCACTACACCTGCCTGGGTCCTATAAAGAGAACAGCATGCATATTGAATGTTGTTCTATTATTGTCGGCCTTAGCCGGCTTGGCTACCAATCTACAGGTACCATCTGTCCCTAAAGCTGAAGAGCATGCCATGCTGGATCCCTGCTACATTTATGCTAATCACCTAACTGGATCCATGCTGCCATTCGTGCTGGCATTACTGGGGACACCCTAAAGATATCTTCCTTCTTGCTGCTAAACTACAACAAAACTCATCCTCTGCAAACAGATAAGTTGCCTAGCCATTGTTTCACTTGTAGTGCTTTTAGAATCATCTACTACATAAATTGCTTCTAATCAGTTTCTGTATTGAACTCTGGCTTAGTAAGTACTAACATACTGCTTGAGATTGTCCGTTGTGTTCTCGGCTACTTGCTGTGGAGTATCTTAAAAAGGGGCATACATTCTCAAGTTACCTGAGCTATATTTGCCTCTCTTACGCAACTACTAGTTGCCTACACCTTGCTTAATTACTACGCGCTTGACATAAGTTGTTACTTGTTTATGGGCCCATGCCCTAAGTTACTGAACAGGTTTGCCTTAACTCTTCTATGCTACGGTTTGAAGGCATTTTATACCTGCTCCCTTAGTGACCTAATGCATGCTTTATGTTAAGTGATATGATGTAGCGAACCCCCAAACTCCTGTTCCCTGATTGGAGCGACGCCTGGGGTCCGATACCGATAATCACTTGCATACAGAAGTGCATTGGAAGCTTTAGGTGCATTGTAATTAGGGTTGTCCCGATACTGATACTAGTATCGGTACCGATACTGAGCATTTGCGCGAGTACTTGTACTCACGCAAATGCTCCCGATGCTTCACCCGATACTTTTTTTTCAGGGAGAGAGCAGGCAGAGAGGGGGCAGAGAGCGGGAGGAGAAAGCGGAGCAGAAAAGTCCACAAAGAGAAAGCCAAGCGCTTCCCCCCCCCCCTGCCGCCATCTAGTTGATCAGCGCGGGGAACATTACAGCTTTCATTTGAATAGCTGTGTGTTCCCCCGCCGCGCCTCGTCATATATAGCCCCTCCCCCTTTGATAGACAGATTACCCATCCAATCCTGGGACTAGGCGACATGGCTGTATATTTGTGGGGACATGGCTGCATATTTGTGGGGACACATTTAAAAAAAAAAAAAAAGTATCGTTAATCGGCATCGGCGAGTACATGAAAAAAAGTATCGGTACTTGTATCTCGGTCCTAATTGTAATCTTTTAACGCTAGGGGTTGGACGCATGTTGTAATACCGCCGCCCTTAGAAGCACAACGCATTCATATATGTGAGAGAGATGATGTAGCGACCCCCCAAACTCCTGTTCTCGGATTGGAGTGACGCCTGGGGCCTAGTACTGAAATCTCACATAGAGACGTGCATTGAAATCCCTGCTAGCCGCAGTTGTGGTCCACTCCCGTTCACCGTAGTTTGCGACAGGCAGCAGCTGCAATCTTTTTCCCAAACCCAGCGTCCACTTTTTTCTAAACACCCACCTAACCACCTTCCCCCGGATCCTGTTCCCTTGCAAATGCTACGCTCACCCTCTGGGTCTATCCTACACTCTCTAACTCACATCTTCAACCTCTCCCTCTCTTCTGGCATCTTCCCCAACTCTCAAACATTCACTAGTCACACCATACTTAAAAAGCCCTCGCTGGACCATACCAATCCTAACAACCTACGCCCTATTTCCTTACTCACCTTTTCCTCCAAATTTCTTGAATGTCTTGTCTACTGAGAACAAACTTCTTGATCCCCTTCAGTTCCGATTTCCCCCTCAACATCCAGAGAAACTACTCTCCTTAAACTCACAAATGACCTACTAACTGCTAAAACCAAAAAGGACACTATTCTGTACTACTCCTCCTAGACCTCTCTGCTGCCTTTGACACAGTGGACCATGCAAGGCTCATCCACCTTACAAACCGCTCTGCTACCCCTTCATGCCAATCCCTCCAATAGTATCTTAAATTTGTTGGTTGAGCAGAAGCTAACAACAACTTACAAAGCCATCCACAACTCTGTCCCAAGCTACATCACTAACCTAGTCTCAAAATGCCAACCAAATCGTTCTCTTCGTTCCTACCAAGACGTCCTGCTCTTTATCCCCATTGTCACCTCATCCCACGCTCGCCTCAAGGACTTCTCGAGAGCCTCTTCCATCCTCTGGAACTCTCTACCCCAATCTGACTATCTCCTACTCTGTTCACTTTCAGACATTCCCTGATACGTGACGTGATTGTAGCCGTATTAGTGCAATTGTGACAGATAAAATTGGAGTACTGTCCGTGATACTTTATTTGCACTAACATACAATTTTTCAGGACAAGCTTTCGGGGTGTTACCCCTTCTTCAAGGTCCAAGCAGTACTCACTGAAAACTCGTCTCTTCAAAGACGCCTATCTGGCCTCCAACTAACTGTACATTTATTTTCTCCATCAGCCCACCCCCCCCTCCTCTTGTATGTTTTGACCCTCCCTCTTAGACTAAGCTATCCGATTCCTACTGTATTAAATTGCACTGTCTGCCCTTATGTTTTAAAGTGTTGCGTAAACTGTTGGCAATATATAAATCCTGTAAAATACCAACAACAACCTCTTTAGGATGTTGAAGATGGGCAAAATGATAATAAAACAATGTTCACCTTAAAGAGGAGTTCCCTTACATGCCACATTTGGCATGTAATTTTTTTTTTGGGGGGGGGGGGTGGGGGCTTCAGTAGGAGTGGGACTTCCTGTCCCACTTCCTGCTTCCGCCGATGGGCTGGTTAGGCTGGGGGGGGGGGAGAGGAGCGGAGCCCCGGTCGGCACGTCGCTGGAACGCAGGACCAGGTAAGTGAGTGTCTATTAAAAGCCAGCAGCTACACTTTTTGGGCTGGAACACCCCTTTAAAGTGAGTGTAAACAATTACCTTGTAAAACAACACATTTAGTTTATAATATAAATGAAAGTAAAAACATTTGTGTTTACATATTAAACCCTCCCCCCCCCCCCCCCCCCATTTTTTTTTACAAAAACGTGATCACATCCCCTCTGCATTCAGCTGCATTAGAGCTGGGGAAGAAGTACACTGAGGGGAGGGAATGGTCAGGACATGTCTGATCAATGGAGACCAGGGCGAGTCCCCAGTACTGCTAGAGAACTGACCATGGTGTGTTGTGTTCTCCTGCTTCATGTGGTCAGTTTTTAATAGGAAAGCAGGAGGGACTGACGCAACACCAGGGATTTTACACAAAAGTAAGCAATACAAAAGAGAACAGGATATTTTTTTCATATGTGGTACAGCAGTCAGATATCAGGAATATAAATTGCTGGGTTTACATATTAACCACTTTGCATATATTTCATATACACTGCGATTCTGTACCTGTCAAATATGCTGTGGAAATCTCCCTCTACTGCAGCCATTTTAACTGTGGGCAGCTGAAGCTGCTGCCTGTTCACTATCTGGATTTACACAGACATACACACACACACCACTGCTTTCCTGCACATTTATTTTTTCTCGATAAATACACATGGATCTCTGCAGTCTCCTGTTATCTTCTCCCTCATCCAGCCCCCTCCAGTTTTCCGTGGTTCTCCTATGACTTATCCCTCCTCCATTCTCTAGCAAACTCTCATGAGAGTGAAAGAGCTGTGCATGATGCGATTATCCTAGGCTGATTACCAGACAAGAAAGAGGAAGTGGGCTGTGTAAGGTATCCAATGTTAAAACAACAAGGGCAAAAAGATTGAATATATGGAAAGAAGAAAAAAAAAAAAAAAATACTGAAGGAGCCGCTTTAAATGTGAAGAAAGAATACACCTTATACAAAAAGGGAAGGCCTATAAAGCAAGAAACAATGTTTCCTAAACGAGAAAGAAACTTATAAGGGTCCTTTCACACGGAGCAGACCGTTTTTGATCCGCTCCGTGTGTGTCCATCGGCTCAACAGGGATCGTCCGTAAATCCCTGCTGAGCTGTCGGTGGACAGGGCGGTCCCCGCACACTGTGCAGAGACCGCCCTGTCTTTCCTCCGCTCTCCCCTATGGGGAATCAGATGAATACGGACCGCCTGTCCGTATTCATCCGATCCACAGAAGAAAAATAGGGTTTTCTTCCGTCTGGAAAACCGGAGCTTTGCGGACGCGGGTCTTTGCGGATGTATCATCCGCTAACGTACGCGATCCCATAGGGATGCATTCCGTTTACGGAAATGTAAAAAACGGACGAACGGTCCATGCGTGTGAAAGGGCCCAAAGACAGAGCTGCCAGCTCCAAAACCCTCCTGGCTAAGGTGGTCATAATTTGAAGGACACTTTTTGAAATAAGGTCAAAAGCAGGACCCCATGTAATGGATTAAAAAAGGGAACACTGAAACACAGAAAGCAACAGTTTAAGCTGCCAAGGAATGATTTCAGTGTACTAAAAAAAATAAAAAGGTATTAAAGCTATAAAATAAATAAAAAAAAAAAGCACACACAAAAATATAGAATGAAAAGGTCAAACCATTGAAAAAAAAAGAAAAAAAGGGAGGGAGGCTTGAAATGTGCTGCTCTACAACCATAAAGAAGAGGGCTTACAAGCACTTGGCATGGCAGATATGACTGCCTTGGAGAGACCTTGCTCTTAGAACCTGGGCTCAGAAGCAAAATCGAAGGTCTGTCCTAATGACATAAGATCTGACCAGACAAGAAAAGCCTGCAAAAATATGAACTAGGTCAGTGAACCAAAGTTTTCTTGTCCAGCTATGGAGGATCCCTTCAACTTGATCCTCCATAGCAGGCATAAAGATGGGATCCTTGGATCAACCAGAGCATCTGCCAGAGGATCTCCTGCTCTATCTATGAACCTGGGAATGTTAGTAGTGATTAGATGCAAATTCACATTCAATGTGTCACACCATAGACAGGTCTGATAGACCACCACCTGATGAAAGGATCATTGCCCCAGCTCGAGCAACTATCGACTTAAAGTGTGCCTGACATTTTTCCACTCCAGGAATTTGAAATGCTAAAAGAACTGCCACTAGACACAAGTTTCTGTGTTCTACCTCCTTGGAGGATTATTTACAATACGCCTGTGGTGTTAGCCAATTGTATCCTCCCCAGATGGCTTTTTAGTTGTGGGCTTAATTAGAAGAGACGCTATTGTATGGCACATATCTTCAGCAGGTTCATGAATAGTCTAGACTCCTCCGGATTCCACCACCTCTTTACAGACATGAAGCCAAGAACTACTCCCCAACCAGGGAGGCTTGCATCTGTGGCAAGGATCTTCCAGTTGAGGGGGAAGAAAGGAACATCCCTGTGACACCAGTGACTGAAGCATTGGCAGTGAATAGTATGTCCTTCTGCAATGCTCCAGTCTGGAAATATGCAGAAGGGAACTGCTTTAAAAAAGGACAATACTATTGATCCAACGATTGTCTGGACCTGAAGCCAAAAGCAGTTTAAGTTTTTATATAGGCAGGAAAACCTTTGTTGAACTGGAATCCAGGGTCAGGTTAAAGATGCAAACATTTTGGCAGCCAAAACATATCGGGTGAAAATGGTGTTATCAGCATTTTGCCCATAAGAGAAAGAGGTGTCGCTAATGGCACCAAAAATGCATGAGATTTTGCTTTGATTGTACCGCGAATCTGCATGATTTTGCACAGATTTCACTGTGCTTATGATTTGTTTTTCATAGGTCATGTGACTCAAAAATGCATAAAAAAAATAAAAAAATAAAAATGTAACGCGGGTGTGTTATTGTTTTTTTTCCCTTTTATTGATGCATTCTTGCTGCCTTTTCAATGCATTGCAACGGGGAAGTGAGTTTTTGGTGCAGTTTTTTTAACTGCCCAAAGTGCAGAAAGCAGGATTTTTAACACCACAACAGAAGGGACCAGTGTAAAGACATACATAGTAGGGCTGCACGATTCTGGGAAAATGAGAATCGCGATTCTTTTGCTTAAAATGAAGATCACGATTCTCTCACGATTCTCACTTTTTTTTTTGACTGTGTTTAATATTCATTATATTACACTCCTCAGAGGCTCACATCACATGCCCCCCTTAATAGCCTGACTGCAGTGTCATCTGCAAGGTCTGGGGTAGCTGACTGTGGTAATATTGATAATATGGGTAGCTGACTCAGACTGTGTGGTAATATTCATAATATATTATAAGTGGGACACTGACAGTGGTTGCCGGTATTTTAAGTCCACTCCTCAGGTGCCCTCCTTTAATCGCTTGACAGTCAGACATGCTATTAAAGGGGGGCATGTGAGCCGAGGAGTGGACTTAAAATACCGGCAACCACTGTCAGTGTCCCACTTATAATATATTATGAATATTACCACAGTCTGAGTCAGCTACCCATATCAATATTACCACAGTCAGCTACCCCAGACTCTGGATAGCAGACTGTGGTAATATTCATAATAAGGGACAGTGGTTGCTGGTATTTTAAGTCCACTCCTCGGCTCACATGCCCCCCTTTAATAGACTGACTGCAAGATCTGGGCCTGGCTGGGGTACCTGACTCACTGTGGTCACTGGTGTTCATGATATATTATGTACACTGTATATGTACACTGTTTGAGACTGTAGTGGCGGGTGACCTGCTGCGCACACACACACACACACCATATACATACAGACACAAGGGCTGGTTACCTTTAGCTGCCTCCTGGTCATGCCGTGGGCTGTTTGGCATTGAAGGGATAGGCGATACACCTCATAATGAAGACAGAGCTGTAGCCGGTCCTTTTCTCCCGCTCCTCCTCTCTGTGCCCCCTCTAGCTTCTCTCTGCCCTCACTAATAACGGACGGACTGACCAGTCTGGTGAGGGTGGTATGTAGTGTGCGGTGCACCGCTCCATCTCCGCCATCGTTTCGTACCCTTTTCCCGCCGACCGAGCAGGGCAGTGATACCGCCCACGCACAGGTATCACGCTGCATCTGATAACTGACGTCAGTTCCTTTATCCGCTATTTGCGTTCCACGCTGGTTAGTGGAACCGGCGGTGCCACATAAGAATTGCGGGTCATCCCGCGGGGAGATCGCCGGCGGGGAGAATCGAGATCGCGATTCTCTCCGCAATTAATCGTGCAGCTCTAATACATAGGATTTAAAAGGGATACATTCTTCTTGTGCTTTTCTTCCACTAAAAAGGTGCCAATAATGGCCAACAATAAATTCCTATTCATTTAAATTGATGCTAATAAAAAAAAAAAAAGTCAAATAAAATACAATTATATATAAAAATATAAATAATTTCTTTAAAAAAAAAAACCCTGTCATTTTAGGTTTTCAGCCAAGTGCATTCTTGGTTTCAGCACCAAAATTTCCATTGGGTGCACCTCTGTCAGGTCCAAGTACTCTAGATGTTTTGCGGAACCAGGAAATATTTAATAGCCATCTTAAACTCTGCAGGCAGTGTAGGGTGATTTAATCTGCGTTGTATGTCCTGAACCGATGTAGTGTTGAGATATTTGAGATTATAACCAATATGCCCCTCGTTCTAGTCAACCCAAAAAAGGTGATTGCCACAAACTGCAAGTGCCTATGCCCTAGTCCAAAGTACAGAAGGCATTGACACAGAGCATGAACATGGGCTTTATGGATGTTCACCAAGGACATGAATTCTCCTGCTGCCGAGAAGCAGCAACCCAACAAACAGTTTCCAGTCAGAACTTCTGAACACAACTTCCCAATTTCAGAAGACTAACAAAAAAGATCAATATTTTCTCAAATGAAAGAATGGTTCCAACCCTCCCCAACGACAAATTGGGGTCTTATTAAATCCTCCTATTGTAATAAACTACCGACCAACCTATGGCTTTTTGGTGCACATATGGGAATTAAACTTCCCTCGCACTTACCTCCCACAATGAAAGTATCCATTTCTACATGGCTTAAGATTTTGAATTCTGTGACCTCTCCTGATACAACAATAACGGTAGACATTCCCTTTAAAACATTGCATCTTATAATGTATCACTCATCACTTAGTCTTTGGAGCGAAAAAGGCGTGGAATCTATTTGTAACCTTTATGATAAAGGCACGATTAAATCATTCCAAACCATCCAATCTGAGTTTAATATACCCCAACATTGTAATGCTCATTAAAGACAAGTAGCAAAATGTTTATGTAAATTGAATACCAAAAACGTTTGCCTACATAAATCGGTCTGGACCTGTCTCTCTACTAGTACTGAACCAAAGAGGAAAAGGTATTACCTTTTTTTACAACCTACTTCAGGACAAAAGAATATTTTCAAAAACCCCCTCACATCTACAATGGGAAAAAGACTTGGAGTGTTCTTACACCGATTACCAATGGCACATGGCTTGCAAAATAAACCAATCGACCTCTAAATGTGCATCCCTATGGGAACTCTCAGTAAAGATCACTCTGCGGTGGTATTATACTCCAGATGTATTATCCAAATTTAGTCACCAGCAATCTAACCAATGCTGGAGACTATGCGGAAAAAATCCCATGCTTACTAAATATTGGACAGAAATATTTGGTATAATTTCGTCTTTAACTGGTTCATGGACAGATCCCAACCCAGGTTTAGCTTTACTATCCTTGGGTATTGATAACATTCCAGTTGATCTCCGGAATTCTATCAACCATTTACTTCTAGCCGCAAGGCTGTCAATCACTAGAAAATGGAAGGACTCTTGTCCTCCCTCTACTATTGAAGCCATTGATTTGACCAATCTCCACTTCACATATGAACGTATGATGGCCATTTCAATGAATAATCTTTACAAAACTGATGTTTCCTGGGCCCCGTGGAAAAACTGGTATGAACTTGGGGTATGGTAGCTTTTGACTGAATCTTTTTCAACATTTCTCAATGTCCTGGTTCATTACATGATACTTTGTATCCGGATAATACTGACTTCTCACGTGTTCTTTGGATTAGATTTCTTTTAATTTGCTAACATTATAACATTATACTCTGACCATTTCTAATACTGATACTTCTCTACATGATAAGATATTTATCTAATTTTATGTTTTGTTTGCATACTTTCCATGTTTTACTACTTATATACGACTACTTGATTTATCAGAATTTATAAATGTCACATACTTCTTACGCTGTTTATTGTTACATCATATACTTATACTATGACAATGCTTTGTAACATGTATGACTTAATATTTTTAAAATTCAATAAAAACTATTGAAAGGAGAAGACTAACAAAAAGGTATTAAGTGTTTTAAATTCTATAATCTGACTGCCTACAACAACCGATTTATCAGATCGATCCCATGCTGGGAGTTAACCTTCAAATATTGGTTCCTGACAAAGCATTTTGATCCATTAAGTTAAAGCCTGGGAAGAAACCCAGAAAACATAAGCTTAGCGAGGGACTCTAATTTTTAGTTTGTCAAACACTAAAAAAAAAAAAAAAAGAAGATGGAAAACTGTCATTTTCATTGTGTTAACGGGAGATAAAGTCAGGTTTACCAATGGCAGTGAAGTCCATTTTTTTTCTAACTCTACATGGAATGGATAAAAGAGAGAGAAGCTTTTGGGAGCAGAGAAGAAAAAAAACCTCAAGATTTAGGAGGATTTGAATTTCTAGCAAGAAAAAAAAAAAAAAATCAGCAAGTTGTTGATGGGGAAAGGCTTTATCAAGATTTTTGTGTCGGTGTAAACCCAGCAATTATGCTGCTTAATTCTGTAAACTGCATAAATCAGGCCGTCTATGATTTCTAGGTGGTGGGAGGCTACACTATGAGGTTCTTAGTCCAAGGTAGCTAAACCGGCAGCTAAAACCAGTAGGAATGGTAGAGAAATAAAAATGGTCCATACAACATAAAAAAATAAAAAGGAGTTAAAAGAAGACGCCAGTGCCCTGAAACTCTAATAAGACACAGCAAACACCACTATACAAAGCCTACTCACCGCCATGGGTGACCCTTCAGTGCCTATTGATGATCTGGGAGTCCAGTAGGACATGGATCTAGGAGAGGCCACTATTGTGAATATCTGGATCTGAGGGTCTAGTATGACACATACAGAGCACAGTCATCATGTAAGCACAGAGTCCAGGAATGAATGCTGCAGGGGACTATCTGAATCTAGGGGTCTGCTATGGTGCAGAGAAGCAGAATGACTGTTTCAGTGAATATCCAGATATGAGAGACCAGTATGACACCACACAGAAAGTTAGATTTTGTGGTTAATATTCAGGTTCTAGGAGACCAGTATGACACTGGCAACAGTTACTGATACAAGAATCATCTCTATAGTCTCTTTTCCCAAAATAAAGACAAAGAAAGATGTCTTACCTTTTGAAGATACCAAGGTAACTTAAAGTGGTAGTAAAGTCTTTACTACCACTTTTACCTACTGGTAAGCCTACAATAAGGCTTACCTGTAGGTATAAAGAATATCTCCTAAACCTGTACGGTTTAGGTGATATTCCACTCGCAATGCGCAGCGGGGATCCTCGGCTAAAGGCCCGGCAGCCACCGGACCTTGCCGGAATGAAGTCTCCCACGCGCTTGCGCTGGTGTGACATTGGCGCTCCAGCCAATCATAGCGCTGCTGCGGCGATACCTGGAAGACACGCCGAGGCAAGACGACATCTCACTCGGCGTGGACTAGGTAGGTTCTCTACACCTCGTTCCAAGGTAAGTATTACATAATGAGCTAGTATGCAGTGCATACTAGCTCATTATGCCTTTTGACTTTCACGTGAAAAAAAAAATTGCAGATATACAACCGCTTTAAGCTTTTTTAATCCATGCTGATAGGGCAGTGTCTTCTGTTTTTTTTTCTAGTTTCTAACCTACTAAAGGCCACAGCTAAACCCAGGCATAGAAGACTGCCTGTGTCCCTCGATGAATAAAGGCAGCAATTGAAGAGATAAAAGCAAAACCACTTTCTAAATACTTGAAAAAACTGTTTTTTTAAGTGGATGAAGACTGTGCAAATAATAATCAGGTCATGAAATGTCCATTCCATCAATCACCTGAAAACAACCTGCTTATTCATCACCATGCGAAAGCAGAAGAAATTAAGTAAGCTTCAAGATTTTAAGCACAAAGGGCTATAATGACTAACTTTAGGGATACTCTTATGCCTCGTGTCGTTTTCATCTGATGGGAAAACTGCTATGACAAGTTTTTGTCGGGAATTCCGGACGTGTGTATGCTCCATCGCAGTTTTTCTGACGGGAATCAGGATTTATTTTTTCCCTGTCAGGCCAAAAATCAGAGCGGGAAAACTATTTGTCTGTATGGTTTTCCAACGGGCAGAAAACCGTGCATGCTTAGAATCAAGTATGAGACGGGAGAGCCCTTTCTGGTAAAACTAGCATTCGTAATGGAGATAGCACATTCGTTACACTGTAAAGGGCTGAAAAGCGCAAATTGTTTCTCACCAAACTTTTACCAACATTCACTAAAGGGAATGGAACTTCCCCTTTATAGTGCCATTGTACGTCACTGCGCTTTGGACGGCGGACTTTTGTCTGAGCGTGTGTATGCAAGGCAGCCTGAGAGGAATTATGTAAGGGATTAGCTCAGTAGCGGGTGTGTGTGTCCCTGGATGGGTTCACTACACGCTGAACTATACAGAAAGGCAGTTGAGGATGGTTGAAAACAAAATATATGGTTTATTCTTCCATATTTCTGGATACAAGTGCAAGCATCAAAACAGCATAAACAAAACGTAACATAAAACAACCCCTGGCCACTTGGGGCGTCTACCTTCACAACACAGGAACCTACCTATGGAGTCTGGCACAGCCTACTGCTGGGCAGAGACACTGCTGGTCATACAGCAGAAAAACAATAGTCTTTTTGATTTTTATCACACAGAAAAATCAACAACCTCCTCACCTCTTTAGTCTTTCCGACTGCTCCTTAACTCAAAAAGCCTCAGGATGCAGCAATCAGTCATCCTTTGGATGTCTTATAGAAGCCTAAATTGCTTCATTCTGAAAAGCTGTTTTTTTGCAACGCCCTAAACCTTTCTGGCTATTTCTGCAGCCGACACCTAATAGTAATTGGTGAATTGTCTAAACAAGGCAGAAATGTATCTCCCGTCTGTGACAACACCCACAGATTTACCTGACTTCCTGTCACAGGAATTGTCAGGGATTTTTATCAGACGGAAAAAACAGTCGTGTGTACTAGGCATTACAGATATTATATGTAGATTAAAGGTCATCCCATGGATTTGCAGATAAACGAAACACACTAATGCATTATAACAACCATGTTACATTGGATTTCTGAATAAAACTTATAAAGCTCTGTGTTTTCCATCAGAGTGGTTGCAATTTTACTTAGCAAGTCCCTGCTGTCATTTTGACAGCCTGTAATTGGTGGCCAGAGCAGCACAGGGAGCAGGAGACGGAGTGCTAAATCACCCTGTATACTTTGTTGACTTGTTTTCCATACATAGAATGCCCAGGGTCTGCAAGGGGTAACCATCAATGCAAGCTGCAAATCATTGAACATAGAATCAGTTAGTACTTTCTTGAAGCAACATTAGTACCACATGAATTTTGACCAGTTGCTTGCACTTTGCAGTGTTTAACCAGTTAAGCCTTAGAATTTTTCTTTTCTCTGGAGGTCCAAGAGATTGTCAATAGGCTTTCCAAACTACGTGTACACTATACAGGTGTATCTTAAAAATAAAAATTAGAATATCGTCAAAAAAGTCAATTTATTTCAGTAATTCAATTAAAAGAAGGTGAAAAAAAAAACATAATTTTATATAAAATGTGTTACACACAGAGTGATATATTTCAACTTTTTTTTTTTTTTTTGGACGATTATGGCTTATAGCTAGTGAAAAGCCAAAATTCAGTATCTCAAACAATTAGAATAATACAGAAGATCAAAAAAAAAAAAAAGTATTTTAATACAGAAATGTTGGCTTACTAAAAAGTAGGTCCATGTATCTTAGAGTATGCGCTACTATTCCAATACTTGGTCGGGGCTCCTTTTGCATGAATTACTGTATCAATGCGGTGTAGCATGGAGGCGATCAGCCTGTGGCACTGCTGAGGCGTTTTAAAAAGCCCAGGTTGCTTCGATAGTGGCCTTCAGCTCCTCTGCATTGTTAGGTTTGGCGTTTCTCATCCTACTCTTGACAAAAGCCCACAGATTATTTAGGGGTTTGAGGTCAGTCAAGTTGTCGGGCCAATCAAGCACAGTGATACAATGATCATTAAACCAAGTATTGGTACTTTTGGCAATGTGGGCAGGTGCCAAGTCCTGCTGGTAAATGTAATCAGCATCTCCATAAAGCTGGTCAGCAGAGGGAAGCATGAAGTGCTCTAGAATTTCCTATTAGAGAGCTGCACTCACTTTGGACTTGATAAAACACAGTGGACCAACACTAGCAGATGACATGGCTCCCGAAATCATCACGGGCTGTGGAAACTTCACACTGGACCTCATGCAACCTTTATTCTGTGCCTCTCCACTCTTCTTCCAGACTTTGGGATCTTGACTTCCAAATTAAGTGCAACATTTTCCACAGTCCGTAATGAATTGGGGAGCCATGTCATCCACTGGTGTTGGTCCACAGTTGGTCCACTGTGGGTTTCCACTACCTGCAAGCCATAATCGTAAAAAAAAAAAAAAAAAAAAAAAAAAAAAGGGGGGGGGGGGGATTGCTTGAAATATATCGCTGTGTGTGTGTGTGTGTGTGTGTGTGTGTGTGTGTGTGTGTGTAACGCATCTATATAAAATATACGAGCTTCACTTTTTTAATTGAATTACCAAAATAAATAAACTTCCGCCCACCTCCACCATGGCCTCAGTTGTACACGAGCACCTCCGGCTATACTGAAATGAGATAAGCAGAACATAGCAACCAAACATGTTAGTACAACACATATACACATTATATATATATATATATATATATATATATATATATATATATATATATATATATATATATATATATATATACACACACACACACACACACACACACACACACACACACACCAGAAGAGAGAAGGGTGGGTTATCGGTGCTGTCCTGAAAGACTCATAGAAATACCGTTACCGGTAAGTCTAACTAAGGTTTTCTCACTTCGTCTTTCAGGACAGCACTTGGAGATGATAACCGAGTACTTACTCTAGGGTGGGACCACCGCTTGCAGGACCTTCCTGCCAAAAGACTGCTCTGCCGCTGAGAGCAGATCCATCCTGTAGTGGCAAGTAAAAGTGGAAAAACTCATCCACGTAGCTGCCTTGCAGATAAGCTCTGGCGAAGCTCCAGCCCGTTCTGCCCAGGAAGTTGCCACTGCCCTTGTAGAATGTGCCACCACCCCTGGGGGAGGTTCTATATCCCTAGCTTTATAGGCCTCGTGGATAGCCATACGGAGCCATCTGGCTAGCGTACTTTAGGAAGCACCGTACCCCCTACAGGCACCCAAGAACAACACAAACAGAGAATTGGATTTCCTAAATTCCCTGGTGACTTCCAGGTAGTGCATAATGCACCTTCTGACATCTAAGGTATGAAACTCTTCTTCCCTTGAACCGGAAGGAGCCGGACAAAAAGGTAGGTAACACTATTTCTTGTGTCCTATAGAAGGCCGACACCACCTTAGGAAGGAACCCAGGATCTGTCCTCAACACGACTCTATCCGGGAAGATGGTCAAGAAGGGTTCCACAATAGAAAGAGCCTGTAGCTCACTAATTCTCCTAGCCGAGGTGACGGCTACTAAAAGGACCGCTTTCAGGGTCCAAAATTTTAAAGATTCTTCTAACAGCGGTTCGAAGGGTCTTTTTGTCAGACCCCCCAAAACCACCGATAAGTCCCACTTGGGAAAAAACTTAAAGGGGGAAGGCCTAGCCCTGGCCAATGCCTTAAAAAATCTGATGACATAGGGATCTAGGGATAACCGTCTCTCTAGAAATACTGATAGCGCAGCAACCTGCGCTTTAAGGGTGCTGGCTGCCAGACCCTTGTCCGTCCTGTAAAAACTCCAGGACCGAAAAATTATTCATGGGGGAACAATTTTTTGAACTGCACCAGGAATTAAAGACCCTCCAGGTCTTGAAATAAATCGCCCTGGTAACTTCCTTTCTGCTACCAAGTAGTGTATCCACTAAATGTTTGGATAAACTCTTCCTACTTAGGATTAACTCTTCAGTAACCAGGCCGCCAGGTTGAGCCGATCCACGTTGGGATGGAGCCGAGGACCCTGGTATAACAAGTCCTTTCTGACTGGAAGTAGCTGATGAGGTTCTATTGCCAGTTTCAGCAGGGTTGAAAACCAAGGCCTTTTGGGCCAGTATGGGGCTATCAGGATAAGAGTCGTCTTTTCTACCTGAAGTTTCCGCAGAACTAACGGAATAATTTGTACTGGGGGGAAAGCATAACACAAACGGAAGGGCCAATGCTGAACTAACGCATCTAGACCCTCCGCTTGATCCAGTCTGTTGAGGGAAAAGAAAACCGGAACCTTGGCGTTGGCTTGGGACGCGAACAGGTCTATCTGAGGGGTTCCCCACCTGTCTACAATTTTCTGGAACACCTCTGAATTTAGACTCCACTCGGATTCTAGAACCCTCCTCCTGCTTAGGAAGTCTGCCAGGTGGTTCAAACTGCCCTTTAGGTGTACTGCAGACAGAGATGCAAAGTTTGTCTCTGCCCAGTAAAGAATGTGTAGGGCCAGGTTCAGGAGAACCCTGCTCCTCGTGCCCCCCTGCCTTGAGACGTAAGCTACCGCTGTAGCATTGTCCGACAGTATCTGGACATGCTGACCCCGTATCGTCTCCTGGAAGGCCCAGAGCCCCAGGCAAACGGCTTTGAGTTCCCTCCAATTGGAGGATCTCTTGGACTCTTCCTTGGACCAGGACCCCTGGGCCAACTGGCCCTTGAGGTGAGCACCCCACCCCCAGGAGCTGGCATCCGTAGTTAGGACCATTGTAGCGGGGAAGGACCACACCAGACCCTGACTCAAATTCGCGTGAGCCCTCCACCACCAAAGTTTCCTTTTTACTGAAGCGGGAACCCTGATCTCCTTTTCTAGGGGTTCTCCATGCGTCCAATTCTGTAGAATCGCCTGCTGGAGACTCCTTGAATGCAGGCGGGCCCACTGAACCGCAGGAATGGAGGATGTGATTAGTCCCAGGGTGGACATAGCTGTACGAACTGATACTGACAGATTCGTCTGCACTGCCTTCACTGCTGCTTGGACCTTGGTTATTTTCTCCTCTGGTAGAAATAACCTCTCCTGGATGGAGTCTATGGTGTACCCCAAATAACTATGACCTGAGAGGGGACTAGATTTGACTTCTCTCTGTTCATAATCCAACCTAGGCCCTCCAAATGGGCCTGCGTCCTCCACAGGTCTTTGAGAAGCTGATCTTCCGTCTTGGCGAACAACAGGAGGTCGTCCAAGTATGGAATTACCGAAACTCCTTCCAGCCTGAGAGGTGCCAAGGCCTCTGCCACCACCTTCGAAAAGATCCTTGGAGTGGAGGAGAGACCGAACGGCAGGGCCCTGAATTGAAAGTGTCTGATCTCGCTTCCTGTCCTAATCGCTAGACGCAGGAAACGCTGAGAAGAGGCTCTTATCGGGACGTGAAGATAAGCATCCCTTAGGTCTATCGAGGCCAGAAAGCAACCCGCTGGAAGAAGCCTTCTGACCGAGTAGATGGTATCCATCCGGAACCTCTTGTACTTGATTGACCGATTCAGGAATTTTAAGTTCAGAATCAAACAAAATTTTCCTGACGGCTTTTTCACTAGAAACACGTGGGAGTAGCAACCCGTCCCCTGCTCTTGTTGGGTTACCGGGGAGATCACCCTCTGCTGGAGAAATTCCTCTAACAGCGACAACATTGCCCTGGATTTCTCCTGATCTCTGGGCAGCTGAGTCGCGTAGAAATGCGACGGTGGTTTCTCTGAGAACTCCAGCGCGTAGCCCTCTGAAATAACCTTGAGGATGTACGCACTGGAAGTCGTCTCTGCCCACTGTGGAAGGAACGCCTGAAGTCGTCCTCCCACAGCCGGGCGACCGTCACTGGGGTTTAGCGGGCTGGCTAGGGGAGCGAAACACCCCGGGTCTCCCTCTACCCCTCTGAGGCCGCCAGGACCTTCCACCCTGACCTTTTTGCGTCTCTTTAGGATCTTGGGGCTGGAAAAAAGGACGAACATTTTTCCTGGTCCGCGGTACTACCTTCTTTAAGGGAAAAGCTTTTCTCCTATCCAAAACAGCGTCCAGACCGGCGCCAAACACTAAATCTCCATCGAAGGGCAGGCCACATAACTTAGCCTTCGAAGCCGTGTCCCCAGTCCAGGTTTTGACCCAGAGAGCCCTCCTGGCCGAATTCACTAGGGCCGAGGAACGGGCTGATATTCTCACTGACTCGGCTGAGGCATCCGCCATGTAGCCTACTGCCTTCAGAAGAATCGGGAAGGACTCTAGCAACTCTCTGCGTGAGGTCCCGGACTCAATGTGACCCTTCAGCTGTTCCAACCAATGCTCACGGTTCCTGGCCACTACTGTGGATGCCATAGCCGGTTTGAGGTTGGCCAGGGAGGCATCCCAAGCCTTTTTTAAGAGCGCCTCTGCTCTTTTATCCAGAGGATCCTTTAAGGTGCCTGTATCTTCAAAGGCCAAGTCCGTATTTCGGGATACCTTTGAGAACGCAGCATCCAGCTTAGGTTTCTTATTCCATACCTGCGCTGGATCCTCATCAAAAGGAAATCTCCTCTTAAGCGACCGGGAAAAGAAAGGAGCCCTCTCTGGGTCTTTCCACTCCCTTTTAACCGCATCTCACAATACTCTATGTACTGGAAAGGTTCGATGCTTGACTTCGTCTAAACCCTGGTACATCTTGTCATGCAGAGATAAATGCGTCTTATCCACCTTAATGTTTAAGGTGGAATGAATAGTTTTCAGCAAGTCGTCCACTTCCTCTAAGGACAACTTGTAACGTGAAGAAGAAGATTCTCCTGTATCTTCTTCTGCCTCTGACCCTGAGACTATGCTGCTAGGTTCTTCCTCCTCAGACTCACTACCTGCCCCTCTATAATCCAAGGGTGCACTAGTGGAGGCCTAAGCTGCTGACCCTGACGCCGCCCCTCTGTCCAAGTAGGAGCGGAACGACTGAAAGGTCTCTTCTAGCTCCTTCCGAAAGGAAGAGAGTATCTCCTTGGGTTGTTCGGAGGCTGCACTAGTAGAGGCTTCCCCTTTGACTATGTCCGCGATGCATGCCTTGCATAACGGCTTAGTCCAAGACCCTTTAAGGGTTGTTTAGCAAGTAGCACACCGTTTCTTAGGAGGGGGTACTGCAATTTTTAGCTTTTCTTTAGCTTTCTGAAAAACACAAAAGACAACAACCCCATGTTTAACTTTTTGTGTCTCAGACCCAAACCACCACCACCACAAAACAGCCAGTGAACAAAAACACACCAGGTACCATCACCGCTGTACCAAAACAGACAACACTCTCCCAGAGACGTGACTAGGGTGAGTGAGGCAGGCTCCTCTCCCCAAAAGGGGCAGTAGGAGGGACATAACAAGGAACCAGGTAGACTAAAACCGCTGTTTTCCTACCTGGGCCGGGCTGGTGCATGTGGCTCCTGCTCCCGCCACCTCCACTGCGTCTTCTGGCTCCATTCTCCCAGAACGCGGCGATCGTTTGTGTGCCTTCCTTTTGAAAACTCCCGGTTAACCCCACCGCTGTGGGAACCGGAAATTGCACCGCCGAGGCTGCCCCTCTCTCCTGCGTTCCAGCGGCCGGAACCGGAAGCCGCCACGCACCGCCGGAAGTCCCGCCTCCACCGGAAATGACGTCGCCCGCCCTCTGTACCGGGACATCGCAGCCCCAGGAGACCGGCATCTAACCGCTCCAAATCAGCCTGCAATGCCCAGCCTACTGGAGCGGAACCTCCTGCAGCCTTTACCCTCGCCGAGCTCGAGAAGAGGGGACCACCGAAACATCCCCCACACGTCAGGGGGGAGGTTGGGTCTGCCTCCCGAAAAAAACAACCGATCGCAGGTATGCTCTTCCATCCATCTCCCCCTGGAGAGAGTCCAGCAACCTCCTGGTTCCCTGCAGCGCTTCCACCATGGCCGGAGGAAACACTACAACTGAGGCCATGGTGGAGGTGGGCCGAAGTTAAAGCAATGACTGCAGTGTTTCCTGGGAAGTGGGTGGAGCTGCGCTCTCCAAGTGCTGTCCTGAAAGACGAAGTGAGAAAATTACATGCGCTGTCTCTCTAAATATTTCAATGTTGTACCAAAGTGCTCTTGTGCATAAAAAAAATAAAAAAGTGTCATCATTTTGCCAAAGTGCTCATGTGCTTAAAAAAAGTCATACAGACATGCATACATGATTATTGTGACAGACCCAACCAGGACAGGGGCAAGCTTCCTACCCACTGAATATTTTAGGTGGAGGGAAGTAAAAATAAAAGATAATATGGTTGCATAAGTGTGCACACCATTAAACTAATACTTTGTTGAAGAACCTTTTGATTTTATTACAGCACTCAGTCTTTTTGGATAGGAGTCTATCAGTGTGGCGCATCCTGACTTGGCAATATTTGTCCACTCTTCTTTGCAGAAACACTCCAAATCTGTCAGATTGTGAGAGACATCTCCTGTGCACAGCCCTCTTCATATCACCCCACAAATTGTCAGTCAGATTCAGGTCTGGGCTCTGGCTGGGCCATTCCAAAATGTTAATCTTCTTCTGGTGAAGCCATTCCTTTGTTGAATGGGATGTATGCTTTGGGTCGGTGTCATGCTGAAAGATGATCATGTTCAGCGTTCTAGAAGAAGCCTGAAGGTTTTGTGCCAATATTGACTGGCCCCTGTTTCAGCTGAAAAAAAAAACACCCCAAAGCATGATGCTGCAACCACCATGCTTCACGGTGGGTATGGTGTTCTTTTGGTGATGTACAATTTTATTTTTGTGACAAATATATCATTTGGAATTATGGCCAAAAACTTCAACCTTGGTTTCAGACCATAACACATTTTCCCTCATGCTTTTGGGAGGCTTCAGATGTGTTTTTGCAAAATTTAGCCAGGCTTGGATGTTTTTCTTCGTAAGAAAAGGCTTCCATCTTCCCACTCAACCCCATAGCCCAGACATATGAAGAATACAGGATATTGCTGTCACATGTACCACATAGCCAGTACTTGCCAGTACTCCTGCAGCTCCTTTAATGTTGCTGTAGGCCTCTTGGCAGCCTCCCTGACCAGTTCTCTTCTCATCTTTTTATTACTTTTGGAGGGACATCCAGTTCTTGGTAATGTCACTGTTGTACCATATTTTCTCCACTTGATGATTGTCTTCACTGTGTACCATGGAATATCTAATGCCTTGAAAATTCTTTTTTACACTTCTACTGACCGATACCTTTTAACAATGAGATCTCTCTGATGCTTTGAAAGCTCTCTGCGGACCATGGATTTTGCTGTAGGATGCGACTAAGAAAAAGTCAGGAAAGACCTACTAGCAAAGCTAAACTTTATTTGAGGTTAATCTGAGGCACTTTAAATTATGACTGATGTGTACCGACACCTATTTAACATGAGTTTTAATGTGATTACTTTGTTCTGAACACAGCTACATCCCCAGTTATAAGAGGGGGTGCACACTTATGCAACCATATTATTTTATTTTTACTTCCACCCTAAAAGATTTACCAAAGTTATATAATAGGAGGAAACACCCATCTAGCCAATCACTCTATATCCAATCAAGCAGGCCCTTGCACTACATAATTGATTGCAGATCTAAAGGAGATTGTACAATCAGATTATATAGTGTATGGCCACCTTTATACACCTAAAATTACTAGTTGCACTTTCAGTGCCATTAAAGGAGTTGTAAATAATAATAAAAAAAAAAAAATGCCGAATTAACTGTTTACAGGGTATAGAGATATAATAGTTAACTGATAACGATTAAAATAGATAAAAATCAATCATATAATGACTGCAGCCTGGAGAGGATTGTCAGGAAAAGGCCATTCAAAAGTGTTGGGGACTTTCACAAGGAGTGGACTGAGGCTGGAGTCAGTGCATCAAGAGCAACCACACACAGATGGATCCTGGACATGGGCTTCAAATGTCGTATTCCTCTTACAGCCACTCCTGAACAACAAACAACGTCAGAAGCATCTTACCTGGGTTAAAGAAAAACTGGTGCTCAGTGGTCCAAAGTCCTCTTTTCTGATGAGACCAAATTTTGCATCTCATTTGGATACCAAGGACCCAGAGTATGGAGGAAGAATGGAGAGGCCCACACTTCAAGATGCTTGACGTCCAGTGTGAAGTTTCCACAGTCTGTGTTTGGGGAGCCATGACATCTGCTGGTGTTGGTCCACTGTGCTTCATTAAGTCCAGGGTCAACACAGCCGTCTACCAGGAGATTTGGGAGCACTTCATGCTTCCTTCCACAGACGAGCTCTATGGAAATGCGGACTTCATTTTCCAGCAGGACTTGGCACCTGCCCACACTGCCAAAAGCCCCAAAACCTGGTTCAATGACCGTGGCATTACTGTGCTTGATTGGTGAGCAAACTCACAAGACCTGAACCCTATAGAGAATAAATGAGGCATTGCCAAGATAAAGACGAGAGACATGAGCCCAAACTTTGCAGAAGAGCTGAAGGCCGCTATTGAAGCATCCTGGTCTTCCATAACACCTCAGCAGTACTACAGGCTGATCGCTTCCATGCTACGCCACATCGAGGCAGTAATTGCTGCAAAAGGGGCCCAAACCAAGTACTGAGTACATATGCATGCTTATACTTTCAGGCCGCGTACACACGATCGAACATGTCCGCTGAAACTGGTCCACAGACCAGTTTCAGCGGACATGTTCGATCGTGTGTACGGCCTATCGAACTGTTTTCCAGCGGACAACATTTTTCAAGCTTGCTTTGAAATCTGTCCGCTGGAAACCTGTCCGTCGGACAGGTTCGATGGTTAGTACACAAACCATCAGACCAAAATCCCCTGCATGCGCAAAATCAAGTCGATGCATGCTTGGAAGCATTGAACTTCTTTTTTCATCACGTCGTTGTGTTCTACGTCACCGCGTTCTGGTCCGAGGGGATTTTGGTCCGATGGTGTGTACGCACATCAGACCAACAGACAATTCAGCCTTGTCCGATGAAAACGGTCTGTCGGACATGTTTCTTTGGACATGTCTGATCGTGTGTACAGGGCCTCAGAGGTCCGATATATTGTTCTATGTACAATCCTTGTTTTATTCATTGCATGTAATATTCTAATTTTCGGAGATTGTGGATTTGGGGGTTTTCATGAGCTGTAAGCCATAATCATCACAATGACAAATCACGATTTGAAGTATCTTGCTTTGCATGTAATGATTCTATCTTATATATTAGTTTCACCTTTTACGTTGCATTAGTGAAATAAATGAACTTTTGCACGATATTCAAATTTTTCAAGTATCACCTGTATTGCTGCCCATGTAATTATCTATGACACCAGCCATTAAATGTTTTTTTACAGTTCAGTTGAGCACACCACTACTTGAATGTAACAGTTTTGGGAAGCAGTTATAGTGGAACTAAGCTAGCAGAAATACTCATCTCCACCTTCTGGTGGTTACATCCCTCACCAGGAAACAATCCTTTCCCCAGATACTTCTGCGTGCCGTTTTTTTTTTGGCCTCTTGTTTGGCTGTTGATGGAATGAAATCAACCCCACACTTGTGTGTAGGAGACAGTAATTGTACTACAGGCAGAGTGTGCCAAGTGTGTGCATCTGCAGCTCATTGTGCAATAAACAGAAGACTGCGAGCAGTCAGGTAGCTGTTTGTTAGTTTGCAGAGGGGACAAAATATCTACAATAAGGCCCCTTTCACACTGGGGTGGAATTGCCGCAGAAATCGACCGCTAGCGGTGCGGTATTAACCCCGGCTACTGGCTGATTAAGGGTTAATACCGCCCGCAATGAGCCTCTGCAGAGGCGCATTGCGGGCGGTATTGCCGCGGTTTCCCATTGGTTTAAATGGGAAGGAGCAGTATACACACCGCTCCTCTCACCACTCCAAAGATGCTGCTGACAGGAGATTTTTTTCTCTCCCGCCAGCGCATTGCGTCAGTGTGAAAGTCTTTGGGCTTTCACATTGAGTAGGCAGGAGTTTTTCAGGCGGTATAGCAGCGCTATTTTTAGTGCTGTACCATCTGAAAAACTCCTCATTGTGAAAGGGGTCTAAAGAGCTACCCGTTTGTGTATTTTTTTGATACTTAAAAAGACATAGTTCACCATTACCAAAAAAACTGTCTAGGCAAACAAGGGGCATCTGTATATAAGAAATAATTTGTGCAGCTTTGAAGGCCATTTACCTACCTCATGAGGCCTGAAAGGAAAGCTACCAGGATGTTGTGAATGTCATTGCTAATAGGCCTTGCTGTTACTGTTCATTTCCACCATCAACTAAGTGAGCTCTTTCTGTGAGTCAAACCCCCTCACATGCTCTTTCTCTCCCCTGATGCATAGCTCTAAGCCAGTGGTTCTCAACCTTTCTAGTGCCGTGGCCCCTTGATAAAATTTCTCAAGTTGTGGGGACCCCCAACAATAAAATTATTTTCGAAGTGTGGGCTGTCAGCACCCAAGACAAGTAATTTGCCACCCCAACCCATGGACATTTAGCACTCCCTGAGTCCCTTCCACTTTGAACAGTATAAAAACCTCATAGGATGTACCACGCTCTTCTCCTTTCTTTCCCTGTTTATCTCTCTCTCTATCCCAATTTCCCCATCCTTCTCTCCAGCCGTCTTTCTTGTTCTCTTATTCTCTCCCTTTTTCTTTCTTCCGCCCCCTCTTTTCGTCTCCCTTCCATGTATTCTGTATTTTTATTCCTTCTCTTACTCCTTGAAGGGGGGAATGGGATGAGTGGCAGTGGTGGGGGGAGTTCTGATCAGCCAACTTAGGTGCCCTAGATCAAGGCCATCTGCTGATCTAAGAACTGTAGTGGGGACTTTAAATGGCAACTATAAATCACGGGTACTGTTACCCACTGTGTCTCCGACTTTGTAGTGTCTTGTAGCAGTGACACCTATGCTGAAGTCAGGAGATAGCGTCTCCTCCAGCCCCTCCCATCTCACAATCCTCACCAGTCAGCGGACGTCTAGTCTCTGCCCCCCAGCCATTCTGTGAACTGAATAGGCGGCTGCAAAAAGGCTGAGTATGTTGCCTTGGGCTCCAGGGACAGCCCTGCTGGGCAGCCGCAAAATAGCCTGGGAGAGCGGTGTGGGCTTCAGGAATAGCCCAGGATTTGGTGACCCCTGGAAAATCATAATTTGACCCCCTACTCTAAGCTCATAGTTTGATGGTACTTATGAACAGCAACAGCTGGGCCTCTCTTAGCAACATCCTTGGGGTTTTCCATTTAGGCTTCATGGGGTACTTAAATGGCCTACACCCATATCAAGGGCATTATTCAACTTTGGTTGAGGCTGTTCAGTTTGATTTCATCTACAGACACCCCATATCTGTATGGGCAGTGTTGTGGTAAAGGAACCTTTTAAAGTAGAGTTAAGCTTACCTTTCCCTCAATGGTCCTCGTCCCTCGCCGCAGCTTGTATCTTCCTCTGAGTTCTGGCCTTTGGGCCTATTCATTGGCCAATGTGGGATGATCCAACTCTTGCAGATGCACAGAAGTCAGTCATGCTGACGTGCAGGGACCATAACGGTGATGTAAGCTGTGCATGAACAGCTCAGTTTAAATGGCAGAGAACTCTGCAGAGCAGGCAGGTAGGTATATTTTATTGCAGAAGAGAAATTTTATAAACAAAAAAAACCTGCCTGCTTGCAGCTCATTGCAGTGGAACTTTAGTCAGGAAAAGAAGACGGCACTCCTGATAAGCGAAAGGAATCTTGTGCGTTTTATTCAAATATGTGGCATATAAAACAGCAAAGCTTCAGGCAGGAAACAGAAGTTAACGTGTTTAATAACATGACTAAGTGCATATTGTGTGAAACACGTTAACTATTGTTCCCTACATGGAGCTGTGTTGGTGTTTTATATGCCACATTTTTTAATAAAGCACGCAAGTTCAATTTTACTTATCAGTAATGCCGTCATCTTCCTTTTCTTTTCCTGCATTGTTGGCGGTTGTGGACCGGACTGGCACCCAGAGACACAGTGGAGGTATAGATTTCCAGTAGTCCTGTCTGGAGTGGTGTGCACCAGCTTTTTTTTCCTAAAACTAAAGGCAAAACTTTTATTTATTTTTTATTTGGACAGAGTGGAGAGGAATTAGAAGCGCTGTCAGGTTTTTACTGCAGTCTGTGCTCCTGTTAGAGATATTCACCCTTTCTATTTGTCCTGTTTACCATTATCATTGAAAGGGAAAGTTAAAGAAAATCCCAAATTTTGCATTGTCCCCAGAAAAGTAAAAGAGGGAAAATCCTGAAACAGATTCACTCGTTCTGGTGACCTGAGGAAGCCCCCAAGGGATTCCTTTAATTTGCATTGGTCACCTCACTTCCTGTTTTGGCTATAGGACAGGAAGTAAAGGCAAATTTCCCCCAATGAGACACAGATGCCAAAAAAATAAAATAAGGAAAAAGGGTCGGTTTCTATCCAAAAATGGAAAAAAAAAATGTTTTGCCTTTAGTTCAGCAATATTAAAGTCTAGTTTCTTGTAGTTTAAATTTGGGTTGTCAGTATACCAGTATCGGTATCGGGATACTGTACTCCCGCAAATGCCCCCAATGCCAGATCCGATACTCAGCCCCTCCACCCCCCCGGCGCCCACACTCGCATAGCCGCCGCATACCGCAACGGCGTTGCATAGTTAAAGGGGTTGTAAAGTTACAAGTTTTTTTACCTTCATGCATCCTATGCATGAAGGTAAAAAAAACATCTAGCAGCACCACCCCCCCCCGAGCCCCCGTTGTACTTACCTGACCGTTCGAATCTCCCGGGCGCGTCCACGTCGTCCTCTTCGGTTCCCAGCCTGGCCGTTGATTGGCTAGGCTGGGCGGATTGATAGCAGCGCAGCCATTGGCTAGCGCTGCTGTCAATCAGAGCGGATGACGCGGCGCGCTGGGGGGCGGAGCCGAGTGATACAGTCGGCGGCTATGGCCGCCGCTGTATCACGGGAGCGCTCTCGCAAAAGCTTTCCTCCGTGCGAGCGCCCTCGCATGAAGAGGGAAAGCTTTTGCGAGGAGGAGCCCAGACAGCCGCCGAGGGACCCCAGAAGACAGCTTTCCAGGCCACTCTGTGCAAAACGAACTGCACAGTGGAGGTAAGTATCACATGTTTGTTATTTTTTTTTTTTTTATCCCTGACTTTAGTGTCCCTTTAATACGCACAGGGAACATTACAGCTTTCACTTGATTAACTGTAGTGTTCCCAGCCGCGCCGCGTATAGACACTCCCCCTTGCTCGGGATTGGACGGGTGATCTGTCCAATCCCGAGCAAGGGGGATTGTCTATACGCGGCGCAGCGGGGAACACTACAGCTATTCAAATGAAAGCTGTAATGTTCCCCGCGCGTATTACCTATGCGACGGCGGCATCTAGGTATGGGGGACATGGCTGCATCTGTGGGGGGGACATGGCTGCATCTGTGGGGGGGACATGGCTGCATCTTGGGACACATTTTTAAAAAAAAGTATCGGTATTCGGTATCGGCGAGTACTTGAAAAAAGTATCGGTACTTGTACTCGGTCCTAAAAAAGTGGTATCGGGACAACCCTAGTTTAAATATAACAAAAGATTTATACTTACCTGCTCTGTGTAGTGGTTTTGCACAGAGCAGCCCAGATGCTACTCTTCTCGGGTCCCATACTGGCACTTCTGGCCCCTCCCCCTGTCAAGTGCCCCCACAGCAAGTAACTTGATATGGGGGCACCCGAGCCGCTGCTCTATTTGCCCATTCAGTCACGGAGCCATAGCTCAGCCCAGCCCCTCTTATCTCATTGGCTCGCTGACTTTGATAGCAGCAGGATCCAATGGTGCACGTTTCTGTGTCTCAGCCAAACAGGAGAGAGAGTCCTGGACAGCCGAGGCTCTCGTGCAACATCGCTGAAAATTGATGGGGCTCAGGTAAATATTAGGGGGGCTGCTGCACACAGATTTTTTATTTTATCTTAATGCAAAGAATGCAATAAAGCGGAGTTCCACCTTAAAGTGGAAATTCCACTCATCCGATTCCTCCCGCCCTCCGGTGCCACAATTCACACCTTTCGTGGGGGAGGGGGGGATAACTGTCCTTGACAGATATCCTTTCCCACTTTCGGGAGCCTCAGTCATGGGTTTTGACGTCACGGCTGAGGCTCCTTCCCCTGTTGCCGGGGCAGTAGGAGAGAGGAGCGGGCCTTGTGCATGCACAGTAGGGTTTGCGGCGTGAAGCCGGAAGGCTACACTGCCGGGTTCCCTTACCCGCAATGGCTGCGGCAGGACAGGTAAGTGTCCAAGTATTAAAAAAGTTAGCAGCTACAGTACGTGTAGCTGCTGGTTTTTCGTTTTTGTTTTTGGGCGGACCTCCACTTTAAGATAGAACTATTTCAAGCTGCAGCACATAGGCAATAGCATATCAAATAGGAATGAATGGAATGTATACTTGTAATGTATGTTCATGGGACATGTATGAGCACAACTAAGAGGTTATATTCCAAAGTGCTATCTGCCATAGCTCTATCATCACCCGCTCTCACAGCGCTGTCATGGTAACGGGCAAACATCACCAAGTCCCCCAACCACAGAGTAGGCATTAAACACAAGGCTTGTGTATCACACCAATACCGCCACCCATGTTCCAGAGAACCAAGTACCCCATCCCACGCCATCGTTCGCCTCCTTCACAGCATTTGGTTTACTTCCACAATTACAGGTGTTCCTTAAAGTGGAAATGTACCCTTTCTCCTCATGCACCTTCCCGCCATGCAATCCATGCGTATGACACGGACAGCCGTGCGCTGCACACTCACTTTGTCTCCCTTTTAAAGGGGCGCTGTGCCACTTCCACGTGCCGTCACCGCCGCCAGGACAGAAGGTCAGGTAATCCAAAGGGTTAATAAAAAAAAGAAATACAAAATAAAAACAAAATAAAAACAAACCACTAGCTCTGCCTTGCAGGCTGTGCACAAACAGAGGATGTGGAAGTCACTGGTAGACAACTAGCAGAAGGCAATGATAAAGGTGCCGGCGCTCTGCCAGGTTTCTGCGGCCAAATCTCGAACAATTTCCCCCAGAAAACATCAGGAAACAGCTGCCCCGAACATCAGCTGCACAGCTTTCCTATGAAGCTCATTTGAGAGGACCCGGCCGGAAGGAAGACAGGTATCCAGTGGACGAACGTGCGCTCCAAGCCTCGCTCTGGACTGGCCGTGGCGTGTCTCGATCACGTGATCCGCGCGGCTCCTTCTCTGTGATGGGACGTGGAGTTCAATAGCAGTTTCTGACACATGGCAACGAGCCAGTGTTGGCTGGCGGGAGCACTACAACTCCCACAATTCCCCGCGGCGCCCAATGCTTATTTATAGGCTTTACCGCTGGCGAACTTTTCAGCCCTATAGTGTGTGAGGACAGGGTAAATAACTAAGCACGGTCTACTGCTACACTCGGTCGTTTATGGAGATCAATCATAGCGTTTGTTTACATGCTCAGCAGTTTAGGTATAAGAAAATAAAGCATAGCGCCCAACTGTCACTGATTTGAAGGTACAATGTCCCTCTTTCCTCTGCACTGTCTCATCTAGTTGTATAAAAAAAATGCATTATTTATCTTTCAAATAGTGTTTCCTAGTGGTAAACCTTTCATCCAATTTCTAAATTGCTGGATTTGTACATTTCAAAAGCCAATATAAAGGAATAGTAAAATAAAAAGCACTTGTGGGTTAAACCACTTAACCTCCAGAACATTTACCCCCCTTCATGGCCAGGCAATTTTCCCCACAAATAGAGCTTTCTTTGTGCTATAAACAAAAAAAGACAGATAATCTTGAAATATATATATATATCAGCCCTCAAAATTTCCACTCGCCTACTAGCATTTGGCGAGTGGATTTAAGCTGGGGGCGAGTGATGACAGGGCTGCATGACCAATCTCCCTCCAATCTGTGCCTACACTTAAAGCGGATCTCCACCCTAAAGTGAAGATCCGCTGATCGGAACCCTCCCCCCCTCCGGTGTCACAATTGACACCTTTCAGGGGGGAGGGGGGTGCAGATACCTGTCTAAAGACAGGTATCTGCAACCACTTCCGGCCCGCAGTCTCGGGCAAAAGACGGGTTTTTTGGCGACATCCCGTCGCCCCCCCGTTGTGTGCTGGGAACTCTCAGCTCCCAGCACACAGCGGGAGCCAATCGCCGGGCGCAGCGCAACTCGCGCATGCGCCGTAGGGAACCGGGCAGTGAAGCCGCAGCGCTTCACTTCCTGGTTCCCTCACAGTGGATGCCGGGGGGAGCAGCAGGGTGACGAGCGATCGCTCATCCTCTGCTGCGGACGCCGCTGGACTCCAGGACAGGTAAGTGTCCTAATATTAAAAGTCAGCAGCTGCAGTATTTGTTGCTGCTGGCTTTTAATATTGTTTTTTGCTGAACCATCCGCTTTAAAGTCCCGATGGGAAAGGTGCATGCTCGGGAAAAGTAGTCTGGTGAGCTGTGCACAGGCAGAGCAGTACACAGGAGCTCTCCTTACAATTCTCATTAAGCCATGGGACCTCCTCTTCACTGCCAGCCTGAATAAAAGGGGGGAGTGGGGACATGCAAGCGTGAAGCCGCACACACAGGCTCCTGGTGATGAGATGAATGGGAGAGAGAGAGAGAGAGAGAGAGTTGCAGAGTTGCAGAGGAGACAGCAAGAGAATGGGGAAGAGACCCAGTTCTAGTGCCCTGTCCCTCTGGTCTGCCCCCAGTGCCCTGTCCCTCTGGTCTGCCCCCAGTGCCCTGTCCTATTTTGTTAAAGCTGTTGTTGGTAATATTTAATTTTGTAACTTGATTCTGCATAAAACATTTAACAGTGTCATTCCATGAGATAATCTACGAGGACGTGTTTACGGGTGCAATTAGGCGCAGGGCTGTGTATGAATTAGGTGGGGCAACTGGTGGCGAGTAACTCTTGAGGCCTGGCTAGTAGCTCAGGACTTGAAATTTTGAGCCCTGTATATATATATATATATATATATATATATATATATATATATATATATTTTTACTTTCTGCTGTAAAACACCCAATAAAAAATGTAAAAAATCAAATGTCTTCATAAATTTAGGCCAAAATGTATTCTGCTACATATTTTTAGTAAAAAATCCCAATAGGTGTAAAGAAATTGGTTTATGCTTTATAGCTTCTACAAACTATGTGATATATTTATGAATTTTGTTTAAAAAATATATATAGTCGTAATATCAGTGCCTTTTAGTGGGTCTGTGAAATTGCAGCGAACAATCGGACACTAACTGACACTGTTGGAGCTTGGCATCAGTTTATTAGTGCAGCGCTCAAAATTTCCACTCGCCTACTAGCATTTGGCGAGTGGATTTAAGCTGGGGGCGAGTGATGACAGGGCTGCATGACCAATCTCCCTCCAATCTGTGCCTACACTTAGAGCCCTGATGCGATTGGTGGCCGAAGAGGAAAGGTGCATGCTCGGGAAAAGTAGTCTGGTGAGCCGTGCACAGGCAGAGCAGTACACAGGTGCTCTCCTTACAATCCTCCTTAAGCCATGGGACCTAACAGTATGACCTCTCTGAGCCTGCCCCGGCCTTGAGAGTGCATTCCCCTTTGGATATCCTGTGCCAGCAAGTCACTGCTCTTACTGATGCGATTTAGAATCTGCAGGAAGGCTACACCCGGATTGATGGTCGCCTCCAGCAACTTTCCGGATCACCCTTGCCAACAGTCACAGCTCCTGCACCCGCCAGTGGGGCCTCTTCTTCGCAAGCCTTTTCAAATCCAACTGTTGGAATGGCCTTCCCTGAGCCTAGAGTTCCTACACCGGAGCGATTTGGAGGCGATCGCAAGAAATACCGGGCCTTTAAGAATGCCTGTTTTCTTTACCTAGCCCTGCAGCCCAGGACTCTGAAGTTGTAAAAGTAGGGTTCATTATCTCCCTGATGGAACAGAGAAGTCCTGTATTGAATTCCATTGATCCTTTTTTTTTAAAGCATGACACAGCTTTATGACGATCCCCAACACACAGCCACAGCTGAGGCCACCCTGCATAACTTGTCCCAAAGGCGGAGGCCAGTTAAGGAATATACCGCTGAGTTCCGTAAGTGGCAGTCATTGCACAGCTGCCCTTCTCTACAAAGGACCTCTATGCAAGTCTTCCTTCCGTGGTAGCTTGTGCCTCTTCCTGCCATCCTCTCCTTGTCTCACCTCCAGGGGGTGGAGTGCGCCTAGTCGCAAGGGTGAACCACTCTCGGCATCTCGGCCTTGGTAAGTCCCCTCCTAACATCTCCTCTGCCTTACTGTCAGAGAACCAAACGTGGAAGAACTAACAGACTTGTCATGCACGGACCAACAAGCATGTTGCGCATGCGCGCGCAGACGCGCACACACGCGCACACGCACGCAAGTACGCACACGCACGCAAGTACACACACGCGCGCGCACACGAGCAACAACGCTGTGAATTCAGTATTCTTCACCACGCATGCGCGCGCACCGGTACGCACGCAATGCGGGCGGGACTCCTGGCGTCAGTGCCCTATTTAAGGCTTGCTGCAGCAGCGACCAACTGCTGCATGATCTTCAGCCTTTGGTGTGATCCTAAGTTCCTTGCTCCTGTTTCTTGGTGTTCCTGTTCCTGTTGACGACCCGGCTTGCCTGACCAGACTTCTCCGTGCATGACCCCTGGCTTGTCTCTCGGCTTATCCTTTTGTCTTGTCCCGGTCTGCTTGTTCCAGCAGATAACCTCAGCTAACCTTCGGACCTGTTCCAGTCTCCTCCTGCTCCCCCGTGCATGACTACCGGCTTGGCTCCTGACTCCGCCCCTGGGTTTTCCTGCCAGTCTTCTTCATCTGGTACTTCCGTGGTACCCGTGGTCTGACTACGTATCCTGGTGTACAGCTGATCCTCAACATCACTCAGCAAGTCTCAGCTGGCAACCCTTGCATCTCTGGGCCGAGCACCCCCTGCGTTACCTCCAGGGGGCGCTCCGCACTTGGTCGTACGGGAAGCCCTCTCAGCACTTCGGCCTCGGGTAAGGTACGTGACAGTATCATGCAGCCAGAAGTGTTAGAGGCCGACAGAGGTGCTTCCCTGCTTGAGACTTTGTGCCAGCAGGTCGCAGCCCTTACGCAAGCGGTGACAAGCCTACAGGACCGTTATTCACAGCAAGAAAGCGGCCTTCCGAATCAGATGATGTTTCCTCCTCCGGAGCCCCGTGTACCCATTCCAGAACGCTTCTCAGGCGACCGAAAGAAGTTCAGAGCTTTCAAAGTCTCCTGTAGCCTGTACCTGACCCTGCAGCCAAGAACTTTTTCCCTAGAAACTGTTAAAGTGGGGTTCGTTATCACTTTGCTGTCTGAGGGACCTCAATCCTGGCTCATCAGTTGTGGGAACAAAAGAACCCTGTCATCAACACTTTGGACTCCTTTTTCGAAGCTATGGCCACTTTATATGATGATCCTCTACGTCCAGCCACCGCAGAGGCAGCCCTCCATGCCCTACGACAAGGGCCACGCCCTGTAGAGGACTATACTGTGGACTTTCGTAATTGGGCTTCAGACACGGGATGGAACGAGGCCGCCCTCAGGCACCAATTCCGCCTTGGCCTGTCCGACCCTATTAAGGACGAATTAGCACGAATGGAGGCCCCTGCCACCTTGGAGGGGCTCATTCGACTGGCCATTCAACTGGACAGGCGCCTGCGGGACGACTGTCTGAACGTGCCTGCCGGCCTTCTCACTTACAGTCTACGGCCCTAGCCGCTCACGCGCCCTCCTCTTCAGTCATGACCAATAGGGGGCCTATGCAGGTTGGTATGGTTCGCCCTGCCCTGACTCCCAATGAAAGACTTCATCGCCGACAGGCGAATCTCTGTTTCTATTGCGGAGCAGCCGGACATTTTCTCTCCAGTTGTCCAACCCGGCCCTGTAGGCCCTCTCCCCGCAACCTGTTGCATCTCAGAGTCCAGAGACCCTCCTCCACTCACCTGGTTCTTCATGTTATCTTACAGTTGGCAAAAGGAGAGGTCAGATTCCCAGCCATAATCGACTCCGGAGCTTGTAGTTGTTTTTTGGACATTTCCGTTGCTAAGGACTACCAGATTCCTCTGCGGAACAAGGAACAAAGACTTGAGATTCATTTGGCCGACGGATCGATACCTTGTTCTGGGCCTGTTACCCAAGAGACTTTACCTATCTTTACCTCAACGGATTCTGGCCATCGAGAGTTCCTCTGTCTGGATGTTATTTGTTCACCGATGTTTCCTGTGATCTTGGGACTCCCTTGGCTGAGGGCACACAGCCCACAGATCGACTGGGGCACAGGGAGTATCTCCTTTAAATCAAGTTACTGCCGTCAGCACTGCATTAGGCCTGAGACCTCAGCCTCTCCCAGTTGTCTCACCGTCCAGCCAGCCTCCACTCCCAACACAAATGTCCCTTCAGTCTACCATGATTTCCTCGATGTCTTTGACAAGAAAAAAGCCGATACCTTACCACCACACCGTCCTTACGACTGTCCTATCGAGTTGTTGCCTGGTGCAGAAGTCCCCTTTGGGCGAATATTCCCACTTTCAGAGACTGAGCTTGAGACCTTACGTCAATACATTGACGAAAATCTAAAAAAAAAGTTCATCCGCCCTTCTTCCTCCCCAGCCGGTGCCGAAATCTTCTTCGTGGAGAAGAAGGATCATTCCCTCAGGCCTTGTGTGGATTATAGGGAACTCAACAAGATCACCATTAAAAACAGATATCCTCTCCCTCTGATTCCCGAACTTTTTCAGAGGTTCCGTACTGCACGAGTCTTTACCAAACTGGACTTACGAGGTGCCTACAATCTTGTGCGCATTCGGGAGGGGGATGAATGGAAGACCGCCTTTAGGACCCGTTTCGGTCATTTTGAATACCTCGTTATGCCCTTCGGCTTATGCAATGCCCCGGCGACCTTTCCACATTTTGTGAACAACATTTTCAGAGAGTTCCTGGATTACTTTGTAATCGTTTACTTAGACGACATTCTCATTTTTTCTGCTACTCTGGAATTACATAGAACCCATGTCCGAAAGTACTAGCCACATTAAGGTTGCACGGGCTCTACGCAAAAGCGGAAAAGTGCGAATTTGAAAAGTCATCCATACAGTTCCTGGGTCTAATCATTTCCACATCTGGAATCTCCATGGATCCTCAGAAAGTATCCGCTATTCTGGAATGGTCAGCTCCTACTGATAAGAAAGGCATCCAGAGGTTCATCGGGTTCGCAAATTTCTACAGGAGGTTTATTAAAGACTTTTCCGGCATTATTGCTCCCATTACCCAACAGACCCGCCAGCATACCCGTTTTCAGTGGACCCAGGAGGCCCAGGAAGCCTTCGATAAACTGAAGTCTCTGTTCACTTCGGCCCCCGTTCTACAGCACCCGGATCCAGTCCTACCTTATGTCCTTGAGGTCGACGCATCAGAAGTCGCCATAGGGGCTGTCCTGTCTCAACGACAAGGTCCTAAAGCTTTATTACATCCAATAGCTTTTTTTTCCCGAAAATTGAGCCAGCCGGAAAGGAATTATGATGTGGGGGATCGGGAGCTACTGGCGATAAAAGCTGCGTTAGAGGAATGGCGGTATCTCCTTGAAGGCGCCGCTCACCCCATCATGATATTTACGGATCACAAAAATCTTGAATACCTCAGATCCGCCAAACGATTGAGACCTCGACAAGCCCGATGGGCCCTATTCTTTTCAAGATTTAACTTTCACCTTACCTACCGCCCCGGGTCCAAAAATGGTAAAGCCGATGCCCTCTCACGCATGTTCCTAGAGACCCCAGAGACTGTCACCCCCAGCACGATCTTGTCCCCCCAGAACTTCCTGTTGATTCAGCCCAACCTAAAGTCAGCCCTGGAACAAGCCTCTGCTCAATGTCCTGAATCGGAGAGTTCTGCATTCAGAAAACAAGAAGGGCTCCTGTGGCACGGAAGTAAGATTTTTGTTCCAGAAGGAGCCAGACTTCAGCTTCTCAAAACCCTTCATGAACACCAGCTTGCCGGCCATTTTGGGGTCCATAAAACTTCCGAGCTGATTCAGCGATCCTACTGGTGGCCTGACCTGAGAAAGGATTGCAAGGACTTTGTAAGTTCCTGTACAGTTTGTGCCAGAAGTAAAGGAAGCCGCACACAAGCCTGGGGCCTGTTAAGACCACTACCCGTCCCCGACCATCCATGGAAGGCGATATCTATGGACTTTATAGTGGAATTGCCCCCCTCTGAAGGGTTTACCACGATCCTGGTGGTGGTCGACCGGCTAACAAAGATGGCCCATTTTTTGCCCTTATTAGGTACCCCCTTCTGCCATGGATACGGCTCATACATTTATCAAGGAGATTGTGAGATTGCACGGCCTACCCAGCAGTATTGTATCCGACAGAGGGGTACAATTTACTTCAAGATTTTGGAAAGCTCTCTGTAAAGCACTAAACATCGAAGTCTGCCTGTCATCCGCTTATCACCCACAAAGTAATGGCCAAACAGAGAGAACCAACCAGACGCTGGAGCAATACCTCCGCTGCTTTTCCACCTCCTCTCAAGACAATTGGGTAGCCCTACTTCCATGTGCCGAATTTGCGTACAATAATTCGGTACACTCCACCACTAACCAGTCTCCGTTCTGGGCAAATTACGGATTTCATTCGTCCTTTTTGCCCAATACCGTTCCTGAAGCAACGGTGCCTGCCGTACAGGATAGATTGGCTTTTCTCCAGGAAAATTTACAAGTTCTGCAGGAAACTATGTGAAAGGCCCAAGAGGACTATAAGAAATACTATGACAGGAAGAAGAGGGAGAGTCCGACTCTGGAAGTAGGAGACAAGGCTTGGCTTGCTACTTTAAACCTCAAACTGTCCTGCCCGTCCCGGAAACTGGGCCCTAGGTTCATTGGTCCTTTTGAAATTAAGAGAAAAATTAATCCTGTGGCCTTTGAATTGTCCCTGCCGAACTCTTATAAAATTCATCCAGTCTTTCACATCTCACTTCTCAAACCAGCCATTACCGGTTCCTTTCCTGAAAGAGAAGATCCACCTCCACCTCCAGTTACAGTGGGTGAGGACACGGAATTTGAGGTGGAAGCCATTTTGGATAGTCGGAAAAGGGGTAGACAAACCCAATATCTAGTAAAATGGAAGGGCTATCCTCTCGAAGAAAGCTCTTGGGAACCTGCAAAGGATGTTCATGCCCCTAAACTGTTGTCCGAATTCTTCAGAAGGCACCCAGAGAAGCAAGTACGTTTGGGCATCCGGAGGCTGCCCCTGAGGGGGGGCACTGTCAGAGAACCAAACGTGGAAGAACTAACAGACTTGTCATGCACAGACCAACAAGCATGTTGCGCATGCGCGCGCAGACGCGCACACACGCGCACACGCACGCAAGTACGCACACGCACGCAAGTACGCACACGCGCGCGCACACGAGCAACAACGCTGTGAATTCAGTATTCTTCACCACGCATGCGCGCGCACCGGTACGCACGCAATGCGGGCGGGACTCCTGGCGTCAGTGCCCTATTTAAGGCTTGCTGCAGCAGCGACCAACTGCTGCATGATCTTCAGCCTTTGGTGTGATCCTAAGTTCCTTGCTCCTGTTTCTTGGTGTTCCTGTTCCTGTTGACGACCCGGCTTGCCTGACCAGACTTCTCCATGCATGACCCCTGGCTTGTCTCTCAGCTTATCCTTTTGTCTTGTCCCGGTCTGCTTGTTCCAGCAGATAACCTCAGCTAACCTTCGGACCTGTTCCAGTCTCCTCCTGCTCCCCCGTGCATGACTACCGGCTTGGCTCCTGACTCCGCCCCTGGGTTTTCCTGCCAGTCTTCTTCATCTGGTACTTCCGTGGTACCCGTGGTCTGACTACGTATCCTGGTGTACAGCTGATCCTCAACATCACTCAGCAAGTCTCAGCTGGCAACCCTTGCATCTCTGGGCCGAGCACCCCCTGCGTTACCTCCAGGGGGCGCTCCGCACTTGGTCGTACGGGAAGCCCTCTCAGCACTTCGGCCTCGGGTAAGGTACGTGACACTTACAAAGGATCTGATCAAACTGATATCGGTTGGGTCCAGTGGCGCACAGGCGCCCCCCAACACCTCCGCAGCGCTCCTGATCCATGCACCTTTCAGGGCGCTGGGTGCATTAATTACTATGGTGAGAGCCCGGGAGACAGACCACCAGGAGCACTAGTAAAGTGCCAATGCCGCCATGGCGCCGCCGGGGCTATAGTGCAGGAGGCGGCGAAGGACGGGTTTTAATTTTTTCCGAGCAGAGAGCTTTTTTTTTGCGCCGCCCCCCCCCCCCCCCCCCCCCCCAGGGCCGGTGCTAGCGCCGTAAGGCAAGTTCCCATGTTGCCTTGCGCTAGTGCCAGCCCTGTATGCATTTATTATACCATTCTACATTATGTATTTTGCAGAAATTTGGTATCCAATAGTTTGGAAAAAAACTTAAGTCCAAAGATACCCACAAGAAACAAACCTGAAAACATTATATTTATTGAAATGTCATGGCCCACATGGAATAACTTAAGTAGAGTTATCTGGGTTATACAACTGTATGCATTCAAACTATTGACAACCACTATTGCTATTAATAACAGTTTGCAGTACTAGTATCAAGGTTGTTAGGTCTAATATACTGTACATACCTCCCAACCGTCCCGGCAAATCGATTTGCCGGAACTTTCCCAGGATTTCAATCTTGGCTGAATCTTACAGGGGAGCCCAGTGGCCTCTTGACCAATGCCACAGCTGCAGCTGCACCATTCTGCAGCTGTCAAGCTGAGGCTCTCTTAGTGCCCAGCAGCACAGTCTCCCACTCACTGGCTAGTTATGAATCGAGCTTCAATGGAAAAGAGTGGTGAACGTAACCTCGCTTTGTGAGCTGTGTGAAAAAACGATGGTGTGTAGGCAACATCGTCTTTGAAAATTGAGGTTTCAAAAACGTTTTTTACTTCACAGAAAACGTAATTTTTTTTCATCACATAAAGTGATCGTGTGTACACGGCATTACTGTCAAGAACATTGCTTGCCCTCATTCCATAAGGTTTCGAGCCCTCTGCTATGCCTGGAATCTGATACAGAGTTACTCTCACAAGTACCCAAGCCATATCACAAGTTTTTAGATGTGTTCAGCAAAAGGGGGGCTGAGACTCTTCCTCCCCACCGTTCATACGATTGCCCATGGCGTTTTGTTGGCTTTGACAATTTTTACAGGAGATTTATAAAAGGATTCTCTGAAATCATTTCCCCCATTACTCAGCTCACAAAGCAGAACATCTGTTTCCACTGGAACTCCAAAGCCCAGGCTGCCTTTTCTACACTGAAGGAACTTTTTACCTCTGCTCCCATCCTGAGCCACCCAGATCCCGCACTACCTTACCTACTTGAGGTAGATGCTTCGGAAACAGCGGTAGGGGCAGTTATCTCCCAGCCTCAAAGATCTCATGCATCCCATAGCTTTTTTCTCCCGTAAACTCTCCCCAGCCGAAAGAAATTACGATGTGGGGGATGGTGAACTTTTGGCCATTAAGGCCGCACTAGAAGAGTGGCGGTATCTCTTAGAGGGCAAAGCACATCCCATACTTATTTATACAGATCACAAAAATCTGGAGTATTTGAGAACTGCCAAGCGCCTGAAGCCACGTCAAGCACGGTGGGCGCTATTCTTTTCTAGATTTTCATTTCACATCACCTATCAGCCAGGATCAAGAAACAGCAAGCCAGATGCTCTCTCACGCATGTTCGATGATCCAAAAGATGACTCAGTTCCCGATACTATTCTATCCGAAGGCAACTTTTTGCTGGTCCAGAGAGATCTGATGTCCAGCTTAAAGCAAGTTTCAGCAAGAATGCTCAGTCCACCAGGCAGGGCCGATCCTATATGGGGTGCAGTGGGTGCCCCGCACCCGAGCGCTGGCAGAAAAGAGGCGCCGAGCGAGCCGCCTAGCCGCCGAGCAGCGGAGACTTTTTTTTTTTTTAAAGCCGAGCGGCCCGAGCCGCCAGCACCGAATCAATTAGCGGGATGTGACGACCGACGACGTGACGTCAGACTGAGCCCGTGGCCGCCCCAGGATCCACAACACAGAGATTTAGCTCTGCCCGGCTCTACCCAACTCTGCCATCTTCAGACAGGCAGCATGGCTAAGAGGGAGAGGAGCGAGCGGAGCATTTTACAGCTGAGCTGCCGCCTGATTGAGCCTGCCATCTGACCGAGTGCCATTTGCCTGCAGAAGTGCCTGCCTTGCTGAGTGCTGAATGCACCTGACCTGGCTGGCTGCCCTGCACCTTGGCTGTGTAAGTAAATTATTTACTGTGTGCCATTAAATGCAACTACTGTGCCCATCACAATCCAGCCACTGTGCCCATCAAAATCCAGCCACTGTGCCCATCCAAACGCAGCCACTGTGCCCATCCAAACGCAGCCACTGTGCCCATCAAACGCAGCCACCGTGCCCATCCAAACGCAGCCACTGTGCCCCTCCAAAACGCAGCCACTGTGCCCCTCCAAAAAGCAGCCACTGTGCCCGTCCAAAACGCAGCCACTGTGCCTGTCCAAAATGCAGCCACTGTGCCCATCAAACTACAGCCACTGTGCCCATCAAAATGCAGCTAATGTGCTCATAAAAACACAGCCACTGTGCCCATAAAAACAGCCACTGTGTCCGTCAAACGCAGCCACTGTGCCCGTCAAAACAGCTACTGTTCCCGTCAAAACACAGCCACTGTGCCCGTCAAAATGCAGCCACTGTGCACATCAAAACGCAGCCACTGTGCTCATCAAATGCAGCCACTGTATCCATCAAACGCAGCCGCTGTGCTAATCAAAATGCAGCCGATGTGCCCATCAAAACGCAGCCCCTGTGCCCATTCAAAACAGCCACTGTGTCTATTTAAAATGCAGCTACTGTGCCCATTTAAAACGCAGCCACTGTGCCCATCAACATGCAGCTAATGTGCCCATTTAAAACACAGCCACTGTGCCCGTCAAAACACAGCCACTGTGCCCATCACAATGCAGCTACTGTGCCCATAAAAACACAGCCACTGTTCCTGTCAAATGCAGCCACTGTGCCCATCAAAGGCAGACTCTGTGCCCAATCGAAATGCAGCCACTGTGCCCATTTAAAACAGTCACTGTGCCCATTTAAAATACAGCTACTGTGCCGATTAAAAAAGCAGCCACTGTGACCATTTAAAACGCAGTCACTGTGACCATTTAAAACGCAGCCATTGTGACCATTTAAAACATAGCTACTGTGCCCATTTAAAATGCAGCCATTATGCCCATCAAAACACAGCTACTGTGCTGTGCCCATCAAAACACAGCTACCCTAAATTATTTACTGTGCCATTAAATGCAACTACTGTGCCCATCACAATCCAGCCACTGTGCCCATCAAAATCCAGCCACTGTGCCCATCCAAATGCAGCCACTGTGCCCATCTAAACGCAGCCACTGTGCCCATCCAAACGCAGCCACTGTGCCCATCAAAATGCAGCTACTGTTCCCATCAAACGCAGCCACTGTGCCCATCAAACGCAGCCACCGTGCCCATTCAAACGCAGCCACTGTGCCCATCTAAACGCAGCCACTGTGCCCATCAAACTGCAGCCACTGTGCCCATCAAAATGCAGCTACTGTTCCCATCAAACGCAGCCACTGTGCCCATCAAACGCAGCCACCGTGCCCATCCAAACGCAGCCACTGTGCCTGTCCAAAATGCAGCCACTGTGCCTGTCCAAAACGCAGCCACTGTGCCCGTCCAAAACGCAGCCATTGTGCCTGTCCAAAACGCAGTCACTGTTCCCATCAAACTACAGCCACTGTGCCCATGAAAATGCAGCTACTGTGCTCATAAAAACACAGCCACTGTGCCCGTCCAAACGCAGCCACTGTGCACATCAAAATGCATCTACTGTGCCCATAAAAACACAGCCACTGTGCCCATAAAAACAGCCACTGTGCCCGTCAAACGCAGCCACTGTGCCCGTCAAAACAGCTACTGTGCCCGTCAAAACACAGCCACTCCACTGTGCCCGTCAAAATGCAGCCACTGTGCACATAAAAAAGCAGCCCCTGTGCTCATCAAACGCAGCCACTGTATCCATCAAACGCAGCCGCTGTGCCCATCAAAACGCAGCCCCTGTGCCCATTCAAAACAGCCACTGTGCCTATTTAAAATGCAGCTAAGGTGCCCATTCAAAACGCAGCCACTGTGCCCATGAAAATGCAGCTACTGTGCCCATAAAAACACAGCCACTGTTCCGTCAAACGCAGCCACTGTGCCCATCAAAGGCAGCCACTGTGCCCAATCGAAATGCAGCCACTGTGCCCATTTAAAACAGTCACTGTGCCGATTAAAAACGCAGCCACAGTAACCATTTAAAACGCAGCCACTGTGACCATTTAAAACGCAGCCATTGTGACCATTTAAAACACAGCTACCCCTTAGAGGGGTGACACCATCCCGAAATTTTAAAAAAAAATATTTTTTTTTTTTTTTGTTTTTTTTACATTTTTTTTGCTGACATGCCCAGAGCCTGTGTCGTTGCTATGTGGGTGCGGCCCGAAAACCGGGTGACACCCGCCAGAGGGTGCCCAAAAAAAAAACAAATCTAAAAAAAAAAAAGATTGACTTCGGGGGTTGTAGCTCGACGACCAGAGGTCACAAAAGCCCCACATTTGGGGGGGTTGGCAGTTGAAGACCTACCCCACCACCAGTCAAAATATGGGATGGCTATCATTTATGGTTCCGGAGATACGGGCCTGCTTGCACAGCCTGTCAGAAGCTTCATACAGAGCGGCCAGTATAAATACAAGCTGACACATTGCAGCAGACTGAGAAAAAAAAATCATCATTTGTTTTTTGCTAGAAAATTACTCTATGGTGGTCTTTGTAACTTTTTATGTTGCACGGTATAGAGCTGCACGATTCTGGCTAAAATGACAATTGCAATTTTTTTGCTTAGATGATAGATCACGATTCTCTCACAATTCGTGCGGCATAACATCATCTTTCACTTTACTGTTTTGTTTTTATGGTTTTTATTATTCATTGAAGTGGGCAAATGCAGTGTGACATAAAATATTGCAGCAATTGCCATTTTTGTCTCTGCTAAAATATATATAATGTTCGGCGGTTTCAACTAATTTTCAAGCAAAAAATATTGCTTTTTAACTTAAACAAGTGTTGGACATTAAGTGGTTACATTTCTTGCATTTACACACAGAAGTTTGATCTAAAAAGGAAGTTGATTACAATGTTTCATATTGTTTACAAACATGGCAGACTGCCCGATATTTTCTTTACACACAGAAGTTTATCCCTTTGATCTATGAAGAAAGCATTAGCTACAATGTTTCCTGCTAAGAACTTGTCAGACTGCCCAGATATTTTCTTTGACAGCTGAAAGTCTCTCCACTTGTTACTGTATATGAAAGAATCAGCAAACTCTGCATTGGAGATGTCAGGGGGGTTGAATCAAGATCACAATTTTTTAACGATTAATTGTGCAGCTCTAGCACCGTACTGTATTTGCGCAGCAATTTTTCAAACATTTTTTTAGGAAATAAACCGTTTAAATTCATTTAAAAAAAAAAAACACTAAAGTTAGCACAATTTTTTTTGGTATCCTAAGCGATGCTTTAAATTTTTTTTTAGGTTACATGTTTAGAGTTAAAGAGGAGGTCTAGTGCTAGAATTATTGCTCTCGCTCTAACGATCACAACGTATGTAACCTGTGTGTATCTGGCTCTGATACTAGCCAGTGCCTACCCAGCCACTGACTGGTATCTCTCCCCAGCCTGTCCCCACACACCCTCTCACCTGCTGACCTGTAGATGCGGGAATCACTTCTGTAGTGTTATTGTGTTCTGCCAGTGAGTACAATGATCAGTGTTGCTATCTATAGCTGGCAGCACTGATTGTTTTGGGAAAAACAGGCTGGTTGTACTCAAGTCGATTAATAGATTGACTTGTGTAAAACCAGCTAGCCCATACATAGATCGACTATGGCTGGTCTCTGCATAATTGGTGTAATTTCAATCCATGTACTGTATGTACCTCTTAACCACTATGCAGTCCCTAAACATCCTTCCACTCCTGTACATACTGCCCACTGTCATACCCTCCTCCACACTCCTCTCCTGTACATTGTGCATTTTGCCGTACCCTTTGCACTCTTCTCCTGTACATAGTGCCCAATGTTAGACCCTCCACATTCCTCTCCCTCACCTGCACATACTTCCCACTTATATACCATCCGTACTCCTCCCCTATGTCGCTTACCTGCAAAACAGTTCTTTAAAATGATACTGAATACCCTCAATGTTACCAGCTTTAGAATGGACACACTTGACTTTTGTTAGTTCAACTAAAGGAAATCCAGCTACCCCAGCTATACAGCTACCCCAGCCTGCTGTATACCACCCCAGCCTGCCCTGTGCCACCCCAGCCTGCTGTATACCACCCCAGCCTGTCCTGTGCCACCCCAGCGTGCCCCAAAACACCCCAGCCTGCTGTATACCACCCCAGTCTGCCCTGTGCCACCCCAGCCTGCTGTGTACCACCCCAGCCTGCCCTGTGCTACCCCAGCCTGCTGTATACCACCCCAGCCTGCCCTGTGCCATACCAGCCTGCCCCATACCACCCCAGCCTGTCCTGTGCCACCCCAGCCTGCTGTATACCACCCCAGCCTGTCCTGTGCCACCCCAGCCTGCTCCATACCACCCAGCCTGCTGTCTACCACCCCAGCCTGCCCATTGCCATACCAGCCTGCCCCATACCACCCCAGCCTGCCCCATACCACCCCAGTCTGCCCTGTGCCACCCCAGCCTGCTGTATACCACCCCAGCCTGCCCTGTGTCACCCCAACCTGCCCTATACCACCCAGCCTGCCCTGTGCCACCCCATATTTCCCTATTCCACCCCAACCTGTCTTATACCACCCCAACCTGTCTTATACCACCCCAACCGGCCCTTTCCCACCCTCATTTTCCTGTACTACCCTAACTTGCCCAATACCACCCAACCTGCCCTATGCCACCCTAACTTGCCCTATAACACCCAACCTGCCCCATACTACCTTAACCTGCCCTGTACCACCTTAACCTGCCATATACCACACCAACCTGTCACTATACCACCCTATTCTACCCTAACCTGCCACTATACAGCCCTATACTATCATTTACAGGGGCTGGTTTGGAGTGCGCCCCGTGACTGTGCACTTCCTGCATGGTGCTAGGCAGCCTAGACGGGGGGTGACACCATGTTTTACCGCACCAGGTGACACCAACCCTAGTGACGCCACTGTGTTCATTCGCTCAACAGTTACTGATTTAACAAAGTTCTTCTGTAAGGTGGGCTCAGACAAAGTGATTTCATTCTTTGTGCAAATGTTATTGAAAATTAAAATGATTTAAAAAAGGATTCTCTAGCCCTAGGTGTATGTGTGAGGCTGTCGGTTGTGGTACAGTATTAAGGAGAATTGTGTTGGTTAATGGACCGTGGAATAGGAGTGCAGTGCATAAAGCGACTAGGCCCAGGTTCTGACCATAATGTGCCCATCAAAACACAGCTACCCTAAATTATTTACTGTGTGCCATTAAATGCAAGTACTGTGCCCATCACAATCCAGCCACTGTGCCCATCAAAATCCAGCCACTGTGCCCATCCAAATGCAGCCACTGTGCCCATCTAAACGCAGCCACTGTGCCCATCCAAACGCAGCCACTGTGCCCATCCAAATGCAGCCACTGTGCCCGTCCAAACGCAGCCACTGTGCCCGTCCAAACGCAGCCACTGTGCCCATCAAAATGCAACTACTGTTCCCATCAAACGCAGCCACCGTGCCCATCAAACGCAGCCACTGTGCCCATCCAAACGCAGCCACTGTGCCTGTCCAAAACGCAGCCACTGTGCCTGTCCAAAACGCAGCCACTGTGCCCGTCCAAAATGCAGCCATTGTGCCTGTCCAAAACGCAGCCACTGTGCCCATCAAACTACAGCCACTGTGCCCATGAAAATGCAGCTACTGTGCTCATAAAAACACAGCCACTGTGCCCGTCCAAACGCAGCCACTGTGCACATCAAAATGCATCTACTGTGGCCATAAAAACACAGCCACTGTGCCCATAAAAACAGCCACTGTGCCCGTCAAACGCAGCCACTGTGCCCGTCAAAACAGCTACTGTGCCCGTCAAAACACAGCCACTGTGCCCTGTCAAAATGCAGCCACTGTGCACATCAAAACGCAGCCACTGTGCTCATCAAACGCAGCCACTGTATCCATCAAACGCAGCCGCTGTGCCCATCAAAACGCAGCCGCTGTGCCAATCAAAACGCAGCCCCTGTGCCCATTCAAAACAGCCATTGTGCCTATTTAAAATGCAGCTACTGTGCCCATTTAAAACGCAGCCACTGTGCCCGTCAAAACGCAGCCACTGTGCCCATAAAAATGCAGCTACTGTGCCCATAAAAACACAGCCACTGTTCCCGTCAAATGCAGCCACTGTGCCCATCAAAGGCAGCCACTGTGCCCAATCGAAATGCAGCCACTGTGCCCATTTAAAACAGTCACTGTGCCCATTTAAAATACCGCTACTGTGCCGATTAAAAATGCAGCCACTGTGACCATTTAAAATGCAGCCATTGTGACCATTTAAAACACAGCTACTGTGCCCATTTAAAATGCAGCCATTGTGCCCATCAAAACACAGCTATTGTGCTGTGCCCATCAAAACACAGCTACTGTGCTGTGCCAATCAAAACGCACATGCACTCCCCAGACCCAGTAGTGTCAGATCACGTACTACATAGATCTCTCTCTCTCTCTTCCCACTCTCGTTCCCATACTCCATGTTGTATGTTGCATAGTCCTAACCAAAGTGTTCATTCTCTCAACAGTTACTGATTTAACGAAGTTCTTCTGTAAGGTAGGCTCAGACAAAGTGATTTCATTCTTTGTGCAAATGTTATTGAAAATTAAAATGATTTAAAAAAGGATTCTCTAGCCCTAGGTTTATGTGTGAGGCTGTCGGTTGTGGTACAGTAATTAGGAGAATTGTGTTGGTTAATGGACCGTGGAATAGGAGTGCAGTGCATAAAGCGACTAGGCCCAGGTTCTGACCATAATAACGCTTTTCCACGTTGTGCTATATGAATCTTTGCATGTATTTTCTTTCCCCATTTCCCCATAATTTCATCATTTTAGTCACAAATTTTTATCAAGCTGACTTTTTAATTGTAAAACCAGACAGATAATTTATTACTGTATAGGTATTGCTAATGTTTACTGTAAACAGTTTACATATTGTTTTAATGTCAGTCGTTTTGAATAGTTTCTGTAAAAAGTAAAAATTACAGCCTGTCAGTGAAGTTGTTGCCATAGAAACATTTGTAAAGGGGAGGAGTTAGTAAGATAACCACACCCATGTGGGGGCGCCAGAAATATTTCTGCACCCAGGTGCCTGTGACCCTAGGATCGGCCCTGCCACCAGGAGTGTCTTTGATACCCAGGGATGGGTTACTTTGGAAAGACAGTAAAATCTTTGTACCAGCAAGTTTCCAGACCAAAGTTCTGAGCCTGTGTCACGATCATCCCTTGGCTGGCCATTTTGGGGTCCACAAGACCCTTGACCTGATTCAGGGCATGTTTTGGTGGCCCAGGCTTGAGAAGGATTGCAAAGAATATGTGCAGTCATGTGTTGTTTGTAACCAAAGCAAATCTGCTAGGTCCAAGTCCTGGGGTCTTCTAAGACCGTTACCAGTCCCTGACCGTCCCTGGAGTATGATAACCATGGACTTTATAGTCTAGTTACCCCCATCCGAAGGACATACAGCCATCTTTGTAGTGGTCGATCGCCTCTCCAAATGGCCCACTTCATACCCCTGAAAAAGACGCCTTCTGCCATGGAAACAGCCCAGGTGTTCATCCGGGAGATTGTAAGGCTACACGGAATTCCAACCAACATTGTGTCTGATAGAGGGGTCCAGTTCACCTCTCGCTTTTGAAAGGCACTATGCCAGGCCCTAAAAATTGAACTATCTATGTCCTCTGCCTACCATCCTCAGACAAATGGACAAACCGAGAGGACGAACCAGACTCTTGAGCAATATATACGATGCTTTAACTCATTTGTTCAGGATGATTGGGTAGCACTATTACCGTTGGCAGAATTCGCCTTCAATAATGCCAGTCCCTCAGTTACGGGTCAGTCTCCATTTTTTGCAAATTATGGGTTCCATCCTGTCTTCTTACCTAACATTATCCCTGAATCTCCAGTTCCAGCAGTACAGAATACTGTTGACTTCCTGGGTCGCAACAAAAAATTGTTACAAGAGACTATGGTCAAGGCACAGGCAACTAATAAGAGAATATATGACCGAAAGAGAAGAGGCGAATTGTGTCTCCAACCAGGTGACCAAGTGTGGTTGTCTACTACCAACCTTAGAATGGCTTGTCTCTCGAAGAAAAGTTTATTGGCCCTTTTTCAGTCAAGAAAAAACTAAATGAAGTGTCTTATGAACTTATCTTACCTGATTAGCTTAAGATCCACCCGGTGTTCCATGTGTCCCTGCTGAAACACACAGTACCTGGTCCCTTTCCAGACAGAAGACCAGGGCCACCTGAACCCGTGATGGTTGATGGAGATGAGGAATATGAGGTGGAGGCTATTGTAGACTGCAGGAAAAGAGGTAACCAACTACAATACTTGGTCAAGTGGAGGGGGTATGGACCAGAGGAGAACTCCTGGGAACCCAAGCAGAATGTGCATGCCCAAGAGCTGATCCAGGCCTTCTTCCGAAGCCACCCTCAAAAAAGAGCTCTTTTGGGCACCCGGAGGTTGCCCATAAGAGGGGGGCAATGTCAGGGATCTGTCACCTAAGGGTTAACAGTGCAGACTGATGATTGGCAACAGGCTGCCTTATTTAAACCCCTCAGCAGCACTGTGATCTTGCTGTCTGATCTGCATCTTATCCAGAGACCTGATCCTGAACCTGCATCATTCTGACCTGGCTTTCTGACTCTGCTGCCATCTCCAGTCCTGACCTGCTCTGTTTACCTGTCTGCCTGATCCTCTGTTGCCGAATCCAGCCTGAAATCTGATAATTCCTTGCCTGCTGCTTTTTGTCTGTACTGATCCTCCGTGTATGAACTGGCCTGTCTGACTCTCCTGCTGTTGCCTGTATTTGCATGCGAATGTTGCTCTCAGGCGCATCTGCATCCGGTGACCTGCGTCCGCAGACCTGCATCCGCTGACCTGCATCCGCTCACCTGCATCCTGCTGACCAGCATCCTGCTAACCAATTAATCGGCATCCGATGACCTGCATCCGCTGACCTGCATGCGCTCCAGCCTTTCTTATTAGCTTTCATCTCCAATCTCAGAGACTCTTCAGGCACTCATACCCCACTGTGCTCCTACGGTCACTGTCTCAACCCCAGTGATCCCGGGAACCAGGGAGGTACAAGAGGTCTCCCTCTGCTCATCAGGCTCATCCCCCAGGTACGTGTCAGTGATCTTTCCTGGCTTCCATGTGCCATAGTGAGCCTTTCTGCCTTGCATGTGTCGTAGTGATATTTCCTTTATTTTTCTCTGGTGTTAACCCCCTTCCCTGCCAGTGTCACCAGTATAGTGACAGTATATTTTTAGCAATAAACACTGCATTAGTGTCATTGGTTCCCACAAAGTGTCAGTTAGTATCAGAATGTTCGCCACAATATTGCAGTTCTGCTATAAGTCACTAATCGCCACCATTACTAGTATAAAATAATAAAATAAATAAATATTCCAGTATATATCCCATATTTTGTAAATGATATAACTTTTGCACAAACCAATCAGTATACATTTATTGGGATTTTTTTTTTTTTACAAAAGACATGTAGCAGAATACATATTTGCCTAAATTTATGAAGAAATTTCGATTTTTTTTTTTTTTTTGCTGAAGGTTTTATAGCGGAAACAGGATCCAGGCAAAGCCACGCTGACAGCAGGGACAAGTCCTCTCTGAAAGGAAGCTGGCGGGTGCCAGCTGACAACAGGGATGAGTCACAGTAGTAAAAACCTGCATTAAAAATGTATCCAAAATGCACCAATTTGCACTGCAGCTGCAATGAAAAATTTCACCTACAAGAAGATCTAAATCACACTGCACTAGTATGAACCTAGGCTTATGCCTCGTACACACAACCAATTTTTCCAATGGGAAAACTGCTATGAGAGCTTTTGATCGGGAATCCCGGCCGTGTATATTGTGACAGGAAGTCAGGTAAATCTGTGTGTGTTGTCACAGACAGGAGATACGTTTTTGCCTTGTTTAGACAATACACCAATTACTACCAGGTGTCGGCTGCAGAAATAGCCAGAAAGGTTTAGGGCGTTGGAAAACTTCAGCTGTTCAGAATGAGGCAATTAAGGCCTATATAAGTCATCCAAAGGATGACTACTGATTGCTGCATCCTGAGGCTTTTTGTGTTAAGGAGAGCAGTGAGAAAGACTTCTGAAGAGGTGAGGTGGTTGTTGATTTTTCTGTGTGAAAAAAATAAAAAAAGACTATTGTTTCTCTGCTGTATGACCAGCAGTGTCTGCCCAGCAGTAGGCTGTGCCAAACTTCATAGATAGGTTCCTGTGTGGTGAAGGTAGACGCCCCAAGTGGCCAGGGTTTATTTTATGTTTTGTTTTGTTTATGCTGTTTGGATGCTTGCACTTGTTTCCAGCAATATGGAAAACAATAAACCATAATCTTTGTTTTCAACCGTCTTCGGCTGCCTCTCTGGATAGTTCAGTGTGTAGTGAACCCACCCAGGGGGTCACACACCCCCGCTATCGAGCTAACCTCTTACAGTATGCTCCATCACAGTTTTCTGACTGGAAAACTCTTTTTTCCCATCAGGCCAAAAATCAGAGCTGAAATCTGTCTGTCTGTCTGGTTTTCCGATGGGCAGAAAACCGTGCATGCTCAGAATCAAGTATGAGACGGGAGCGCTCTTTCTGGTAAAACAACCGTTCATAATGGAGATAGCACATTCATCACGCTGTAACGGACTGAAAAGCAAGAGGACTGAAAAGCGTGAATCTTCTCTCACCAAATTTTTACTTACACAGGGATCAGCAAAAGCAGCCCAAAGGGTCGCGCTGTTAGAATTAAACTTCCCCTTTATAGCGCATGGTGTACGTGACCTCGCTTTGGATGGAGGGACTTTTGTCTGAGCGTGTGTATGCAAGGCAGCCTGAGAGGAATTCTGTCGGGAAAACCGCACGTGTGTACGAGGCTTTAGAGAGATATCAAAGTATTGATTGGAGGAAGGTGGTATGAGGCTTTGGTGAATACATTTCAGTGATTAAGTATCAAATGACCTTCAAGATTAGGGATGAGCCGAACACCCCCGCGTTCGGTTCGCACCAGAACCGTCGAACAGTCCGATCGTTCGCACGAACATTTAGAACCCCATTGAAGTCTATGGGACTCGAACGTTCGAATTAAAAAACGATCATTTCAAAGACCAATATTCAAGTTATTGTTGGAAAACGTCTTTCAGAACCCGGGTCTTGCCCCAGGGAACATGTATCAATGGAATAAAGTCTTAAAAACGGTTGTTTAGTTTCACTCGAATTCGCCGCGAACGATCGTTTTTGTTCGAAATTCGACGAATGATCGAACGGACGATGTTCGAGTCGAACATACGTTCGTTTCGAACGCGAAGCTCATCCCTATTCAAGATTATCACCATTATTTTTATTAATTAACTGTAGCACATAGATAGTTCTGTTGGTTTACAGCTCTGCTGTTCTGAATACAGTTTCTACCAGTGTGTATGTTGTCCCTTAGTTTTCGTGAATATCCATAGTGTTCTGTGGAAATAATTGATACAAAAGCTTGTTTATAATACATGTTTTAGGTGTAAACCATGGTAATTTTTCATTTTTTCTTTAAGACTTCAGAAATGCTTTTGATTTTTTAATGTTTACAATGACAGCTGAAATGGATCCACATGAACTCTATGTTGAAAAAAAACTCCAACTTCAAACAGATTTGTATACAATTTTTTTACTCAGAGGAACATGTTATTGATTTTTCCCAGTTTCATCCTGAACATGAACATTTGAAATGCTCTTTACTAAAGTGCGAGGTAAATTATGTGTATCTCTTGAAGATTCATTCCATGATTGAAATTCAAAAAATTGTAAACATTTACAATGGAGGCCAGAAGAATAAAACTAGAAGAGGAGCCAGAAATATCCAATAAGCATATGTAAAGGCTTTAACACTTATAATATTTTTGCTTCGTAGCCAAGGTTGTTAATCCACTAGGTGACCCTCCTCTGACTTACTCTAATAAATACTTACATAAGACCATTGAGGTGACAAACCTGAGGTCATACACAGTGATGAAACAAATCCTCCCACAAAAGCTGTACCTGTTTAATTGCAGTCCATTCTCCTTCACAGCCTTCCAAAGTACACAGATCAGACAGTATTTCCCAGTTTCCTGGCGGCAGGGGGTGGGAATCTGACATCACACACTGCAAAGCACAGAGCAGAGATCTGGATATAATCTGACACCTCAGTGGAGGGAATGGACACACCACCTTTTATTCAGTCTTAAGCCTCGTACACATGACCGGTTTTCTCTGCAAGGAAGCTGCTGAAAGAGCTTTTTGCCGTGAAAACCGTGCGTGCGTATGCTTTCTCGGCGAGAAAACTGCCAGGAATCCCAACAAGAAAATAGAGAACCTGCTCTCTAATTTCTCTTTAGGACTCTCGGCCGAGAAAACCATTTGTCAGTATGCTTACCTGTCCCCAGGTAAACCCGTGCATGCTCGATGAGACTTCGACGCATGCACGGTGGCATACAAGGGTAGTGTAGGGTGTAGCAAGATGGTGGCGATGTCATCGAATGTGACGAGTGCCGGCTCATCGTAGTCGATGATGTCACCGCATCCTTGCCATTCAAAAGAATGGCGGTTCTTTTGAATGGCTGTCTGTATGCACGGCTTGGCAACCCAAGCTTGCCAGGAATCCCGTCATGAAAGTCAGGCCGTGTACACACGGCAGAGAACCTCGACGGGCAGAACACATCGTTCCGCCCGTCGAGGTTCCCTGCCGGCCGTCGAAATCGGTGACCCGCCCGTCGGGAATGGCAACCAGCCATTCATCCAGGCGGGCCGTCGAGCAAATAGAGAGCGTGCTCTCTATTTCTGCTCGACGGGCTTCCCGACGGGAAGCTCGCCGAGAGCGTACACACGGCCGAGGTCCTCGCTGGAATGCAGCTTCCAGCGAGGTTCTCGCTGGTTTCCAGCGAGAACCTCGGTCGTGTGTACGCCGCCTCAAAGTTTTTTTCCTGATGGGATTCCCGGCCGTGTGTACAGGGCTTTATAGGAAAACATTTACATTGGAGAATGTCAATCACCTGCTCTGTGTATTGGTGGGGGTGCCACGTACACACGGTCAGAATTCCCGACAAGAAAAGTTTGATGTGAGCTTTTGGTTGGAAATTCCGACCGTGTGTAGGCTCCATCAAACTTTTTCTGTCGGAATTTCCGACAGCAAAAATTTGAGAGCTGGTTCATAATTTTTTCCAAAATTTTGGGAAATTCCGATTATCTGTATGCAATTCCAACGTGCAAAAAAACACCTGTGCTCTGAATCAATTTGACGCATGCTCGGAATCATTGAACTTAATTTTTCTTGGCTCAATGTAGTGTTGTACGTCACCTTGTTCTTGATGGTTGGAATTTTGTGTGACCGTGTGTATACATCACAAGTTTGAGCCAACATTGAGCCACGGTTTTCTTGACGGAATTTCCGATCATGTGTATGCGGCATTAGGCATAAATGTAAATTTCTAGATGTTCCCTATAACATAGCAGCTCTTTACTTTTTAAGTTCAGGTCCACTTAAAGCTACTATCTAGTCTTGCTTAAAACTCCATCTATTGGTTGCAAGTGGTAAATATGAGATATTACATATCCAACTGTACACATTTTCTGATTTATTTTGGGGCGGCTACATAGATTTATCTTTTATTAAGATAACAGAATTAATCTTAAAACTGAAGACGGCTTGCATGAAAGCATGCAAAGCTGCACTTTTATCAAAAATATAGGAGAGAACAGCCATGGGAAAAGCCAGTCTTTTACCCTTTTGTTAGTATAGAGACACTGTCAGGTAAAGCAACCATGTCCTCTGGTAGCCCACCTACCCAGCAAGGCTGGGCAGGGACAGTGAATTCATCTAGCTGGGTGTGCTCTTCCTGCATCCAGGGCCATCTTAAATATTGATTGGACCCTGGGCAAACATTTACATTACAATGACCACCAATGTAATGGGGATTTACACTGACCACTAATGTAATAGGAGCATTCAGGCCGCGTACACACGTACGAGAACCTCGTCGGGCTAAACCCATCGTTCCGCCCGACAAGGTTCTCGGCTGGCCGTCGAGTTCGTCGACCAGGCTGTCGAAAAAGGCGTCGAGCCATTAGTCCCGATGGTCCGTCGAGGAAATAGAGAACCTGCTCTCTATTTTGGCTCGACGCCTCGCTCGTCAGTTTACTCGGCGAAAATGTACACATGATCGAGCTTCTCAGCAGAATATGGATCCCAGCGAGCTTCTCGCTGGATTCTGCCGAGAAGCTTGGTCGTGTGTACGGGGCCTCACAGTAACCACCAATGTAAGGAGGGATTTACACTGACCACTAATGTAAGGGGGACCTTAATACTGGCCACTAGTGTAACTGAAAGGAACATGTCACAGCAAAAACAGAAAAGAGCTGACGCGTTTCACACCAAAATACAGTGCTTATTCTTAGCTATGAATAAGCACTGTATTTTGGTGTGAAACGCGTCAGGTCTTTTCTGTTTTTTGCTGTGACATGTTGATGTTGTGATCTGTTTTATTATAAAGGAACATTTTTTGGAGTGTGGTCGTCCCGGTTTTTCTCCACACAATTTTGCATACTATTGCAGTACCTGCACCCAGGGGTTGGATCCTACCTTTTTAGCTTCAGCTCCTTGGGACCTCTGAGCGGTTAACTTTTTCTCTCATCTTATACTGGACCAAGCCCCAATGTAATGAGAAGATTTACACTGACCACCAATGTAACTGAGACATTTAGCCCACATTGACATTTGAGTGTGCCAGGAACGCATGATAATCACTTTCCTGACACCACAGAAACGTGCTGCCCTTTAGCGGATACACAACAGTGCCATTATTTGTTAATGACACCCTCACGCATCTGCTGATATGTGCTCTGTAACCATGTAAATTGAGAAAAAGTGCTAGGGATTTTCTTCCGCATTTTTAGCGCATAGAGCAGCCAATTGAAATAATTGAGCTGCCCTACACATGACATACATTTTTATTCACCCTGTCAGTTCACCTTTGCATTCTAAAACCCCTGCTAATCTCTGCACCCCAACCCTCCACCCCTTTAACTCCTACCTGCCTCCTCTGTGCATCTTTGCACACACCTTCCTTACCTCTATACATCCCCTTCCTTGCTCACCTGTGCACCCAAACTGTAATTTCTTCTCTGCACTCCCCCCCCCCCCCCACCAATTTGCTTACCTTTGCAGAACAGGCTGATGTTAAGCTGAATGACCACAGTTGCAGGCAGGACTTTTAAGCATGCCCCTCCCCAGTGGGCAGCATTCTGTATAGGTGATGGTGGATATGACCTCAGGGAGCATGATAAACATATGAATGCTGCATCAATTTACATATGAAGGCTGTCTCTCCACTACCATTTACATATGAATGCAGCTAGTATTTACATATCAATGTTGGTAATTTACATGTAAACACAGGGTCTGCAGGTGAGTCATCTGTACACAACAATAGGGCAGAGCTGGGCAGTATTAGTAAGAGCACTTTACACTGAGATATCAGGGCACAGCATGGGACTAAAACTTCAAGGGACAAGGGAATTTAAACCAGGATTGTTGGCAAGTATGTGTTAGCTGCTTTGGGCCCTACAACAATGACAGGGCCCAGGGCAGCTGCCCTTTTACCTTGCCTTGAAGATGGCCCTGCCTGCAGAAGGGAGGTGGTCAAAGAACACTGCTCAATGAATATACCAGGAGACACTGTTACTTGTATAGCTAAAAGTGGGTCATATTACAGAGGATATTTTAGGCAACAGTTAAAGGAAAGCTGTAGTGAGAGATATATGGGCGTGCCATTGCTAATTGTATTCTATGATAACTGGTTGCCAGGCTGTCTCTGCCTCCTTCAATTATTTCATGAACTTAAGCTGGCCATACATTATACAATCTTCCTTTACAACTTTCCTTTAGATTTACCAACACCCTATAATATGAGGTCACACCAAAACAATTAAAATATTGTATGCAATCAGGCTGGCCCTTCTACTACATTGTTGAAGGCAAATCTAAAGGAAATTGAACAAGAACATTGTTTAATTTATGGCCAGCTTAAGAACAAGCATGTTTCATTGAGTCATTGACCTAGAACAAGCATGTAGAGTCAGTAAAACTCCCTTTTTCCAGGTCAAGGTCTCAGAAAGTATTGAAATCAATGGATCAGCATAGCAAACTAGCATTTTAAGTGAGCAATTGCAACCCCAAATACTTTCAGTACATTTTCAGTTAAGGAGAAACTTGTACTGATTGAAATACAAGGACTACCAGTTCCTCCTTCTTAAAATGCTAGATTGCAGGCTATCATGCCGATCCACTTCTCAAAGCCCAACTCGAGGCTCAGATTCCCCCCTCTCAGGGAAACCCCCAACCAGGAAAAAATCAAGACAATATTCATAATTTTTTCAAGGAATTTTTCCAGCCAGGTCTGATAATATTGTCTACATTTTTCCTCCAGGGGTGGGCAAATAATAAAATACGGTGGCATTCCTTTGTGTGTTCAGGACAGGAATAGAGCCTTGATTCCTTGGGCTCAGAAGAAGAGGGTTGAAATAAGTTGGGCATCATTCAACCCAGAAGAAAAGCATTGACAAGCAAACAGAGTTGGAAGGGCACAGCACAGGTGAGTATAGTAACTGTAGCTGCTTTTTACTTTTAGGAGATGGAAGGACAGACATTTTTATTCATTGGTCTTCCTGGATTCAGACTTTAACCACTTGTCCACCGCCCACCGTCAAATGACGGCGGGCGGAGGACTCCATTGTCCTGACATCCCGTCATATGACGTGATGTCTTTTAAAGCCGCGGGCGCACGCGATTGCCCAGTAACTGAGCGGGGACGTGGAGCTCTGTATGTAAACACAGAGCTCCACGTCCTGTCAGGGAGAGGAGACCGATGCGGTGTCCCTTGTCCCCCAGTCACCCCCCCTCCCCCTATAGTTAGAACACTCATAGGACACACATTTAACCCCTTCCCCGCCCCCTAGTGGTTAACCCCTTCACTGCCAGTCACATTTATACAGTAATCAATGCATATTTATAGCATTGTTCACTGTATAAATGTAAATGGTCCCAAAAATGTCAGAAAAGTGTCCGAAGTGTCCTCCATAATGTCGCAGTCCCAATAAAAAAATCGCAGATCGCCGCCATTAATAGTAAAAAATTTTTTTAAAAAAAATGCCATAAACTATCCCCTATTTTGTAAACACTATAAATTGTGCGCAAACCAATCGATAAACGCTTATTGCATTTTTTTTTTTTACCAAAAATATGTAGAAGAATACGTATCGGCCTAAACTGAGGAAAAAAAATGTTTTTTTTATATATTTTTTGGGTTATTTATTATAGCAAAAAATATTGCATTTTTTTCAAAAATTGACGCTCTATTTTTGTTTATAGCGCAAAAAATAAAAACCGCAGAGGTGATCAAATACCACCAAAAGAAAGCTCTATTTGTGGGAAAAAAGGACGCCAATTTTGTTTGGGAGCCACGTCGCACGACCGCGCAATTGTCAGTTAAAGCGACGCAGTGCCGGAAGCTTAAATTTTGTCTGGGCAGGAAGGGGGTGTAGGTGCACAGTAGGCAAGTGGTTAAAGTGTTACTAAACACACAACGGTAAAATCAGTCTGGAAATGCAGTAACGCCTGCTTGTTATACACGCTGTGGAACCTAAAGGGTTAATCCTGCACATTGTGTAAAAAATGCTGTTTAACCACTTAAGGACCTTAGGTGTTTTTCAGTTTTGGTGTTTGCAAGACTAAAACATTTTTTTCTGCTAGAAAATTACTTAAAACCCCCAAACATTATATATATATTTTTTTCTAACACCCTAGAGAATAAAATAGTGGTCATTGCAATACTTTTTGTCACACCGTATTTGCGCAGCGGTCTTACAAGCGCACTTTTTTTGGAAAAAAATCACTTTTTTTAATTAAAAAATAAGACAACAATAAATTTGGCCCAATTTTTTTATATATTGTGAAAGATAATGTTACGCCAAGTAAAATGATACCCAACATGTCACACTTAAAAATTGCGCCCGCTCGTGGCATGGCGTCAAACTGTTACCCTTAAAAATCTCGATTTGCGACGTTTAAAAAATTCTATAGGTTGCATTTTTTGCTCTCACTCTAATGATCGTGGCGATACCTCACTTGTGTGGTTTGAACACCGTTTTCATATGCGGGCGCTTTAAAAGAATTTTTTTTGTTTTCTTATTTATTTTTATTTATTTTACCATTTTTTACACTGAAAAAAAAAAAGATCACTTTTATTCCTATTGCAAGGAATGTAAACATCCCTTGTAATAGAAAACAGCATGACAGGTCCTCTTAAATATGATATCTGGGGTCAAAAAGACCTCAGATCTCATATTCAGGCTTAAAAGCAAAAATAAATAAATACATTTTTGACTGTCATTTTTTCAAATGACCAAAAAAAAATGTTCCTTTAAGACGCTGGGCGGGACAGACGTTTTGACGTCATTTCCGCCCAGCACAGCTATGGGGACGGGTGAGGGACATTTTTCCCTCACTCGTATCCCAACACAGCTGCAACGGTAAGCGGCGGAGGGAGCGGGAGAGCCGCGGGAGGGGGGCCTCTCCCACCACCGATAACGGCGATCTCGCGGCAAATCCACCACAGAGACCGCCGTTATCGGTTAAAGGAACCTGCACTGAAAAGATGGACACCTCGGTTGTGGCAGCAGCTGCTGCCGTTACCGAGATATCCATCTTTAAAAAAAGGACGTACATATACAGTGCAGGGTCCACAAGTGGTTAATCCTGTCTTCTCTGACCCTCCCCTTTTTTGACAGTCCCCAATCCATCTCCTGATTGGATTGTACAGAGCCTTGGGGGCACTCTGCACATGCTCAGTCCCAGATAGCAAGGATAACTTGCCACACATTTGTGGCAGTGTTGGATTGTAAGTCTGTTAACTTGCTACACGTTTTCAAGTTGTAAGCTTGCAGAGCACTTGAAGCACAAGTTCTAGTTAACACTTTTTGTAGCAAATTTGCCTGGCAAGTGTCCAGCAAGAGCATAGTTGCAGAGTTCTTGCAGTAGACTCACCACCGCAAGTCTACAGCATGAAAATTCAGCCACAGAGACCCCTGTAGTGGGATAACTATTGCACATAACTGAACTTGCAGCAGGCTTGCAGAATGTTTGCAAAGAAAGTTGATCTGGAGTCATAAAATGCAGAATTGCTGCAATTGTGCAACAAACTTGTAAAGCCTGGCAAGTCTAGTAATAGCTTAGCAAGTCATTTTCAAACTTGCAGCACAGTTGCTTCCTTTCTGGGGTTTGGTGTGTATTGCTAGAGAGTTTTTTTTTCTCGGAAGGATGCATGTAATCAGCACAGGGCCAATCAGCACTGTCCAGACAAATGGTTGGGGGTCCTGCAGACTCATCACGATCAGGGAAAAATGAAAATCCCTCCTTTTAACCACTGCTGATGAAAAAAGGTATTTAGCAGTTTATATTTACTAACATTATTGCATTTCCATGTTTTGTGTACTGTGGGAGACCAGATATAGTGAATGCAGAGGCCTGGGTTTAGTAACACTTTAAAGAGGGGGTTCACCCTTAAAACCACTTTCTCCCATCCCATCCAGCATACTGCTGTCAGCGCCAGTATGCTGTTTTTTTTTATTTTTATTGATGTACTTACTTAATAGATAATTTAATTTTCGTCCTACCGCGGTGTATGGCGCCGCAATATCGCGTCACGCCTTCTGAAAACAGCCGACTAGCACTCGGCTGTTCTCGGCGCCTGCGCACAGACCCAGGAGCTGACTGCGCAGGCGCCGTATACAGCCGAGTCCTATTTCGGCTTTTTTCGGAGGGAGCGACGCGGCTATATACGGCGCCTGCGCAGTCAGCTCCTAGGTCTGTGCTCAGGCGCCGTATAGCGCCGAGCACAGCCGAGTCCTTATCGGGTATTTTCGTAAGATGTGACGTGCTATACTAGAGCCGTCCACCGCGGGGGAAAGAAATTTAAATTAAACATAATACAGTAAGTGGGGGATTTAAAAAAAAAAAACGGCATACTGGCGCTGACGCCAGTATGCTGGATCACATGAGAGAGACTTTATTTAGGGTGAACCTCCGCTTTAAGTATATACAACACAAAAGTTCAGAAATAATTTAGTTTGGAACTTTTCAACTGCATACTTGTATCACTGATGCAAAAAGTTTTACATGCCCCTCCAACATGTTTTGCCCCGCTCACTGGGCTTGGACCTTTTCTTCTCTTTGAAAATGCTCCTATACCTCTGAATGGTGCACTGACATCAGCTCCCTTCACTGTAACCAGCAGAGAGATCTCTGTCAGGAAAGGTTCCATCCGCTGGTGCTATTTATGTTCTGTCTTGCAGTGCTGCGTCCCACCAGCAGGGGTCTCCTGGCAGTTCGGAGCTGTCAGGGGAACTTCCCCCTGCTGGTATATCACCTTTGGGACGCAGTACTGGCCTCCACCAGCGGATGGACCCTGGCAGTGTGGAGCACCTGGCCCTTGCTGCGTTCAGGTGTGACCTGAACATAATTAACACGCCTCTATTTATACCCGGAAAGTTCAAGCAGAACTCGCCCTGGTATCTGTCTATTAACCGGACCCTGAGCCTGATTTCTGACCCTGAGCCTGCGCCTGCTGTCCCCGTTCTGGACTTCTGACCCGACCCGATCCGATCTGTCCTGACCTGATCCCTCTCCTGGACATTTCCTTCCTGCCCATTTCCTGTCTGCAGCTCCTTTGATGATCTCCTCGTACTTGACCCCGGCTTGGCTTTTGGTTTATGATTACCGCATTTCCCCTGGACTTGTATACAGTAGGTGACTGGGATATTGTGTCAATCTCGCTCCCTTTCTCAGCGAGATTGACCACCTACGAGCCCCATCGCGGGAGCCAGCGCCGAGCTGGCTTGCCGCGATGGAGACAAAGCCGTCATAGAAGCGACGGGGATCCGACGCGGATTCCCGCCAACTTCTACACGTGGGCGGAGTCTTTGTTATGAATCCTGAAGGAGAAATCCCCGCCGGATTTTTAAAGAACCTCTGAAATCCGGCATGGGTTCCCCCCTCAGGAGCATAACGGGCCCTTAGGTCTGTTATGGGTTGTAAGGAGACCCCTACGCCGAAAAAATGGCGTGGGGGTCCCCCCACAATCCATAACAGACCCGTCCAAAGCACCCGGCCGGTCAGGGGGGGGGGGGGGCGAGCGCCCCCCCTCCTGAGCCGTACCGGGCAGCATGACCCTCAACATGGGGGGGTTAGGTGCTCTGTTGGCAGGGGGCGCACTGCGGCCCCCCACCCCAGAGCACCCTGTCCCCATGTTGATGAGGACAGGGCCCCTTCCCGACAAGGGCCGTTGGTTTCTGGGATGCGGGCGGGATTAACCAGTCGGAATCTAATCAAAGTAATTGGAAGCCTACCCTGCCCCCCACTAAGTGAATAATATTAACCCCATAAGTATATAGATGCACAGTGTAAAGATAAACCACACAGGGTATAGAAAAATTTATTAGTACATTCCCAATTTACAAACGTGTACTGATCAGCTTTTATAAAAGCGCCCCCCCCAATAGGAGTCCTGTGGAAATGGGTGCCGCCGTCTGGTTCTCTTCGCGCCGGGGGGGGCGCTTTGATATACATATACAAGAAGCTATCGGCAGCTGGGGGTTAAACTATTTAGGAAAACATGCCTCCGGGGTCTTCTCCTGCTCTCCGGGGGTCTTCTCCGCTTCCGGGGGTCTTTCCGCTCTCCGGGGGTCTTCTTCTTCTTCAGTGAATATACAGCGCCAGCAGTAACAGCTGTGTGTACAGGCATACCCCGTCTGGTTCTTCTTTCTTACTTCTGTTCTCGCAAGTAAGCGACGCTTCCTTCCGCTGTTATACCCGCGAGTGTATATAGGCCTGTCTTGTGACGTCGCAGACATGCATGCTCCGTAGGTACCACGTGCTACCTACCGGAGCTGATGGGAGCTCCGACGTCATAGCCCTAATCTCATAGTGTTCAGAATGCCCCTGACAATTTTTATTTATTTTGTTGCTTGTCAACTACCTTTATTTTGTAGCTCCTGACATTACTTCCCCCTCCTTATAGCCCCTGACCCCCCACTATACAACCTGAACAAAACGGACCTTTGTTTACAGACTAACTTTACTAGAATACATTAAAGCGGATTTCACAAATACAAAATATTAACATGCTGGCCAACAAATTGTGCTACTTTAATATTAGGACACTTGCCTGTCCTGGAGTCCAGCGCCGTCCGCAGCAGAGGATGTAGCTCAGCTCTTTGTCTCTCCACTGCCTCCTTCTGTTTCTGATCCCGGTGAGGGACACCAGGAAGTGAGCGCTGCGGTTCATATAATCTGCCCTGTGAACATCCCTACGGCGCAGTGCGCGAGTCGCGCTCCACCCATTGCTCCTAGCTGTGTGCTGGCATGCCCTAATCTCATAGTGTTCAGCACACAATGGACAATTTTGTATTTACTTCCTCCTTTTGCCCGTGAATGCTGGGCCGGAAGTGGGTAAATACCTTTATTTTGTAGTCCTTCATTACCTGTCCCCTCCCTCCTTATGCTGTAACAACCTACACAAAACGGAGGGGGGGAGTGTTCGGATCAGCGGATCTTAACTTTAGGGTGGAGATCACGCTTTAAGCTTGTGTATTACAGGGGTATTTATATTTAAAACGTGAAATTGATGGTGGAACTCCCCTTTAACCACTTAAGACCCGGACCAATACGCTGGTAAATGACCCAAGGTGTTTTTGCGATTCGGCACTGCGTCGCTTTAACAGACAATTGCGCGGTCGTGTGACGTGGCTCCCAAACAAAATTTGCGTCCTTTTCTTCCCACAAATAGAGCTTTCTTTTGGTGGTATTTTTTTTTTTTTGCGCTATATACAAAAATAGAGCGACATTTTTGAAAAAAAAACACTATTTTTTACTTTTTGTTAAAAAAAAAGCAAATAAACTAAATTTTAGTCAAACATTTAGCCCAAAATTTATTTAGCCACATGTCTTTAGTAAAAAAAAAAAATCGCGATAAAAAAAAATAGCTACCTAGCGGGAACAGTGACACTAATACAGCGATCAGAAAAATGATCGCTTAGTGACGCTGGCAATAGGGATTGAAAGGGTTAACTAGGGCGGTGATCAGGGGGTTAAAACTTTATTAGGGGGGGTGGGGGGGCTATCCTGAACCTAACACTAACTGATTTTACACTGCCTGTCACACTGACACTAAATGCAGTGATTAGATCACTGCATTCAGTGACACTGTGACAGGGGGGGTGGGGGGGCAGATCGCAAGGGGTTAATGTGCCTATGTGTGTGTGTGTCAGTGTAATGTTGGTGCACACTTACTGTGAGGTGTTTCTCCCATCGCAGCGGTTGGAAATACCGCTGCGATGGGACATTACATCACTTCCCCCTTCCTGTGTTTACACAGGAGGAGGAAGTGACACAAAGGGGGAGCGCGCGCATTGGCTGGGAGCGATCGCGGGGGGGGGGCGGGTAAACACCGACATCCGCCCCCGTTCGTCCCAGATCCCTCCTGGAGCCAGGGGGACCCCCGCACGCCGCGGAGGGGGTCCCGATGGGACCCCCGAACCGCGCGAAGGCGGGGACGTAAATTTACGCCCTTGTGCCTGTACGAGCCATGTTGTGGCCGTATATGTGCGTGCGGGGGTCCTTAAGTGGTTAAGCAGTAGACGTACAGACAGTAGAGGGCAGTAAGGGATCTGTAGTAGAGAGTAGAGAGCAGCAGAGGATCACCATGACAGCTTAGCAACTTAGGGCTAGATTCAGGAAAGAAATAAGACGGCTTATCTCCAGATAAGCCGTCTTATTTCTGCGTCTGAGCCCTCCTATCTATGCGACTGATTCATAGAATCAGTTACGCATAGATTTCCATAAGATCCAACTGGCATAAGTCTCTTACGCCGTTGAATCTTATTTTCATATTTTAGGCTGGACGCTAGGTGGTGTTCCCATCAAAAATATGCAAATGAGCCTATACGCCGATTCCCGAATGTGCGCCCGGCCTGCGTATCTGCTTACGTCGTTTACGTAAGACTTACGAACAGCCTAAAGTTATCCCTGCTATAGCTGGCTCAGCCAATGTTAAGTATGGACGTCGGAACCGACGTAATTTACGTTGTTTGCGTATGTCCATTCACAATTGAGCTGGGCGTCAGTTACGCTGACGTCGCTTTCATTGACAAGTAGCGACGTGATTTGGAGCATGCGCACTGGGAATCAATCACGGCCGACGCATGTGCAGTTCGTTCGGTGTGGGGACGTGCTTCATTTAAATGATACCCGCCGAATTTAAATTCCGCCGGGTGATTTACACTACGCCGCCTCAAATTTACAGGCAAGTGCTTTGTGAATACAGCACTTGCCTGAAAATATTGCGGCGACCTAAATGAGATACGTTAGGCCAAATTAAAGATAGGCTCTCCTACCTGAATCTAGCCCTAAAGCTACAAAAGGATGTCAGCAAAGGAACCAATGTATTATTGTAAATGTAGCTAATATCTTAACCAACTTGAAAAAAAAAACAATACAAAACAATAGATTCCATAACTTTGTTAATTCTTTTAGGCTTTTCACTTACAATTCCAAGGTTTAGATTGAAGCCTTTTAGTATTTTGATTAGTACTTGTAGATTAATTATCCACCATCTTTAGGTCAAGTTTTTTCCATTGTTCTTATTGTCCCACATGCTTCTTTCATTGCTATATCTTATTCTCTATATCCTTCCTTTTCCAATCATTCTAAATTGTCACGTTTGTAGAGCTGTAAATCAGAATACAAGTAAAATCTCCCTAGAGCATTTTCAGTTAAGCAGTGTTTTATAGCTGCCGATTTCAGAGCCATATGTCCCTCCTATATATTGCTGTAATTTATATGTGTTAATGTGAGCTGTGCTGTACTGAAGCTTATGTCTTGATTATATAAAGGAAAAATTCACATTCAGCTGTACCATCTCATAAATTAAAAAATTAATTCGCTTCGCGAGTGTGTGCATTTGTAACAAAGTCTTTACACAACCCTAGTCTCCACAAGCAATCCAGCACATATCTGATCTGTGGTTTAATGGTCTGAATATAGATGTTAAAACAAGTACTAACAAAATACACAATATGTCAATACTGACTGGTCTTTTAGATACAGCTAAATATCTGTCTGTTATGCTGAAGTGGTTACAGTGTTTCTTGTCCCTGTATTTAATCTAGCTCAATGGCTACAAATATTGACTCCTGAGAGAGCCAGGCAGCTAGCATTTTTAGAAGGTGGCCAGGAATATCATTATTCTTATAGTATGTTTTCATTAAATATTTAGCAATTTCATATCCAGCCACAGGGGAACTGTAACCTCTTTTTTACATTCTCCTTTTAGCAAGGGCACATCTAAGGTCTTCCATTTTTCAGTTGAGCCCATAAGATTTTCAATGAAAGCACCTTACAGATTCCGAGGCCACGTGGAAAAAGGTGTTATGTCCGGATGAGACTAAAATTTAACAATTTTGCCTCAACACCAAATGTCTGGCAGACATTCCTCCAGTAAAGCATGGAGGTGGTAATATCCTGTTATGGGGGTGTTTCTCTGCAGCAGGGACTGGAGCACTTGTCATCATAGAAGGAAAAATGGATGTGGCTAAATACCATCAAATCTGTAAAGAAACTCTAAGGCCGCGTACACACGATCGAACATGTCCGCTGAAACTGGTCCGCAGACCAGTTTCAGCAGACATATCCGATCGTGTGTACGGCCTAGCGGACAGGTTTCCAGCGGACAAAAGTTTTAAAACATGTTTTAAAACTTGTCTGCTGGAAACCTGTCCGTCGGACAGTACGCCTAACCAGCGGACCGAAATCTCCCGCATGCGTCGAATGGATTCGACGCATGAGTGGAAGCATTTTACTTCCTGGTTTGCTGACGTGGCGGCATTAACATCACCGCCACGTCAGCGTGCTGTCTGTCCGCTGGGATTTTGGTTTGATTGTGTGTACACACATCAGATCAAAATCTCCCAGGAGACATGTCCGATAAAAACGGTCTGTCGGGCCGCTTTCATCGGATATTATACACTCTTCCAGAAAGTTGGCAATGGGAAGGTGATTTACCTTCCAATGTGACAATGACCAAAATGCACACAGAAAAAATGATCACACATAAGTTCAAGGAGAAAAAGGTGAATGTCTCTGCATGACTTAGTCAGAGCCCAGATTTAAAGTGGTAGTAAACTGCCACCTTTTTTTTTAAACCTGCAAGGTAAAGTTATAATGTGCTTATCTGCATTGCACTTACCTTAAAATGAAGCCCTCCAGCGATGCGCAGTCATCGCTGACAAGGTTTTCATTTTCACCCGTTCTTCCTTCCGGGTTTGCGTCCTTCAGACATCTAATTGGCTATGCAACAATGATGTCACTCCCATGCATGCGGGTGGGAGCCACTATTCACGGCGCAGGACTCTGCATGCTGTTCCTTCAGGCCTTGTACACACGATGGGATGTATCCGCTGTAAATGGTCCCCGGACCGTTTACAGCGCATATTTACGCCTGGATGTTTTGATCCGATGGCTGTACACACCGGACAGCGCGGTGACGCGGCGGTGACGTTGACGCCACCACGTGACCGCACCAGGAAGTAAACACTTCCGCGCGCATGCATCGGATCCATTCACAGGATACGACGCATGTGCGGGCAGATATGTCCGCTGGTTTGCCGTACTAACCAGCGGACATATCTGACGGGCAGCTATCCGGCGGAAAAATTCCAAAGCATGCTTTGAAATTTTTGCGCCGGAGAAATCCTGCCAAAACGGTCCGTTTGCCCCTACACACGAGCGGATTTTTCGGCTGAAATGGTCCGTCGGACCATGTTCAGCGGAAATATTCCCTCGTGTGTACAAGGCCTCGTGTGTCAGAGCGCATACACTGGTGAATTCACCGGCCCATTCACAAGTAAATATCTCCTAAACAGTGCACGTTTAGGAGATATTTACTTTACCTAGAGGTAAGCTTTATTATAGGCGTACCTAGAGGTAAGCCTTATTATAGGTAGATATTGGTAATTATTGGTAAATATCAACCATGGGAGTTTACTACCACTTTAAACCCCATTGAAAATCTGTGGAATGATTTAAAGACTGCATTTCACAAATGGTCACCATAAAATTTAACTGAACTTGAGCAGTTCTGCAAAAAATATTGCAAAGTCTAGAGTGCAAAGTTAACTTAACGCCCGCCCACTGTACATATATGTCCTATTTTTAAAGATGGATATCTCGGTAACGGCAGCAGCTGCTGCCACAACCGAGATAACCATCTCTTCAGTGGGCAGGCCTGTCTATGATAACGGTGGTCTCCACGGCAGATTCGCCGCGAGATAGCCATTATCGGTGGCGGGAGAGGGCCCCCTCCGCCAATTACCGTAGCCGTCGGCAGCGGTGGAGGCGATCGGGTCTGCTCGGCTGCTGTGTGGGGATGCGAGTGAGGCCAACATGGCACCCACCTAACCCCATAGCTCTGCTGGGCGGAAGTGACGTCAAAAAGTCAGTCCCGCCCAGTGTCTTAAAAAGACAATTTTTTTGTTTACCTTTTTTCAAAAGACACATTTTTTTTTTTTTTTTTTTTTAATATTTAAGCCTAAATATGAGATATGAGGTCTTTTTGACCCCAGATCTCATATTTAAGAGGACCTGTCATGCTTTTTTATATTACAAGGGATGTTTACATTCCTTGTAATAGGAATAAAAGTGATAATTTTTTTATTTTTTTATTTCAGTGTTCAAAATTATAAAATAAATAAAAATAAATACGAAAACAAAAACAATTTTTTTAAAACGCCCCATCCCGACGAGCTCGCGCGCAGAAGCGAACGCATATGCGAGTAGTGCCTGCATATGAAAACGGTGTTCAAACCACACAAGTGAGGTATCGCCGCGATCGTTAGAGCGAGAGCAATAATTCTAGCCCTAGACCTACTCTGTAACTCAAAAAATGCAACCTATAGAATTTTTTAAATGTCGCCTATCGAGATTTTTAAGGGTAAAAGTTTGACGCCATGCCACGAGCGGGCACAATTTTTAAGCGTGACGTGTTGGGTATCATTTTATTTGGCGTAACATTATCTTTCACAATATATAAAAAAATTGGGCCAAATTTATTGTTGTCTTATTTTTTAATTCAAAAAAGAGAATTTTTTTCCAAAAAAAGTGCGCTTGTAAGACCGCTGCGCAAATACGGTGTGACAAAAAGTATTGCAATGACTGCCATTTTATTCTCTAGGGTGTTAGAAAAATATATATATATAATGTTTGGGGGTTTTAAGTAATTTTATAGCAAAAAAAACTGTTTTAGTCTCGTAAGCACCGAATCTGAAAAACAGGCTCGGGCTTAAAGTGGAAGTAAACCCTTCTATCATTTTCAGCCAAGGAAGCTGCCATCTTGGCCTATGTTTAATCTTCAACTGCCGTGGTGCTGCACATGTGATCAGTTATGACACCAGCCATTGGATGGTTTGACAGTTTGGTTGAGAGCACAACCAATGTGACAGTTGGCAATCCCGGCATGCCGGAAATTTAACTGCTTTTTGAAACTGTTAAATTGATGGGTTTACTTCCGCTTTAAGTGGTTAATAGAGACAAATCACAACAGACTAAAGGCTGTAATTAAAGCAAAAGGTGGTTCAACAAAATACTGACACAATGGGATGATCCTTTTTTCCAACTCAGTGTTTCTGTTTACCTTTTTTCTGACATGTTGGTTTTATATCTTTCACTTGGATATTAGAAGTAAATACAGCTAAATAAAAAATAAACTGTGTCTGTCTTCATTTTACACTGCAAAGCAACACAATGACATTATTTTAAAGGGGGTGATTTTTTTTTATACCCACTGTATAAGGTTGCCTTCCTACTAGCTACTACATCAAGTCCATCTAGTTCAACCAATAAATGGGGCAAAAAATATACAATCCTATATGCACAATCCTATACCCACAGTTGATCAGAAGGAACCCCAGCAAAGCATGATCCAATTTGCTCCAGCAGGTGAAAAAAATTTTCCTGTCCCCCCAAGAGGCAATCAGATATTCTCTGGACCAACTTTACCTATAAATGTTAGTATCCAGATACATTATGTACATTTAGGAAAAAATCCAGGCCTTTTTTAAAGCCATCCACTAAGCTGGACAGAACTAGCTCTTGAGGAAAATCCAGAAACGATAGAGAGAAAGGAGTCACCGCTCCAGGTGGGATCACTAAATGGTTACAGGTGGTGCAGGATACCGTGGGTGCTGCCGGTGCACTAAGCAAAATGAAGACAAAGAAAAATGGATAGCCGCACTCCAAAACCTGATGGGTGGTCTTTTATTCAATAGACAGCATGAACAAAAATAGGGTCACAGCAGTGGAAACAAGGAACAGCCGACGCGTTTCGCACTGGATCAGTGCTTATTCAAGCCATGACTATTCCAAATGTTCACAGCTCCGTATTTTGAGATTCAATTTATTTTCCTCCAGACATAAAGAGTGTGCCCTTGTCCCCTGTGATGACCTCAAAGTAAATAACTCAACACCAAATTAAACATATGGACCCCTTATGTATTTATAGATTTTGATCGTATCCCCCTTAATCTCCTCTTCTCAAGAGAGAATAAATTCAGTTCAGCTAATATTTCCCATAACTGAGTTCCTCCATGACTCTTATCAGTTTGGTTGCCCTTCTCTGCACTTTCTCCAGTTCCCCAATATCCTTTTTGTGAACTGATGCCCAAAAGTTAACTGCATATTCCAGAAGAGGAATGATTTTTACGGGGTCAAAATTATATCCCTCTCCAGAGTCTTCACCACTCTTGATAAAAGAAAGGATTTTGCTCTTACTTTGGAAATGGCAGCTTGGCATTGCATGCCAGTATTAAAGTGGATGTAAACCCACTCTCATCTTTTTTAAAGTAATGGCATAGTGCTCATCTATAAGGATATACATACCTCCTGCATGTATCCTTACCTTTCAAATATCTCCCCCTTCTTTATTTGGAGCCCTGTAAAAAATTGGATTCCATGGGCGGGCCTGCTGTACGGCGCTCGGTGGGTGGAGTCATGACATCTCCAGACTCTCAGCCCACCTCTACACTCTCGCCTGGCCGGAGTGAAAAGTGCGCGCACAGGAGAAGAGCGCGCTCATGGCCGCAGTCAATTAAATCCTGTCCAGTGACAGTCGGGCATGATGGTGCGGCGAGGACAGCTGTGAGCATGGATCCCCCTGAATGTCTTTTCTGCAGAAAGCCAGGGGAGGGAGAGAAGGATAAGCGGCTGAGCTAAAGCCATGCAGAGAGATCGGTGCTCACAGCTGTCCCTCCGCTGTACCGATCACCTCCGTGTTCTTCTCCACCAACTCCCCTCACCTTCTTCTATGTCCCCCCTTCTCTCCTCCTTATCCACCTGTTGTGTCTTCCTCCTTCGCATCCCCCCTCGTCCCCCGCAGCCAGCTCCCCTCCTCTGCTCTTCCGTGGGCTGGGCGGGTTAATCTGGGACATAGAGAGAGCGTTCGTTACCGAACGCTCTCTCTGTGTCTTGCGATAACTGAGCAAAGTAACCTGTGTTACTCTGCTTCAGTTTATGAATGGAGGGGAGACACTGTCTTCCCTCCATTCATCTTCAGTGTGAGAAAGGGAGTGGGGAATCTGTGACCTCAATCCCGTTCTCTGTCTCAAAGGGGAGATGTCAGAGGTCTGTTTTGACCCCTGACATCTCACCAAAGCCCCCCAACAGAGCTCATAAAATATAAAACTGCAATGAATATAAAAAAAAAAAAATAATTGTAGAAAAAAAAATACTGACATTGACACAATATGAAGAACAAATTAAATTGTAAAAAAAAAAAACAATAAAAAAAAAAAAAAAACTACGCTGTCCACCGACGCCGACCACTGACACCGACGCCATCCACTGACGTTGTCCACCGACGCCTACCACTGACGCCGTCCACTGGCACCGCCCACTGACGCTGACCGGTTAAATTGTAAAATTAAAAAAAAAATTATCTGACACTAACCACAATCCTGACACCATCCTGCACGTACTACCCACCACTGTACATGTTTTGTTTGGGTGCCACGTCGCACGACCACGCAATTGTCAGTTAAAACAACACAGTGTCGAATCGCAAAAAGTGCTCTGGTAAGGAAGGGGGTAAATTCTTCTGAGGCTGAAGTGGTTAAACAGCACACCACAATACAGGGTAGTGCATTTCTGTGTGTTGTGGTAACCCGCAACCCATGTGTGCAACAGTTTTCTTTGTGCATTGGAAATAAATGACACTACAACACGCTATAGTGTGTATAGTGTTCTGCCTTGGCACCATAACTGACAGGTGTAAATAGTCTCTTAAAGCGGAGCTCCAGCCGCGAAATTTTTTTTTTTTAAAGTCAGCAGCTACTAACAGTGTAGCTGCTGACTTTAAATAAGGACACTTACCTGTCCTAGGCGCCCGCGCTGATGGGCCCCCCCGATGCCGGTCCCGCGATCGCTCCGAGTCCCGCGCCGCCATTCACACTATGGGAAACAGGCAGTGAAGCCGTACGGCTTCACTGCCCGTTTCCTACTGTGCCTGCGCGAGTCTCACGCTGGCTTGTGAATGGGCACGCTGCTCTCTGAAGAACACACACAGTTCCCATTCACAAGGAGAAGAAGAAGAAGAAATTAAACCGCGGTGCAGGTGAGGCAGATTACAGACTTCCGCATAGCAACAGCTATTTCGGGTGAGTATTTTTTTTTTTTTTCAGGTTTATTTTTTTTTTTTTTTTTAAACAACATGGCAAAATGTTGTTTTCATGGGTGGAGCTCCGCTTTAAGCAACACAATCTGATTGTTAGGATGTTCTACTTGATTTGCTGTTGCATAGTGACTGTGTTTTACAGTTTTCTGTCTCTCAATGCAAGTCTTTTTGCCTTTCTACTACTGCTAGCAAGTTAAACACGACCATGCAAAAATTACTTTTATCTAAACCTTTCAGTAATACCTCTACAATATTATAGCATTTATATCAGACCATGCTATATAGAAAAAAATTAGGAGTTCCCTTTTAAATACTTTCTATTTCTTGTTTAAAGAAGATAGCGTATGTATGCTGGAAAAAGTTACAAATGTTCTTTACTCCTCTCAGTTCATATTTCTCAATATGTCAATGTAAAACCGAAAAACAATACTGTGCACATTCCAGATCTGCTGTTTTATGCATTACTGCAATAAATGAATGAAATTTAAACTGCATCCGTTCAAGAGAGCACGTGAATATATATTGTACAATAACACATTTAAGCAGTTTCTATAATAAAGTGTACTTTAAACAACATAAAAATATGCTGTGGAGCGAAAACGGCAATGTTTTACACAGTGTCTGACAATATTATACACTGCAGAGTGAGAGGCAGAAAACAAATTTCAATATCACTTTAAAAATGACACTCGCTATGCAGTAATAAATCAATGGTACGCCACTTAGTAATCTAAATTATATGCTTAGTTGCACTTCATTTTCCTATAATTTGGCAGAATAGGTGCTGAATGTTTCAGTAACATTACCTACAAGCAAGATACTTTATTTCTGATTTTCTCCCTAGTTGTTATATTTTTGTTGACATTTTTGAATTGGTTACTCTGAATTTGCAGCCGCAATATGTTATTGGCAAAGGTCAAAATATGTACTAGTAAAACATTATCTTACAAATTGCATGTATAGGAAAATAAAGGGATTTATCAAGCTAGATGAAATTGGGCTGCTATCCATAACAACTGTTTGGGTTTCTGTTGGAGCTTAGTCTGCTCTAAACATTGATACTCATTAGTTGGAATGGGCAGCAAATGTACTTTTCTTTCTTCCAGTTAATATATTGGTTTTAATAGTCATCAGATACTTGTGTCATGAAATTATCACATTTTAACATTTATTTGTTGAGCATGTATACTACATGATGTCGAGAAAGCACTCAATTATACACAATGGCATTGCTATTCCGAGTTCTATACAGGGGAATTCTAAACTTTTTAATTCGAGGACCAAAATATAAAAATATTAACCATATTGGGACTCATAAAACAAATTTTCACCAAACTGCCAGAAAAGCAATACAAATAACAATGCCCATATAATAATTACTGAAGATCACACACATACAGTAACTCATACAGCTCTGTATTCATAATACATCAATAGGGGGTAGGGGGACTGCACATGAGAACCACTGTGGAATGCCGTATACACTATACACTATGTGCTATATACCAGTGTCTTTTAAAGCAGTTAAGAATGGGGCATTATGGAATAATGTGCATGGTTCTGCCCACCATCCTGAAAAAAGGAATACTCTTTAGTGTCAACGAATGAGAAATGTTAATAACTCCTTTTTCTAAGAAAGCTCTATCGTGCTACTCTGGTTCATTGGAAGGCCTTTTTGTTCCATTAGGCCCTCCTCACCATAACCTTCTGGCTGGAAATTTTTGTGTAATAGCATACTGTGAGAGTATTTATTATCTGTAATCTAGGACACCCAGATAAAATCATATTTCTTTATTTTAACTTAGTGAAGCTGAACAATACTATCATTTTTAGAATCCTGATCTATTAAATTGACAATCTAATGGAAGTAAGCATAAACATACCCCGGATACAGGTCACTCATTGGGTAACACACATAAGCCCTGAACACAAGAGCTGAATGTCGGGCGGCATCGGCTGGTTCAATAGAAACTGGACAACATTTGGCTCATGTGTGCTGTAGCTGGTCCAACAGAAGCCCGCCATTTGGCTGGATTCTGTTAAAGAGACATGAACAAAAAAGGTCTGCCGACTGGCTCCCGATCAGTGCTCTCAGCCAATGACAGCCAATGGCTCCTGTCAGAACACAATAGAACAACAGGTCGATGTACAAAAAAAAAATAGCAGTGTGCAATAGGTTATACTCTGGAGACTGGAGGTTAATGGAAATATTTTACAACTGGGCCATTGATGATTTAACATATGTACACTGGCTACTGCAGCCGGGTCACAGACTCATGACTATTAGCATCTTTGGATAAGCATTCTGGTTCTGTATGTGTACTTTTAATATTTGTCCCTGTGATGCCTTGTTCATCTTTGTCTGAAAATAAACAATAGATGTTTATTTCAAAAGTCACAATTACAAAGAGAATAAGAAAAGCAAAGTTGTTAATTGTCTTTTTTTTTTTTTTTACGCAATTCGCAAATGTAAAATAATTTTTTTTTTTGTTACAGGATATTTTTTTTACATACAGGACAATACAATATTTAGTTTATCAACTTATTTTTGTAGGAGTAATTTACATTCAAACCAGTAAAATGTGTTTAGAAGGACCAGTTGGTCAGATTATTTTTCACAGACAGCTTTCACATTTTAAGGCATATATAGCAAAGCATGGAAGATCACATAATCTGTGGTTGGCATTCTTCTTTTGACTTTCACCAACAGCAATCTTAGAAGATGTTAAAGAAAAAAAAAATGTCATCAGAAATAGCACATATCCTGTCCACTATGTAATATCTTGTTCTAAGATTGTATGATCAGGAAATGTGACTTCTTTTGGTTGGGATCAACCTCATCCTTTTTTGGACAAATTCCTGATTCTGGTGTAAATAGATTTGAAGGTTAAACTTTTTATATACTGTAACCTGCTCATAACAGCTGGATTTCCATTAGTGAAACCTGTAGATGAACAACTTTTAGCATCCAGACCCCTCTGATTGGATTATCTTTTTTCCAAGAACATTTACTGGCCGTAAACTGATTTAGATTATTGTGTCTTGGTGTTAATGAGTTTAGAAGAGATTACTGTATTTCTACTAAAGATAAGAACAAAAATTGTATGGCTGAAATTCTTCACAAGAAAAAGTTTCCTTTGCCACTTATAGGTACAAGCCTTCCGGGTCTATTGGTACTTCTGTTGTATTATTTGTTAGAATTAAATGAATGTGTGTGTGTGTGTGTAGGTAATATGATGGTAAGATTTCTGACCCCAGTAATAAATGGGTATTTCTGACTGAGTATGCTTGCTTTATAGGCAGGTTTCTTTTTCTTTTGCAAGGTATCTCCGAAGTGTGAAAGCTCTGCTTTGATCTGACGTTTTCATTATGGACAACACTTAATGGTAAACAAGTGATTATTTTAGACTGACAATGCTATCACTGTGTGGAAGATTGTTTTCTATTTAGAATCAAATATTTTAGATCTTTCAAGACATCCTTTTCCTCTTCAGTTAGGCTCCCTTCATCTTTGGTCTCCCACCTGTTAAAAAAAGATAAATAATGTTGTTTACAAAGTCTTATACATATCGCCATATAAGACATTTGGAGAGTTGGGTGATGAACAGGTAAGTGAGAGAATGACTAATCAGACCAGCATAGTGACTCACAGTTATTACCAATTCTACTCAATACTTATATCCAAGGGTCTTTACAATTTTATTCAAACAACTACCTGTCTTTTTTCAAGCAATTCTGCCAATTCAGACCAAAAAATCCTTTGTGCAACACTAGTGTAAATCTCATGCTTGAGGTTGAGGGTCTGTACATACAGTGCCTTGCGAAAGTATTTGGCCCCCTTAAACTTTGCAAACTTTTGCCACATTTCAGGCTTTAACCACTTAAGGACCCCCGCACGCACATATACGGCCACAGAATGGCACGTACAGGCACAAGGGCGTAAATTTACGTCCCCGCCTAAGTGCGGTTCGGGGGTCCCATCGGGACCCCCTCCGCGGCGTGCGGGGGTCCCCCTGGCTCCGGGAGCGATCCGGGATCAGCGGGCGGATGTCGGCGCTTACCCGCCCCCCGCGATCGCTCCCAGCCAATGGGAGCGCACTCCCATCCTGTCAGTTCCTCCTCCTGTGTTTACACAGGAAGGAGGAAATGATGTCACCTCTCATCGCAGAGCTGTTTCCCAGCGCTGCTGATGAGAGAAGACATCACAAGTAAGTGTGCACCAACACAACACTGACACACACTCACATAGGCATATTAACCCCTTGTGATCGCCCCCACCCCCCTGTCACAGTGTCACTGAATGCAGTGATCTAATCACTGCATTTAGTGTCAGTGTGACAGGCAGTGTAAAAAACAGTTAGTGTTAGGTTCAGGATAGCCCCCCCACCCCCCCTAATAAAGTTTTAACCCCCTGATCACCGCCCTAGTTAACCCTTTCACTCCCTATTGCCAGCGTCACTAAGCGATCATTTTTCTGATCGCTGTATTAGTGTCGCTGTTCCCGCTAGGTAGCTAATTTTTTTTATTGCGATTTTTTTTTTTACTAAAGACATGTGGCTAAATAAATTTTGGCCTAAATGTTTGACTAAAATTTAGTTTATTTGATTTTCTTTTAACAAAAAGTAAAAAATAGTGTTTTTTTTTCAAAAATGTCGCTCTATTCGTGTATATAGCGCAAAAAATAAAAATCGCAGAGGTGATCAAATACCACCAAAAGAAAGCTCTATTTGTGGGAAGAAAAGGACGCAAATTTTGTTTGGGAGCCACGTCGCACGACCGCGCAATTGTCTGTTAAAGCGACGCAGTGCCGAATCGCAAAAACACCTTGGGTCATTTACCAGCGTATTGGTCCGGGTCTTAAGTGGTTAAACTAGAGCTGCACGATTCTGGCCAAAATGAGAATCACGATTTTTTTGCTTAGAATTAAGATCACGATTCTCTCACGATTCTCACGGCGTAAAATCTTTTACATTTATACAAAAAAAAATGGGCTAACTTTACTGGCTAGTTTTTTTTTAAAATTCAATAAAGTAATTTTTTCCAAAAAAAATGCATTTAAAAAGACTGCTGCGCAAATACAGTGCAACATAAAATATTGCAACAACCGCCATTTTATTCTCTAGGGTCTTTACTAAAAAGTTATATAATCTTTGGGGGTTCTAAGTAATTTTCTAGCAAAAAAAAAAAAATATTTTAACTTGAAGAGCTGTCAGAAAAAGGTTTGGTGTTTAAGTGGTTAAAAATTCCTAATTTACATACAGAAGAAGTTTATTCCTTTGAAGAGATACAATGTTTTCAAAACTTGGCAGGCTGCCCAGACCTGGCAGATTGCCCAGACTGACTTTTGGCTGAGAGCAGACAGGAAATTGAGTGCATGTCAAAGATCGTGAAACCCTGTATCAAGAATCGCAACGGGAAAAAGATTGCGATAACGATTCTTGACGATTAATCGTGCAGCTCTACTTCTAACATAAAGATATAAAACATAAAGATATAAAACTGTAATTTTTTGTGAAGAATCAACAACAAGTGGGACACAGTCATGAAGTGGAACCAAATTTATTGGATATTTCAAACTTTTTTAACAAATAAAAAACTGAAAAATTGGGCGTGCAAAATTATTCAGCCCCTTTACTTTCAGTGCAGCAAACTCTCTCCAGAAGTTCAGTGAGGATCTCTGAATGATCCAATGTTGACCTAAATGACTAATGATGATAAATTGAAACCACCTGTGTGTAATCAAGTCTCCGTATAAATGCACCTGCACTGTGATAGTCTCAGAGATCTGTTTAAAGCGCAGAGAGCATCATGAAGAACAAGGAACACACCAGGCAGGTCCGAGATACTGTTGTGGAGAAGTTTAAAGCTGGATTTGGATACAAAAAGATTTCCCAAGCTTTAAACATCCCAAGGAGCACTGTGCAAGTGATAATATTGAAATGGAAGGAGTATCACTGCAAATCTACGAAGACCTGGCCGTCCCTCTAAACTTTCAGCTCATACAAGGAGAAGACTGATCAGAGATGCAGCCAAGAGGCCCATGATCACTCTGGATGAACTGCAGAGATCTACAGCTGAGGTGGGAGACTCTGTCCATAGGACAACAATCAGTCGTATACCGCACAAATCTGGCCTTTATGGAAGAGTGGCAAGAAGAAAGCCATTTCTTAAAGATATCCATAAAAAGTGTTGTTTAAAGTTTGACACAAGCCACCTGGGAGACACACCAAACATGTGGAAGAAGGTGCTCTGGTCAGATGAAACCAAAATCGAACTTTTTGGCAACAATGCAAAACGTTATGTTTGGCGTAAAAGCAACACAGCTCATCACCCTGAACACACTATCCCCACTGTCAAACATGGTGGTGGCAGCATCATGGTTTGGGCCTGCTTTTCTTCAGCAGGGACAGGGAAGGTGGTTAAAATTGATGGGAAGATGGATGGAGCCAAATACAGGACCATTCTGGAAGAAAACCTGATGGAGTCTTCAAAAGACCTGAGACTGGGATGGAGATTTGTCTTCCAACAAGACAATGATCCAAAACATAAAGCAAAATCTACAATGGAATGGTTCACAAACATATCCAGGTGTTAAAATGGCCAAGTCAAAGTCGAGATCTAAATCCAATCGAAAATTTGTGGAAAGAACTGAAAACTGCTGTTCACAAATGCTCTCCATCCAACCTCACTGAGCTCGAGCTGTTTTGCAAGGAGGAATGGGCAAAAACTTCAGTCTCTCGATGTGCAAAACCAAGCGACTTACACCTATAATCGCAGCAAAAGGTGGCGCTACAAAGTATTAACTTAAGGGGGCTGAATAATTTTGCACGCCCAATTTTTTAGTTTTTTATTTGTTAAAATAGTTTGAAATATCCAATAAATTTGGTTCCACTTCATGATTGTGTCCCACTTGTTGTTGATTCTTCACAAAAAATTACAGTTTTATATCTTTATGTTTGAAGCCTGAAATATGGCAAAAGGTCGCAAAGTTCAAGGGGGCCGAATACTTTCGCAAGACACTGTATGTTTGGATCTGCTAGCACAAAAACTGTTGGGAAATTGTTAATGCTTGACAAAGATTACAGGGGGACCAAGACAGCATGAATCAGCAACAAAGTATCTGCCCAGTGAAGCAAGGATCAACCTGATAGTTCAGATAATGCATAAGGTTCATTTGTTAAGATCATTTAGCCTTAGTGGTTTAAGTTTAGGGTTACAGTTACAGAGAAGAATAAGGCTAGGTATCTGTAAAACCCCATATGGTAGCTGCTCACCATAGTAAGATTCCAATGCTCCTTTAGACTAGGGCAGGGGCCTCCAAACATTTCAGTACAAGGGCCATGTTGTAAAATTGTACAAATATCAGAGCCCCTTTACATGAGGGCCCTCATTAGAGTCCCTTCCCACATTATGACGCCCATCAGAGTCCTCTGATTACTTCAGTAATTGGGGAATTGTGATTTAAACTCTGAACTTATATCAGTAGGTTTTGTCCTTCTGTGAAAACTAGGGCAACCACGTCATTGGTTGCTAAGATGCTAGCAGTCCTAGCAACAAATTACGAGGCTGATGACAACACAGTGGGAGGAATCTGTGCTGAAGGCAGCAAGGAGGGGGGTGAGTTGGGGGTAGAAATGGAGACCATAAGCAGCATATGCAGACCTGAATTCGTAGACTGTGCACATTGAAGATACTGCACTAACCCTAGTTGCCGGATGGATAAAATCTTGTAAGTTTGGAGACCCCTGGTCTAGGGAGACTAATATAAAAGCATTATTGCCTTGTTCCTTGCTCCCCCATTAGCTGGCACTCAACTTTGATTTCATTCTTATGTGTACTCTTGTACAGTGCAGAACCACTAGCTGACGGATGCATTTTGCAAATGCTAGTTGTGCAGCTGTTATATTGACTTCACTGGTGACATCTAAGTATGCAGATAGCAATTTTTTTACATTTCTCTGATTTTCTTGATCTGCATTTTGGTTCTGTGTCAGAGACTCATACAAGTGTAAAAAAAAAGAGGATGCGCATAACAGATGGGTTAATTGCATTTCAGGATGTCAGCAATTGCAACACTTATTTTTATTGACAAATAGAAATGCTTCAGTTTATAGTTGTTTAATTTGTTACATCATATATTTTTTAGTTTTAATTATATTTTTACTGTATGTGTATAAAAACCACAGAACAGATGCAAAAAAGGATAAGAAAAATAAATTATTGAGGAAAACATAATTGCAACATATGTTTACCAGACTGCCTTACCTAAGCTGGTTTTGCAACAGGTGAGCAGCAATTAAAACAATTATACCTCCAGACAAATGTGTAAATGGGAAATTTGTGACTGCAGAAGTCTTCACTGACTCTAAAGGCCCATACACACAGTCAGAAAATTGGAAGATATATGTCGTCCAATGAACGATCTGCCGATTTTCTGATCGTTTGTATGCTGCTTTTGACAGTCAAATATAAATTTTTGGCAGACAAAAACTTGATGTACAGGCTTGAAAATTTTTGTCTGATGTGACCACAATGTCTGATTTTCTGACCATTAGTATGGTTTTCTGACAAAAAAAAACCTGAAGAGCAAGACTAGGCATGCTCAGAAATTAAAGAACACATAGAAGTCAATTCAACACATTATATCACTTCTGACATTGAATTCTGTTGTCCGAATTTTTTCTAAAAAATTTCTGATGGTTAGTACCCTCTTCACTTTTGATTTCAGACTAACATCAAACAAAAAACTGACATAAATTTGTCCAATAAACTGACCGTGTGTACAAGGCTTTAGGCTGTCTAATAGTTTTTTGCCCTGCAAAGACCTACCCAGAAGACTAACAGCTTTTATGACTGCATAGTTCTGGCATTCTTTGTAAATGTAAACATATTTCCATTATGACCATATTGCATGCACCAAGTTGGGTAAGGGTCTACCATTATTCTTAACCTCCCTGGCGGTATGATTCTTTCAGATTTTAGGTGCTAAAAGCGGTACCATTATTTGCAAGGGAATTTGGCGTTTTATACTGTAGGCTTGTAATTCTTAGGAATAACTCACTGAAATCTATCCAAACAAGAGTCTAATAGGCATCCTGGGTATGATTTTTTTTTTTTTTTTCTTATTAAAAATTATAATATAATAAATAATTATAAAAAATTATAACAAATAATAATATAATTATAGTAAAAATTATTCAATAATGTAATCAAATCAAAATCACTGAAATTTGCTCAGTTGCAGAATTTTTGCTGTCATTATTTTTTTTTTTTTATGACGAATTTCCCCACAAATCGCTATCGCTAAATTCTGCAAGTGATTCTGATTTATTATCGCTGTTTTTTAGCTGCTCTAAAACAATTTTTGCCATAAAGGGACACTTTTGGTTGCTATGGGCAATCTACAGTTTGCAGGGAGAAAGAACAGTTTTTATTATATAAAAGGACATGTAGTGTACAGGGCAGACCACTAGGGACATGGGGGGTGTGTATTTTTTACATACAGTACTGTAATCTATAAGATTACAGTGTACTGTATGTATAGTGTTTGTTTACTTTTTTAAATTTGGCGCCGTTCCCCCCCCTACGTCGCGACGCTCGCAGGGAAGGGAATCGGCGGAACACACAGCATCAGGCGGACATCCGCCCGCCGTGTACTGCGGGGATTCATCGCTGGATCGCAGAGAAAAGGTAAGTAAACTTTTTTCTGCATCCAGCGAGGCAAGTCCGTGTGTGGCACGGGGTTACCGATCGTAGCTTTAAAATCTCACCCCGTGCCACACACGGGAAGACCGCCAGGGAGGTTAAGGGGAAATCTCACTATAAGGGACACTGCGAAACATAAGGTACTAAAGTCGGCCTAACTTTCCTGAATCTACCAAGAACTGAAACATTTATTTTGGAGGTCTGAACAGTCTACTAAGATATTCAAGGATAAACATTGCTTCTGATGGTTCCTTGTCACTGGCTGTGATTGATTGTTTATTGTCAAATCATCAGCTATGACCTGTTAAAATGAATGTAAAGCTTACATTGTATGTCAATAAGCAGATTAATGCTGATGATAAATCAAAAATGAAGAAAAATAAGGCTAAACCTAGATGTGTTTCATGTGGCAACCAATCAGGTTTCTCTGTTCATGCTAGGTAAAAATTAATCCAAATTTGTTGCTCTGGGCAGCAAATGAAATTTAGCAAAATCTATTTTCTCTAGATTTTATGAATACGGTTCTATGTGCCTGTCACAGGTGAAGTTTTGATGAATAAGCTCTTATATGCCTGTTGTAGGTAGAGATGTGAGAAGTAATGAAAATGACCTATTAGGCAGTACATTCTAGTGGATTATTCAGGATTACTCAATGTCATCAGATATCATCCTTGCAGTAATTTGTAAAACAGGGTGATAAATAGTAGGGAATTATAATGTTCAAGTAGAGATAAAACAGCTTGCTAATAGTTCATCTCCCTAGTGTTTCAGTCATACCCTCAAACCATTTAGCAAAGTCAGTTCTTTGCATCAAGTCTGTGAAATGCTAAGATGTTACACTTTCATATTGAAATCATAGCCAGATCGTTTTTCGGCAAAGAACGCAGAACCTTGTTCACCAACACAAAATGCAATTTGTAAGGGGAAAACAATCAAAGGAGTGGGTGAAGATGATACCTCTGTTGGCCATATGGTACAATCAGATGGAAGCTTTCTAGAGAGTTCATGTCATTTCCTCAGGCATCTATTTATCAGGATGTCTGAAAAGAGTGCTAGTGAATGCTTGCCTTGAATGCCACCAATGCTGTATAATATTACCACTCTTTGTTACTTAGTACCTTAACAAAGCTTGCAGCAGCCGCTTTAACCTGTGTCATCTTTGGAAAATTAACCAGCTTATAAATGTTTTATATTTCTAGCTAAGCATTTTTTCATTCTATTTGTATTTTTTGTTTAATTCCAAGCAAATTTGTATAAGAAAGTGGTGCTAAGCTTCAAAATTTAAGGCAAAAGCATAATGAGCTAGTATGCAACGCATACCAGCTCAAAATGACATACTTACCTTTGAACGATGGTCCCGGACCTCCGCGCCGCCTGTCATCGCCGGAGCCATGATGACGCATGTGCACGGGAGTCCTCTTTCAGGCAAGGAGGTCAGTTTTTCCGGCAGCGTCCGGAATGCACATCCGGAATTCACTTAAGAGCGCATTCACTGCTGACCTCAGCGGCTGCATGCAAGGTGAATATCTCCTAAACCATACAGGTTTTAGGAGATATTCATTTTACCTACAGGTAAGCCTTATTATAGGCTTACCTGTAGGTAAAAATGTGCAAGCGGACTATATGGGGGTTATTTACACAATGGGGGTTATTTACAAAAGGCAAATCCACTTTGCACTACAAGTGCAGTCGCTGTAGATCCGAGGGGGACATGCAAGGACAATAAAAAACATAATTTTATCTTGCACATGATTGGAGGATAAAATCAGCAGAACTTCCCCTCATTTCAGATCTACCCCTGAGATTTACAGTGACTGCACTTCCAAGTGTACTTGTAGTGCAAAGTGGTTTTGCCTTTTGTAAAAAATAAAATAAAATAATATGCTGCATTCAGGCACATATGTTTTAACAACAATGCATAGAGTGAATTGGCCTGGAAAGAATGCTAGTCTGTATTAACCTATAGCAGCCAGTATCATTATTCTATAGCACCTAAGTTCCTAAGGACCTGTTTTTCACAGGTTGCTGTTAGTTTCTGCAAAACCTTTCTCTTTGTACTATGTTATCAGAGAAAGCTAATTTTGTGCTACTGTTGTGCCTGAAAAAAAAAAAAAAAAGTTAGAAAAAAGCATATGCTACACTACTCACACTATGTTTAAGGTAACAATCTGGGTTTAGCTAAAGGTGTTCTTGAGTCAGTCCCTCGAATGACAAAATTCAGGGCTGCTTTACCTTAAAAAAAATTCAGCAAATATTCATTCAGGCATTAATTATGAGCCATCTGGACTATTGAAACTCCCTCCTAATTGGCTTTCTTTCATTGCTCCTAGTCGTAGCCATAATAAAAGCCTCTGCCAGACGCATCTACCATCCGCACTCGTCTTTCAGTGATGCTGACCCACAAAATAAACTATATATTACTTTCAATTTTACAGATTTTTGCAAATAAAATCCTAAATCCTTTTATCTTACATTGAAATGTCCCCATTTTTCTTTTTGTGCAGAAATAAGAAACATACCAATATTCAGAGATGATAGAGCCTAAGCAACATTGCATTGTCAGTCTACATCCATCTGCAAAAAGCGTTTCTGGTCTTTCCCTTTTCACGTGAAAACGTGGACATTGTAGGTCACTGCAGTGATATAATGTGAGGGAAGAATAATGCCCAATTTGTGAATCTTGAATTTTAGGCAACGTGCAGGGCAAGATTTTGTGCAGTGAATGGATTTTCTTTTTTTAAATGGCTTAATACTGTAAAAAAAGAAAAATAAATCTGAAAATAACATAATTCTTTCCTGCTTTGACTGCATCTGTCAGGGATCTGCCACCGGCTCCCGGCGCGCCCCTGGTGTGCGCACGCGTGCACGCGCTTGTGCGCGTGCGCCGGTGGTGCGCGCACGTGGGAGCGCGCGCGTGCACGTTAGCGCGAGTTTGGCGCCAATGTGCCTTTAAAAGACAGACAGATGCAGCAGCCTCTTGCTGTCTGATCTGCCGTACTTACCTGTCTAACCTGTATCCTGATTAACCAGTTCCTATACCGACCCGGCTACGTCTGACGATCCGCATCTCTCCGAACCCGACCTCGCCCCGCCTTGACCCTGCCTTCTGCTTACTGCTACTACCGTTGCCAGACCTTCTGCCTGAATACCGACTACGCCTGCCTGCTGAACCCCCTGTCTGCTCACGTGTCTGACCCGGCCTGCCTGACCCAGCCTACGTCTAGTCCACTTGCCTTACTCCGCTCTGCACCAGTTCCAGAGTCGCTTGTCGTCCGCACCAAAGTCGCTTGCCAAGACGCATCAGAGTCGCTACCAAAGCTGCTAGCTTCCGCATCAGAGTGCCTGCTCTCCTCTTGTTCCAGCGACCCAGAAGGACCAGCGCCGTGCTGACCTGCACCATCATCCAGGCACCCATACCCCGCTGCGCTCCCGAGTCCGCTGTTCCCCAAATCCAGCGGCTCCCGAGCCAGTGCTGTACGAGAGGCCGCCTCCTGCGACTAGGCTCTGACGACCAGGTACACCGCCATACATAACAGCATCCCTATGCTTCTAATTCCTGTTAAGCAGCATAAAGATTGGTCATGGATCAATGAAATTCTCAATTTCATCAAATACTTTTTTGTCTATTAATCCTAGGATGCAAGTTTAGCCCTATCTGTCCAACAGGGTTACTATGAGCTCTTGATTAGAGACATGGATAGTTTCGTGTAGCGATGTCCAGAAGGGCTGAAGTAAGGGAAACTATCCAAACAGTGACATCATCAAATCTGAGTTTCACCCCGGCACAATACTTACTGCATTTTAGTGATCTGCCCAAAAGTCAATACTTGAAGTCACTTCCCATGATAATGGTTAACGCAGCAAGGCATTGTATCCCCTCTCACTGGCAGTCTACAAATACCCCAACGAAAGCAGAATGGTTCAGAAGAATAAGTTGCATGGAAAGAGTCGAGGAACTGATTAGTATTTCCCAAGAAAGGATCACTAAGTTCTATGCTACGTGGTACGATTGGACAACATTTAAAGAATCTCAGCAATACAAATCTATTATAAAATGAACCTGAAAATAGGATTCACTATTCGACTTTCGCTCAGAGTCCCTGGCATCCCCCACCCCCCCTTTTTTTTTTCTTCCCTTCCTCCCCCCCTCCTCTCCCCTCCCCATCTCTCCCCATCCATTTAGAACTGTTCAAGCACCGACATTATTCCTCCCCTCTATTTCAAAAATGACATAAGTGTTGATACATGTATGCTTACATAAATGTTTATGTTTGGATTATCTATACGATTGTTTTGTTTAGTTTTTCCTCTCCATGGAAATACTTCATTGTATATCTTTGGCTGTATACAATTCTCTACCGCTATTGTACTTTTGTGAGTATACGATGTAATATGTACTACTTTCCACCTAATAAAACCTTTTTGTGGAAAAAAAAAAAAAAAGAGACATGGGTTTGACACATATACAAGGATATGTTGTTCTTAACATCAGTTACCAAAAGTAAATACTGTTTTCAGTCTACAACAAGCCTTTATTACAAAAATACCATACCTTACTTCATGTATTAAACAAATAAAGCAGAAATGAACAAGCCACGCCCCATCAAGACTATTTATTGTATACAAACATGATACAAAAGTAAGAGTCTAAAAGGCACATAAAAACCTCAGCACAATCATTTGTAAAAAATGTAACTCTTCCATAAAATATGCTTTTCTGCACAGTCTTTTTTTAAGAACTCCATTAACACAGTCAGTGACTATTTTGCAACCAACAACTGTTATACGATGTAAATGGTGCAGTGGTCAGAAATATATAATGTAGTTAGAGTGCAGTGGTCAGGGGTAAGTCATATACAGTACATCCCAACATACAGAGTTCAGTGGTCAGAGGTGTGAAATACACAGTATAGTGCAGAGCTCAGGAGTGTGTAACACACAAAGCACAGGGTCAGGAGTGTGTAGCGCACAAAACACAGGGTCAGGAGTGTGTAACGCACAAAACACAGGGTCAGGCTTGTGTAATGCCCAGAATGCAGGGGCTGGAATACTTTAATACACATTGTGCAGGGTCGGGGTAAATAATGTACAATAATGCTTTAGATGCCAGATGGCTGCCAGATGATCTGGGGGGATTTGGACCCCCAGCCCCCCGATGGGAGGGAGTTAATAAAGCATAGATTAAACCTGCATAGATAAACATTAAAAATCTTAAATCTGGATGATAACCCAGTTTGTATTGCAACTTTCCATTTCCCTACAAAGCATGCCCAGTTAAAAGCCTGTAAGTATATAAACTTACAGTTTGCTTTGGAAAACACTCAATCTGCAGAGTCATTTGCAATGCTGTACAAATATGTGTAAAACAAAAATATAAGGCTTAAAACATATTTTACTGATGTCAAAGCAGTACATATATAGTATTTTGTACTTTTACTTGTAGATATGAAAGTCATGCATGTTGGGTAACTTATCCTCCTGCATAGAACAGCATGTAGATCAGGGGTGTCCAAACTACATCCCATGGGCCATATCTAGTCCACCACAACAGTATCATTGTAGATAATGTTGAAACACTGAGTCAGCTACAGATAATCTAGCTTCACCACCATCATACAATCATAATATTTAATAACCCAGTTAGGTACGATTTTTGCAAAATGGGAATGTCTGCAAAATTTAAAACAGAGAACATTTCCCACTCAAAAATAGCAACACAGTCTCCCTTGTTATGGTTTCAAATGTTTTAAGTCACCCAGTCAAACTATATGATCAGAAGTGTGTCTCCCCATGCATATATATAGAGTGTCCAGGTAAGCAATATAGCTTTCATGTGTGCACAGTGAGTTAGATAAAGAGACCAGTTTTGCCAGCCTTTCCTGGGTTTGTTAGAGGTAGCTCCTGGAGGTTTCCAATGACCTCTTATGTGAGCGCAAACTTATTGGTATCCACCCAGCCACATGGAACGATTACACCGCTGTGACCTATGACATCAGAACATATGGGAGACATCCTGGGCCAAACCCTTGGTTACCTTGGAGACCAATAAACTATTTTGAAGGGCTCGAGCATGCCACATTTTAGTACACGCAAACAATAAAAAAAAAAAAAAATCAAACTTGAGAAAGACAAAGCTACGAGAATAATAGAGTTTCAACTTGTTATCAAACTGTTTACCAGCAGAGTATAATACTACCATTTGGCATTGAGTAGTCTGGACCACCAGGATTTGATAAATCAAACCACCATCATATTAAAAAGGTCTCAATGTCTTCCTAGGCTTATTGATGCCACTTGATCACAGGGTGCCACATATGGGGAACACAAATAATACTAACCCTCTACTTGTAATTCAAAACCCATATCATAATAGGGTAAGCATATTGAGATTCAGTGACGTAGTTTAATCCTGGCATTTGGGCAACAATTAGACCAGGTCATACAGATATAAAAATCATAGTTGTTAACCACTTAAGCCCCGGACCAATATGCTGCTAAATGCCCAAAGGTGTTTTTACAATTGCGCGGTCGTGCGACGTGGTTCCCAAACAAAATTTGCGTCCTTTTTTTCCCACAAATAGAGCTTTCTGTTGATGGTATTTGATTGTCTCTGCAATTTTTTTTGTGCAATATAAATGGAAAAAGACCGACATTTTAGAAAAAAAATGATATTTTCTACTTTTTGTTATAAGAAAAATCTAATAAACAAAATTTTAGTCAAACATTTAGGCCAAAATGTATTCAGCCACAAAAAAAAATCGCAATAAAAAACTAGCTACCTAGCGGCAACAGTGACACTAATACAGTGATCAGAAAAATGATTGCTTAGTGACACTGGCAATAGGGGGTGAAAGGGTTAACTAGGGCGGCTTACTTGTGATGTCTTCTCTCCTCTCGCCGGATCGAAAACAATCTTTATTCAAGATATCTACACAAAAACAACTGAAATTCTAATTATCATTAAAACCCGGAGGCATGTTGCCTGAAGCTCACATATTAAGTTTGTGGGAGTCCATTTTTTCAATAACTCACATACTTAAACAATCAACCATACCACCATGTTCAAGCACAAAGTGTGCACAAAATATACACCACACCTTGAGCATCACTGGTTAAGCCCCAAACATTTAATCAACCTGTAGATAGAGTTAATGTATTCCTCCCATGTATCCTTTCATGCCTAAGCCTATTTCTGACATTTGGTGTTAACAAGTTAAAATCCATTTTTTGCTAGCAAATTACTTAGAACCCCCAAACATTATATATATATTGTTTAGCAGAGAATCTAGAGAATAAAATGGTGATTGTTGCAATATTTTATGTCACACGGTATTTGTGCGGCGGTGTTTTAAACGCAACTTTTTCGGAAAAATTAAATTTCATGAATTTTAAAAAAATAAAAAAGTAAAGTTAGCCCAATTTTTTTGCATAATGGAATAGATAATGTTGCGCCCAGTAAATAGATACCAAACATGTCACGCTTTATAATTGCACGCACTCGTGGAATGGCGACAAACTACGGTACCTAAAAATCTCCATAGGCGACGCTTTAAACTTTTTTTTACGGTTACCAGGTTAGAGTTACAGAGGAGGTCTAGAATTATGGCTTACATGTGTGATTTTAACACTGTTTTCATATGTGGGCGCGACTTCCATATGCGTTTTCTTTGTTGCGCAAGATCGCAGGGAGGGGGGCGCTTTAATTTTTTTATTTTTTTTTTCCTTTTTATTTTTATAATATTAAATTGTGTTTTTTTTATCACTTTTATTGCTGTCACAAGGAATGTAAACATCCCTTGTGACAGTAATAGGTGGTGACAGGTACTCTTTATGGAGGGATCGGGTGTCTAAAAGACCCCCGATCCTTCCTTTGCACTTCAAAGTATTCAGATCGCCGAAAACGGCGATTCTGAATACTGTGCACTTTTTTAAATCTGGAGCCATTGGCAGCCGAGAAAGCCGGAAGTGATGTCATGACGTCGCTTTCGTGTTTCCATTGCGGAGTTTGAATCAAAGCTGTTTACGGCTTTGATTCAGTCTCTCTCTGGATACTGACGGCGCTGGATCGACGATCCCCTCCCGAATAAAGTTACGTTAAAACCAAGCACACCATTGTTTTTCTTGTGAAATTCCCAATAAATTTGATGTGTCACATGACCCTCTTCTTATTGAAAAAACAAAAGTTGGATTCAAAGTTTCCCCCCTCACATATACTAATGTGCCACAAACAGGAAGTTAATATCACCAACCATTCCCATTTTATTAAGGTGTATACATATAAATGGCCCATCCTGTATATATATGTGTGTGTGTGTGTGTTAAACCTATTTGAAATGTGTGTTTTGAGCAAAGAAACCCTTTTCTGGCAGCGTTTTACTGATCATATTCTAAAACATGTCACTTTCATTGAGAAAAAAAAAAAAACAATAACATTACCCTCTGGATGATCAATGTTCATTGCAGTGATTTTAACAGACTATGGCCCGGATTTACAAAGCACTTGTGCCGGCGTAAATCAAGTTACGCCAACGTAAGTGCAAATGTGCGCCAGTGTATCTGTGCGTCTGAGTCACAAACCAATATACGCCTAAAAACTGGCCACCCTACGCGACGTATCTTACTTGCCCCGGCGTAACGTGGGCGCATGTTGCTGCTTCCATTGATTAGCCATTCAAAGATGCAAATGAGGGAAATACGCCGATTCACGAACGTACGTGCGCCCAGCGCAGGCTTTACGCAACGCGCGTAAGTTTTCCATCCGGCATAAAGTTATTCCCCATAAAGGAGGTGTAAATCAGCACCAGACATGCAAAGGTCTGCACCAGGGAACTCAAGCCTACGTATTTTACATAGGATGTGGGTCTGGCTGGGAGTAGGTTACGTTAATGGCGTACACAGTGATCCAGCGTATCTTAGGCAGTTGTTCTGACATGGTTGTGAGCATACGCACGGGGATACATCCACGCCTCGACGCAGTTCGTTTTAAGTACTTGTCTGGCACCCGGCCAGCCTGCGCCTTCGAAATGTATGCTACGATGGCTCAGAGTTGGGAGCAATAGCTTGCTGAATTCAGTGCATGCCTTTCCACGCTGCGCCGGCGTAGCGTACTATGTGTGCGCTATGCTGGCGTAAATATGCGCCCATCTCTGTGAATCCGGGCCTTTGTTGTAGATTCCTACCTTTTGTTATTCTGAAGAAATAGCTATTTGTCTGTGTCCATGTACAAAAAGTCACAGTCACAATAAAAATTGCAGATCGCTGCCATTACTAGTAAAAAAATACTTCATGGGAGGCATTTCATAAAGTATTAATCAGCTGCTGCACTTGCAAGGTGCTAATGAGAAAAATTGCAGGGCCTGCATCCCTTTAGGCTTGATTTCCCTTTGGGTGTACCTCACCAAAATCAAACTTTTTGTTGCAGGGAATGCCAAAAATCTGACTTGTATCTTAGTGCAGACTTCTGTCAAAATCAGAAAGCCAATCACACGAGCAGGAATTTACATTTCTGGGGGCATTTTGTACACCATCTATGTACAAAATATAAGTAGCCAAATTGAATAGCATCTTACAAAAAACTACAGTGCTGCAGATTGAAAAGGAAAGGACATTTTTAATAACATTAAATTACAATATGAGTTGTGTTGCAATTGTATATGTCATATTATTTTTTATTTATTTTCAACAAAAGTGGAATTAGCCACTAAAGACCGTTGCTGCTAACCTTCTTCTGTTTCAGATACGTATGTGTATATTTTTATATTGACACTTTTGTTATACTTAATTCTAGCTGAAGTGTCCTGTCAACATATACCTTTGACATGTGATAATACTTGCTGTGACCTGCTAATGGTATTGTCCTCGGGCAGACACTGGAATAGCAGGTGATGTTCTCCACCAATATCCAGTTGACAAGTGTTAACACACCAAGAATAAAGCTTCATTCAAGTATTCAAGGTTATCATTTATTTCATTATTGATTAAATTAGTATTAAAGGAAAACATTATTTGTTATAATATGATATAGACCAGAAAATTATTATAGAAGTCTGCAGTAGAATTCTACCTATTATTTCACGTAAAATAAAATCTATATAAACAACAAATAGCTTATTTGGCACCTAACAAGTAATGAATGCCCTGCACAGTAGGTTTGAGTGCTAGCACTAGTTGGTTTCTATAATAATTCAAACCTTAATGTGACCTAGGCATTTTGACATAAGAGGAGAGCATTATCGCTCACAATTGATTATTATTGTACTTTTTCCGCACTTTACCTATATCATTACCTCATAACGACATCATAAGAGGAGAGTAACATACACCGAGGCGAACGTACCGAACCTGTTGAAATATTTTAATGCCGCACATACATCGAGATTCCTCCCAGAGGACACAGCTGGATAATTATAAGCTCGCTCTTGTAACAATGTGGCTCCCAACTGAGGATATTTACTACAGAACTCATAAATTTAAATCTCCCCATAAGTTGGCAATGCAGAACAAACTACCCCGGGTCTCACTCCCCACGTTTAATTGGTCTGCTTACAAACTGTGTAAAGCTGGGATCACACATATGTGTGCTTTATAATGTGTGCTATGTGAAGATGTGGCCACGTGGTGGTGGGATTACCAACATTGGAGAGTGAAAAATCTGTTGCAGCTCAACATAGAAACCAATCAGCTTCCAGATTTTTTGTCAAAGCTGAAGTTGGAAGCTGATTGACTACCATTAACAGCTGCACCAGATTTTGCACTCTCCAGTTTTAGTAACGAACCTCAATGTGTACAAATTAAAAAAAAAACAAAACAAAAAACTTGTAGACATATGTTGAGGGCCCAGTGAAAATTAATGAGTTTACAAGTTAATTTTTTTTTATATTATTATTGCCATTTGTGAAACCATAAGTTATTAATGCCTAGATGCACAGGCAAACTTAACATGTCAGCATGCATTGTTTAATTTAACAATAACATTCTTAATAATTTCCATACCTAAATAATTGTTATAAGGAGATACGCACAATAATGAAAAATATATACAGTATATGGGCCTGCATGTCATCAAGCTGCAATAATAAACACATGATTGGGAGCCAGTCTGATTGGTTGCTGCTCATAAGTAAAGGACCCCAGCTATCACTGACAGCTGAAGTTGAGAATCAGTAACCTTGAAGTGCTGGAGAGAACATATATTAATGTATGCTCAACCAGGGGCATCATGCCGAGAAATTTTAATATACACATTGTGAGTAGGAAGAGATTAATATTATTGAATAATAACTTGCTTTTTCAAAATACATTTTATACTTACCTTTTTGATCCCTAAAATGTGCTAGCTGTGCACAGTTCTTTTCCCAGGGTCTCCTGTTGTTTGGGCTTAATCTATAAGCTCATGCTGAACGTAGGTACACTGTGTGTTGGAATGTCAGCCTGTAGGACAATTCGGGTTTAAGCATCCAACAGTAATAACACAATCACTCCTAAATTGATATACAGTCAGTGAGTGCCATCACTCTAAGCAAGAAGATCTCCTACTGCCAAGATCATTGGGTAGAATTATATGCGCAGAATAACTATATAAATGTATTTATATCGCCGTTATTGTTCGCGTTGGCGATCGAACCGTTAGCGATCAAAATACACGCTAGTAATGACGTTCGGGGCATAAATTGTTGCGATTACGAACATAAGTGTTTGCTTTTCGCGGACGATTTATTGCTGACCTTGTCCTCACCGATCACCTCCCTCCCCAATTTGTTAGCTATTTTACAGCCATTTTCTAAATTTTCGGGATTGGAAATTAACCACGGTAAATCTAGGGCCCTGAACCTATCGCTACCTAGTAGTGTCCAGGCAACGCTTGAACAATGTTTCCAATTTCGGTGGGAGCCGGATGCTCTTCCCTATTTGGGAGTACATTTGACTTCCTCCATTAGTCAGCTATACAAAAGGAACTACCCGGACCTCTTTAAACGATTGGCAGACGATTTGGCAAGGTGGCAGATACACCCCCCATCGTGGTTTGGCAGACTACACTCCATAAAGATTAATGTTTTACCTCGATTATTGTACTTTTTCCGCACTTTACCTATATCATTACCTCATAACGACCTTAAGCAGTTCCAACGTAAAGTCTTACAGTTCATCTGGGGGGACAAGAGACCTAGGGTGAACAGGTGCACTCTACATACACCGAGGCGAAAAGGTGGACTCGGGCTACCGAACCTGTTGAAATATTTTAATGCCGCACAGGTGGCACAACTGTCGAGATTCCATTCCCAGAGGACACAGGCCATCTGGATAATTATGGAAGCTCGCTCATGTCGCTCCAGTCCAATTTCCCATATTATGTGGCTCCCAATTAGGGAGAGGCCGGCTATCCTGTGCCCTACTTTGTCATTGTCTCTGGACATTTGGGATAGACTCTCTAGAACTCATAAATTTAAATCTCCCCATACCCAGTTGGCACCTTTATTGCAGAACAAAGCCTTCACCCTGGGTCTCACTCCCCAAACGTTTAATTGGTGGACTAATAAGGGTCTTCTGCGGATAGCTGACCTGTGTGATCATGGGGGTGTGCTATCCGAGAGGACCATGATAGACAAATACCATATGCCTCCAACAGAATATTATAGATTCACTCAGCTTACACATTACATACGGACTTTAGCCCGTAAGAGTGATCTATTTACCCTTACACCAATGGAACAACTGTGTAGGCAGTATGACAGGATTAAAGGCCACATATCTGTTGTATATTCCATATTGTCATGTGTAACGGCTAAATTGAGTTATATGGTCCAGTGGGAAACCGACTTGCAGGAAACCATTGACCTGGAAGACTGGTGTGAGATGGCGGAGGCAGCGTCCCGCTCCCTCATCAATACTTCTATAATAGAAGCCAATTATAAGGTTTTGCTGCGCTGGTACATGGTGCCAGCTAGACTGGCAACGTTTGTGCCAGGAGCTACTCCGTATTGCTTCAGGGGCTGTGGCCAAGTAGGTACCATTTATCATATTTGGTGGACATGCCCCAGGGTTAGGAGGTTCTGGATCAGGGTGTATAACTCCATTTATTCCCTCACCCAGATAAACCTGCCAAAGTTAGCGAAGCAAGCACTGCTGGGGAGTAGGGTGGCTGAAGTCTCTAAATCCAGCAGACGACTACTGACATTTATATTTATCTCGGCAAAGATCACAATTGCCAGAAACTGGAAGTCAGCTGCTCTCCCATTTGAACAGCTTAAGGGCAAATTATCTTGGCTGATGCTGAATGAGAGGCTATCAGCCCTGACGCAAGATAAAATTAAATTTTTTCACCAAGTGTGGGATCCTTGGCTTTGCTACCTTACAAATGACACCAGAATGCGTGTGGCCTAGTTCTAATTTCCAGCTCTGTGGCGTGGGAGCGCCGATCCGTGGCTCCCCCCTCCCCCTTCCTTCTACTCCCCCCCCCTTCCCCTTTGTTTTTTTTTTCTCCTCTTTCCTATTTCTTCCTCTCTATCAGTTTGACCGGATTAAGCCCCTGTCGGGTTTGTTCGACTCTGGTATCATTTTTTCTGGCTTGCTCGTATTGTAAGATCATTGTCGGTCAATCATTTGAAGCTGAGGGAAACATTTGGTTTTTGCTTGTTTATGTACTCTTTATTTGATTTATTATTTTATTTTTTATGTCTCTTTTGGTGATGTTTTTATGCTATCCTAACTGAGAGTTCTGGGTATCGAATCCCTTGGTATTGAAATCCCAAATACCGTTGTGACTGTACAATGACTAGATACGCTTTTGACTGTTTATGCCTTTTCCAATAAAAACATTGAAACATAAATGTATTTAATTTATTTTCAGGTTCTCATACACTTTAACCACTTCCTTACTGGGCACTTATACCCCTTCCTGACCAGGTGAAATTTCAGCTTCTGGCACTGCGTCGCTTTAACGGACAATTGCGCGGTCGTGCGACGTGGCTCCAAAACAAAATTGGCGTCCTTTTTCCCCACAAATAGAGCTTTTTTTTTGGTGGTACTTGATCATCTCTGCGGTTTTTATTTTTTGCGCTATAAACAAAAAAAGAGCAAAAATTTTGAAAAAAAGTCAATATTTTTTACTTGTTACTATAATAAATAGCCCATTTTGGTAAAAAAAATAAAAATCGCAATAAGCGACTGGTTTGCGCAAAAGTTATAGCGCATACAAAATAGGGGACAGAATTATTATTAATTTTTATAATTATTTTGTTTTACTAGTAATGGCGGCGATCTGCGATTTTTATTGGGACTGTGACGTTATGGTGGACACATCGGACACTTTTGACACATTTTTGGCACCATTCACATTTATCCTGCGATCAGTGCTATAAAAATGCACCGATTACTGTATAAATGTGACTGGCAGTGAAGGGGTTAACACTAGGGGGGCATGGAAGGGGTTAAATGTATTCTGAGTGTGTTCTAACTGTGTGGGGGGAGGGGGGTGACTGGGGGAGGTGACCGATGCTGTGTCCCTATGTACAAGAGACACAGATCGGTCTCCTCTCTCCCCTGACAGGACATGGATCTCTGTGTTTACACACAGAGATCCATGTCTTGTCCCTGTAACCGCCAATTGCGAGTGCCTGGCGGACATCACGGCCGCCAGGCATGCGCATCGGTATCTCAGGAATGCAGCAGGCACGCTTACGCCCTCTAGTGGCCATTAAGAGCACAGGACGCATATATGCGTCCTGTCAGAGATTCAGAACCGCCCGACGGCCGCATATATTCGTACGGCCGTCTCGCTATGTAATTTCTTTTTTTATTGTCCACCAGGGGACAAATTACATGTAGCATCTTTTTCCTAGGTGCTGTGAATGCTGAGCTAACATGTTAGACAGCACACTTCCTCTCCCCCCACTGTTTTTTGACTATACTGTTCATTCAAAAAAAGGAATAACTAAGTATTGGTGATTGACAGCACTTGCTCTGGTTACCCCCTATGTCTATATGTTGAAGTGGTTGGTAGGTTGCACATATAATAGCAAATACCGGTAACTGAATCTTCTAGTATTTGAACGTGGGGTCATAATTGTTAATTAAAGTTATGTTTTTTTGTACATTTTTTTGGGTGGCCAATGACAACCTTCTCCCACTACCACAACATACAGAGAATGCTATGCTTCCATAATGGTGGCCACAGGAACCTCAGTGTGGTTAAGCACTAGAGTCAGGGTGCAATTCTTACTTCTTGACCACAGTAGTTCCACCAGTAACCCCCTCTATAATGTTCTCATGTTAACCATTAAAATAATGTTATTTGCTGGTTGGATAGATGCTGTAAATTACATCTATATTACTGTTATGAATATTTTATTTTGCCAGGCCCTATCACTTAGACAAGGGCCCAGTAAGCATTTTGGAAGTCTCTTTCCTTTCCTCACAGACTTGCATTAATTCACCATCTGCTGGCTTCCACTCATTTATTTGCGTTAATTGCTGGTCATTCATCTCTATGGTTTGATGAATCACTGAGAAAAGCTAGCAATATCAAAAGGATTATGTATGAGGTTTAATTTCTGTCTGAAACCATCACAGTCAGCAAGTTAATACCAAAAGCCCCCTCCTTTTGATAACCACCACCTACATTAACTCCTAAATTGCTGACACACCCTGCTTGTAAAGCAGGTTATGCAGTGTCCCTGCTTCAATTGGCTGCCATTTCCCATATACACAACATTATTCACATAATACAACCATTTACCACATATTTCACCACCTTTGCCACAGTGATCCATGTACTAAAATTAAATATGAAATAAAGAAAAATTGGAGAAAATATCCCTAATGACCGTCATTGATTACACCAAGACAGGTGTCTCATGCCTGGGAATTAGTGTCAAGCGTCTCATTTATCATCTTTAGTTGGCTTAATTTTAGAGCGTTCAATGAAAAATCTGTGTATTATATATTATGCATGCAACTTCAATACCGTGCAGAAAGATCGAGCCTAGTGGTAAAAGCTAGCCTGAAATTGGTTAGCAAATATTTTACTGGAATTGTAGATCTCAGATATTATACACAGAAATCTCAGTTTCAAAATCTGTTTAAAGAAAAACAAACAAATGCTAATAATTTTCTTACAGGTTAAAAAAAAAAATATATTCTTACTGTAAACCTAGGCTATATTGTTCTACAAAGATTATAATCAAACAGAAGGGATGCCCGTTTTCCCTATGCCTGCTTACTAACAATACACATTCCCAATCACACCCACAATGCTTTGCTCCACCTTCATGTAAAGTAATGCTGGATTTGTAACAGTGTAAAGCAGGGATTACTGTAATATTCAATTGTATAATCCAAGGGTTGAATAAAAGGTCACGTCTATTACTTGAGACTGGATAAGAATAGTTTATTGAATTAAATACAAAAATGATTAGCAGAATATACTCTTTAATAATGCTTAGTCATGTTTTACATAGTCACACGATAACTGTACATCTTTGCCAACAAGAAACATTGGTAGAAGTCCTCACTTTGTTTTCACAACCTGACAGCATTCTCAATTTTTTTCATTGGATGGACAGCGATGCCTATGAAGGTTTTCTTTTAGTTTTGGAAAAAGATTGAAATCATAGGGCACCAGATCTGGACTGTACGGTGGATGACTTTTTAGCCTCTCGAAAACGTCAGCTTTTATTTTGGTTGAGAACATATGAGGAACATATTGTGAACAAACCTTCAAGTATCCAATAATAGCAAAAATGTGACGTACAGGCTCTTACTAAATGTGTATTCTAACAGAAATTTCTCATCAAGTATTTTGTCAGAAGTTTGTGATCTGCTGATTCTCCTCAATCAGTTAATAATTATGTTTATTGTGGAGCTCATAAAATGCTGTCACGGGTTGGGAACACCATTGACACCCTTTGGCTTAGTGTTGCATGGTGTCAACGCCATGAACAGTTTGCATTCATTGGTGAATTTCCAATAGAGCAACACCTGATACAGTTAGGAGCTCAAATACAGTGTTCAGGGCAGGGTTCTATTTCATAGACAGTAGCAAAACAACCATTCAGTGTAATGATTGCCGTCAACTGGGGTGATGGAGGGGAACTTATTCAATGGGGTTACTAAGTGCAAATAGACTGTTGCCTTTGAAAGGGGTTTTTCCCCAGAGCTTATTGAATTAGGTGAACTCTGCTAACTTTTGTCATAATCATATGCAAGAAAAAATGCTTATTTTTTGCTTTAGTAAATCAACCTCAAAATGTTAGTACCCATTGCACATTACATTTATAGACATCAAATGCAGATGGGACCAGTAAAAAAAAAAACTTTTTTTGCAAATGTTTGTGCTCAATCAAGTTAATTTATTGGATGCACGCTTGAATTAAAAAACAACTATCAAATGAAAATGAGATGATTAAAATAGACATAATGAATAAAAGTTCATTCTCATGGTTGAAATACTCAGAAAATGAGTATATACAATACCGCCACAACTCCAGGTAACATAGGGTTAACAGCCACAAGTGTGCTTCCAAGTCCTGATCCTGACTGGATAACCAGATGGCTCAAAGTGCAGAGGGAAAATCAGGGTAGAGAGATTCAGCTCTCTAAAGAGCAGCTGCTACCTTGATTTCGGGTGTCCAACCCACTGTGCTGCGGAGGTGTATTATAGTCCATGCCACTAGATGTTGGTGGTCAAGCAGGCTGATCAGGCGAGCTGAGACCTAGCATCCTGGATGGCACTCTGAGTGACGCGCACTGGATCCAAAATTCCGTAAGCAATGGTTGGGACCGGAACGAGGAGTACCCGGATTCTGGGCGGATCGCAAGCTCGATGTTCCTATGGCGACTGTGGCTTACATGTTTTAAGCGCCTGCGCTTTGTCAAAGGACTGTGACAATGCGCAGGCGTGTGAAACATGTGAGTCATGGTCCCTATAGCAACATCGAGCTTGCGGTCTGTCCAGCATCCGGCTACTCCTCGTCGTCTCGACCTTTGCTTCCGGCATTTCGGATCCAGTGCGCGTCACTCAGAGCACCATCCAGGACGCTAGGTCTCAGCTCGTCTGATCAGCCTGCTTGACCACCAACATTTATAATACACCTCCACAGCACAGTGAGTTGGACACCCGAAATCAAGGTAGCAGCTGCACTTTAGAGAGCTGAGTCTCTCCACCCTGGTTTTCCCTCTGCACTTTTTGCCATCTGGTTATCCAGTCAGGATCAGGACTTGGGAGCACACTTGTGGATGTTAACCCTATGTTACCTGGAGTTGTGGCGGTATCGTATATACTAATTTTCTGAGTATTTCAACCATGAAAATGAGATTTTATTCATTATGTCTATTTTAATCATCTTGTTTGCATTTGATTGGTTTTTAATTCAAGCGTGCATCCAATAAATTAACTTGATTGAGCACAAACATTTGCAAAAAAGTTATTTTTTACTGGTCCCATCGAGCACTGTTGTCTATATTTTGTCTCAACTTTGTTCCAGAAGTCGGCAGCTGCACTGGGGTTTCGGTTATTTTTACACATTATTTATGACAAGACTATATATGTTTTTTAATGACTACCAGTTCTAGCGCTCAAGGACTCTTTTCTTTTTTGTATGCTCATTGCACATTACTGCTCCCAAAAATATCAAACTGGAAACTTTATTTATCCTTCAACCCTGATAACTGTCCTGCTATTAACATTTTTTGTTTGTTTTAATATTTACATAAGTTAACTTGATTTTTCATCCTGTCCTTGAATATTCATATAGATTCTATCATCCAGGGGTGTCTGTTTTGCCCTAAACATCGACTGATTACCAACAAGTTGTTTTCAACTATTGGTCTGTGTATTGCATTTTCTGCAAGATTACACTCTCCAGATTAAAAAACAAATTAAACATAAAACAGCTTGCATTTGAGATCAGTGTGAGGTCAGTTTGAGACATGTTCGAGTTGAATTTATTCTGACCTGTTGAGGAATCAAAGTAATGTAAAGCATGACTAAAGCAAAAGCAAACACATGTACACTGCTCTACATGATCCAATTCAAAATTCCAGATCCCTCAGAAATGCTTTACAATCTGATCAGAAACCACAAATGGCTGTACACAAATCATAAGATGCTGTATAAAATCCTCATGCATTAATAAGCTTTACAGGCACTCACCCCTAACTATTTCCATGTTGTGATACAAAGCATACATACAAACATGATGGTGATGATAATTATTATTATAATTATTTGAAGACTCTGCTGCAGTATTGAAATGGGGTGTTAGGAGAAAATAGTTAACTACTGCTGTGCAATCATTATTACAAATGCTGAAGACTTGTGCCAAAGTGGTTACACCCGTGTTTCACAGAGCACGTTCCCATCATTACCACAGTGAGGGTTCATTAGTGCCACCATGATTATACTCTTCAATGCCACAGTGATTATACCCATAAATATACCTTACCAAAGTAATTATCCCCATCAATGCCACATTGATTATACCCATATGTTACAGTGATTATAACAGTCATAGCTCTGACCATTGCCAAGGCTGTAACCCTGTTAATGGCAGTTGTGACACTGAAATGTGTCAAGGCACACACAGCTTGAGAAACACTGCTTAAAGGCCCTATCTAACCCAGATAAACACAGTGATAAGCTAGTAATCTAAGCTGAACAGCAAAGAAATTGGGTACTGGATAATGATAATTGTTATCTGATTATTGATGGGATGCTGATTGGTGAGTAACAAAAGTCAATGACCACATGATTCTGTATATGCAAAAAATGTACACATACTTGTGCTATTCTATGCACAATCTGAGAAAAGGCAGGAGCAATGCATTCAATCAAAGTGCCATACTAAAGTTAAAGTAGACCTGTTATAAAAAATTGTGGAGACTGCCTTAGGTAACTTGCTGACTTCCTGACCAAATACTGACATGGAACAAGGATGCAGACTAGGATTTGTGGCCTCAGTCAGGCAATAAACATTTCCAAAAGAACTTGACAGTAGCAGAATATATCTTAGGTTACAGTTTTGTTTTCTGTGATGACATTTGCGCAGGCAGCTATCACTGCTATCTCTAGGGGTCAACGTTTTAATAGAACTGGATCAGTAAGCCCAGTGTGCTAGAGCAATATTTGCATTTAGTCTCATTTCTATACAATATCTGAAACCAGTGCAATCATGTAACTGATAAGATAAGGAAAGGCACACTCCCAGCCTTTGACCTTTTACATGGTAAAATATAATTGAGGTCAGTAATAACATAGAAATAATAATAAACAGAATATAAATATTATAAATACAGTATATAATAAAAATATGATCACTTCTGTGGTGTCCTCTGCTGAGAGAGCAAAGATAAACTGGTGCCACAGTTAAATGCCTGTGCATGGTCACCTAATATGTGCAACATGATTGTAAATAAAAAGGGTCAAAATGAATCATTAGAAACCCTTCCACATAGCTACACAAAGCTCTATTTTGTCTTCACCTTAAAATGGCAACTCAATCTTTCCAAATTGTAGCTAAGGTGCTGCTGAGCATGCTCCAGTGGGCTCTGCTACAGAGAAAGCAACTTTTGTTATAAAGATTTAATAATTCAGCCAATTACTAGCCTTGGGTGCCTGATCCTGTGTGCTGGACAAGTGTTAAATATTTGGGTTTTAGTCTGTTCCCTTTTGGGCATAGGCCTGAGAGGATGGTGCAGTAAGCTGAATTCTCTATCCAATCAACATGCCAAATCCATAAAAAAAAAAACATGCAAAGATGTCAAAGTCAGCAACGAGGAAGATTATGGCTGTCACATTGCTGGAGAGGGGTGTTTTATCATGCAAGTCTACAATAATGTGCAAATATGCTTTGTATACTTGCATATTGTGGCAAAACTCCTGATCAAGGCAGCGACATTTAACGTAGGATGTTAGTTATCTGAAGGTCAGTATTTGTTGATGGACAGTATTAATAGTGCTCCACATACAATGCACACATGTACCATGTGAGGAGATGTGGGTGCTTGAGCACTTGCCCTTTCCCGCTGCTTTCTTTGATCTCGCTGCAACCTGCTGAGCCCCACACGTGAGCGGCAAAGTCAGTATTACATGCCATGGGGATATATGGTGTGTTATCTCTGCTTTAGTGTTGATGCAAGTTCAATGGTGCAAAGTGCTGTGTGTACAGAGGTGCATGTTGCTTAGTTCAATGGAGTGTATTCACTGTGCATATTGTAAGGTGTAGCATCTCACCTGATGTAGCATTTAGAGTTTAGCTATAAGGCCTAGTTTACATGGATGGCAAAGTAGTGCCGTGTTTTCATTGCAGCACCCATCCTGATAGAGTTATCTGCACAAAATCCTTGATGTGATATCATTATTGAATGTCCTGTATCCTTCTACTGCAAGTGTCTGTGCATGAACCAGCGGTAACCTTGGAGATGTATTAAAATAATGTTAAAAATGATTTGCTATGAAGCACACAGTAGCTTGGGGTTCTCCACGGGGAATTGTATCAATCACAACACAGAATGATTTATATGTTCAAGTACAGCAAATCAATTAAATAATCATATGCTAAGAGTTTTTGTGCTACACATCAAGCCTGAGGATCGTGATAACAGAATGGATGAACTTCTCTTGAACCATGTATATTATGATGAAAGCTAAATATTTATGTGAAGTTGGGGATTCTGGTAGACAGAAAAAAAATTGATTTACAAATGTCCCTGTGTATATTTAGGTTTTATATTGTGCAACGCTTTTTAGTCGCTAGATCTGAACCTGTATTTGTTTAATAGTGACACAAAACAGACAATATACTGTACAACAGACACTATTATTTTTTCTCAAACTTGTGAACTCCAAAGAAGGCTTCAAGGCCAGGCTACATTTAAAGTCCTGACCCACACACTGCACATCTTTTGCTGGTTGCTGTAGGGATCTTAAGGAGCACTAACCATCAAGAGTCAGAAGGGTTGCACATTCCTGTTCTAGGGCATCAACAAATAAAACATACATGTTAGTGATTGTGGCCTAGGGGTAAAACATGTCATTGTTAATGTAGCCAGATCTTCAAGGTCTTCTTTACTCTTAAGTCCCCATTTTGTAAAGGACAGTCTAAGGAATTCCCACATTGGTTACTGACACAGGGTATCTGAACTTTCTCTTCAGTCAAAACACCTGTCTCATCCAACCCCTATGCGTGTGATATACAGTTATAGAGACAGGATAGACTGCAGATATCATTTGGTGTCAGCTCTTTTCTACCCTTCTTTTCCAGTAGTAGGTAGTCCCACTTAGCTTAATCTGGTTCGTAGAGGGTAATAGGAATTTTCCAAACAGATTTTTTCTTTTTTTTTCTTTTAAATTATAATATTCTTTCTGAACACAAACATTTCAAATAACATGTAACAACAGTGTGCTATAAATACTCTCAAATAATGATAACGTACAACAGTGTTTCTCAATTTTTTTTCAATCAAGGCACCTTTTAAAATTCTGCTCAATCTTGAGGCACGCGATTAATAATGAAAAAAAAAATAGTTTTACCTCTTGATGCAACATTCACCCACACACACAGGACATCCAACGTTGGAGGTGATATATTCTTCCAGAGCAAAAACACCTTTGCACACTGGTACTGACTAATATTCCAATGTCTCTCTGTTTCTCACTCAACTAATGTGACCCCAGTGTTGATGGAGAGGGGCAGCGGAGGGGCAAATAAGAATGCTGTGCAAGCGCACAAAGTCCCCCTCATCAACCGATGATGCCATTGGTTGTTAAGATGCCAGCGCCTGGAAGGTTGTAATCGGCACAATGAAAATCTGTGGCTTTATATAACTAAAGCTTTACCTGATTTCCCATTGGACTGCTGTAAATTTTTGGGCAATTTCTAGGCCTTTTGCAACCCTGAAGTTGCCTGTGCACCCTGGTTAAAAAAAGCTGCTGCACAGTTTGTAGCCACATTTAAGATTACTGAATCCTTTTGCAATAGCTTCATTCCCATTTCCAGACATTCATAACATTAAACATGTTCAATAAGCATCATGTTTAACTCTCAAAGATGCGTTTAAAACCCTTTCCTACCCTTTTCACATTATGAGAAGAAGGATACAGAATAATTGAGCTATATGCAGAGGTGTATTTAGATTTTGTGCTGCCCTAGGCCTGACTAAACTCATGCACCCCCTAATTTAAATATGACCCACCCCTTCCTGTCATGGCCACACCCTGTGTTGTTTAAGACCCGCCCTGAAATTTTCGGGTGGGGACACTAGTTCTGAGGGCCTGGGGGGGGGGGGGTGCAATGGATTCCCGTAATTTACCTAATTTCCTCTTACTTCCTGGTTGCCCATAGAGCAGGAAGTAAAGGGAAATCTTTGCAATGGGACAGGGATGGTAAAAAATAAACTGGTAGGGGCTATAACCCTCTCTTACTCTACCCAAAATGAAAAAAAAAGTGTTGCCTATAGTTCTACTTTAACCACTTAAGACCCGGACCAAAATGCAGGTAAATGACCAGGCCCCTTTTTGCGATTCGGCACTGCGTCGCTTTAACTGACAATTGCGCGGTCGTGCCACGTGGCTCCCAAACAAAATTCACGTCCTTTTCTTCCCACAAATAGAGCTTTCTTTTGGTGGTATTTGATCGCCTATGCAATTTTTTTTTGTGCTATATACAAAAATAGAGCGACATTTTTTTAAAAAAAAATCAATATTTTTTACTTTTTGTTATAAGAAAAATCAAATAAACTAAATTTTAGTCAAACATTTAGGCCAAAATTTATTTAGCCATATGTCTTTAGTAAAAAAAAATTGCAATAAAAAAAAATTAGCTACCTAGCGGGAACAGCGACACTAATACAGCGATCAGAAAAATGATCGCTTAGTGATGCTGGCTAGGGCGGTGATCAAGGGGTTAAAACTTTATTAGGGGGGGTACGGGGGCTACCCTGAACCTAACGCTAACTGACTGTCACACTGACACTAAATATAGTAATCATACATGTATGATTACTGCATTCAGTGACACTGTGACCAGGGGGGAGGGGGGGCGATCGCAAGGGGTTAATGTGCCTGTGTGTAGTGTGTGTCAGTGTAGTGTTGTGCAGACTTACTGTGCGATGTGATCTCTCCTCAGCGGTGGATGAAAAAACCGCTGAGGGGAGAGATCACATCACTTCCCCCTTCCTGTGTTTACACAGGAGGAGGAAGTGACACACAGGCAGGCGTGCGCATTGGCTGGGAGCGATCCGGAGGGGGCAGACAAAAAGGAACTGCCGCCCCCTCAGCACGGATCGCTCGTACAGCCGCGGGGACCGCCGCATGTACCGGGGGGGGGTCCCGATCGGACCCCCGACCCACCTCAAGGCACCAATGCATATATGCCGTATATATGCGTATATATGCCATTCTGCCGACGTAAATGTACATGCGGCAGTCCTTAAGTGGTTAAGTAGATGGCGCAGCAGAAACAAATAGCACAGTCAGGAAGGATGATAAAACAGTCAAAATTGGAAGCGCCCCCCTCCACAGTTGCGGAAAGCCGGCCGCCCGCATACCAGAAGCAGCGCGGCTACTTTATGGGGGCACTAGACTAATTTTCCTAACAGTGTAACGCAAGCTGGCGGGGACTCTTTTCGTGATGCCCCCTGCAAAGTGCTGCCCTAGGCCTGGGCCTTGTTGGCCTAGGCCATGATACAGCTCTGGCTGTATGTAATGATAACCTTCGGATGGCAGATTATTGTCATCACAATAGGAAATGTCCTTAAAATGATGACTTAGGGTTGATTTTCTAAAGGCAAATAGACTGTGCAATTGCAGTTGCTCCAGAGCTTAGTAAACAAGGTAAAGCTTCACTTTGCAAAGAATACCCAATCACATGCAAGGAAAATAATAAAAAGCATGTTTGTTTGCACATGATTGGATGATGGAAGTCAGCAAAGCTTCTGCTCATTTACTAAGATCTGGAGCAACCGCTCCTGCAAAGTACAGTCTAGTTTCCTTTGGTAAATCAACCCAAAGCTGGACACTGGCTGGCTGGACACTGGCTGGAAAAAGCGCCCAGAGGCGATTCACTTCGCATGCGTTGCGCTATACAAGTCATTCATTCATTCAACCCCATAGTCTTCTCCAATACATACAAAATGATATAAGTAAATAAGGACTTGACTCATGCTCTAGTTATTATTTGAAAACTAACAATCCTTTGAAATTAATAGAAAGGGGACTGGTTAATTTATTAACTTGTGTAATGGTAAAAAAAAAATAAAATTAACTTTTTGATTTTGTGACAGAGTAGACCTGAAAATGTAATGCTGATTGAATAGCTCAGATCCGACTCTGTAAGCATTCCTAGTCAATAAGCCTGTAAGAGTAATGACACTGTCCAGTCATAACACAGAATAAGTGAAAGTCTGTCTGACTGAATGCAGATTTTTAATGTATGTTAAACATATCCATATACTAGCACATAATGAACTACACTACACTTGTTTAACTACAAAAACAATAAACTGTCAGTCAATAGTAATGGAAGATCAGCCTCCCTTTTATTGATAGATCAATTGATTCTCACTGCCATCAACTGTAAATGCTTACAAGATGTCATTTGTTATTACAAGTAGTGTCTTCCTTCTAGAATGGCATTCTGTTCACTGTCAGCAATCAGACTACTGTGCATACTTCATTACAAGTAGACTGAAACAAGGTGGAATTTATTAGAAGGGTACATTACAGTAACATAAAACATAAAAACAGAAGAAAACTATTTTAAAGACAAAGAAAACCAATTTCTTAAAAATACACCATGTATAAGGTAGCAGCAAAAAAGAAAAATGCACATTTCTAAAGCACAACAATATGCGTAATGCTCCGATTGCTTCAGGACTCCAAAGCAAGGGGAGTAATATTAAAATACAGGGGAACAAAAACAAAGCCAGAAGGAGAAGCCAGTTACATGGCTTGTAAAAGTCATGGTGTGATGGGCTCATCTTCATCTTGCAATGGTAAGCAGAGAGAATTCCACAACATATCACAAGCGTCACACTGCAGGAATGTGGAGTCCTGAATAGACCATACAATACATGACACAGTGTGGAGCAACTCATGAATGGGATGTACAATACAGGCCACAGTGTGGTGTAACTCATGGATGGGATATACAATGCTGGCTGCAGTGTGGAGTAACTCACGAATGGCATGTACAATGCAGGACACAGTGTGAAGTAACTCACAAATGAGATGTACAATGCAGGCCACAGCGTGCAATAATTCACAAACAGGATGTACAATACCGAACCAGCATGGGTCCAAAGGGTTCCACCTGATATCTATTCAGCTTGTGGCTAGACACAAAATAGTTCTGTGTGTCTGAGATCATTTCATGTAAATATTAATAACCCCATTTCTTGTTTAAAAAAATTTATATATTAATAACCCTCCCACGTACAATGCAGGACACAGTATGGAGTAACTCACAAATAGGGATGAGCTCCGCGTTCAAAACAAACGTATGTTCGACTCGAACATTGTCTGTTCGTACGTTCGTCGAAATTCGAACAAAACGGGTCTTTCGCGCCAAATTCGAGTGACGCGCAACGGCCCATAATTCACTGTGGCATTGCACGCTGATGATTGGCCAAACATGCACTATGACCCTGCATGCTTGGCCAATCACAGCGCGCAAAAAACGGAGAGCCATAATTGGCCAAAGCCAGGGTGGCTTTGGCCAATTATGGCTCAGGGCTTTAGCACACGCCCCACACTATATAAGGCCGCCTGCTGGGCGGTCTTGTGTCGTGTGTTGCGGTTGTTAATGAGAGCAGTCAGAGAGACAGAGAGATAGTCTTTTTATATAGCTAGATAGAGCAGGCAGGCAGGCTAGTCAGTTTAGCTTAATTTACAGTGTGTAGAGGATATATATACATCCCAAGGAGTTGTACATATATTTATACACTGTATAGCTTAGCTAGATAAGCTATTCCTAATTTACTGGCAGGCAAGTGATTGTTCTATTTAACCCCTTCCTTACTGGGCCATAGGGGATTGACGTCAGTAGCAACCCCTCGCGATCCCGCGCACGTGCCCGACACCGCTGATCGCGGCAGGAGTGTGGATCTGTGTGTGTAAACACACAGATCCACCTCCTGTCAGCGGTGAGGAGACTGATGTGTGTTCCCAGTACAGAGGAACACACATCGGTCTCCTCTCTGTGAGTCGGAGCTAGTCGGAGGTAGGAGCGCATAATTTTAAAATGGCGTAGCATAAGCTATTTGCACTACGCCACCGCAACTTTTACGGGCAAGTGCTATATTCACAAAGCACTTGCCTGTAAAGTTGCGGCGGCGTAGCGTAAATGGCCCGTCGTAAGTCCTATTGGGCGGGTAGGGGGCGTGTATTATTTAAATTACGCACAATCCCGTGCCGAACGTACTGCGCATGCGCCGGCCGTGAATTTGTCCCAGTGCGCATGCTCGCAAATACTCAATGAAAACTACGTGAACGTCACTTACGCAAAGCCCTATTCGTGAACGTTTTATGTAAACAATGGGAAAAAACATTGGCTGTGCCTCATACAGCAGGGGTAACATTACGCCGGAACTACACTTATGCAAATGACGTTCAGGAATCAGCGTATTAGGCTCATTTGCATATTTTAGACGGGAACGCCACCTAGTGTCCAGCGTAAATATGCAAGTTAGATAGGATGGCGTAAGAGACTTACGCCAGTCGGATCTAATAGAAATCTATGCGTAACTGATTCTATGAATCAGTCGCATAGATAGGAGGGCTCAGACGCAGAGATACCCCAATTGTACCGCTTTGAGATGCAAAAATCTGACTTAATCATACCGCCAGGGTGGCTACAGTGAGTTATCCTACCCTTCAGAGTAGGTCACGGGTTAAATGCCACTGTAGTATACCACGGTCGCAATGCATGCATGGTCATACATCCCAGATGGATATAATGTTTAACTTTACCTTAACGTGAACACCTTCCCACTACAGCACAGCTATTATAAATCAGTGAGCTAACTTTCAAACCTGTCATTGCTAGTCTGCTAGCCAAAGCAGCTGTATACAATTTACCTTCAAACATCTGCCATAATCACTTTGGGAGATGAATCAGAGGGAAATGAGTGCCTACATATCCTCTAAGCCAGGGCTCAAAATTTCAAGTCCTGAGCTACTAGCCAGGCCTCAAGGGTTGCTCGCCACAAGGTGCCCCGCCCAACCCCTACCCTGCCCTGCCCCTAATTCTGCCCCTAAACACGCCCTCATAAATTATCTCATAAAATGAAACTAAAATGTTTTTTTGCAGAATTAAGTCATAGAAATATTAACAACTATATCTGTGCTCATCAATGCAGCCTGCCTGTGTTCTCCATTCAGCCTGCCTGTGCCCACCATTCAGCCTGCCTGTACCCACAATTCAGCCTGCCTGTGCCCACCATGCAGCCTGCCTGTGTTCTCCATGCAGCCCACCTGTGTTCTCCATGCAGCCCACCTGTGTTCTCCATGCAGCCTGCCTGTACCCACCATGCAGCCTGCCTGTGCCCACCATGCAGCCTGCCTGTGTTCTACATGCAGCCTGCCTATGTTCTCCATGCAGCCTGCCTGTGCCCACCATGCAACCTGTCTGTGTTCTCCATGCAGGCTGAATGAGCTACTAGCCAGGCCTCAAGGGTTGCTCGCCACAAGGTGCCCCGCCCCCAACCCCTACCCTGCCCCGCCCCTAATTCTGCCCCTAAACACGCCCTCATAAATTATCTCATAAAATGACACTTAAATGTTTTTTCAGAATTAAGTCATAAAAATATTAACAACTATATCTGTGCTCACCAATGCAGCCTGCCTGTGTTCTCCCATTAGCCTGCCTGTGCCCACCTTACAGCCTGCCTGTACCCACCATTCAGCCTGCCTGTGCCCACCATGCAGCCTGCCTATTCCCACCATGCAGCCTGCCTGTGTTCTCCATGCAGCCTGCCTGTGCTCACCATTAGTGTTGCTCACGAATATTCGCATTGCGAATATTCGCTACGAATATTGCATATTCGAGTATTCGCGAATAACACGAATATCGCGGCGAATATTCGCTATTTCGAATATTCGAATTTTTTCATTTTTTTTTTTAGAACAGATCACATCCTAGAGATCCCCATCGACGTCTAAAAGCATTGCTGGTATGATTAGAGACCTTGGGCCGAGTAGCTGCAGCGCTCATTTTATATTGCCGAAAAATCGCAATGCGATTATTCGGCAATAGCGATATCGCGCGATTATTTTATATTGTAATATATCACAAATATTCTGAGCCAATCAGAGTGCTCCATTCCGCATTTCTCGAAATTTCGCAATTATTTTGTATTGTAATATATCACGAATATTCTGAGCCAATCAGAGTGCTCCATTCCGCATTTCTCGAATATTCGCAATTATTTTATATTGTAATATATCACGAATATTCTGAGCCAATCAGAGTGCTCCTTCCGCATTTCTCGAATATTCGCAATTATTGTGTATTGTAATATATCACGAATATTCTGAGCCAATCAGAGTGCTCCTTCCGCATTTCTCGAATATTCGCAATTATTTTATATTGTAATATATCACGAATATTCTGAGCCAATCAGAGTGCTCCTTCCGCATTTGCCGAATATTCGCAATTATTTTGTATTGTAATATATCACGAATATTCTGAGCCAATCAGAGTGCTCCATTCCGCATTTCTCGAAAAATCGCAATAGCGAAAAATCGCAATAGCGAAAATTCGCAATAATTTAATTTCCAAAAAATATCACGAATATTCGTATTTAGCGAATATTTCTCGAATATTCGACTATATATTCGAGATATATCGCGAAATCGAATATGGCATATTCTGCTCAACACTACTCACCATACAGCCTGCCTGTGCCCACCATGCAGCCTACCTGTACCCACCATACAGCCTGCCTGTACCCACCATACAGCCTGTCTGTGCCCACTATACAGGCTGCCTGTGTTCCATACAGCCTGCCTGTACCCACAATTTAGCCTGCCTGTGCCCACCATGCAGCCTGCCTGTGCCCACCATGCAGCCTGCCTGTGTTCTCCATGCAGCCTGCCTGTGTTATCCATGCAGCCTGCCTGTGCCCACCAGGCAGCCTGCCTGTACCCACCATGCAGCCTGCCTGTACCCACCATGCAGCCTGCCTATACCCACCATGCAGCCGCGTCACATACATACCGGGGAGCTGTTATACATGATCACTAGTCCCTGGATTGGACAGGTAATCTGTCTATCACAGTTTCTGGACCAGGGGGCGGGGCTGTGACAGCAAGTTCAGGGAACACACTGCTGCTATTGAAAGCCGCTGCCTGCTCTCCTCTCTTCACCTCTGCGAGCGCTGGGAGAAGGACTCCCATACAACCCCACATGCCGGTGGTGCTCGCCCCCCCCCCCCCGCTCCCAGGCATCCCTTCCTCGCCAGCCCTCAAAATCCACTCGCAAAATGCGAGCAGGCGAGTGGAATTTTTAAGGGCTGCTCCAAACCATGTAACTCCTAGACCAGAGATCCCCATAAGTAAAGGGAACACAGTTATTTCACTTAAGGATTGTATACTTTGAAAAAAAAATTATATCTGCTTTTATCTTCAGTAGTCAACAAAGCACAGGTGACCACATTTTTTGGAACATTACTTGTAAAATCCTACATTACTTTAATATAGCAAATAAAAAGAAATTATCTTATATTTGACAAATGGCAGTATTTCTTTACAGTGATTACATATTTGGGGCCATTTGAGTGAGTACTTATTGTCCATTTTTATGTACCCATGTTAATAAACATATAACAGCATCACACATCTATTCAAATAAAAGAGATAAGCCAACAAAAGGTGTCTGAATTAGTGAAAATGGGTCTTCATCTTGGCATACATCTTCAAGTATGCACTTCTACACCCAGCTGACCTGCTCTGAACACCTAAGCAAACTTTAGCTGTTATGACTGTACTCTGGAAGTAATGATTATTTTTAAAACCTCAGTGTTATTTTTTGGTTATACCAAAAAGTACAAAATTGTAAATCATTTTAAGTATAAATCAGTGTGTGTTTACAGCAAAGAGCAGTTAAAATTACAAAGTAAGGGTTTGCATTCAAAAGGAAGAAAATAGTAAAGAGGCAGACAACTAGCTGTGAGAAAATAAATTCCATGACAGCATGCTGTGAATCCAGCAGATGGGACCCCATTAAACATATGCTAAATTATGAACTAACTTTTAAAAGTGGTTCCTAAAATGCTGCATGGCTGAGTGCTTCGACTTAATGGAGTTTTCAATGCATATTACTGAGATAGAGTGCTAGTTATGTGCTACGGTATAGTTAGAACTGTTTTAAATGAGGGAAAGATATATAGATAAATGAAGCAAATTTTAAACATTTAATATCAGATAGATAGACAGATAGATGGATACCTTGGGCCAGATCCACAAAGAACTTACGGCGGCGTATCTATTGATACGCCGCATAAGTTCTACGATGCGCCGTCGTATCTTAGTTTTGTATTCACAAAACAAGATACGCCGGAATTTTGCTAAGATAAGACCGACGTAAGTCTCTTACGCTGTCTTATGTTAGTTGCATATTTACGCTGGCCGCTAGGTGGCGCTTCTGTAGATTTCCACGTCAAATGTGTAAATGAGCTAGATACGCCGATCCACAAACGCACTTGCGCCCGGCGTATCAATATACGCTTTTAACGTAAGGCGTACGACCGACGTAAAGTTACCCCTGCTATATGAGGCGCAGCAAATGTTAAAGCGGATGGTTCACCATAAATACATATTAAAAGCCAGCAGCAACAAATACTGCAGCTGCTGACTTTTAATATTAGGACACTTACCTGTCCTGGAGTCCAGCGGCGTCCGTAGCAGAGGATGAGCGATCGCTCGTCACCCTGCTGCTCCCCCCTCCATCCTCGGCGAGGGAACCAGGAAGTGAAGCGCTCCGGCTTCACTGCCCGGTTCCCTACGGCGCATTCGCGAGTCGCGCTGCGCCCGCGATTGGCTCCCGCTGTGTGCTGGGAGCTGAGAGTTCCCAGCACACAACGGGAAAAGCCCGTCTTTTGCCCGAGACTGCGGGCCGGAAGTGGGTGCGGATACTTGTCTTTAGACAGGTATCTGCACCCCCCTCCCCCCTGAAAGGTGTCAAATGTGACACCGGAGGGGGGGAGGGTTCCGATCAGCGGATCTTCACTTTAGGGTGGAGATCCGCTTTAAGTATGGACGTCGGAACAGACGTCGGATTTTACGTTGTTTGCATAAGTCGTACGTTCACGTCGTAGGCAGTGTTCGACGTATCTTAGGCATTCTATCCGACGCATGCGCACTAGGATACGTCCACAGACGGCGCATGCGCCGTTCGTTCGGCCATGCATCTACATGGGGTCAAGCTTAATTTAAATACAACACGCCCCCTACCTGACTACTTTGAATTGCGCGGGCTTACGCCAGCCGATTTATGTTACGCCAGCGCACATATGGGAGCAAGTGCTTTGTGGATACCCTACAAGCCTCTCAAAGTTACGTCGGCGTAGCGAATATCATATGCGCTACGCCCGCTTAAAGATACACCTGTTTTTGTGGATCTGGCCCCTTGTCTCTTTGTCTTGTAACTAGCCATGTCTGCCTGCATCTGCTGGAGTGGTTACAAGTTGCCTATGCCCCTACCTGCACAGTTAAAATGGAAACCAAAGAATGCCTTGTCACCTTTTTTCACCTAGCATTTATGGACCTCACATACGATGATCTTTGTACTTTTTGTGAAAAAAAAAATGCTATTCACTTTCATGATGAATGGAAGTTGTATTGAAAAGTTTTCAATAAGAGGCACCAAGATATTCATGCATAGTTAGAAGGAAAGTCGTGAAATATCAAGAATATGGCCAATAAGGTGGGTGTCGCTTTTAGGATCACTAAGGCCTCGTACACACGAGGGGATATGTCCGCTGAAAACGGTCCGATGGACCGTTTCAGCAGACATCTCCGCTCGTGTGTATGGGCTAGCGGACAGATTTCTCCACCCGACAGATTTCAAAGCATGCTTTGAAATCCATCCGGTGAAATCTGTCCGCCCGACATGTCTGCTGGTTAGTACACTTACCAGCAGACATGTCGTGCCCCACCGCCGCCGCGCCGCCGCCGAATGGATTCGGCGCATGCGCGGAAGTGTTTAACTTCCTGGTGCGGTGACGTGGCGGCGTCAACGTCACCGCCGCGTCACCGCGCCGTCCGGCGGCGGGGAATTTGATCCGATGGTGTGTACACGCCATCGGATCAAACTCCCGATCGGACATATCCGATGGAAATGGTCCGCGGACCGTTTTCATCGGATATGTCCGATCGTGTGTACGAGGCCTAAAGGAAAATCTTTTTTTAGCTAAATAGCTTCCTTTACCTAACTGCAATCCTGGTTTCATGTCCTCATTGTTCGTTTTTGTTTTGAAGTTGCTGTAATCCTTCTCTGATCTCCACACTTCCTGCTTGTCTGTTTCCTTATGAAAAATTCATGGAAGCTTCTCTCTGTGGTCCCTGATCAATGAGGTGTGATTACTGTGTATCTAAAACCCCTCAGAATCAATCAGATTCTTTTTAAAAACAAACTCTGCCCTGTGTTTGTTTGTTTTTGTTCTATGTGTCTCTGTTTTTTACAGAAACATGAAACTAGATTAAAAACCAAACTGAAACTGCAGGCACCTTATATGATCGATTTTTATCTATTTTTAATCATTTTAAAAGAAATCAGTTAACTATTATGTCTCTATACCCTGTAAAGAGTCATTTCAGCAAAAAAAAAAAAAAAAATCCTTTACAACTCCTTTTAAGTTGTATGGCTTGCAGTGCAGATCTAAAATACGCCTCAGCACTCAACAGATTGTTGTGCAGATCTAAAATAAGCCTCAGCACTCAACAGATATATCCATTTTGTCATCCATTTTTTTTTTCTGTGCAAAACAAGAAAATGGGCTTCATCAAACCACCAAGAAAAAAATAACTAAAAGGTTGTTACAGGCAATGGGTGTATTATTGCTCTTGTCCTGACGAGTCACCCCCATGGTATTACACTGTGTATTATTTGGTTTTATTACAGTTTAGCAAACCACCATGAGAGGACAATAATCTTAATTTCAATGCCGGAGAATGCACAGACAACACACAAAGTTCACTACATCCATAGACTATGCCCTTTGAGCCGCAGTGTTCAGGACATCCAACATACAGAAGGAGAGAGTTCAGCAATGCTCATTATGGAGTGGGTTTTGGACTATGGCAGTATTGAAGTTTGAGTCACGTGACAAAATTATTGCATGACCAGAAATAGGAGGTGGGGATAGGTCTTCCCCACTCTCTTGTTACTTTTTCTGTCCAGATACCAGCATATGGTTTAAATTACAGGACAGTGCCAATTGTACAACACAGTTCCTGGGCTGGGGACTCCATTTATTTACTTTTTTTCTGGGGACAGCCCCCGGATATTGGGGACGTCTGCTCAGCCTACCATCACTAGGACACATTTATGAGGGTGTACACCAAGTATGCACTAAACTACTAATAACAGCATTGCCCCAGACACTGGTAAAATTCACATTTTTTTTTTACAATTATCAGAAAGGAAAAGAGGCAATATGGGCTGCTTTTTATCTTACTTGTAATTATACCGGAGCTCATGTTGACCAGAAGGGAAGCACTTAACTTGCATTTATTCATTTTAATGACCTGATGTATTACTGAAGGGCCACTACAAAGAAACTAGTCTTGAACGCATCTTGCACTTTTCTCATAAAAAGAATAGTCCTGATTCTGAAGAAATAATATCTGATTATGGGAGTCCATTAGGCATTAGGCATACTCATTAAAGGAAATACACAGGCTACCACTGCTGACCTCATTCTAAAAATGCTATTTGATTGGTTGACATGCTGATACTTGAATTAATTGATCTGAATCAATAATGCTCAACAGGTCTTCGTCATTGGCTGAATACTTGTTGTAGGTCAGTGAATCTGAAGGTTTTGAAGCCAGAAACAACCAAGCAATTAGCATCTTCAAAAGGGGGTCAGCTCTAGCAGCCTACATTTTTTTTTTTACATTATGATGGTCACAGAAACAGTGGGGACACCCTCTGGAATTTCTCAAGGGATTCTATGATTCCTGGCTACTGAAATACCACTTTCAATCTTTTTTGTGACCACCCATTTATCAGCAGTTTGATGCTCACCTATTGCCATAACGGTGAGGGGTCTGAACAGTTTGTCATACTTTTACAGCTGTCTGTGTCTCCTTTTCCCCTATTTGTCCCAGTGACTACTGTCACAGGGATAGAAAATCATGGAAAATCCTAAATTTTTCAGTTATCACAGAAACAGGAGATGAGAAGAGATCTTCCATTGGGGACACTTGTTCCAGCATCAACTAAGAGGGCACTTTGGAGAAATCTCTTCTCACTTTATGTTGTGTCTCCAATACAGCAATTTATTGTAAATCTCCCAAAGAGGATATATACAGCAAAAAAAAAAAAAAAGAAAAGCAAAACAGAGAAACAATTTCCTACTTCACCCAAAACAATATAAAATAATGTTAGCTAGCCATACACTTTTAGCTAAGATAAGCAATGGTTTCCTATTATGCCCTGTACACACGATCGAGATTCCCGGCAGTAAAAAAGTCCACCGGGAATCCCGGGGGGAAAAACCGAGAACCTGCTCTGTCACTTTCCCCGTGTACACACCAGAGGTTTTCCCATCTGGAAAACTGTGGTAAGAGCTTTGGCCGGGAATCCTGGCCATGTGTATGCTCTACCACAGTGTTTCCCATGGGGAAATTCCTGGGAAAAAGACAGCCGGGAATCGCGTCAGGAAAAAAGATTCCCGGCTATTTTCCTGTTGGGAAAACTGCCATGGAGCATACGCACAGCCAGTTTTCCCGGCCAAAAGCTGTCATGGCAGTTTTCTCGAAGGGAAAACTGGTCATGTGTACGAGGCATCAGAGTTTCAGACTAATGTACAACAATCTGTTCCAGTGCACCCATATTAGGGAAAACAATAGATAAGTTAGAAGTACTTGGTGTCACTTGCTGAGATTTCCTAAATCTCTATGACCAAGAATTGATAGAGGCCATTCTGCCAAACAAAACTATATGGGGTTGATTTACTAAAACCGGAGAGTGCTCAGCCTGCCCAATGTGCGATAACAGAACTAATCTTATATAGGTTGCATAATCCAGGTGGATGTTTGTCAGTTGCACAAGTAATAATATAGGCCCTGATAACTGACATAATTTACATCCTAAAGGGGCTTCTACTTTTTTAATCAAAAAATTATTTTCTATAAAAGATATAAAAGATAATTTTAATGTAAATCAGTTGCTGGGCTGATATTCAGATAAATGATAAGTTTACAGCTGATATCTTCTATATAGTGCATAATATGTATCTTACAGTAACATACAGCACATTATTACTATCAAACATAAAATCTCTTATGTACACAAATGGTTCTTGTATTACATATAAAAAAAATGATTAAAATACAGTGTCATCTGTTTAAAAAAAAAAAAAAAAACAATACAGTGTCATCAGTGTATAACATGGAGAGATCAGCTACACTAGACCCTAATGTTGATGGCTGCAACTTCAACATTTATTGACCAAGTAGCCTATTTAAAATTACAATGTTCATCTTGACTAGAGTCCATAAATCTTTATCTCAAATTACATTACATAAACAATGCTAGGAGGAATATATCCTCTCATTTTGGACTCCAGTGTGTAATAAATGAAGTTAGGAAGAACATGCATTATCAAATTAGCTGTTAGCATGAGCAGATCCATTTTATTCAAATTATTTTACAGATCAAATGGCTTTTCAGCCTGGTATTTGAAATGCAGATTTAACCATATTAATAGTGCAAGCCTGTGCATGTGAATAACAGAGCTTTTATCCAAGTCTGTCTGTACTGTATTTTCAGTTTTCCTGATCGAAAAGGCCATCAGCTTCCTGACTTCGATTCAGAAAATTAGAGGCAGTAATAGAAAAGCAATGAAATTAGAAATAGTAACGCTAAAATAGTATTCATGTTTACTCATTAAAGGAGTTGTTAATTAAAAAAAAATGTTATGCTAAAATGAATGTTTACATGGTATAGAGACATAATAGTTAACTGATTCCTTTTAAAAAACGATTGAAAATAGATAAACATCAATCATATAATGTACCTGTAGTTTCTAGTTTCGTTTTTGCATGTTGTTTCCTGCCTCTCTGCTGTACAGAGCATACAGAGCCACAGAGCAGTGATGGTTTGGAAAACGAAACTGATCCAAAGGGGAGGTGCTGTGGGGTTTTAGACACACAGTAATCACACAAAAGCTCCCAGGACTGTGGTTATCAGGAAACAGACAACCAGGAAGTGTGGAGATCAGAGAAGAATTACAGCAACTTGAGAGCAAAAACGAATAATGAGGACATGAAAACTGCACTGCATTAAGGTAAAGGAAGCTATTAAGATAAAAAAAATATTTCCTTTACAAACCATTTAATAGCTCAGGTACAATGGCAGTTACCTCTGGGGACATAACTATAAAAGAGTAAGTAATCAGCCTGGTGATTTTTTTTATGTTGACTGGCAAAATCTTGCATATCTTTACCCAAGCCTCGGCAAACAGCTTAATACACAGATTTGAATTCATATAGGGATCAGATTTATTGCCCAAAGATTTGTGTGTCTGTTCTCAAATCCTGACATTTACACAGCCCTGCATGGGAGGGTGGGGTGGCATGGGATCTCACTTTTCTCTGCTGCGGTTAAGTAACACTTGCAGGTCTTGTCCATCTCCCAGCCTGTGACTGGACAGTAAAGTAGAAGCAGAAGCAGCAGACTGATGAGCTCATTCACTTTGTTCTCTACTTCCATCAGCATATTTCTTGTTAGCACATTTGCACTGCAGCATGAATTTTGCTGATTCTTTGTCTCCTAATCTGAGCTCTGCCATACAGGGCTTTACAGTGAACCCCAAGGGGCCAATATCGATTCAAGTGCATATACTTACACTGCTTACTTTTAATAAATACATTTAGTAAGGTATAAATCAATACAAAGTTGCATTCATCTCCCCCACCAGTGGGAGCTTTCCCTTTGAGAGATCATACCACCAGAAGCATTACATTTTGATTGATTGGTGATCACAGTGATCACACGATTGAAACCTCATGCTAGTAGCTCCTGATTATTGCTATTTGACCAGAAGCTGATCATGATAGTGTGCTCACATGCTGGGGACACAAGACTGAATACACTGACTGCAGTGAAACACATATATGTAGCAGCATGCCACAAAGCCATTGTGCTGCCATATACACTATATTACTAAAAAAATTGGGACACCTTTTAGGCTAGGTTTACACTATTGCGACCTGAAAGCCGTGAAATTTTTCTGCAATTTTGATGTGACTTGAAACAATGCCTGTGTATTCTTGAGGTCTATGGACCTCAAGTCGCATTAAAGTGGGACCAAAGTAGTGCTTCCTACTTTGAAGTCCCTGCGACTTGAATTCACACATATATGAATGGTACTCATTGGAAATCATGGGGTAAGACTTGTTATGCGACTGTGCAGTCCCAAGTCGCATGACAAGTTGCACTAGTGGAAACCAAGCCTTACACACATTAACATTAATGGCATCCCAGTCTTAGTCCGTAGGGTTCAATATTAAATTGCTTCCCACTTTGCAGCTATAACAGCTTCAACGCTTCTGGGAAAGCTGTCCACAATGTTTAGGAGTGTGTCTATGGGAATGTTTGATCATTCTTTCAGACGTGCATTTGTGAGGCACTGATGTTGACGAAAAGGCCTGGCTCACAGTCTCCACTCTAATTCATCCCAAAAGATGTTCTATCAGGTTGAGGTCAGAACTGTGAAGGCCAGTTAAGCTCCTCCACCCCAAACGTAGTCATTCATGTCTTTATGGACCTTGCTTTGTGCACTGGTCCAAATCATTTGGTGGAGGAGAGATTATGGTGTGGGGTTGTGTTTTAGAGGTTGGCCTTGGCCCCTTAGTTCCAGTGAAGGGAGTGCTTGAGGCATCAGCATACCAAGACATTTTGGACAATTTCATGCTCCCAACTTTGTGGGAACAGTTTGGGTATAGCCTCTTCCTGTTCCAACATGACTGCTCACCAGTGTGCAAAGCAAGGTCCATAAAGACATGGATGAGAGAGTTTGGGGTGGAGAAACTTGACTGGCCTGCACAGAGTCCTGACCTCAACCTGAAAGAACACCTTTGGGAGGAATTAGAGCGAAGACTGTGAGCCAGGCCTGACCTCACAAATGCACTTTTAGAAGAATGCTCAAACATTCCCATAGACACACTCCTAAACCTTGTGGACAGCCTTCCCAGAAAGGTTAAAGCTGCAGAGGGTGGGCCAACTCAATATTGAACCCTACGGACGAAGACTGGGGTGCCATTAAAGTTTATGTGTGTATGAAGACAGGCATCCCAATACTTTTGGTAATTCACATACATCGGCATATATATATGCCCCTGTAGCGTATATTCTGTACGCTACGCCGACGCAGCGCAGAGAGGCAAGCACAGAATTCACAAAGCACTTGCTCTCAAAACTACGCTGGGTTTCTAAGGAGTAAGCCGGCGTAGGTGGAAGTGGGCGTGAGCCATGCAAATGAGGCGTGACCCCATGTAAATGATGGGCCGAGTGCCAGACAAGTACTTAGAACGGACTGCGAATGTGTCATGTTGTGGCTGCATCCCAGTGCACATGCTTGCAATCACATCGAAACAACTGCCTAAGATACGTTGAATCACTGCACACGGTGTGAACGTAACCTACGCCCAGCCATATTCACGTACAACGTAAACTACGTAAGATTCGACAGCTTGTGTTCCCTGTTCCATACATTTGCAGGGGTTGCGCCTCATATTTGGGGAATAACTTTACGCCGGACGTACGACTTACGCAACCCACGTATATTATGCGCCGGGCGCAAGTACGTTCGTGAATCGCCGTATTTTCCTAATTTGCATATTTGAATCGAAAATCAATGGGAGCGCCACATGTGTCCAGTGTAAATATGCGCCCACTCAACGCCGGCGTAGGAAAGTTAAGTTGGTGGGATGAAGCCTATTTTTAGGCGTATCTTAGTTTGTGGGTGTGCATAGATACGACGGTGCACATTTGTACTTACGTCGGCGTATCTGGAGATACGTCGGCGTAAGTGCTTTGTGAATCTGGGCCATAGTGTATATGCATAAGGCCAGAGATAAGTATTTAATTTGTGTCTAATGCTGCGTACACAGGACCGTTTTTCATGAGGTGAAAAATTAATTTTTTTTAAATGGTCATTAAAAACGATCGTGTGTAGGCTCCAGAGCATTTTTCGTGACGTGAAAAATGGGCATTAAAAATGTAGAACATGCTATTTTTTCGAGTTGTTTTTCACATCGTGAAATACGGTCGTGTGTAGGCTTACAAAAAAAAAGCACCCGAAGGGTGATGACGTGAAAAAAATGTGCATGCTCAAAAGCAAGTTATGAGACGAGAGCACTCGTTTGTAACGGAGATAGCACATTTATCACGCTGTTACAGACTGAAAAGCACGAGGACTGAAAAGCGTGAATCGTCTCTCACCAAGCTTTTACTAACACAAAATCAGCAAAAGCAGCCTCAAGGGTGTCGCCATCCACAAGGAACTTCCCCTTTATAGTGCCGTCGTACACGTTCTACGTCACCGCGCTTCGCTCGAGCATTTTTTTTCACGATCGTGTGTAGGCAAGGCAGACTTGAACAAGAATCACGTCGAAAAAAACATTGTTTTTTCTAGACCATTAAAAACGGTCGTATGTACACGGCATCAGACTATGGGGGTTATTTCCGAAAAGACAAATCCACTTTGCATTACAAATGCAAACTACAAGTGCAATTTGCTCTTGAAATTGCACCGAAAGTGCACTTGGAAGTGCAGTCGCTGTAAATCTGAGGGGGACATGCAAGGAAAATAAAAAACAGCATTTTAGCTTGTACATGATTGGATGATAAAATCAGCAGAGCTTCCCCTCATTTCAGATCGACCCTCAGATTTACAGCGACTGCACTTCCAAGCGTTTCAGTGCAATTTTGTAGTTTGCACTTGTAGTGCAAAGTGGATTTGCCTTTCAGAAATAACTCCCACGTCATAATATCTGAGCCAATGCTTGTTTCTTGTTATCATCACAATTTAGCTGTTTCTGTAAATGTTGTGTGTGTATGTCTTAAGATTCTTTCATTGCTTTAAAGACTGAAAAAAAAGACAGTAGTGCCTGATGCATTTCATTATCGATGTTTCACTAATACGCAAGCTATTTTAATATCAGAAGATAAATACCTTTTATTATGGAGGAGTACACTGCGCAGAACTGTTAAGAGTATAATAGGAGAAAACAAAAGGAAATCATTCTTTATGCTGGATGCAACCTTCATGAGTCCACAGTTAAAAGAAAGCTAAATTATAAAAGTGTGCATTTACCCAATCATTTCAGTACCATAATTACAGAGATGCTTCATCAAAAGACTCATTAAAACAGAAAAACAATGCTAATTAAATCCATATTTAAATAAAGGTTGTATAACAGGGAGGTACAATACAGACTATGCTGAAATTAAAAGTATTCTATGAAACTTATAAACAGGCACCTTTTCTCTTAAAGGATTCATTAGGTTAATCAAACAAATCAAAATATGTTTTACTTATTTTACCTATCTTAATATAAACTACAGATCATGTATCCTTTTATTTAAAATGATACTGTTATTATAAGTGAACTAATCAGGTGCAATTATTTTAACAATATACACAAATGGTAGGCACCCTGTGGTGTCTGTAATCCCTACGTTGTTTCCCGTGTGCATGGCAAGCCAACCAATCCTGTGCCCATGGTTTGCCAAGAAGCCTTGACTTCTACTTAAACTTGGAGCCAAGCTCCATCCATTCCACATAACACTACAATGTGAGACCACTTGCATTTTAGACTGTAAAATATTAAGGTGGGATTTAGCCTCAGGAATCGGGCAAGGCAGAACTGTAGACATCTGTATATAGTAAGTATTTGGGGTCAGGGGTTGGGTGAGGGGGTTTACTGGGTACACAAAAAAACTATTTAAGGATCAATAAAGCTATCAACAGGTAATAATCAAATGATGAGTGATCGCGCAAAGCATATAACCATAACATATAATCACATGGATGTGAACGATAAGTGAAAAAATCAATGAAAAACAATATTCAGTGAATAACACAAACGTAGTGCCAAATAAAGTGCAAAAGTGCCCAAAGTAAGTGCATCAGGGACAATGTCCAAGAGGTGTCAGACATAAATAGGTAAACAATAGTTCATAGTGATAAAACTGCTAGCAGATGCCCACTATTCCAAGAGATGTGCAATACACCACACACAGGGTCTGGTCTCCCAGAACTCTCACCTCAGAGCGGTGAGTACGGGCCTTGATAGGTATTCCTCACATGGATGCCTCCCTAGGGGGTCCTGCTCTCCACCATGGGACGGTGGGGGAAATGTACCTGAGGTCTCAACAGCAGGAGAGAAGAGAAAGGAGAGCCTCCAATCGTGTATTATCGTCGGTTGAACAGTTTATTAAAAGAATTGCACTTACATCAAAAGCAGAAATCAAAGCGTGTTAAAAACAACGGCGACTGCAGCGCTGGTGGCACGTCACTCGGTGTACGTCTTTCCCTTACCCTACGCGTTACGACACACAGTCACGTGTCTTTATCAACAGGTAATATAAGGTACAAGGAGCAAGGCTTGGTTCAGTGATATATACCATGGGCCAGATCCACAAACAATTACGGCGGTGTATCTCCAGATCCGCCACCGTAATTTCAAATCTGCGCCAGCGTATCATTGTTTTGTATCCACAAAACAAGATACGCCGTTTTTTTTTGCGTAGATACGCCGTCTTCTTAAAGTTTCCAATTTACGCTGGACGCTAGGGGTGCTTCCGTATATTTTCCACGTTGAATATGCAAATGAGCTAGATACGCTGATCCACGAACGTACGTTTTTACGTCATTTGCGTAAGCGTATGATCGGGCGTAAAGTTACCCCTGCTGTATGGAGGCGTACGTAATGTTAAGTATGGACGTCGGGCCAGCGTCGAATTTTCCGTCGCTCACGTCGTTTGCGTAAACCGTTCGCGAATAGGGATTTGAGTAAATTACGTTCATGTTGTTTTCATTGATGTTTTGCGACGTGATTTGGAGCATGTGCACTGGGATACGTCCACGGCCGGCGCATGCGCAGTTAAAAAAAAACATAATTTACGTCAGGTCACGATTGATTTAAATAAAACACGCCCATCTCTTCCCAATTGGAATTAGACGCGCATACGCTGGCCCATTTATGCTACGCCGCCGTAACTTAGGACGCAAGTGCTTTGTGAATATGGCACTTGCCATTCTAACTTACGGCGGTGTAGCGTAAATGATATACGCTACGCCCGGCAGAGAAAAATTTAAAGTGAACCTGTGTACACAAATATTTGGATATTCAGAAGAAGCTGTAAAAGCACTTCTTCACCTACATACCGTAGCTATAGCAATATGGGTATATTCATCTTCAAACTGATAATAGGATAATAGGAGGCAATGAAATCAAATCTCCCTTCTTATTATTTTCTATGGCAAACAGAATCTTAGAAACCTGCCAACCAGTGGTGGCCTGTTCATAAGGGGCGCAGGGGGGCCCCCCCAATCCATGCGCCCGGCCCCTAATCTACATGCAGGGTGCCAGATGCATTGATTCCAATGGGTTTTTCTTTTTTTTTTTTTAGAAGCATGTGATTAGAGCCTGAAGCTCTAATTGGCTTCAAAAAAGGGTGGGCTCGGGGGAAAAAAGGATTGCTGCCCCCCCCCCAAAAGTATATACCACCAGCTACCACTGCTGCCAACCAGCTCTCCAAGGTAAACAAATACAAAGTACTTGTAAGCTGTTAGAAACAGTCTTTTAGAATTAACTACTTCATATTACACACAGCTAGAGAGATCAGGGATAGTTTTTAAACTTTTTTTTTTATAGCACTTCAATCCCCAAGCTGGTTTCCCTAAATTCTCTTTAGTCCCAGAGCGTTTTATTTTTTATTTTTGTTGATGTCTTAGTTCCACACATTATACCTTTTAGCATTTATAGTCTACCTTAACCATTATACCTTTTAGGATTTGTTTTTTTAGGGACAGATATTTCTTTAATTTGGTAGGAAATTTGAATGCATGTATTTTACTTAATGGGATTAAATAGTAAAAAATCAAATTTTTTCAGTAATTTTTCCAAATGTAACATTTGCATGTTCATATATTTTCCCCACAATTGAATCAACAAAGTCTGCTACCCAAAATGATATCACATTAGTGCAGCCTTTATGTACTGTAATGTAGTAGAATGATAAAGCTAGGAAACCTTTTTTGCCTTTTGGTGCTATTTTAGCATGTGGGACGCATGAGGGGAAACAAGTGGTTTGCGTAAATCGTTTAGAGACATTAAGGTAAGATCAGGTCAGGTTGATGAGGGCACAAAGTAGCATAACTTTGACTTTTTTATAGGTTTGCTATAGCAAACAGATTGCATTTGATGCTTGCTCAATGAACGGGTATGGTATTATCTGTTATAATCTTATTTTTGGTAATGGGACCTAGGGATTAATTGGGGGGGGGGGTATTTGTTTATTTTTAGTCATCAATCAATCAAAAAACAGGCCTTAAGCCACGTACACACGGCAGAGAACCTCGACGGGCAGAACACATCGTTCCGCCCGTCGAGGTTCTCTGCCGGCCGTCAGATTCGGCGACCTGCCCGTCGGGAATGGCAACTAGCCATTCATCCAGGCGGGCCGTCGAGCAAATAGAGAACATGCTCTCTATTTCTGCTCGACGGCATTCCCGACAGGATGCTCGCCGAGAGCGTACACACGGCCGAGGTTCTCGCTGGAATGCAGCTTCCAGCGAGGTTCTCGCTGGTTTCTAGCGAGAACCTCGGTCGTGTGTACGCCGCCTTAGGCCTCATACACACAACCGTTTTCCTCGACAGAATCCATCAAGAAACTTGGTGGCAGAGCTTTTTTGCTTTTCATGTGTATGCTTTTCATCGAGAAAACTGATGTGGAACTCGACAAGGAAAAAAGAGAACAACTTCTCTTTTTCCTCGTCGGGAGTCTCAATTTCCTCGTTGTGTTCCTCGTCGGGCTGGTTTTCGACGAGAAACCAGTTTGTGTGTATGCTTAGAAACCCGCGCATGCTCAGAATAAAGTATGAGACGGGAGCGCACCTTCGGTTAAAGTAGCGTTTGTAATGGAGATAGCACTTTTGTCACGCTGTAACAGACTGAAAAGTGCAAATCGTCTCTCACCAAACTTTTACTTAACATGCAGTAACATGATATTAGCAAAAGCAGCCCTAAGGGTTATGCCAGTGGAATCGAACTTACCCTGCTGTCGTATGTGTTGAAGTCACCGCGTTTGAGAACAAGGAGATTTGGTCTTGACAGTGTGTACGCAAAGACAGCTTGTCAAGTTTTGCCACAAGCCTAACAAGGAACTCGTCAAGGAAAACGATGTGTCTTTTCTAACAAGTTCCTCTGTAGTGTGTACGAGGCCTCACATTCCTCACCAGTTTGCCCAAAGTATGTAGCTTCTTTTCAGTGCATAACACAGCCTTTGAACACAGCAGGATATGTGCTTTACTTTAGTACAGATTTAAAATACAACACACAAGGCTCACAAGCCAGGAGACAGTCCAAGACATGCAGGTGTTTCAGGTAGCCCAGCATGGGACATTTCTTTGGAGTTCAGGCTTACAAAACAGCTCTCTTCTCTTTACACACAACAACCCCCATGTCTCTGAACTGTTTAATAGGTAGGGCTGTTTTTTGTTTAGCTTTTTTATTTACACGAAGATTGAAGGATTCCCCCAGGGGAGGGGCTTTATAGGCAGCAATAGTAAGCGTATATATAGTAGTACCAAAAACAAGAAATTATTTTATGAAAATCAATAAATATTTAATTATATAGAAAAAAGATCATACAATATGACATAATATAACACTTAACAAGTCATAGAGTTGCAAAAAAATTGAAACTGATCCACATAAGTAAACTCTACAAGGCCCTACGCGTTTCGGGGTTTTCCCTTCTTCGGGGGCCGGAGTCTGTGTGGAAACAAATTAGGTTGCATCAGGTTTACATAAACATAGCATCAAAAATATATAACTTTAACAATCGCGTCAGATTTTAATACAGCAAGCATAATAAGTAAAAGATAGACAGAAAAACATACCAGTCAAGAGATGGCAACTCAATAAAAACACAGGGTAAAAAAGTCCATGGTGAAAAATTCCTGAAGGGATGGTATACAGGAGTTGGGGAGCAGGCACCGTGCATCCAAGGGAAGCAAACCCCAAGCCAAAAACTGCCAAACTTAGGAAAGTTGTATAATTCCTAAAATGAAGGACACAATGCAAAAAAGATATATATATCTATGCAAAGTAAAAAATAAAATATAATAAATATAATGGTTCTAGTATATATGTATGTGTCATATCAATTTGTGTCAAGGTCTTAAATAATTGTAAGTTATATACCTGACAACAGGGAGTAACCCATAAGAATGGCCAGCAGGGGTCAGCGGAAGGCACAGCACAATAGATTGTCTCCCTATCCAAAGGAGGTAGTACTTGAAAATGGCCAGAGGGGGTCAGTGAGAAGCACAACACAAGGAGGCTGAAAACGAAGGAAATTTGAAAAATAATAAAAAAAAAAAAAAAAAAAAAATATATAAATAAAACAATTCCTAGGTATGGAGATAAGCAAGGAAGCAAAGGAGTATTGGAGAAGGGAAGGCTGACAGGAACAGACCGTCAGCCAGTGATGTACCTTTTAAATGGATGTGTAGAACCATCGCCGTCAGCCAAGTCAGCCATTCCCATGAGATGGCTGTGTATAAATAGGCAAGGGAGGGGGAGTGGTCACAGGAAGTAGTAAGAGGTATGAAATATCACATGACCAATGATAGTCACATGGGCGGAAGTGTTATGGCAACTGTCAGCAAAGGACGTCCGAGGAATTGACTTGTTAAGTGTTATATTATGTCATATTGTATGATCTTTTTTCTATATAATTAAATATTTATTGATTTTCATAAAATAATTTCTTGTTTTTGGTACTACTATATATACGCTTACTATTGCTGCCTATAAAGCCCCTCCCCTGGGGGAATCCTTCAATCTTCTATTCGATTAGGGGTGTCGGCAGCACTCACACTCCTGTGATGTTACATAATTCCCTTTTTTATTTACACTGGTCAGTGGAGATCAGATCTTGAACCCCCTCCCCTCATGCATATGTGTAGAAACTGATCCTGTCCAATAGTAATCTACTGCTGGCTGCAATCAGCATGCACTATATCACTATAGCCATGAACTAGTGTTGCAGAAAGTAGAACTTTAGAGAGCTGAGACAGATCCCATCCTCTTACTGATAAACAACAATAATTAAAAAAAAACTAGGGCTGTTACTGATTAAAAATGTTGTGTTCGATTAATCTTTTTTTTTTAATCGATTAATCGACTAATTTCGATTAATTATAAAGGAAGGCTGTAATATCCACAATCTCCCCCACTGTAATATATCCACGTCATCTCCCCCACTGTACTATCTGCAATCCCCCCCCCACTGAAACAGACATCTCCCCCCACTGTAACAGACATCTCCCCCCACTGTAACAGACATCTCCCCCACTGTAATATCAGACATCTCTCCCCACTGTAACAGACATCTCCCCCCACTGAAACAGACATCTCCCCCCCACTGTAATTTCAGACATCTCCGCCCACTGGAATTTCAGACATCTCCCCCCACTGTAATATCAGACATCTCCCCCACTGTAATGGACATCTCCCCCACTGTAATATCAGACATCTCCCTCACTGTAATGTACATCTCCCCCACTGTAAAATCAGCCATCTCCCCCACCGTAATGGACATCTCCCACAGCAGACATACCAAAATGGAAGCCGGCAGACCCCCTCCGTCTGGATCTACGAGCAGTTGAGGGGTGATGATGTCAGCGCGCCGCTCTAGGAGCTCACTTAGGCTGCCGCCGGGTGGACCAAGATGGCCGCCTCGGAGCTAGGCCGAAGCCGCAGACTTTCCTATGGGCGAGGCAGCAGAGACCCGGAAGATGGCAGAGAGGCGAGTAATCGATCAAAATAATTTTGATTGAGCAAACAAAATTACGATTAATCGAAGGATTAATCGTTAATTTCCGCAGCCCTAAAAAAACACACACGGCATGGTCTGTGTTCAGCTATCGGTCCTGATTCCCGACATTCACCCTGGTAACTATACACACTCTTTAATCAATGTCTGTCATTATGATTGTATTCAGATTAGTATTATACACATATGTTTGTTTGTTTTTTAACAAATCTTGCCATGATGTATTTACAAATTCTTGTTTTTTCATTTAGAGCTGCAAAGTCTGCAAACTTGCTTCCCCCTGAAGATGACCCATGTCAGCATAAGGGTTGAAACGCGTCGGGGTCTCTGCACATAAGCTAACCTATCAATATAAATATATTGCTCTACCCATACCTAATGATTGTTTTTTAATGTTTATACTGTACTTTTTGTATTTATGCTCCACAACGTACTATATGGTTGTTCCATCTTGGAATCAAGTTTGTTTTTTAATAAATTACATAATTATTCCAATATATTATTTTTATTTAATTACTACTAGCTGCAACTCAAAGCCCCCAGGGGTAAATTCTCTTTTCTTCAAAAATCCATTCGGGGGTGTGCAGCACCTCAATCCACTATATGTATCGCCATTTCTTTGCTAATATGTGTAGAAACTGATCCTGTCCAATAGTAATCTACTGCTGGCTGCAATCAGCATGCACTATATCACTATAGCCATGACCTAGTGTTGCAGAAAATAGAACTTTAGAGAGCTGAGACAGATCCCATCCTCTTACTGATAAACAACAATAATTTAAAAAAAACTAGGGCTGTTACTGATTAAAATTTTTGTGTTCGATTAATCTTTTTTTTTTAATCGATTAATCAACTAATTTCGATGAATTATAAAGGAAGGCTGTAATATCCACAATCTCCCCCACTGTAATATATTCACGTCATCTCCCCCACTGTAATATCTGCAATCTCCCCCCCACTGAAACAGACATCTCCCCCCACTGTAACAGACATCTCCCCCCACTGTAACAGACATCTCCCCCACTGTAATATCAGACATCTCTCCCCACTGTAACAGACATCTCTCCCCACTGAAACAGACATCTCCCCCCACTGAAACAGACATCTCCCCCCCACTGTAATTTCAGACATCTCCGCCCACTGGAATTTCAGACATCTCCCCCCCACTGTAATATCAGACATCTCCCCCACTGTAATAGACATCTCCCCCACTGTAATGTACATCTCCCCCACTGTAAAATCAGCCATCTCCCCCACCGTAATGGACATCTCCCACAGCAGACATACCAGAATGGAAGCCGGCAGACCCCCTCCGTCTGGATCCACGAGCAGTTGAGGGGTGATGATGTCAGCGCGCCGCTCTAGGAGCTCACTTAGGCTGCCGCCGGGTGGACCAAGATGGCCGCCTCGGAGCTAGGCCAAAGCCGCGGACTTTCCTATGGGCAAGGCAGCAGAGACCCGGAAGATGGCAGAGAGGTGAGTAATCGATCAAAATAATTTTGATCGAGCAAAAAAATTACGATTAATCGAAGGATTAATCGTTAATTTCCGCAGCCCTAAAAAAACACACACATAGAGAGGAAAAAAAGATAATATATTTACCTTTTCTCTGAATTCCATGATGCAGGGGTGACATCATCCTGCTGACGAGATCCCAGAAAATGCTGAGTACTCCAAATGTTGTAGGAAAAGATTCTGAGAAGATTTGATGTAGTCTACAATCCCTAGATCTTGGTGTAAGGAGGATGATGTCACCTTTGTCTAGGCACTGTGAGTAAAAGCCTGGGGAAAGTTGGGCATATATTCTAACTTTTTAAATGAAAATGTAGTCTAAAACATAGGTGGGTGCATGTAGGAAAGTTGTCTGTTAACCAGATATCAGTGTCAATGATCCAGAGGGTTTAAATTGGACTTTCAGAAGCCGTTAATGAACAGCTATTACTGACAGCTATTTCATTAGGGTTGGAGACCTCACTGGACTGACTCGATCGGTCACTGGTTGTGGGTGAATGGTGAGTAGGAAGGCTTGGCTTCCACTGCTTTGTGCCCAACTTGAAAATAGATGATGGTTTGGCATTTTTGGACCTGAGCTGCTACCTCGGGGGATGGCCTTGGTGTTATTTCCATGTGAGAACTAGGGAGAGTAGGTAGAATGGAGCCGCCCGAGTCCAGCGAGTACAAGTTAGAAAGTGAGTTTGAAGGTGTTTATTGGAAATCATAACAATTTTTATACGCCAGCATGTTTCGGAGGAACAAAGACTGTCCATTTTTCAGGGCTGTTGCTGCATGCATATAAATGGAGAAAAATATCAAATAAGAATGTCTGTTAAAGTGCTAGTAAACTGCTGTTTTTTTTTAAATACTGAAAGGTAAAGCCATAATATCCTGGTATGTATTGCATACTAGCACATTATGTGAAACTTACCTTAGAATGAAGCACTCCAGTGGCGCGCTGTCACCACTGAAGGTGTCTCTATCCTCACCCAGTCTTCCTTCCGGGTTCGTGGACTCCAGCTGTGTGAGTGCAAGAGCCACAATGATGTCACTCCCGCCGTTCACTGCACATGACTTTGAAGAAACAGCACGGTATGCCATTCATTCAGATGTTTTTTTTATAGGTAAAAGTCATGCATGAGAGTTTAATCCCACTTTAACCAAGGTCAGATGGAAGGATGGCTTTGTGGTAAATGAGCTCAATGCTGCCTCAGCTAGCTCAGCCGACACTCAGGGAGTCTTTGTTCCCCCAAAATGTGTTGGTTTGTTAAACTTGTTGTAATGTCCAGTAAACCCCTTCAAACTCACCTTCTAACTTGTACTCAATGGACTACAGGCGCTCCTTTCCACCTACACTTCCTGATAGCTATTTCAGTCTTGCTTTCTCTGCAAGTCTATACCCTTCCATCAGATAAGTGGAGAGATGCAGTTTGCAGACATAGCTCATAGTTCTGCGATACTTGAACAGCCACACAATTTAAATGTAATCAAGCTAGTGCATCATACAGCATTTTCTAAGCCTTCAATGAATAACTGTTCAGTTTAATTTCTTTATATATGGCTTCCATTTTCTGACCTTCTTTTTAAAATTTTAATTGGTTGGATTGTCCCTATCCTTAATATCTTCTGAATCACTTACCTGAAACAAGCATGTAGCTTGTGAAATCAAGTAGAAAAAAGTTTCAGCAATGGCAATCTTTTTTAATTTCCGTCATAGCCACTGATTGGCTGGCTTCAACTGAATATCACCCAATGATAGAGTCATGACCTGCTGCCGCTGTGAGCCTGAAGCTGCTGAGAGCTAAGTACAACACCTTTCTTATTTATGCAAATTATAAAAGAGTTGGGGGAACAAGTAGGTTAGTTTTAGAACAGGATTTAGGTCACCTAAATGGGCTATGGGCCGAACATAAAGAAGTGCATTTATCCTTAATTAAGGTTCCTTATGATGCACACAACTTGCTTTGACTTGTCTGAGAAGGGTGATTATACTGTCGTGTCTGCCAATGCTTTGTCACTCTATTATGAACACAGAAATTAGCATATAAATAAATACAGACATAAAGATGATTTTCCTGAGTGAAAGGGAAAGCATGTAATTTTTACTAATTCTATTTAGAAATGGATCACCAGGCATGACTCCCTGTTACAGGTCAGGACTCAGAAGAACCCCTGTTCTACTTTTTCTTGCACAGTAAGGATATTTAGGGCATTTAACCTGTGCTTATCTAAATGACACACTTACTACCTTCTTAAATGTTCAGTTTTTTAAAAACACTGAGGCCGCGTACACACGATCAGTCCAAACCGATGAAAACGGACTGAAGTTAATTTTCATCGCTTCACAGACTGATGGTCTGATGGTCTGAAGTGCGTACACACCATCAGTTCAAAAACCGATCGCTTCAGAACGCAGTGACGTAAAACACAACAAAATGCGAAAAAAACAAAGTTCAATGCTTCCAAGCATACGTCGACTTGATTCTGAGCATGCTTTTGATTCTGACCGATGCTTTTGCGTACTAACCATCAGTTGGGACAGATGGTCAGGCGTCTATCAGTCGGTTTTAAAGCAAGTTTTAAAACTTTGGACTGAAGGACAAAAGACTGATGGGCCATACACACGGTCGGTTTGGACCGATGAAACTGAACTTCAGTTCGTTTTCATCGGTTTGGACTGATCGTGTGTACGCGGCCTTATTGTGACATGAATATGTTCAAGGATCACAACAGGATTCCAAAGATTAGAGATGGCCTGGCGGTTCCCCCGGTGGGCGTTTCGTGGCAAACTTTGCTTGTTCGCGGTCCGCCATTTTATATTTTATATTGAGAAGAACTTTGACCCATGACACATCCATCAGATGGTACAGTAGAAAAAAAAAATTCCTCAGTTTAGGCCGATACGCATTCTTCTACCTATGTTTGGTAAAAAAAATCACAATAAGCGTTTATCGGTTGGTTTGGTAAAATTTATAGCGATTACAAAATAGGGGATAGTTTTACTGCATTTTTATTAGTTTTTTTTTTACTAATAATAGCGGCAATCAGCGATTTTTTTCATGACTGCGACATTATGGCGGACACTTCAGACAATTTGGTCACATTTTTGGTACCATTGTCAAAAATGCATTGTTTACTGTGAAAATTACAATTGCAGTTCGAGAGTTAACCACAAGGGGGTGCTGAAGGGGTTATGTGTGACCTCATCTGTGTTTCTAACTGTAGGGGGTGTGGCTGTAGGTGTGACGTCATTGATTGTGGTTCCTTATATAAGGGAACACACGATCAATGACGGCGCCACAGTGAAGAATGGGGAAGCTGTGTTTACACACAGCTCTCCCCGTTCTTTAGCTCTGGGGACCAATCGCGGGACCCCGGGGGCGATTGGGTCCGCGGGTCCCGCGGCCGTGGTCACGGAGCTTTGTGACCCACGGCTGGACACTTAAAGTGGACGTGCTTGTGCCCAGCCGTGTCATTCTGTCGACGTATATGTGCTGGAAGCGGTCCTTAAGTGGTTAATACTTCTGGTAGGTCTGTGTCCATGTTGTGGGACTACTTGTGCACAGCTAGAAAGTATTTTGTGGCTGCAAATATGACCTCCAGGCTTTTAATGTTCGCCTGCCATTAAAGTCAATGGGGCCCGCTGCAAACTTGTGGTTCGCGAACATTTGAGAAAGTTTGCGGTTAGCGTTCGCGAACTGCCCTGTCAGATGTTCATCCATCACTACCAAAGATACATTAGAAGTCACACAATAAAGTGTCTTAAAAAAAAGGTGCTTGGATTGTTCATAATAACTTAGGCCTCGTGTCCATTTTGGCTGCAGTAACTGAACCAAATCTCAGTTGAGTGATCAAAGATTTTTCACAAAAAAGTAGAAGAAAATGTTTATAAACCTTAGCATTAGTGGGTATATTACATGCTGCACCCCTACTCTCTTTACATCCAACATATCCAGTGTGATCGAATTATATCTAAGGAAAGAAGAACCGAAAGTCAGGATATGGCACTAAAATACCAAATGCAGTCAATGAACTCTTTCTGTGCTTCTATTGCCATAGCAGAGCAATTAGTATACAGTCAAAGTCCTGACAGTTTTGAAAATGTTGTGATTGGGCCCACTTCCCTAAACCCCTCTGACTTACAGCATGGCTGAAATGATGCAGGCCTTAGAAATTGCATCATTATAACTGAGAGTTTTGTTTCCTAATTGAGACTTGCTCAGCAATGACAGGCTTGCCAACAATCATATAACATATAACAAGAGGGAACCTAGGACTAAATTCCTAGCATGTGTAGATTGCAGTTGGAAATACACAGATACCGAAGAGTAAATTACTTTAAACAGAAGTTACTGCAATCCTTTTAAAATTCTAGTGGCCATTTAGAAAACAAGTGTTTGCAGAACTCCAGTTAAATACACTGTTAAATACTTATACTGTATATGCATACTGGTTTATCTGCTACACAGACAGAAATATTACGCAGCTAAACCATGGTTTATCCAGGAATACTACCCTGCTACCCTATGATTTACCCAGAAATACTAACATGTTACTCCATGGTTTACCCTGCTTTACCCTGCTGCCCCATAGTTTAGCTAAGAATATTACCCTGCTACACCATGATTTAGCCAGAAATACTACCATGTTTCCCTGTGATCTACCCTGCTGGGGTATGTGGCTTTTCACTGGCAGTTTATCAGGGCAATGGCTGATGTTAGTGCTTCAATTATCCCGACACCATGATTGATATGGTGTCAGGATGATTGAAGCGCATTATTTCTATTATTACATTGTAATATACAATGAAATAGCTCAACTCGTCATAATACAGAATGTGTCAGAGTGTCACTCGCCATGTCGCCCGCCACCATATGTGGATTGTCACTTGCCACGTCGCCTGCCTTCAGATGCAGCTTGTCACTTGCCATGCTGCTTGTCACCAGATGCTTTTTTGTCCCTTGCCACGTCATCTGCCGTCAGATATGGATTGTCACTTGCCACATCGCCTGCCTTCATATCCAGCTTGTCACTTGACACGTTGCCTGCCACCAGATGCATTTTGCCACTTGTCACGTCGCCTGCCACCAGATTCGGAGGGTTACTTTCCACATCGCCTGCCACCACACTTCCAGAGGGTCGCTTGCCACCACATGCGGAGGGTCACTTACAATGTCGCCTGCCACCAGATGCGGAGGGTCATCTCTCTGCTCAGTATAGCGGCCTCGCTGTGAGCACGGAACAGCAGTGATGCGGGCGGGCCATTGGAGATGATGTCATCTCTCTGCTCGCTCCGCCCGCCGCATGTCTGACAGTGTAGCCTTCGCGGCCTGGCTGCAAACAGGCCACAGCCTGGCAGTAGGCCGCGGCCCAGGGGTTGATGACCCCTGGTTTAGGGACTGTGGAAGGGGAGGATCAGCGAAGACTGGATCAAACAGACTTTTTACACAATGCGCAGGATTAACCCCTCAGGTTCCACAGTGAGTATAACAAGCATGCTTTACTGCATATACAGACTGATTTTACTGTTGTAGGTTTAGTAACACTTTAAAATCTGTTACTGCTCATTTTACTAATACTATTGCCTATAGTTAATGTCAGCAGGTTCAGCAAATTCCTATACACTCACGATATCTAAATTAACCCAAATGTCACGTTACAAAATTAAGCCTGCTAAAAGTGCAATATGCAGCAATTATTTATAGACCAAGTTAATAAAACTGTTTTCGAAAACCCTTAAAATGAAGACATGAAACACTAAAAAACCTTATCACATTACATCCACAATGTATACATTTATTAATGCTTAGATTTTATTTTTGAACATTTGTGAACATTTTTTTTTTTTCAAACAGAATAATTTGAATAAAGCAATGGTTTAATGGCCATACTGAACATTTACAATGTATTCTAACATTATTATTACTACATATAATTAATATTGTAAATCTTACCAGTGAATGATAACTATTATTATTCGGCAAGCACGTTAAATCTCAATTGCTTTGTTTCTGATTTATATCAGAAACATACATTGGGGGATGACTCAGTTGAGTGAACCATTAACGTGTCAGATTAATAATTAACATTATAATTATAAAGTACCTAATTAATTTATAAGCAGTAGTAATCTCCCGTAAATTATATGGTTATTATGAAAAGTAGTGATGTCATCTATTATAATATTACAATTGTGACAGCACTACAGAAGCCCTATTTAATAAAGTGGTGAACAGGCTGTGCTAATTTGGATAATGTATTTTATTGATATTTACAATCATAATAAACGGCAATGTCCTATAACAAAAATTTTATAATCAGCAATATATGTCAAACCAATAAATGTGAGTATGCAACTTGAATTTGAAGAAAAATTGGAGGAAAAAAACCCCAGATGAAATAAAAGTACTGTGCTGTATAAACTATATATATATATATATATATATATATATATATATATATATATATATATATATATATATATATTCGAAATAAAAGTAAACAGTGTAAAAAGTTAAACAAATTCTAAAATTAGAGAACTATGAAGATTGTCATTGCTGATCTCATGTTCTGAAAGTGGTAGTAGCCTGGCTCTCATTGTGATCCAATACTTTTAGTACCTTCACTGACCAATAAAACATATTTATAAGAGGAATTAGGAGTTTATTTGTATATCACTTGCTGCATACTTTTTTTGGTACAGTAATGCACACGGTTCATCCGATGAAAACGGACCAATGGATTTTTTCATCAGATATCCGATTAGGCCGACTTTCATTAGTCTTGGCTACACACCATCAGTTAAAAATCTGTTTGTGTCAGAACGCGGTGACGTAAAACACTACGACGTGCTGAGAAAAATGAAGTTCAATGCTTCCGAGCATGCGTCGACTTGATTCTGAGCATGCGTTGATTTTTAACCAATGGACTTGCCAACAGACGATCGTTTTTTTCTATCGGTTTATTAACCATCAGATCATTTTAGTTTTTTTACCGATGGGGAAAAAAAATGTTGGGGCCCACACACGATCAGTTCGTCCGATGAAAACGGTCCATCGGAAACCCATCGTGTGTACGCAGCATAACAGATAAAATGCAGACACTAGTAACTAGCATTTTCAGAAGGAGGATAGCAAAGACAGCTTCTGTACAAAAATGTCATCATAAAGTTTTGGGACTTTTTAGGTGAAAGAATGATTTCCGGAATAGACAGCACACAAAATATAAAATCGCCATATATCATGTATGAAGGTTAAAAGCACATAAAAGATAACTACTGCATCATAGACAGCATATGTGACACCATATCAGACACCATTACACATCCAATACCCTCTCCTAAGTATGTAACAAATTAAAGCCTTCCAGAAATGAAGAGATTACAATTAATCTATAAGGCTGCTTTGACACCGAGGCGTCAGCGGTAAAGTGCCCCTATTTTTAGTGGCGCTTTACTGTAGTTTCTGCAGACATTTTCAGACGATAGCGGGGCGCTTTTAACCTCCTTTAGCGGTCGAAAAAGGGTTAAAACCCCCACAAACCGCCGCTGCAATGGCGTTTTGCCGGCAGTTTGTCAGCGCTGCCCATGGATTTCAGTGCTGCAAATATGTGGCTAGCAGGACTTTTTTCTTGGGCTTTCACATTGGAGTGAGAGCATAGGCACTTTCAAGGCGCTTTGCAGGCGCTATTTTCAGTGTTATAGTGCCTGCAAACTACCTCAGTGTGAAAGCAGCCTAACACACTTCTTTTATCTGAAAGGGGATTCTCAATGCGTTTCATGAATAGTGCTTCATCAGTAAAATTCTGGTGTGCGGATATATGTGAAAAGGATATCAGCATGCCAGTAAGGCCGCATACACACGATCGAATTTATCTGCTGAAAACGGTCCGACGGACTGTTTCAGCAGACAAATTCGATCGTGTGTACGGGCGAGCAGACAGGTTTTTCCAGCAGACAAATTTTTAAGCATGCTTTAAAATCTGTCTGCTGGGAACCCGTCTGTCCGACATGTCTGCTGGTTAGTACACAAATTAGGGGACATATCTGTCCGCACATGCGTCGAATGGATTCGACGCATGCGTGGAAGTATTTTACTTCCTGGTTCGGTGACGTTGCGGCATTAACGTCACCGCGCTGTCTGCCGGTGGGGATTTTGGTTTGATCGTGTGTACACAATCAAACCAATATATCCCAGTAGACAAATCCAATCAAAGCGGTCTGTCAGACCGATTTGATCGGATTGTATTTAGTCGTGTGTACGCGGTCTAAGAGAGAAACCCACAGAGGAGGACAAATGCTCAGGGGTCCACACAGCACTTCCACCTGGAAGGGCAATGTATTAGGGAAGGGAGCTCAAACCAAGTGCAACAGAGGTATGTTTTTCAAGGTAGGAGAAGTCCCCAGAGTGAGAAACACCAGTCAATATAACAGAGCACGGAAATCAGCCAGGAAACAACCAAGCTCTTATAACACAACCGAGGACTTAAGGCATACACATGGCATTGTAATTCTGTTCATCTGGAGTATTGATCCCTATATTATGACAGCTTCTGTGGCACAGTTTTTCTTTTAACATGAACCCCATTTACTACGTAAACTTAGGCTGATTCTATTGATGGCTGGTCCTGTGCCTGTTGAATTTGGGAAAACGTAATTTTTATTCAGCCTACACAGTACTGTAAGCACTGGACATCTGGCAGTGAGAGATTTTCCTACTCCAGCATTTTAAAGTCGATTGAGGAATCAACATGCCTGTAGGCACCACCTGATCCTGCCTGAACTTTCACGTAGGGAGTGGGAGTTAGTTGAATTGAAGATGTTGCTAAGGTTTCCTCCCATTAAAGTCTGGGCCAAGAAAATCTGATAAGTTCTCTGTTATACATACGCACAAGCATGCTTGGTTGACCATTATGTATTTGCATTGCATTGCACTCCAATCCTTCTTTAAAAAGAGCATTTGGTAGTTGGATCTTGCATGATCTAGCAACCAAATGTACTATTATTATTTATTACCGGTATTTTTATAGCACAGACGATTTCTGAAGTGTTTTACTATACATTCACATCAGTCCCCGCCCTCACAAAGTTTACATATGTACATACACACACACACACACACAGGCCAATTTGTAAAGGAGTCAATTTCCCTTCGGGGTTCTAAGCAAGATTCAAACCAGGGTTGCAAAGCAGAAGTATTAACCACTAAGCTACTGTGCTGCCCACAGATAATGACTGTAGGTAGCTTTAGTGTTTACTCCTATTTTCAGTGTTTTCATCATTCTGACAGAAAGATGCATACTTAGAAATACAATGATCCCCACACCAGGCCAGTGCTCCCAGTGCAGTTATCAAGCACGATCCTTCAGTAATTAACCCTGCTATTCTCCTGTACACCTTCAGATAATGAGTGGCTGACCAGCACTTAGCAAAATACCTTGCATACTTGGTGAAATATTATGTGAATCAATAATGATATGTGAAGTATTTCTGAAATTCCACGCTAAACTCCGTGCATGTGCGTGACTGAAGATTGATAAACGCAAAACCGTCTGCAGTAAACACAGCTCAGTCATGAGATTAGACCAATCAACACGCACAGACAGATGAGAGCAGCCAAACAGCGCTTATCTACTGTGGAAATTACATGTATACTATACTCTGTACCATGCAACTTCTAGAAACTTCACATTTACATGTTATCTCTTTATTATACCATTCATAATATAACAAATTCAGCAAAGTGAAGGCAAGCAAGTAGTATGAGAGACATTTTGTTCTTCTTTTAAGTCTAAATCTAGGTTGTAGAATTGTGTTTTGGAAAGCAGCATGGGGCAGCAGAACTTCCAGACACACCACTGTGTCATGCAGAAAGGCAACAAAGGAAATTTAAATATGATTTGTATTGTGTGAGACAGCAGAGAGAAACCAGGGAGTATTTATTTCATTTCATCCTGACCTCCGATCAGCGTGCTGGAAGAACTGGGAGGTGCGAGGATGGAGAAGAGTTTGTGGGATGCCCTTGATCCATGAATAGACAGCTTAGGCATATCTAGGCGCATACTGGAGACACTTTAACCATTTTATAGCTAAACATTCTCCCATTGTAGCAACTACACAATTTCAAGACGTCAAATGTCACCTTTATTAAAACGATTGGCACTACATGGACAGCACAATAGGCAAGTGGTTTGCACGGCGGTCTGCTGCACTAGTGTACCAAGTCCTTATGTGACATTTCCTATTTTAGTGGTGGGTGAAGAATATTATGGCCGCGTACACACGATTGAATTTATCTGCTGAAACCGGTCCGACGGACCAGTGATCGCTGTTATGTCAGTTGTAGCCCACCCCCTACTACAGTTAGAATCACTCCCTAAGACACACTTAACCCCTTGATCGCCTCCTAGTGTTTAACCCCTTCCCTGTCAGTGTAATTTACACAGTAATCAAGGCATCACTGTCAAAAGTGTCCACTATAATCGCAGATCGCCGGCCATTACTAATTTAAAAAAAATGCAATAAATCTATCTATTGTCCCTATTTTGTAGACGCTATAACTTTTGTGCAAACCAATCAATATACGATTATTGCGATTTTTATTTTTAACCAAAAATATTTAGACGAATACATATCGGCCTAAACTGAGAAAGAATTTTTTTTTTTTTATATTTTTTGAGGCATATTTATTATAGCAAAAAGTAAAAAATATTGCTTTTTTTTTTTTTTTTAATTGTCGATCTTTCTTTGTTTATATCGAAAAAAAAAAAATGCAGGGGTGATCAAATACCACCAAAAGAAAGCTCTATTGGTGGGAAAAAAAGGATGTAAAATTTTGTTTGGGTGCAACGTCGCACGACCGTGCAATTGTCAGTTAAAGCGGGGGTAAATTATTCCGGGGCTAAAGTGGTAAATATATTTTATGCATGTAATTTGCCTGTAAATTCCTCCCTTGTGTAAACATCCAAAAACACCATGAGACTGCTGCTGAGCACTGCCAAGATTGGATGTGATGTCAGCAGCCCTAGCAGAGCTATCACACAAGTGACATTATTTTGAATTCCCCTTCTCTCCTCCCCTGATTGCTACATAAAAACAATTATAAAGGGCGGGGCAGAGGACCTGAACCAGCAAAGACAATAATTGACAAAGAGAAGACAAGGAAGGTGGATAATCCCTGACAAAGTAAAAAAAATATATATATATACAGAAGGCTATGGTGCACTTTTACTTGCAGTTTTTGTAAGGAAGGTGGATAATGTGCTAGCCCAAAAGGAATTGTTTATAAAACTAGTCAAAAAGTGCGTACGGTTCCATCCGGTTTTTTAAAAAAACGCATCGTTTTTGGAAAGTCATTTAATAAATAAAGATTTTCTTGTTTTATTGAAATTTGGCAGGAAGTAGGAGTGGTTTCATGTAGTAAGAAAAAACACATATGTGTGTATCTTTAATGTTAAAAAAAAATGCGTTTGCTTGTAAAACCGTGGTCGACGGTTTTGCTTGTAAAAAACTTGCCAGCAAATTCTGCACATACGATTTGCAATATTGTCTTGTTTTCCCAGTTTTTTTTGTGACGGACGGGAAAATCGTATTGAAACCAGCTAAATTGGGTTGCTTTAACCGCATAAGGACCTGCCGCACGACTATTTACGTCCGCTTTAAGATGCCCAACCATGGGTCCTGTTCTTCGTGACCGTGCCCATGGGACCTGTGGACCCGATCGCCGCCGGTGTCCCACGATTGGGTCACAGAGAGGAAGAACGGGGAGAGGTGAGTGTAAACAAACCTTCCCCGTTCTTCCTAGTGTGGCTGTCAGTGATCGTCTGATCCCTGTGTTAGGGAAAGACGATCAGTGACGTCACATGCACAGCCACACGCCCCCTACAGTAAGAATCACTCCCTTACAACACACTTAACCCCTACAGCGCCCCCTCCTGGTCAACCCCTTCACTGCCAGTGTAATTTTCACAGTAATCAGTGCATGTTTATAGCACTTTTCGCTGTGAAAATGACAATGGTCCCAAAAATGTGTCAAATGTGTCCGATGTGTCTGCTATAATGTCGTAGTCATGAAAAAAATCGCTGATCGCCGCCATTAGTAGTAAAAACAAAATGAATAAAAATTCCATAAAACTATCCCCTATTTTGTAAACACTATCAATTTTGCGCAAACCAATCAATAAACACGATTGTTTTACCAAAGATATGTAGAAGAATACATATCGGCCTAAACTGAGGAAAAAAATATATTGATTATAGCAAAAAGAAAAAAATATTGAACTTTTTTCAAATTGTCGCTCTATTTTTGTTTATAGCGCAAAAAATAAAAAAACGCAGAGGTGATCAAATACCACCAAACAAAGCTCTAGTTGTGGGAAGAAAAGGACGCCAATTTTGTTTGGAAGCCACATCGCATGACCGCGCAATTGTCAGTTAAAGCGACGCAGTGCCGAATGGCAAAAAGGGGCCTGGTCCTTTACCTGCATATTGGTCCGGGTCTTAAGTGGTTAATAATCCTGCAAATTTGAAACCTACTCACTATGGGTGCAACAGGTAGGCAGAAATGAGATCTCAAATGCAGATATCTTGCAACTGTAAACCCCCAAGGGATAACACAAGCCAGTGGGTGATTTAACTTTGCTTCTATTAAAACATAGATATAAGATTTGGAAGAAACTATATTAAAGACATAGCACTGTCACTTTGACAGTTAACTCAAGGTCCATTTATTTTTTATTTAAAGTATTTTCCTGTGGCGAGAAATGTTACTCACACCTTTGTTATTTTATTTACTCATCATAAGCACAAAACCAACATTTTCAGGAATGAGTCCTCTTCCCAATGCTTGTCACTTGTGACAGCTCCAACCTGCTTGATTAATGCCTTGTGGGAACCCCTATATTGGCTGCCTGCTAGTGATCTTGTTTTGCACAGGAATGCCTGGGCTGGTATGCTGAACCAATTCACCACCCAGGTGGCTATATTTGGGCTAAATGAGCTGTGAAAGGATTTTATCTCCACCCGTCAGTGCTTCCCTTCATGGAGTCCCACGGTGTGCAGCCATCTCCCTTGCCTTGATTTGTCACATGCCGTCAATACAAAGTAAATTATTGCCTTTCTCACTTGTCAATGAGCTTATCTTCACCTCGGCTAGCCTAATGATTGGAAGCTCAGAGGGAACATTTCCGCCTTGGTGGAAGTCATTATGGCTGGATACATTACATGTTATGTGTGCCCCGACCAGTTTAAGCATGTAGGGTGAGCAGATTAATTGGATCTTTGTGACAATGATAATAGCATTACACTTGAATGCGGCAGAAGCTCATTTTAGATACTGAACAGAGAGCATGTTCTGATGATTATTTGCTCGCTTCCCTATCGCTTTCAAGGTTGCGGTTTATCGCTGCCGAGGAAGCCGGTCAAAAAGGCATCAACTAGCCTCCCTGTCCTGTGATAAAGCTGAACGTGCAACCATAAAAACAAAAAGGGCCCAACTGGTCAGCTTGTTGTAGAGCAAATAACGAGGACAACAAGCCCACGTTTACAGCCTCTCTGCTTGTTTTCTTTATCCGCTGTACATATTTACAACAATTTGTTTCCCAGCATTGCTCTAGTGATGGCAGTCATTTGTAAATAAGGTTCCTCTGGGCTGCATAAATGCGTCTGACTTACAGCCGCCATGTATTGTACATTGCTGAACTGAGAATTTGCAGAGTAAAGTTGGCATGCATTTGCAGCGCAACATATATCAGCTTATTTCAGCAGCGGAATGAAAGTTCCAGTATTTGGCAGCATACTACACAAAATAGACACAACCGTTCGCATTGCTCCCTGTCCCTGAAGGAGTTTACAATCTAATGTTCGTAAAACCATAGCTCCAGGCTGTCCCTCTTAGGGACCAAATCCCTCTGTCCTGGTTTTATGTTTTAAGTTTAATGTATAGACTTGAAAATCATTGTCTTTTTATTGTTTTTTCATTATATCAATATTTCCTGGCAATCTTGCCAGTAATTGCTGTGAAAACAGCACCTACTTTTCATGATGACAACACTTACTTAATTTTCCCCAATACAGCAGAATGTTGTCACCCTTCTCAACACTCCTCAATGTGGACTACAGATGTAAGTGCCAACTCACTCTATCAGCATGCATACTTGCTGTCACTGTTGAAAAGGCTGCCTGTCAGTCACAAACTGCCCCCTATCACCACCACCACCACAGCCCTTGCTTCTATCGATAAAGAACCCACCAGCAGTCAGGTAACCACCAAGAAAAAAAAAAGAATTCAAAAGAGGCATTGTTTACATATTTGTTGTCATCTAACTTTGTAACTTTACAACACTGTGTATGGCAGAGTCAGTTGAGGTGTGGGTAAACCACAGTGTAACAAAACTCCTAAGTCCACTTGTAGGCTGACAACACACAGCATTTTTGTGGACTGATTAGTGTCAGCCCTGGCCAGTTGCCTTTTGTTAAACTGCTTAAACCTGGGTTGCCCAACTGCTGTGGCCCCCAGCGACCTCTGAAGTGGTCTGCCACCCATTTCTCTGGGATGGAGGATCAGCAAGCCCAGATTGTGGGTTCCCGAACCGCCATCCCCAAGCATCAGTGTGAAGAAATGGCACTAGAGGAAGCAGAACCAGTAATACCAAATGCCTGTGACAAGAGCGATACAGGAAGCATAGGCTCTGCTCTCTACTACATCTGCATGCTTACTCCAAGCAAGTGCCGGCTCCTGTCACACTGATGCTTGGGCCTGGCGGGTCAGGAACCTGCGATCTGGAGAAGCAGCCACCAGCAGTACCCACTAGGGATACCCACAAGTAATGCTAGCCAGCAGTATCAACCAGGGATACCCACCAGTAGTATCCGTCAGCAGTACCCACCAGTAAGACCCACCAGCAGTAGCAACCAGCAGTACCCGCCAGCAGTACCAGCCAGCAGTACCAGCTATCAGTACCCACCAGCACTAGCAGCCAGCAGTACCCACCAGTAGTATCAGCCAACAGTACCTGACCGTAGTACCCACCAGCAGTACCAGCCAGCAGTACCCGCCAGATGTACCCACCATCAGTACTAGTCAGTAGTACCTGCCAGCAGTACCCACCAGAAGGATCCACCAGCAGTAGCAGCCAGCAGTACCGCCAGTAATACCAGCCAGCAGTACCTGCAAGTAGTATCCACCAGCAGTACTGCTAGCAGTACCCACCAGTAGTACCAGCCAGCAGTACCTACCATCAGTACCAGCCAGTAGTCCCCACCAGCAGTACCAGCCAGCAGTACCCACCAGTAGTACAGGCCAGTAGTACCCGCCAGCGCTACCTACCAGAAGTACCCTCCAGCAGGACCTGCCAACAGTACCTGTCAGCAGTACCTACCAGCAGTACCCCCCAGCAGTACCTACCAGCAGTACCTGGCGTGAAGACTGAAAGTCAGTTGAGGTGGGGGTAAACCACAGTGTATCAGTGTGAAAGCAGCCTTAGGCTTCTTTCACACGATCGGTTCGATTGGGTATGCCTGTCTGTTTTTCATGCGGACCCAAACGAACTCTCCATTCACCTCTATAGAGTGGCAGGTGTAAACAGCTTGTGTCCGTGTACACCCGCCTATCTCCAATCCGATCCGCTTAAAAAAACAGAACTGGATTTGTCCTCTTCTGTCTGGGCGGATAGGACTGGAGGGCCCATAGAGTAGAGCAGGTTGTGTCCGTATCTGCTCTATATATGCAGAGTGGACATAGACCTGTCATCGGCCCACTATGCTCATTGTGGCCTGCGGTCAGTTACCAAAATCGCCCTTGCTTTTCAAAAGTTTGGGCACCCCTGGCTTAAACTATCTCCCTATGCTATTCTCCACAACATATATACTAATTAATCAGTAGTTCCAGGAAAAGTCTAGGAGAGCTAATTATACTCTTTTAGATAACACAGGAGCTATGCACAATAAATAGGACAGCTTTGGACTTCTGATATGATCGATGAGTACTATTTGCACTTATATGGCCAGATTCAGGTAGAGTTACTCTGGAGTATCAGTGATACTCCAGCCTAACTCTCACTTTGAGCCGGTGTTTCTGTTTTCAGTAAGCAGAAAACAAGAAACGCCGGGTTGGAGTTCCTATACGAGCAGCGTAATTGTATTTCGCCGTCGTATCGGAACTGCAATTTTAAAAATGGCGCTCGGGGTGTTCTCGCTGATTAACGCCGAGAATATGTTAATCAGCGAGAATCGGCAATTCACGATCGTATTCGGGCCCGACGCAGTGACTTTCCGACGTTTCCGTAAGAGATACGCGGCGTAAAGAAAAACCAGCCCCCTAGTGGAGTATCCTATGTTAAGTATGGTCGTCGTCATCGCGTCGAATTTAAAAAAATTTGAGTCGTTTGCGTAAAACGTCCGTGAATGGGGATTGACGTCATTGACGTTCACTGAAAGAATTTGGAGCATGCGCACTGACAGTCGACGCATGCGCAGTTTGTTCGCCGCGGGATCGCGCCTAGTTTAAATAATACACGCCCCCTACCCGCCCAATTTGAATTCCGCCGGCTCATTTTCGCTACGCCGCCGCAACTTTAGGAGCAAGTGCTTTGTGAATACAGTACTTGCTCCTAAAGTTTCGGCGGAGTAACGTAAATGAGAAAAGTTACTCCAAAATAAAGATTCGCCCATCTACCTGAATCTGGCCCATAGTATATCTAACTGAGCAAAAGGTAGGAAACAGAGATTTACATATCTTTTAACCTCCCTTTGCTTTACATTCGACCCAATCCTGACACTTAACTTACCCTAGCACTTCAATAATTATACTTAATCCTCAAAACAATATCCACAACTTAAAGTGATTGTAAAGTCTAATGGTTTTGCACAGAGCAGATCAGATCCTCCTATTCTCCAGTCCCTCTTTGGTGTTCCTGACCCCTCCCTCCTTTTGAGTTCCCCCACAGCAAGCTGCTTGCTATGGGGGCACCTCAGCCAAGCCACAGCTCCCTGTGTCCATTCAGACACGATGTCGAGGCCCGGCCACACCCCCTTATATCCTTATTGGCTGACTGATTGTGATTGACAGAAACGGATGCCAATGGCGCCACACTGCTGTATTAGCCAATGAGATGGTGAGTACAAGGCAGCCAAGACACTCCTGCAGCATCACTGGATCTAGATGGGGCTAAGTATTAGGGGGGCTCAGGGGGTCTGCTGCACACAGAAGAATTTTTATCTTAATGTCTTAGGTTTAAAAACCTTCTGCCTTTACAACCACTTTAAATCTAAAACCTAGCCTTCAACCTTCACACATAGAGATGTATTTATTCTGGGAGTTTGGTTTATGCTTGTTATGCATCTTCTCAAGTCAGCAAATATGTACTTAAAGGTCTTACCTTATGTTTATATTAATGATTCCTGTATTATGACGATACGGCATTGTTCACCTCTTCTGTACATACAAAATACAGGCATATTTCACTGCCAAAAGAATGGCTTTATTCATTACGCAGATGTGCCGGTACAATTCACCTGTACCTTCTTCCAAACAGAATATTTTCTAATCTTCGCCCAGTTTTTGGATGCCCCTATCTTCAGTGCAAAATCTATGACTCAGCATGTATTTATAATGCTGTCACTATTAAATGTATTGGTAATAACCAATGTGGTTAGCACTTCCGCCTAGCAGCACTAGGGTCGCCGGTTCCTGCCTGGAGTTTACATGTTCTCCCTGTGCCTGCGAGGGCTTCTTCCGGGTACTCCGGTTTCCACCAACACTCCAAAGACATGCTGATAGGTTAATTGGCTCCTGTCTAAATTGTCCCTAGTATGTGTATGTTAGGGACCTTAGATTGTAAGCTACTTGAGGTCAGGGACTGATGTGAATGTATAATATATATGTAAACCTGTAAATTACGGCCTATATACAGTCAGAAAATAAGTATTTGAACACCCCATTTTGCAAGTTCTCCCACTTGGAAATCATGGAGGGGTCTGAAATTTTCGTAGGTATGTCCACTGTGAGAGACTTCAAAAAAAAAATTCCAGAAATCCAATATAGATTTTTTAACTATTTATTTTTTACAGCTGCAAAGAAGATGAACACCTGTCTATCCTAGAATCTGACCCTCAAAGACCTGTTAGTCTGCCTTTAAAATGTCCACCTCCACTCCATTTAATCTAAATTAGATACCTGTTTGAGGTCATTACTCAGTCCACCCCATACAATCATGTATTTGGCCAAGACCAAAGATAATGCTGTCCACAAGGCACTACGGGGAAATTAAAGCTTGGTGAAAAAAGGTATTGGTAATGGAAGAACCAATGTCAATCTCCCTGGTGGGGCTAGCAAAATCTCACCTCTGGGGTCCAATGCCTAAGAAAGGTGAGAAATCAGCCCAGACTACACGGGAGGAGCTGGCAATGACTGAAAAGAGCTGGGACCACCGTCAAGGCCTGTTGGTAATACACTAAGACCATGGTTTGAAATCATGCTGGCACGGAGTTCCCCTTTAAACCAGCACATGTCAAGGCCCGTCTTAAGTTTCAATGACCATTTGTGATCCAGAGGAGTCTGGGAGAAAGCATGTGGAGTTGGACCAAAATAGCTTTTTTCATAATTCCACTCCGTGTTTGGAGGAAGAAGAATGGGTACCATCCCAAGAACACTCCTGTGGTGGGGGTTCCATGCTTTGGGGGTGTTTTTCTGCCATGGGAACACTCCTGTATTAAGGAAAGACCGGGGCCATGTATGCGAGATTTTGCAACAACCTCCTTCCCTCATAGGTTAATGGGTCGAGGCTGGCTCCTGACAATGACCCGAAGCACACAGCCAGGATAACCAAAGTGGCTCTTAAGAAGCATATCCAAGGTTCTGGCAGTAGCCAATAGAGAATCTTTGGAGGGAGTCAAACTCCGTGTTAGGGACTGACTGATTAGAGAAGATTGTAAGTGGGCCAAAATCCCTCCTCCAGTGTGTGCAAACTGATGAAAAACTACAAGACGTTTGACCTCTGTAATTGCAAACAGCTACTGTACCAAATATTAACATTGATTTTCTCTGTTCAAATACTTATGCAGTGTATCATACAAATAAATGTTAAAAAAATCATATTGTATTTCTGGATTTTTTTTTTTATATGTCTCTCACATGACATACCTAAGACAATTTCACCCCTCCTGATTTCCGTGGGAAATTGCAAAATACAGGGGCAAATACTATTTTCTACTGTAAGTACTGTAATAAAAAAGAACTACTTTAGCTATTTTCAAAGCATTTATTTTTTAACGCTATACCACTGAATTCTATGGAGAACTACTGTGCTTGATCTTGCTTGCTTTCCACTGCCTTACATATTCACTGGTCTAAAAATGTGAATAAAATGAAAAACTGTAAATGCTAATTCAGACACAGCAAACTACCTGTTTCCAATATTTTGGTTAAATGCATGCCCTCCATAACTCGTAAACTTCTCCAGTGTTAGCCATGCATGTAAATCAAGTGCCCATACAGTTAAATTGGATCGAACTCCAACATTACAGAAGCTAAGGATACAGCTCCACTGTAGCCAACTTCAAAGATGAAGTTCAGGTGTTGGGCCTAAAAACTGGAGGATGCTGCCAATACGGTAGAGAGGTAAATAAGCATCTCAGGTAGGCGGGCTAACAGGCTTCTGTTTAAAACTTAAAGTTGAATATTGGGAATACAGTAAAACCTTGGTTTGAGAGTAACTTGGTTTGAGAGAGTTTTGTAAGACAAGCTACATTTTTAAATACATTTTGACTTAATATATAAGCGATGTCTTGATATAGGGTCATGTCACAACTGAGTATAAAATAGAACAGACGCCTCTAAGTGTAGCAATATGGTTACATTTAATGAAGGTACAACATGTAGAAACTCACATGGTTGATGAATAAAACAAGCACATCTAAGTATGCAGGCATTCGGGGTAAAGCTGTCCACATAGACCGTCCTCCTCACCGCCGTTGATGTCGCCACTTCCACGAGCGGTTCAAGCCTCGCTTTCAGATCTCTCTACTGCAGGGTTATGATTGCAGACTGATAACGGTGAGAGCTGGCCATGAGGAGGACGGTCTATGTGGATCGAGTTACCCTGGATGCCTGCATACTTAGATGTAAAACAATAATATTATTGTCTCGCCAATGCACTCCCTAATAAGCGGTGATAGAGTTAGGGGAGAATCAATCCTTGGACAAAAAAGGATTGTGTATATAAGGGAAAGGGAAGATATGGTGTAATCCTGGTTTAGATATCAAGGGAAAAATCATTAGAAACAAAAACAAGGATGGGAACATGAATAGTTAAAAAATTATACCTTAAAAATTTGAATTAAAAATAATTAATAAAAAATGAATTTAAAATTAAAATTAATTAAGAGTCCATGTATCCTGGGTGTTGTTGGGGGTGAAGAAGTCCACACAAGAAAGGCCACTGGCAATAGAGCAGAAGTTACTCTGGTAGTGGGAACAAAAAGATAAACAAAGCAGCACCAATCTGAGTGCAGTATTAGGAAAAATAAACTTTATTAACAAAACATATGTACTCACTAGAAAGCGTTGAAAATGGGCACATCAAGGATGAACATCATAGATAGGCAGCACTGTCTGATGATAGGGGAGTCCAGTTTTACTAAGTAACGATGCGGTTCTGTCAGGCTCGGTGGCGCCAGTGGGTTCATCTGCCTGATGAAGTAGCACGCATTCTCCGAACGCGTGCGTCATCAGCTACCATCTGATCCACCACCTGATCTAGTGATGTCCAATTCTACAAGTCCTTCCTGCGCTCTCCACCTCAAACCCGAGACGCCGGAACCCACCGGCACTACGACCCTGACAGGACCGCATTGTTACTTAGTAAAACTGGACTCCTCTATCATCGGACAGTGCTGCCTATCTATGATGTTCATCTTTGATGTGCCCATTTTCAACCGCTTTCTAGTGAGTGCATATGTTTTGTGATTACAGTTTCTTATTCCTAATACTGCACTCAGATTGGCGCTGCTTTGTTTATCTTTTTGTGCATATTTAGATGTGCCTCTTTTAATCATCAACCATGTCAGTTGCTAAATGTTGTACCTTCATTAAATGTAACCATACTACTACACTTAGAGGCGCCTCTTTTCTCTTTTATACTCTGTAGCTCCTGCTGGATTTTGCTTCTAATCCCCTTGGGGAGGTTTTCATTAGTGGATGGACATTTTATGGTTACACAACCTATCACATTGCTATAATCTTTTTATCAGGACTATAAACTGAAAGATCTACGAATAAATGGTTGTGGAACGAATCATTTGAGTTTCCATTATTTCTTATGGAGAAATTTGATTTGATATACAAGTGCTTTGGATTACAAGCATGCTTCCGGAACAAACTATGCTCACAATCCAAGGTTTTACTGTCACTCATTATAACTCATAACTTTATTTCCTTCCTAACTAATTATTACGTTAATCCTTTAAAAAAAAAAAAAAAACAGTACCTGCTGGTTTAACTTACTGAAAGACTCATCAAGCTCAATCCCAGGTATATAACAAGATGGCGCCTCCTTGCACAATGTTATTGCATGCCACGGTCACAACTGTATCAAAATGTCTTCAGCTCGATCTCTGCCTTTTAGGAGAACACCCCTATAATGCATTTCACACAATTTAGGGTGCTTCTACGACTAAGCCTAAATTGGGTAAAACATGTAAGAGGATGTTCTTCCACAGGCAGAGATCATACTGAAGCCATTTTGACACAGCTGGGACCGTGGCATTTATTAACAGTAACTGTTAAGTTTGTTAAAAAAATTAATAACAACCTAAAAAAGTCTACATTTATGTGACACACTAGGTCCCTTCTTGGAGCGTCATTGTCACTGCATATGTGATATGGACAATTTCTATCAGCTGTCCAACACTGGAGGTCTTCCAGGATACTCTGAAGACTTTAGTGGTGTGTCATGAAGAGGTAACTGTTTGATGTGGATTGCAGTGCTGTATCCACTAGCCTTTACTCCCGGAAGCGGCAACTGTCGAGTTCAAAGCAAGCTATTTTGGGACATTCATCTGGCTATTTATCCTGTAATTTCTATTCTCATCACACAGCTGGGGAAGTTATAAACTTGGGTATGATTCATAAATGCTGGTGAACACAGTATGTTTGGGGTGCACACATCTTTTCAAGAGAAGAAAAGAAGAAGCAGGAGCAAGCACTTCAGGTACTTTTCAGAAAGCATTGGGTCCCTCCAAGCAGCAAAAGTGGATCAAGTCAGCAGGTTGCTGTATTATAAACATAGCAAACACTACCAAGACCTTCCATTGAGAACTGGGAAACTCGGATGTGTAGCAAATGATCTGGATAACATGTGTGAGCTGAAAGTGACACATGACTATGATGAACCATGTTAATATAGAAAAAAAAGGGGGGAGCTCCATCCAATTTATTTTTCACACAGTAATGTGTCACTGGGCCCCCGATGAATTCACCATGAGAGTAAAGGGTTAATGAAGTCCTGAGAGGAACCATTGCAATCAGGAATAGGGAGGGGGGAATCTCACATTTGGGGTTATCGACAGAAAGCTCCCAAAAAATTGATTAAACCTTATTAAATTTAATTTTCAGCGAGATTTATCTTGCTTTACATATTTATATCAGGCCTTTTAATTATATTGGATGTTTTTTGATTATTCCATATTTTAGATTAGTTCATTTTCTGGTGTTTTTCTGTTTCCCCCCACTATTCCTTTCCCTTCCCCTGTTTGTCCCTATCTATTATCAAATAACCTAATATTAACATTAATATGACTATGAATATGACCATTCATTATTATGAATACGTATTAGCATATCCAGTCTATCAATTTCACTATTTGTAGTCTGTTATTTTCCATTTCTTAAGTTGTAGTCCCCAATATCTATTTAATGAATGCTTAATGTTTATATATTGTTTATATATTGTTTTTATATATTGTTTATACACTGACTCCCTATTTTTTGTAGTTTCCGCTCATTATATCACAGCCAATCAGCTCACTACGAGCAGTTTACATTTTCCCTGATCAAAAATGGCCCCCATAGAGGCTGACGAAGAGGCACGCATGCTTCGAAAGCGCGCACCTCCCCGTGACCTCCATACGGAGGTGACGCTGTGCCGATGCGCTCCATCGACTGCTGTTCCTCTTCCTCCCCAGCACCAGAGTTTTACCATCCCGCTATAGTGGTAGATGGCGTTGTGAGAAACACCCAGACGCCCTCTCTCTCCCCAGCATCAGAGCCTTACTGTCCCTCCACAGCAGTAGACAGTAGCATGGTCTACACCGGGGCGTCCATCCCACAACTGCAGGACCAGCGGAGCACCTCTACCCCGGATGTCCTTACGGATGACCTACAGATAAGCCTACATGTTTTTTTTATCACTTTGTGAGTGACACCTTCATAAGAATTGTCTGTTTTTACATATTAAAAACGTGATTACTACGCTTAGAGGGCACTGCTTTTTGTCTTCCCGTACACATGACCGATTTTCCCGGCAGAAAAACTGCCCGGAAAGCATTTGGCCAGGAATCCCTGCCGTGTGTATGCTCCTTAGCAGTTTTCCCATCAGGAAAACAGCCGAGAATCCTGACGGGAAAATAGAGAACCCTGCTCTCTATTTTCCCTGTTGGGATTCCCGACAGCGCGTTTCTTGCCAAGAAAACTGGTCGTCTGTATGCTTACCTCTCCCAGGTAAACCCGCACATGCTCGATAAGATTTTGATGCATGCACGGTAGCATACAAGTTTAGTGTGGTTTGTAGCAAGATGGTGACGATGGCATAGAATGTGATGAGCGCCGTCTCGTCATAGTCGATGACGTCAACGCGTTCCTGCCATTCAAAAGAACAGTGGTTCTTTTGAATGGCCGTCTGTATGCACAGCTTTGCAAGACAAGCATGCCAGAAATCCCGTCAGGAAAACCAAAGTTTTTTTTCCTGACGGGATTCCCAGCTGTGTGTACAGGGCCTTCTTCTACTTTAAGAATCAGGATTCTGTTTCACAGCAGCCTAGTATGGCTGAAAATACATGAAACTCAGGCAGAATTACAGGCAAAATAAATGAAATACATCATACAAACAGCTGCCCCCTTATGTTTTTGTTATTTTTTTGGATTCACTGTTTGGCCATAAAGCTAATGAGCCACATGGGATTATAACCCAATATCACAGAGGGTGTGCTGTTATTGTAAACATTGTACACTTCGCTACAGGGACTTATGCAGGCACTTTGTATTATATTTAAAGCACCAAAATAACAATCCATATGTTATCACACTGTCCACTTTATTTTAATATTCCCAATCTGGTCATCACAGTGGTGCAGTGAGTAGCACTTTCGCCTAGCAGCAAAAGGGTCGCTGGTTCCAATCCCGACCACGACACCCATCTGCCTGGAGTTTGCATGTTCTCCCTGTGTCTGCGTGGGTTTCCTCCGGGTACTCCGGTTTCCTCCCACACTCCAAAGACATGCTGGTAGGTAAATTGGATCTCGTCCAAATTGACCCAGTATATATGTATATATGTGTGTATGACTGTGTGTCCCTAGCGTGTCAAGATCCTTCGGGGTAAAAATGACCGCACCAGTTCAAGCAGACACTGGCTGGAAAAAGCGCCCAGAGGCGATTCAGTTTGCATGCGTTGCGCTATACAAGTCATTCATTCATCATTCCCTTAAACTTGGAATTCCAGTGTCAAAGTCTGTTAGCTGCATGCATCATTATGATAGATTTTCTTTCCATACATTACATTTTTCCTTATGGATTTGGGAGTGTTGGCACTCTGTAGACCTTTCGGGTCCATTTTTTAGGAATATAAGATTCTACCCAGTCACCCAGACTGCTTAGTATCTCTAATTTGTGTCCTGGCTGCTATCTTAAGGAGGGCTCTGCTCTAACAATCTTTTATAATCTCAGGAAATCACTATTCTAACTGGGCCTATACTCTCTTAAAAAGTGTAGGCCGATGTATTCCGTGGTTCAAGCAGTGGCGGAATTTTCATAGTCGCAGCGGTCGCGCTTGCGACTGGGCCCTGTGGTTTAGCCAAGTCGGGGGGGGCCCACCCGCCGCCCGTGTAAGGAGCCGTTCCGCCGCGGGGATCGGGTGCCGACAAGGCACTGGCAGTGGATGCAGGAGCGGCATCGCAGCAACCCCCCCAAGACCCGGCATCTCCCCCTGCACCTCTGGCTGGCCGTTTAGAGTGCAGTGGGGAGATGTGTTAGGAGGTGGAAGATCGGCAGCTCTATGGTGCCTGTGTGGGCAGCGTGATCTCCCTGGGTCTTGTAGTACTCGAGTGTATACAGAGAGGGGAGGGGCCTCTGACCCGGGCAGGTATTAGTTTCAGTTTCCCTCTGCTTGCACACTGTTGTTTATGCCCGGGTCAGAGGCCCCTCCCCCTCTGCTGTACATTCGGAGATATAACTACAAGCCCCAGTGAGATCCCCCTGCCTGTGGACACCATAGAGCTGCAGATCGCCACCTCCACCAGCCAGGTACAGGGGAACCTCTGCAAGGGGGAGTCAGCTGTTTGGGGTCCTTGATGTAAGAGGGGGGGGCCTCTGGGGACACTAATGTAAGCAAGGGGGCTTCTGGGGACACTAATGTAAGAGAGGGGGGCTTCTGGGGACACTAATGTAAGAGAGGGGGGGGGGGGCTTCTGGGGACACTAATTGAAAGGGGGGCTTCTGGGCACACTAATGTAAGGGGGGGGGGCTTCTGGGCACACTAATGTAAGGGGGGGCTTCTGGGGACACTAATGTAAGGAAGGGGGCCTCTGGGGACACTAATGTAAGGAAGGGGGCCTCTGGGGACACTAATGTAAGAGGGGGGGGCTTTTGGGGACACTACTGTAGAGAAGGGGGCCTCTGGGGACACTAATGTAAGGAAGGGGGCCTCTGGGGACACTAATGTAAGAGGGGGGGGGCTTTTGGGGACACTACTGTAAGGAAGGGGGCCTCTGGGGACACTAATGTAAGGAAGGGGGCCTCTGGGGACACTAATGTAAGGAAGGGGGCCTCTGGGGACACTAATGTAGGGGGAGACTCTCTGGGGACACTAATGTAGGGGGAGACTCTCTGGGGACACTAATGTAGGGGGAGACTCTCTGGGGACCCTGATGTAAGGGGAGACTCTCTGGGGACCATGGTGTAAGGGGAGACTCTCTGGGGACCCTGTTGTAAGGTGGGGTTCTCTGGGGACACTAATGTAAGAGGGGAGACTCTCTGGGGACACTAATGTAAGAGGGAAGGCTCTCTGGGTACCCTGGTGTAAGGGGAGACTCTCTGGGGACTCTGGTGTAGGGGGGGGCTCTCTGGGGACCCTGGTGTAGGGGGGGGCTCTCTGGGGACCCTGGTGTAGGGGGGCTCTCTGGGGATCCTGATGTAGGGGGAGACTTTCTGGGGACCCTGATGTAGGAGGAGACTCTCTGGGGCCCTGATGTATGGGGAGACTCTCTGGGGGCCCTAATGTATGGGGAGACTCTCTGGGGGCCCTGATGTAGAGGGAGACTTCCTGGGGGCCCTGATGTAAGGTGGGGTTCTCTGGGGACACTAATGTAAGAGGGGAGACTCTCTGGGGACACTAATGTAAGAGGGGAGGCTCTCTGGGAACCCTGGTGTAAGGGGTCCTCTCTGGGAATCGTGAGGTAGGGGGAGACTCTCTGGGGACCCTGATGTAGGGGAAGACTCTCTGGGGACCCTGATGTAGGGGGAGACTCTCTGGGGACCCTGATGTAAGGGGAGACTCTCTGGGGACCCTGGTGTAGGGGAGACTCTTTGGGGACCCTGGTGTAGGGGGAGACTCTCTGGGGACCCTGGTGTAGGGGGAGACTCTCTGGGGGCCCTAATGTATGGGGAGACTCTCTGGGGGCCCTAATGTAGGGGAGACTCTCTGGGGACACTAATGTAAGGGGGGCTTTCTGGGGACCCTAATGTAAGGAAGGGGCTCTCTGGGGACACTAATGTAAGGAAGGGGCTCTCTGGGGACACTAATGTAAGTAATGTAAGAGGGGAGACTCTCTGGGGACCCTGATGTAAGGAGGGACTTTCTTGGGACACTAATGTAAGAGGGGAGACTCTCTAGGGACACTAAGGGGAAGGCTCTCTGGGGACCCTAATGTAAGGGGGGCTCCCTGGGGAGTCCCACTATGTGATGGTGTGTGTGTGTGTGGGGGGGGGGGTGGCATTGAAGGACCTGGCCTTGGGGCAGCAAAGGGAATAAATCTGGGCCTGGGCAGAGGCAGCGCTGAGACTGGGGCTGACACCAATGAGAGAAGGCGGGGGAGGAGCTTTCCTCTCTGCGCGGAGTACCTATGCCGTCTACCTATGAAACAAGAAGGCATCCTGGCGGGAGATTAGAAGGCACAGTGATGGTGACCGTAACTGATCGAATGGAATTCCCAGGGATTCGATTGATTGACAGTAAGTGACATTTTTTCAGAGCTGAGCAATCGATGCCAACCTCCACCACCTGTGCCTCTTACTGATCCCATCCTCCCACCACCGATCTCATCCCTATCCCCCCATTACTTCTACAACAGAGGTGATGGGGGCGATAGGGCTGAGATCAGTGGTGGGAGGATGGGATCAGTAATAGGCACAGGTGGTGGTGGGAGAGGATGGCACCAACACTGCCGCTGCAGCCACCCCCCTCAAGTACCACTGCTGGTACTTGAGGGGGGGTGGTAGTGGTGATACTAGAGCAGAGTGGTAGTGGTGATACATGAGGGGGGTGGTGCTGGTGGTACTTGAGGGGGGTGGCAGTGGTGATGCCATCCTCTCCCGCCACCACCCGTGCCTCTTACTGATCCCATCCCCCTACAGCCGCACCACTAATCTCATCCCTATCCCCCTATTACTTCTACAACAGAGGTGGTGGGGGGATAGTGATGAGATCAGTGGTGGGAGGGATGAGATCAGTAAGAGGCACAGGTGGTGGTGGGAGAGGATGGCACTGCCACTGCAGCCACCCCCCCCTCAAGTGAAATCAGAATTGTTTTACTTTGTTGTACAGTGTAAAAAAATTAAGTATCAAAATCAGTCTTTTCGGGGGGGGGGGGGGCCTTCATGATTTCTTGCACCGGGGCCCTGAAGTCTTTAGTTACGCCACTGGGTTCAAGCACCACCCATCTATGGCCTATCTGCTGCCTCACCCCCACACTTGTTAACCCAGCTTTTCTCAATCTTTGTAACACGGAGGAACCTTTGAAATACCTTTCTGCTCCTTACACTTGTGGTCATTGGCAAAAATACCCCCTAACAGACAGCTAAAAAGATCAATGGTGTCAGTGGAAACTTATCAAAGAAGCAGAAATTGCTCATTGCAACCTCTGGAGGAACCCTGTTCAGGAAACCTTGTGTTAAACCTATGTTTGCTACATTACAATACTGTTAAAGTGGACCTATATTCAATATATACCAACCTAATTGTTCTCTTCGTTCTTCTCAAAACCTCCTACTCTCTAGCCCTCTCATCACCTGCTCCCATCCTCGTCTCCAGGACTTTTCCAGAGCCTCTCCAAGCCTATGGAACTCCTTACCCCAATCTATCCGTCTATCTCCCTCTCTATTAGCTTTTAGAGGATCCCTGAAAACCCTCCTCTTCAGAGAAGCCTACCCTTCCCACACCTAGCAACTGCATTTTCATTTGAGTCCATCTGATCATCCCCCACAGCTACTACCCTTTGTTCCACTTGACCCTCCCTTCTAGATTGTAAGCTCTTACGAGCAGGGCCCTCTGATCCCTCCTGTATTGATTTGTATTGTGAATGTACTGTCTTCCCTGATTTAAAGCGCTGCACAAATGGTTGGCGCTATATAAATCCTGTATTATAATAATAATTATAATAATAATATATGTTTATAATGTTATTAGGGTGGATAAAAATAAATAAAAGAAAAGCTGTGAAGTTTATTTATTCCTAAAAAAACAAATCTGTTTCATGCTCTTTCATTTGCTGGTCATGTACAGTAAACTAAAGTCTAGCATTTGACCATGATTTATTCTGAAGGTTAGAATCAATTAATCTAAACTCTAAACTACCTATTCCACAGAGACCTTATGAAAAAGTGCCTAGGCTTATGGTCACAGGACTAGCTGTTTTTTTCTCCAAGAAAGGAATGTATTTCAACTCTTCATACATCCAACCCATTGACTTATTAAACTCTTTATCCATTCCCCTTATGACTCTTGAAGCAGGTTTAACCTTTTGACCACCGAGTCCCTGGGAAATCCACGGCTGTGCGGTGATATCTGCAGCCACAGGCATCATTCAGATATCCATCTCTTCAGCTGCCGATTCTCTGCACCATAAGAACAATCAAAGCCGCTCGATCGTTCTTATAGGCAGCAGGAGGGGACATCGCCCCCCTCCCGCCGCCATCCGGTGCTTCTCCGGGCTCTCCCGTGCCATCGGGGCCCAGAGAGCGAATCGGCCGATGCGTGCTGAAGAACCATAGAGATGACTGGTGACCAGACGGTCACCTCTATGACCGTCGGAGGACAGAGCGCGACGTTATGACATCACGCCTGGTACCCGGAAGTAAACAAAGCCGCAATCACGGCTGTCGGCATGTGATCGGTGATTTTTTTTTTCACCGATTTCATGCTTGTAAGCCTGGAGGAGAGATGTGGGGTCTTATTGACCCCACATCGCTCCATAAAGAGGACCTGTTAGGCCGCGTACACACGATCGAATTTGTCCGCTGAAACTGGTCCGACGGACCGTTTCAGCAGACAAATCCGATCGTGTGTATGGGCTAGCGGACATGTCTGACCGGCGGACACATTTAAAAGCATGCTTTAAAATTTGTCCGCCGGAGACATGTCCGTCGGATATGTCCGCTGGTTAGTACACTAACCAGCGGACATATCTGCCCGCACATGCGTCGAATGGATTTGACGCATGCGTGGAAGTTTTTTACTTCCTGGTGCGGTGACGTGGCGGCGTCAACGTCACCGCCACGTCACCGCGCTGTCTGCCGGCAGGGATTTTGATCCGATGGTGTGTACACGCCGTCGGATGAAAATCCGGAGGAGACATATCCGCTGGAAACGGTCCGTCGGACAGTTTCAGCGAACATGTCCCTCCGTGTGTACGCAGCCTTACACTGATTCCTATTACAAGGGATGTTTACATTCCTTGCAATAGGAATAAAAGTAATCAAAAAAAAAAAAAAGTTAAAAAAAGTGTAAAAATATAAAAAATTAAGTAAAATAAAAATAAAAAATAACATTTTCAAAACGCCCCTGTCCCCATTATCTCCGCGAAGAAGCGAACACGCATGCAGGTCCCGCCCACATATGTAAATGCCGTTCAAACCCCACATGTGAGGTATCGTTGCGTGCGTTAGAGTGTGTGCAACAATTCTAGCACTAAACCTCCTCTGAAATTTGAAAATAGTAACCTGTAAAAAATGTTAAAGTGTCACCTATGGAGATTTTTAAGTACCGAAGTTTGGCGCCATTCCATGAATGTGCGCAATTTTAAAGCTTGACATGTTAGGTATCTTTTGCTATATATATTTACGTAACATCATCTTTCACATTATACAAACAAATTGGGCTAACTTTACTGTTTTGTTATTTGAAAAATTAATGTGCAAATACCGTGCGAGAAAAAAAGTTGCAATGACCTTTCTATTCCCCAAGGTGTCTGCTAAAAAAAATATATAATGTTTGGGGGTTCTGATTAATTTTCTAGCAAAAAAAATTGAGATTTTTACATGAAGGAGAGAAGTGCCAAAATTAGCCCGGTGGTAAAGTGGTTAAAGTGGTTGTAAACCTCAGACATGAAATATGAACAAAGCATATCCCTTTTTAATGTGTACTTGTCTCAGTTAAGAGCATTAAGTGTCATTTCTGTCTGCTGCTTCATTTCTCCACTATCTGCAGGAGACACTTCCAACACGTTTTCCTGACACCGGGAGAAGAATTGTGACAGGGGAGGGACCTCCAGCTAATTGACAGACTCTGCTCTGTTTCAGTGTGAAGGGGGTGTGTCCCTTCCTTCCAATCAGCACTCAGAGCTCTCCTCACTGGGTTTATCAGAGTGTAACTTCAGCTCTCCACCCCCATTTTCTCACAGCTCAGAAAGGCTGTACAAATTATAAAACAGGTTCAAATTATGTAGGGGTATTTGATTTATGTTTGTGTATTACCCAAGGCCAGTCACTTTACTGGGTATATGTAAGGGTTTACAACCACTTTAAGTTATTGTTGAATATAGGTATGCTAAAATTAAATGGGAAACCAGATCTGCAGCAATGTTATTGCTAATTTACCCTCATGATCAAAAAAAATAAAAAATTGTAACAGCCAATGATTAAAGCATCTTTAATATGAAATATTGTGTATTTATAGTTCATGTTTTTACAGTTTATGAAGTTTGCACAAGTAATAACAGACTATTATTTCCAGCTAAGTCACATAGCATTGTTGTGTTCGTCTACTGAATTTCAAAGTTTGTTTCTTCAATATTAAATTGATTTGTTATCTTCCTTACTTCTTTATTATAAAGCTGTGACCATGCCTCACTGATAATAAAATATTAAAAAATGGATGCCAGGAAGCTACATTTCAGCAGAACACAAGTAAGACGTATCAAGAACAGCTGAATACATTTCAATAGCGAGGCCAATCTATACAGCGCAGCTTGTAAATATTCATTTGATACAAGTAGATTTATAATGTGGGAGCAGGAGAGTAATGTATGCTTTAGAAGCCGTATTATAGCAACAAGTCAGGATACATCTGGAAATCAAACACATGCTTTAAGTACAGTAGCTCTGGGCTTATCCCGGCACTTGGGTCTGAGCCACAGAAAATTGTGCTGTGCACATGGATGTGTCTTATTGTGCCCTGTAGGCTAAGAAAGTCAAAACAACTACAGTGAAGTGCTCGCTATCGCAACTGTGCAGAGTCTCTGACTGGCACCCTGAAGTCATGAACACTGCATGTGACCTCCTGCGCAGAGCAATCCATATGGTAGTAGATAAATAAAGTAGTATGGGTAAATAATAAGCTACAGAGCAAAAAATATATTATGTATGAATAATATGGCACTCCACATAGATAACTGAACTCTTCCTGACACTGAACGATTTGGTGAACATTGCTCGTAAGTTAATAAAAATAATTGGGGAAGCTGTTTATCTTATACTTCTATTAATAACACACAGGGAAGCATACCCTTGTTCTGTAAATGGTTGCAACAAATATATGTTACAAGCTACCATTACAAATTTTAAATTGATTTGTAAGAAAATATGAAGGATTTGTAAATGTATAAAACTCTGTACCGACTACTAAGAACCCTGATACTCTTTAACTTTCAACATGAGGGGAAGACTCCTACTAGCCCAGTGCCATGCATAGCTGTGTTCTGCCACTTTCATCCTTAAAGTGCTGAATGTCTGCCTCTAGGGCACACAAGCACACATGCACACATTAAGTTGTACTGGCAATGGCTAGCCCTTTACAGATACTGACTTCTATAAAGTCCTCATCTGATTAATAATATGTGTCACACCAGGTGCATTGATCTTGGGCTAAGCATTGCTCTGTATGTGCACTGTTTGCACCATATACATATGGGACAATGTCATATTGTGATGAAACGCGTCGGGAGGGTGCTGACGTCACTGGGTTTGTTCTTAGCCTGCTGGCTTTTTTTAAATTTCTATTTATCATCCTATTTGATGTAAGTGCATTACGCTTTATCTATTAAACAATTAGTTTTACACTATGGTGAGTCTTTCTCTTCTCGGATCCACAATCATGGTGCCTGAGTGACGATCCTTTATCCAGTGGAAAGTATGTTTATCCGGTTTCCTCTAAAAATCTATCTGGTCTAAGTTGTATCTCCCTGACATCCTGTGAGGTAAGGCCTGGGTATTACCCAGCCACAAGTGATTCAGCTTGTGTAAGCTGGTAAGCATGCAATTTATGTGGTGGTGGATACTCACTATGTTTGTCAATGTGATCTGATACATCACAAGGAGAATTTACAATTACAGGCTATTTTTAGTGGCAATTATTTCATATGTCACCCATCGAGGAACTTTGCTTTTTGAATTATGTATGGAAATGTATTATACAGCATAACTGGTTAAAAATTTGTATAGCCTATACAATATGGGCTGTATCTGGTGTGAGGAATGTGTCCCCTACTGTTCATTTTAGAGCACAACTCTATTCCTTTATTATATTGTCTCTGTATATATCTCACAGCAGAGTTTGCAGCCGTTTATGTATTATTAGTACAGAATCCATTATGCATATGGAGGTGTGCATTAGGTAAAAACGCAGCATGTCTGTATTTTTTCAGTAAAACACACGTCATCACATGTTAATCCACTGTGTCACAGTATGTTGCAAATCATTGCAGTGCATAAAGGTAAAGTGATTGTAAATGATCACCTTGTAAAATCCATTCAGTTTAAAATAGAAATGAAAGTCAAAACATTTTTGTATGGATATAAAAAAAAAACATTATAAATCCCCTTTTCCCCTTTTTTATAAATGATCACATTCCTTCTGTTCTCAGCTGCATAAGAGCTGGGGGAGGAGGAGAAGCAGCAGCACACAGTGGATGTCTGTGCAGTTGGGCCTGTCAGGACAAGTCTGATCATTGGAGGAGAGCAGGATGAGTTCCCAGCATAGCTAGAGAATGGACCATGATGTGCTCTTCTGCAGGAACAGCAGCAATTTCACATAAAGGAAGCAGCACAAAGAGAACATGATACTTACTCATACAGGTACATGCTACATATCAGGAATATGAAGTGTTGGGGGTAACAAATGCTTTAACTACTTAAGAACCACCACACGCACATGTATTGCGGCAGGGCAACCCTTCAGCGCAAAATCACATACCTGTACGTGATCGCTGTTGTCGGCTGTGGGGCGCCATTACTAGTAAAAAAAAAAAAAAAGTCCTAAAAATATCCCACTTTTGCACAAACCAATCAATATACACTTATTGGGATTTTTTACCAAAAATATGTAGAAGAATTCATATTGGGCTAAATTGATAAAGAAATTAGATTTTTTACATTTTTTTATTGGATGTGTATCAGAAAGTAAAAAGTATTGTGTTTTTTTTTTTTTTCAAAATTGTCTTTTTTTGTTTATAGCACATGGTACAGCCTCGCACAACCGCTCAATTGTCAGCTAAAGAAACGCAGTGCCATATGGAAAAAAATGGCCTGGTCAAGAAGGGGGTAAAACCTTCTGGTGCTGAAGTGGTTAAATGAAGTGAGTTTTTTGCTACTTTCAATAAAGTTAAAGAAAACAACAAACCATGTGCCCACTGGTGTGAACATTCTCAGGAAATACCAAAACTGCTAGGATTTTAAAGTGATTGAAAAGGCACATTTTCATACAAGAGGTTATACTTACCTACTCCCTTACCACCTCTTCTGGAGTTCCCTGCTGGCCCTTTTTCTTACAAGTTGTGTGCTTAGGGGGCACCCTTGCGGGCGTGCCTCCGAGATGGGCTATGTACTTTCAGAGACACACACAGTGGAGCACAGCCACACCCCCTTCCTCACAGGATTTGACTGACAGCAGCAGGAGCCTATGGCCCGCAACTGCTCTCAATGTGTCCTGTCAAACCAGGAAGAGAAGGAGCAGTGATGCAGCCAGGGCCAGCGTTTGGATCTGTGAGGGGAGGCAGGTAAGTGTTTAGGGATGGGGGGCACATAGTAAGGAGTTTTCACCTTAATTCCCAGAATGCATTAAGCCATAAAATGCTTATGCTTTAGTACCATGTTAGCCCTTCCCTACTCTATGAAAAAATACATATATTTAAAAACGAATGCACCCTATCACACGCATTAATACATACTGCATACATTTTTCCCACATTTTCTATAATACTTTGATTTCATATGATTCTCAGCTTCATTTAGTGACCAAAATGTGGTAGGTTTTTCTGAAATACATCAATCAGAACTAATATTGCATTTTGGCCACTAGATAGAGCTGACAACCATAAGAAGTTATTGTTTTAGAGAAAATACAGGCCAAATGAATGCAGCCTGGACTATCGCTTGTGACATTCATCCAAACAATGTTTTATAAATAGATTGTATTTATGTATTGTGTTAATTTTTTTCATTTAGCTTGAAGCTTGCAAACTTAAAAAGTTATGTTTGTCATTTTGATGAAAACAATAAAGCTTTTAAATTCAAAGGGACACTGAAAACCCTCTTCTGGCAAAGGGCTTGACAATAACCACCAATCAGCTCACTGGGTGCTGCTACAGCCTGATACACACAATGAGATTATTGGACAAATGATTGTCCGTTTTTTTTGCATGCTAGCCTCCACATCGAAGATGAAGAGGTTATTGAACCTCCGAAAATTCCCATACAACTGTACTGAATAAATGTAAACCGTACGATCTGACATCACACGAGAAAACGAGTCATGTTTGTGCCTTCATATAATTTTGGACGAAATCTGTATACTAACGATCAGATTATCGTCCGATCGCTTCGAAAACTGTATTTTTTTTAAGCTTTTCTGATCATGTGTATGGGTTTTAAGGGTCAACTTTACATTAACGTTTAAAAAAAAAAAAAAACAAGATAACACTATAAGGCTGCTTTCACAATGAAAGCATCAGCCGTTAGCCGTAAAGCGCATCTAGTTTTAGTGGCGATTTACCACTGTTTTACCGATTTTTAGCAGCCATCGGGCGCTCTTAAAGAATAACTACATTTTAGTTGAGAAAAAAACAATCCCCCCAGGGCGATTAATTTACATTGTAAGGATTATGACAAATATTATAGCAGGCTGCTAGTGTTTTTTGCAGAAAAAGCTGTTAGTTTGACTATGTCCTTTGAAGACCGATTTTGAATGGTATTGTCTGTGTTCATTATAAACACCTGGGGCACGCTAAGTGTTCTAATTGTAAAAGTTTCAGTGTCTGTATCCCTTTAGAAGTAATTAACCCTTAGGGAGTATCTCACCAAAAATGAAACTCTTAATGCAAGGGGGCCTAAAATCTGACTTATGCCTTGTACACACAATCGGAATTTTGCGCATGCGTAACGTTATTTCAGAGGCGTAAGGCGGAGTAATACAAATTGGGAAGGACGTGGGCGTGTTACATTGAAATGAGCCGTGACCCCATGCAAATGAAGGGCCGGCCGGCTCGCGCATGCGCGCTTGAAGGAGACCATGGTCAGCTCCGATGTGCGCATGCTCACAACTCGGGAGCGGCGCAATCAGTGAAATTGGAAATGGACTAGGGCAACTTAGTGAACTACGCAAACAGCATAAATAGACAGACACAAACGCACTTGCATTGCAAAAGTACATCCCTTTGTCCCTTCCTATTTAACCAAGTGCTTTTGTCCTGTTGTTCGTTGCGTTGTGTTTTGTAGTTGTCAGATTAGTGTTCTGTGTGATCAAGTGTTTGTTAGTAGATCTTTGAAAGTGTTTTTTGATAAGTGTTTGAGAGACTGTTTGTTTGATATATGTCTGTTCGTTTGTTTTCTTGCTGATTTTTTGCTGTTTGTTTTTGTGACTGTTTCTTGCTGAGTGCTTGTGTGATTTTTTGGGTGTTAGTTTTCTCTTTGTGTGTGTTCTTGCTTGATTGGTTGTGCTTGTTTTTGTGACTGATTTTTGTTGACTGGGAGTGAGTTCTTTTGGAAGTATGACAGAGAGAAAGCGAAAGCTCAATTTTACTGTGGGGGAAAAAATAATTCTTGCCCGGGCCATTAGCGATTATGGGCGTTTCCTCCACGGCCCAGACAGTGCCAACACCACCCCAGCCAGGAGGAGGGAGATTTTGGACCTCATCACTGAGCAGGTCAATTCAGCAGGGGAGGGGGAGACACGGACCCGGTCTGGGATTGACAAAAAAATTAATGACCTCCGGCGTCTGGTCAAACAGAAGCTGTCCAAAATGCATGCCCATGCCAGGGGCACAGGAGGGGGCCCACCATGCCGTATTAGGCTGACAGCGGAGGAGCGTGCGGTGGCCCTGACCTTTTATCGGCATGAAGTGGAGGGCCTGCCCGGCTTTGACTCAAGTCCGGAGCCCGTGGTGCCAGGTACGTTTTTTTTAATATCAGGTGTGTAGCATGTGTGGGGGAGGGGGTGAAAGGGAATATGTGGCAAGTGTGTGGATCCTCCAACCTGTGAATGTTTTGTGTCATCCACAGATGTGCAGGAGGGTGCAGGGCCATCTGGCCTGACCGCACCATCCCCAGGACAGCAGCCTAATGAGGCCCCCCCAACAAGGCCGGAGTCCGCGGAGGAGGTTCAAGAGGAGGAGGAGAATCATGAGGAGGAGGAGTCCATGTCAGGCACTGGACTTTTGGTTTTTGAGGACTCTTCCCCTCTGGCTGGCAGCAGGCAGCCCTCCCTAAGGGGGAGCCCCCCCCTCCTCCCCCAACATGGCTCCCCTCCCAAGGGCCTCCCCTTCTCCCCGGCCACAAGCATTAGCTGGAGGCAGGATTTCGTCCCAGAACACCAGGGGGTGGCCGATCTCCTGCCCGCCACTCTGAGAAGGGACCAGGCCCTTCAGACCCGCCATGTGGGACAGGTCAGCCAGACATTGGTGCGGATGGAGGAGAGCCTGTCCTCCATCAAGGATACGCTGGGGAACCTGGACTCCCACTCCCAGGCTTTCACAACCTGCCTAAACGACCTGCAGACTACATCAGCAGGTGTTGGGCAGGATGTGAGGGCCCTTACCCAGGCTATCCAGTCCAACACGGCAACACTTGGTGCTGCCCTGGACAGAATAGCCGTGGCCTTGGAGGGCAGGCCGCCAAGGTGGGCAGAGATCAGGGGCTGCTCCTCCTTCCCCGGTTTTCCCCCTCCCCCATGAGTCTCCCCTGAGGAGCCGGGGCCGTGGCCGGGGGCGCCCCAGGCGTGGCTCACGTAAAGGGCAATAATTTTTTTTTTCCCCTTTTTTGATTTTTTTTTTGCTGGAAAATTTTTGATTTTGCTGGTCATTTTTTTTTGGGTTGTGAATGCTGTTTGAATGTGGGGGTGACATTCCTGCTGGAAAAGGGGTGTCACCCTCAATTTTGCTGGAGAAGGGTTTCCCAGGACCAGGGAGAAGTGATCCCCAGATCCGTGTGAATGGTGTATGAATGTACAGTGACATAATTGGAGCCTCGGTGTGGCGTTGCTGCTCAAAAGTCCTGCATGGTGGACTGGTGCCAATCCAATTTGATGTGGATGTGGGGTGTGTGTGCTAGGGACCACAGTGGTGTGCATGCATGCATTCTCATTGTGCCATGATTAATGTGTGTGTTTAACGTGCAAAGATGCCCAATGTGAGTTGTCTCCTGGCTGCTCTTCCCTCAGAAGACGGGGTAGCCTCGGTTAGGGGGGGATTGTCTGGTTCAGGGGTCAGGTCATCACGTAGGTCAATCTGCAGGCCCTTTCTTACTGCGAAGTTGTGCAGCATGCAACATGCACCGATGATCTGGCACACGAAGTTTGGGGAATACAAGAGGGTACCCCCAGACTTATCCAGGCATCGGAAACGTGACTTTAGGAGGCCAAAGGTGCGCTCCACCACTGCTCGTGTTTGGGCATGTGCTTGATTGTATCTTTCCTCTCCTGGGGTGTGGGGGTTCCGGATAGGAGTCATGAGATGGGGTCCCAGTGGATATGCAGAGTCACCTGTAAGGGAAAAGACAGGAGGATGTTAGTCATGCATGTGCCCCTTGTGATGTGTGCATCATGGGAGGGGATAGTCATGCCTGCCACCTATGTCACTCACCAACCAGCCAGGTGTCCCCATACACGTTCTGATTGAATTCCATTCGGATGTGGCATTGATTGTATATGTAGCTGTCATGGCTGGACCCTGGGTGTTTGGCACGGACGTGCCATATGAGGCCTTGGGCATCGGCTATCACCTGTACGTTGATGGAATGCCAATGCTTCCGATTGCGGTACATGTGCTCTGTCTCCTGGGGGGGCTGGAGTGCCACATGTGTGCAATCAATGGCCCCCACAGTGCGTGGGAATCTGGCAATTCTGTAGAAATCTGTCATTGCCTTCAGCCGCAGGTCCTCAGTGGTGGGTTTGATGATTTGGTTGGCCATGCGTCTGAGGATTGCAGGGACAACCTGGTGCACACATCTGCTCATGGAGGATTGTGACATCCCAGCCACCACTCCACTTGTACGCTGAAAAGAGCCACTGGCAAGGAAATGGAGTGTTGCCATGACCTTGACCAGTGGATGCACTGCATGTGAGCGTTGTGTTCGGCTGGTGATGTCCTCCTGCAGGGTTGTGGTTAATTCCAGGATGACATGAGGGGTGAATCTGAAGATGCGATACACCTCAGAATCACTCATGCCAAACAGGTCTATGCGGGTGCGGTATATCCTCTCCCGTGCCATCCTCCGTGCCATCCTCCGTGCCCTCATCCTTCTTTGTTCATCTAAAGTCAGTAGTATAGCTATGTGCGACGATGCCCCTGGCATGTTGGTATACAGATTGTTGTGCAACACGTGTGACTGCTGAGCTCCTCACTAACAGTGTTGCTTTATCTAACAAGTAGACTTTTTTTCTCTTTTTAGACCAGCTTTTATATGCTCTAATTTTAGACATGACATTTTGCTGTTGCGCACACTGCGTAGCCTGCGCTGCCCCAACGTTCTTTTGTGGATCCCCGTAAGTCCCTCATTAGCATATTTGACTAGCAAATCAATGGTCTGTCTAGCGCAGTTTTGCGCGGACGGATGCGCCTGTCTAACGAAATTACGCCGGACCAAAAAAAGTAGATTTCTTGCGTATCTCGTTTTGGGGATGCCGTGCATCGAAACGCACGGGCACATTTAGACTTACGCACGCGCATCTCCTGTTGCGCAGGCGTAATCGCCCTGTGAATCTGGGCCTATATTTTTTACTTTTTGCTATAATAAATATCCCCAAAAAAGATGTAAAAAACATTTTTTTTTCTCAATTTAGGCCGATATGTACTCTTCTACCTATTTTCGGTAAAAAATCGCATACGCGTTTATCGATTGGTTTGTGTTTCTAACTGTAGGGGGGCGGGGCTGGACGTGTGATGTCATTGATCATGTTTCCCTATAACAGGGAACACACAATCAATGACACTGCCACAACGAAGAACAGGGAAGGTGTGTGTACACACATCTCTCCCCATTCTTCAGCTCCGGGGGACTGATTGCGGAACACCGGCAGCGATCGGGTTCGCGAATCCCGTGGCCGCGAAGCTTCGGACTGGGTCGCGTACGCGACCCCACAGCTGGGCTTAAAGGGGATCGTGAGCCATCGCTCTAATCCAACCAAGGACACCTTAATCTCTGAGCCCTATTGATCCCTGTGGGGCACTGGCATAGCGGGGGGGGCAGGGGGGGCTGTCGCACCGGGCGAAAAATTGCGGGGGGCGAATCCGCAGAACGCGCCGCCGCCGCCTTAGGAAAGGCCGCGGCTTTGGCCTAGCTCCGGAGCGGTCGGTCGGCCATCTTGGTACACCCGGCGGCGGTGCGTGATGAGTTTTTTTTTCAGCCCTTCCGCCTGGTTAGCTGGTGGAACCGTCTATCTCCCTTGATGTGGCGGGAAACACCAGCCAACCAGGCGGAAGGGCTGAAAAAAAACATAACGGCGCAGGAGCACCGATTGGCGGGTGGTGGAGTGGGAGGCGCTGTACCTCTGTGCTGCGCTGATTGGCCGTGGAACACATGTTTACAGCGCGGCGGCATATTTGATTTTCTCCATCGCCAGCAAGGCAAGCAAAACACTCTCCTGTACCGCAGGGGGGAGAGAGAGAAACGGGGGGGGGGGGGGTGTCGGTGTAAATCTAAAGGGGTGCACTGCCTGATCCCCACCTATCCACCTCAGAGCCTGTCATTTTAGTAAGACTGCTGGGACTTGTAGTTCTCCGTCTTCTCCTGGGGCTCATGGAGAAGATGGAGATTGGAGAACTACAAGTCCCAGCAGGTTATACATACAATAAGGCTCTGAGGTGGATAGGTGTGGATTGCATGCACCTGAGCCCCAGGAGAAGATGAAGAACTACAAGTCCCATCAGGTTATAATATAAGGCTCCGAGGTGGATGGATGTCCAGACACCCATCCACCTAGGAGCCTTATATTATAACCTGCTGGGACTTGTAGTTCTCCATCGTCTCCTGGGGCTCAGGTGCATGCAATCCACACCCATCCACCTCAGAGCCTTATTGTATGTATAACCTGCTGGGACTTGTAGTTCTCCATCGTCTCCTGGGGCTCAGGTGCATGCGATCCACCATCTATGGGACTACAAGTCCCAGCAGTGAGAAAAACTGAACAAAGATGGTGGCTCGCATGCACCTGAGCCCCAGGAGACGATGGAGAACTAGTCCCAGCAGGTTATAATATAAAGCTCCGAGGTGGATGGATGTCTTGACAGTGACAATTGATGGGCACAGTGGTGACAATTGATGGCACAGTGGCTGTGTTTGATGGCATGGTACAGTGACTGCATTTGATGGCATGACACAGTGGCTGCGTTTGATGGTATGGCACAGCGGTGATAATTGTTGGGCCCAGTGAGGCTGCAATTGTTTTTGTTTGTTTTTTTAGTTTGCGCCAGCCGCCACTGTCCAGAGTGTTGTGTAATGTCAAAGGGGTTCAGAGGTGCGGTGCTGTGTAATATCAAAGGGGTCCAGAGGTGCAGGGTGCTGTGTAATGTAGAAGGGGTCCAGAGGTGCGGTGCTGTGTAATGTAAAAGGGGTCCAGAGGTGCAGGTCCGATCCGTGAGTTTTTTGATCCGTTGCACCCCTACTGTACTGTGTCCCGAGCGAGTACGGTACGCGGCCACCATTTCGCGGCAGATGGCGCCCTGTGATTGGGCGTATGTGGTCATGTGCTAGCCCCGGGGGGTGGGGGGGCGAAAAAAAGTTCTGCACCCGGGCGCCCATAACCCTGGTTACGCCACTGCTGTGGGGGTCCAACGGATCCAGTAAGCGGCCATCTATCTTATTTTGCTTTTGGGAATTGTATTGCATCCATTTAGTCATCAGTCAAAGGATTGAGATTGCGTGCAAGTTAGTAATTTATGCAAGGACTTATTCATTCACAGCATACATATCCTGGTATAGGAATAAGGACACACTGTGTTGTTTTTTTTTGTCTTTATTAATATTTTTACGCAATTTTCATTGCCCTATTTTTGGTAGCGCACTTTTTTTTCTTTTTTCTTAAAGGGCCACGTACAGGTACGTGGATGTGCCCAGCCGTGCTATTCTGCCAACGTATATCGACATGAAGGGGTTCTTAAGTGGTTAACTATCAACTTTCTATTAACTTTTTAAAGGGTATTTCCACTTTTGTGGGTAATTAAAAATTAGCAAATCAAAAATTAATAATATGTATACAATTGCAACACAAGTCATATTGTAATTGATTGTTATTGAAAATTACCTTTCCTTTTCAATCTGCAATTATCTCTAAAATACAATGGCTACCTGGAGGTATTCTGTACACAGATGGTATACAGAATGCCTCCAAGAAATGTAATTTCCTGCTTGTGTGATTGGCTTACTGATTTTCCCAGAAGTCTGCACTAAGATACACTTCATACAATTCAACTCTGTGCATCCCATGCTACAAAAATGTAATTTGTGGTCACATTTTCAAAGAAAAATCACATCCAAAGGGATGCAAACCTTGCAACAATTGTTAAAATTCCTGCAATGTACATTGATCACAGAGAGAGGACTATTTTTTATGATTGTAAAGTCTGATGTGTCTCAGCCAATCAGACGGGAGAGTTCTTGGACAGCCAAGACACTTATGGAAGTCACTGGATAGAGATGGACCCCAGGTAAATATTAGGGGGACTGAGGGGGGCTGCTGCACACAGAAGGTTTTTTATCTTAAAGGAGTTAAAAAGGCAGATTTTTTTTCATCTTAATGCATTCTATGCATTAAGATAAAAAGCCTTCTGTGTGTAGCAGCCACCCCAGCACCCCCTAATAATTATCTGAGCCAGCGATATCCAGGAATCTCTTGGCCGTCCGGGACTCTCTGACCCATGATTGGCTGAGACAGAGCAGCAGCGCTACTGGCTCCTGAGGCTGTTAATCAAAGTCTGTTAGCCAATCAGAGGAGAGAGGGGGTGTGGCCGAACTGCAGCTCCGTGTCTGAATGGACACATGGAGCTGCAGCTCGGCTCGGGTGCCAGCATACCAAGCAGCTTGCTGTGGGGGCACTTGACAGGAGGGAAGGGCCAGAAGAAGCAAAGAGGCACCCGAGAAGAGGAGGATCTGGTCTGCTCTGTGCAAAACAAACTGCACAGAACAGGTGAGTATAACATGTTTATTATTTATTTTTATTTTTAAAACAAGTCAATCACTTTAACCTCCCTGGCGGTATGATTCTGTCTGGAATTACGTACCAAAAGCGGTACAATTATTTTGCATGGAAATTCTGCGTTTTATACTGTAGGCCTAAAATTTTTAGGAATAACTCACTTAAATTTGTCCAAACCAGAGTCTAGTAGACATCCCGGGTATGATAAAGTTTGAAACACAAAATCATAAAATTATAATATAATAAATAACTATAAATAATTATAACAAATAATAATGTAATTATAATAAAAATTATTCACTAATGTAATCAATCAAAATCACTGAAATTTGCTCAGTTGCAGAATTGTCTCTGTCATTACTTTTATTTTTTTATGACGAATTTCCCCACAAATCGCTATCGCTCAATTCTGCAAGTGATTATAATTTATTATCGCTGTTTTCTAGCTGCTCTAAAATCACTTTTGACATAAAGGGACACTTTTAGTTGCTATGGACAATCAACAGTTTGCAGGCACAAAAAAAATGTTTTTATTATATAAAAGAACATGCAGGACACTGGGCAGACCACTAGGGACAGGGGGGTGTGTACTTTTTACATACAGTACTGTAATCTATAAGATTACAGTATTCTGTATGTAATGTGTTTGTTTACTTTTTTGAATTTGCCGCCGGTCTCCGCCCCCGTGCGCCGTTACGTCGCAGGGAACGGAGATCGGCGGCGTGCGGGCACTGTGTGAGTCGAATGGAGGACGCCACTCGCTCACACAGCGGGGATGCATCGCTGGATCCAGGGACAAGGTAAGTACAGTACCCCGCCTGGATCCAAGGTAAGCCAGCGCACGCTGCAGGCTCTGCATATTGACCCCGAGCGCGACTCGGGGATATCGATATTTACATGAGAAATCCAACCCGAGTCGCGCTCGGGGATACCGGCAGGGGGGTTAATGCATAGAATGCATTAAGATAAAAAAAAAACACTCTACCATATTACTTTTATAAGAACTCCTTATTCAACAAAGCAGAAAAATGTTTATGTAGTAAGGCTAATGATGCTCATAGAGCGCCAATGTATCTGCACAGTTTCATCAGATGCATCAGTAAACAGCTCTTCCAGGTAAATCTAAAAGCTGCGGGACAATAGAGGATTTCTATGTACCACTTTAAAGATTTCTATATTACGATTATTTGTTTTGGCATAATACCCTCCAGCAATACCCATTTTTATTACAACATAAGCTTTTTTCATATTTTTTCTTTAACAAGCTGAATTTGTGAATAATAATGTGCTTTTTTTTTTAATCACATAAAGAAATGCTAACCATATTCCAGCTACATGTGAAACAGAGTCTGCCAGTGCCATAGGACTAATTCTGCGCACAAAGAAATATCTGATACAATAATACTAATTCTGCGGTGCCACCATTATGACAGTAATAGCGACAATAATCATGATAATAAAACTGCATGAGGAAAAACACAAAGCTAACATCTTACAGCTACCAGAATAGATAAACAACTCAGGGAATCCCAGACTTCTTTGTACCGCTGCTTCTGTACATGGACTGCAGGCATTTTCTGGAGCCGGAGGGGTTAATCCCGCTCAGCATAAAACGTTCACTGAGTGCGCTTAGCCACAGGATCGATAACATAAAGGGCAGTTTACGCTTGCGATGCATTTTTGTCCAATTAATAGATTGCCTGTGTGTTGCATATTTTGCATGACAAAGGGCTGGAATATTAAACTGCCATTCATAATGAAAATGCACTTTGCAAATTAAAAGCATCGAAACAGAAATTTTTCACCCTGTTTAGGAAATAAACAGTCCTTAACCAATTAAACTGCATTGTAATAATCCTATGATTTATGGCAAGTTGTTTAACTTTCAAAACTCGGCTAACCCATATTAAGGTCACAATCCATCATGTCTTGCTTGGAGAGGCAGCAAGTAATGGCTGCTGTATTAGCTGCTTTTGATGATAGTATGAAAGAAGTATTAGCGCTTGTCAACAAAATTGCTTACAACATAACATTAGCATGCATGGGCTGCTGTGCCTATTCATTATTATGGCAGTTTCACACATATTGTTACAAGCTTATAAAACATTGTGTTGGCTAACTTAAAACAGGCCGTGTGTACAGTTTAGACTGCTTAAAGGCAGAAATAGCTGGGCTGGCTATAGCTGGAGTGTAAACAGAGAGGCAAAAATCTTTTAGCTGGTACTTATTGATAGTGAAAAACGTGTTGAATTATTCAGTATCGACCTCTTCTATTTGTGTCTATCAAAGTTATCAATTGCCCATCAGTCTCCATGTCAAAACAGAATGGATTAATCTGGTTGAACACAAGACAAATAAATGGGTACTATTACAGAGCCACTGCTTTGCCAAACTGTCAGAGGGGAATCTAGGCTGTGACATTTCCCATCAAAAACGGGATATCTGTCTTAAGTGAGAAAACGATTCCCCGCTGTGAGCCAAGAATGCACTTAGTGTACCGTAAGTAAATTAATCCACCGTCAACTGTGATAATAGGAGCTAAGGAGTTTTTTTTTTCTAGACAGGACTTGCTTTACCTGGACATAAAATGATTGAAATATTTGTGTAATTCAGTAATAATAACTTAGGCAGCCCATAAAGGAGTCTATTGACCAGCGGGTTAAACAAATAAAACATTGATATTATACAGTTGTGAGAGAACATTTTTGAACCGTTAGTTATTGTTCATGCAGAAAGGCCCGTACACACGATCGGATATTCCGAGAACAATTGTATGAGGGACGTGTTTTGTCGGATAATCCGACAGTATGTATGCTCCATCGGACAATTGTTGTCGGAATATCTGACAACAAATGTTGGATGGCCATGCTCTCAAATTGTCCGACAACAAATGTGTTCCTTTGGATTATCCGATCATGTGTACACAAGTCCGTTGGTCTAAAATTCAAAGAACAAACATGCATGCTCTGAACCAATGCTAACCACCAGACAACATTAGCCAAAGTTGCCCAAAGGTTGGTGCTAAAGGGCTTAAAAACAACTTTGTTTCGTGTATGTTGACTCAAAAAGTTCTGCCGTCTGCATGCAGAACAAGTCACGGCCAACGCCCTTCGCACAAAAATCCATGAAAAGGGTGCAAACCCTTACATTTACAGAGGCACTCAGGGCTATGTGACAGTGTCTGTGTAAATTGATGGCCAGCACAATATACTCGGTGTATAGGGGTGCAGGGGAGCATACACTGCAGTGCTCCAGCATGGTATCCAGTTGCTAGGCCTGAACACTGCTACATGACAGATCTGGGGGCACCATTAGGATCATTCACTAAGATGAAGGCGCAGCACCAGTCCATACATCAATTGGTGCAACGAAAGAAACATTAATTGAACGTGCCAAGCAGGGCATGTTGAAGCGCAAATAGTCATAATAAATACCTGTATATGTAAACTGCAACTACCGCTAGGGTAACTGCGACTTTCTCATTGATAATAGCGCACGCCCAATACAATTGGTTAATTTCATCTAATTGGGTGTGTCTTGTTAAGCAATTAGTAGGTGTTCTCAGTTAATTAACCTTTTTGATGCTAATCTCATTCCTATTAGTTCAAATATATCTTTGAAATTCGTTATATTTTACCCAAACACATACACAGTCCATGAAACACACAAAATGCACGTTCACCCAGTGTCGAGACATTACTTCAAAGTGGGTACACCTGTTAAGGATGTCCTTAAATTACTAACCCGCAAAACACACTCTCTGAGCATGCCCAGAAAAATCTGTGCTGTTCACACACAAAAAAAATAAACCAAAGTCCCTGAGCATGCATTTCACACACCAAAAGCCACACCAAAAAGTCCCTGAGCATGCCCAGACCAACCCAAATGCAGCTAGCACAAAATAAACCACCCCTCTGTCCAAAATTAAGCACATCATCCAGCATTCTACAAAATTACAGATGGGACAAACACCCCCGGTCCGGGGACCAAACAAACAGCCTAACATAGGCAAAAGTCATACAACAAATACCTCTGCAGTCTGGCAACTGACCTGTTCATTTTGCTAGTCCCCATTTGGCTGGCTTATATTCTAAGGCCGCGTACACACGATCGAACATGTCTGCTGAAACTGGTCCGCAGACCAGTTTCAGCAGACATATCCGATCGTGTGTACGGCCTAGCGGACAGGTTTCCAGCGGACAAGTCTTAAAACATGCTTTAAAACTTGTCCGCTGGAAACCTGTCCGTTGGACATATCCGCTGGTTAGTACGACTAACCAGCGGACCGAAATCCCCAGCATGCGTCCAATGGATTCGACGCATGCGTGGAAGCATTTTATTTCCTGGTTTGGTGACGTGGCCGCGTCAACATCACCACCACGTCACCGCGTTCTCTGTCCGAGGGGATTTTCGTCCGATGATGTGTACACACCACCGGACCAAAATCCTGTAGGAGACATATCCGATGAAAACGGTCCGCAAACCGTTTTCATCGGACATGTCTCCTCGTGTGTACGGGGCCTAATTCTTAGCCTTAAATGGGTATGGGGGCCCAGGTCCCACACTGAGAGGCATATATCAATATCACCAATTTTGACAACCCCAAAAACGAAACAAAAACGAAACAAGGAGAAGTGCCTTTAAAAATGACAAATTGCTTAAAAGCTAGCAACTTGGGGGACGTACCCTGCCTGTAAAGTGGTGCATCTGTAACATGTATCCAAAATGCTTCTTCAAAGATGTATGGCTTTAAGAAAACTTAAAAATCTACATTGCAGCTGCAAAATCGAAAAAAAAAATCCAAAAAAATGGCCTGCCCCCACCAATACATGCAAGGCCATTTGGGTCTGTTAAGGCTTTAAGTGAGAACCCCAAATGAAAAATACCACCCAAACTAAAAAAAGATTGTGCCCCTCCCAAACACTAACAAACCCCTAGCCAAACACACAGCAAGCCAGCCCATGAAAGGCGGGTGGATTCTTGGGGGCAGGAGGGGCTCTGCACCCCAAAAGTCAACCACCTTGTTCCTGTATTCAGGGGGACAAGGGTCTCTTCCACACAACCCTAGGCTGAATGTGTAAAGCCCCTTTAAACTAGTGGGTGGCCTTGTATGGTTCAGAAGGGGGTTGGGCACTCGCTCTTCTTCTTTCTTTTCTGGCCCTGTTGTATGCTCTGGAAAAGGATGTGGTTTGGATTGGTGAAGGCAGCTCACGACCTTTTGAAAAGGGAGTGGAGTGTGGAGTTCCCCTTTAAAAGCAAAAGCTAGCCCAAGCAAATCAAAAGGGAATAGAGGGGGGGGAGACAAGAGCATTGAAGTTGAGTGTGAAATTCCCCTTTAAAATCAAAAGCTAGCCCAAGGAAATCATAGGGATTAGAGGGGGGAGAGAAGAATTGGAGAATGGAGTGGAGTGTGGAGTTCCCCTTTAAAAGCAAAAGCTAGCCCAAGGAAATCATATGCATTAGGCCTTAAAAAATTAGCTAGAGGAGCGAGAGTCTTTTTACATAATTTTAACAATGTACATGTCACATGTTGGCAAAGATTAGAGAGCGCCCTTACAACGCATGCAACTGCATGTACGTTGCTGAACATTTACTAAGATTTTGGGCACGCGATGGAAAAACTCATGTGATGGGGTGCAGCAGCTGCTTGTGCATGTCCAATGCGTACATGGATCTCACTCAGATCTAAACGTACTTTGTTGTGGAATTTTTTTGAAGACATATTTAATATGTATTGTCATACTGTCTCCCAGTGTTAGTATTCCCGCAGCCCACTCTAAAGAGCTGACAGGGCAGACTGATGCTGGTTGAGTCCCCTTTAGTAGTAGAAAACTTCCTGAGGTTGTAGAGAGGTGTTTTCCGAATGGGGATATGTCCAACAGCGAAAGGGCCCCTGTGCGATGCACAGAACTATCATGCAAAGACATTATCAGTTAGGGGATGTACGCTCATATGTCTCTGTGTGCCTGATCAACACATAGCGGGACGCATATCGTGCACCTGCAGATAATCTCCCATCAGCAGGAACGGTAGTATAATACGGGTATGCATTGTTCTCTGAACAAAGCAGAATAAGGATTCTTACCAATGGTAAAACTGATCTTTTGAAGTGTTATGGTCAGGGAGAGCGTCCATGTTTAAAAGATGCACACTGTCCCTGCCCAAACACGCCCATAAGACTCCCCTAGCCATTGTTCACTGGTTGTTGTATAAGCCCTCCTGTTTGAAGGAATACCTGTGCTTGGTTGGTCGATTGTGAAGCTCTATTGTTATATAAATAAAGATTACTCCCAGGATCAGGGCAGTTGGTCGGGAGGAGGATGTAAGCACGTAAGCTGTGGTCATGTCTGTTTACTTGGGTATATGCTGGGAAATAGAGTGATAGGTAAGATGCATTATACCATTAGATGAAATGGGTGCTTATTAGCACAGGAGATATGGATTACACGTAACGTATAGCCATATGTCCCTTGCATATATCAACTTGCAGGCGCAGCAGGTTATCTCTGAAAAAGTTACTTTCTCATTCTATTTTGGGCATATCTGTTACTTGGGCAGTTGTTGCTAAACTTCCTCACATCTCCCCATAATATTGGCAAGTCCATCTTATGTTAATAAGGTCTGTTACCGGCGCACACTGTCATAAATATGGAAATGTGCGCTGCGCCTCGCCGTGCACCTCTACTGATGGCGCACTGTTTTAGTAAATCAACCCCAGTGTCTCTTTAATAACTAATTGAAACCACCTTTAGTGGCAATAAATAGACTATTTTACAAAGCTGATGTACTCTGGTTAGGAGGTATTTTGATTCACTGCACTATAGGAGACAATGGAATATTGGACTGAATGTGCTTTATTTATGAATGTTCACTGAATGTCCTTTAACCCCGCCGCATGTACATATACGTCGGCAGAATGGCACGTACAGGCACATTGGCGTACCTGTAGGTCCCTGCCTAGACGCGGGTCGGGGGTCCGATCGGGACCCCCCTGGTACATGCGGCGGTCCCCGTGGCTGTGCGAGCGATCCGGGATGAGGGGGCGGCTGTTCGTTTTTGTCCGCCCCCTCCGGATCGCTCCCAGCCAATACGCGTCCTCCCCCGCCCTCTTCCTGTGTAAACACAGGAAGGGGGAAGTGATGTCATCCTCCTCTCGGCTGTATTTTCAACCGCCGCTGAGGAGAGAAGACATCACAAGTGAGTCTGCACCAACAGCACACTGACACCAGTGACACATAGGCACATTAACCCCCCGATTACCCCCCCACCCCCTGTCACGGTGTCACTGAATGCAGTGATCATATATTTACTGATCACTGCATTTAGTGTCAGTGTGACAGTTAGTATGACAGGCAGTTAGTGTTAGGTCCAGGGTAGCCCCCGTACCCCCCTAATAAAGTTTTAACCCCTTGATCACCGCCCTAGTTAACCCTTTCACCCCCTATTGCCAGTGTCACTAATCATTTTTCTGATCGCTGTATTAGTGTCACTGTTGCCGCTAGGTAGCTAATTTTTTTTTTTGCGATTTTTTTTTTTTTACTAAAGACATGTGGCTGAATACATTTTGGCCTAAATGTTTGACTAACATTTAGTTTATTTTATTTTTCTCATAACAAAAAGTGAAAATATTTTTTTTTTTTTTTTAATTACGCTCTATTTTTGTATATAGCGCAAAAAATAAATCGCCGCGGTGATCAAATACCATCAAAAGAAAGCTCTATTTGTGGGAAGAAAAGGATGCAAATTTTTTTTGGGAGCCACGTCACACGACCGCGCAATTGTCTGTTAAAGTGACGCAGTGCCGAATTGTAAAAACGCCTCTGGGCATTTAGCAGAATATTGGTCCGGTCCTTAAGTGGTTAAAGCCCAACTCTAGTCAAAACATGTTTTATTTATGCATAAAGCAGGCAAGGATTAGAATCCCTGCCAGGTTTTAAATGTTGCTTGGTCCTTGTTGAAGAGACTCACCTACTATTCTCTGTGACACCCATCTCCTGGCACAAAGTAAGGGGAACTATATCCCATGTTGATGCAGACACCAATAAAGAGCTGACAGATGTTCTTACCATTCCTCGCTGCATTCTAACTTTTTTGCTATATTAAGTCTTTAGAAATTGTTTTGCAGAATTTTCTTCAGAACTTCTCTGAAATCTCTTTTGAGTATGCCATTTAAAAAACAATAGTAAAAACTGGAAATCAAGCTCGAGGAATATTTTTTTTTTTTTACCAAATTGACTAGATCACATAACAGAATGGAATGCCACTAAGCTAAGGCCGTGTACACACGATCAGTCCATTCGATGAGAACGGTCCGAAGGACCATTTTATCGGTTAACCGATGAAGCTGACTGATGGTCTGATGTGCCTACACACCATCGGTTAAAAAAACGATTGTGTTAGAACACGGTGACGTAAAACACAACGACGTGCTGAAAATTGAAGTTCAATGCTTCCAGGCATGCGTCGACTTGATTCTGAGCATGCGTGGATTTTTAACCAATGGTCTTGCCTACTAACGATCGGTTTTGACCTATCATTAGGCATCCATCGGTTAAATTTTAAAGCAAGTTGGCTTTTTTTAACCGAAGGTTAAATAACTAATGGGTCCTACACACGATCGGTTTTGACTGATGAAAACGGTCCATCAGACCGTTGTCCTCTGGCTAACCTATCGTGTGTACGCGGCCTAAGAATACAAATATGTACTATATTATTACCATGCTGTACAAAGTGGGCATAATGAATAATTAGGGTTGCAATGTGAGGGGCTTAGTGGGTATCTTTAAATGAAGCCTTAGTCTACATTGCTCTGGGTCAGGAGTGTGTAACGCACAGAGTGCAGGGGTCAGAAGTGTATAACACAAAAAGTGCAAATGTCAGGAGTAAGTAATGCACAGAATGCAGAGGTCAGGAGTAAGCAATACATAGAGTGCAGGGGGCAAGGGTAGGTGAAGCCCCGTACACACGATACAAAAATCTTAAGTAAAATTTAGTCCGATGAACGATCTGCCAATATTTGGATAGTTAGTATGGTGCTTTCAACAGCCTATTCCAAATCTTTGTACGTCAAAACCTGGGTGTGCAGACTATAAAATTTTAATTGTACGTGAACATAACGTCCAATTGTCGTATAATTAGTATGGTTTTCACCCGAAAATAATCGGTAAGAGCAAGACTACGCATGCTCAGAAAAGAAAGAATGCATACAAAACAATTCAACACATAACATCACTTCCGAAGTTAAATTCTGTCATACGTGAATTTTCTCATGGTGAGTAACCTCTTCACTTTCGACATGAGACTAGCATGCAACAAAAAAACGTATGAACAATCGTCTGAAAATCTGATCGTGTGTACGAGGCTTAAGGGGACGCAGCCAGGGATTTCTGCCTGAGAGATACATTTAAACAAAGGGATAGTGTATTTTTTTTAAAGACCCATGGGAGTTGTCCCCCCCCCCCAAAAAAAAACAAAAACATTTGTACCAGGCCCTTCAGGGTGTGATTTATCACTAATTCAATTTTTATGGGGGATCTCCATCAAAAATCAAGAAGAAAAAGTTTGAGGTTCCCCCATAAAGTCGTACCAGGCCCTTAATCCAAGCTACCTTCAACAATGCCTGACAAAGTACCTTGTTGATGAGAACAAGGGCTCTTTCTTAAACTGTGGCCCAGTGTTAGTTGGGGTTTGCGGGCAGTGGGCTTATTGGAAACTGGAATTCTATGTGTTTGGAACACCCTTGATGAATTCCCTCTATTATGTTCTACAATTGTATTACTGTTTGTGTCCCTACTAGGACGTTTCACCCTGTGTATTTGTCCTGGTGACCACTGCCACTAAAACGAAAGGGGAACAGATACCAACACTACAGTTGTTCATTATTTTACCGTCGTTGATCATAACTGCTCATTTCACTGCATTATTTAAGAAGGCTTCTTAACAAAAGTAGTAATATTTTTAAATGTTAGCATATGCCATACATGTCATTCATACGCTAAGAAAAGCTTAAGTGAAACAGTAAAAGATTCATATTAAAAATACAAAATAAAATAAATAGTGAACCAATATTGTGATTTTTTTGTGAGATTCAACCTTTATGACCTTTTGCTTTCTTTATAAGAAGCTAAATATCACATTCTGAAGAAATACATTGTTCTGCTCATAATAAAACTGCACAAATACCTCTAGAACACTGTAATAGCTACAAAGAAAGGATGTCGTCTAAGCTGCTATTGTCTGAACCATGACAGACAAGCTTTAACACTAAGCAGGAATGAGATCCAAAATCCGCATATTTCACAGAGAAGTGACCAAGAAGATCCTGAAAATCACCCAGATGTCATGCTACGTTATGTTTGGTTTTACTCACTGACAGTTATACTGAATGTAAAGCACACATTTAATGAATGGCACAGGGAAACAACACAGTATATTTATTAAATATACTGCTGTTCTGTTGAATTTGCTGGTACCATCCCTGATTCTGTTCACAGTAGATTGATGATATGATGAAAAAAAAAGCTACCTGGTTTAATAGGGTCAGTATAAAGAGGAAATTATTTAACTGGCATTAGCTCCATGTAATAAACTTCTCATAAAATTTGTAAAAAAAATGTGCTTAAAGTGGAGGTTCACCTAAAAATAAACTTTTAACATTGCATTTATGACATTAAAGACAATTAGAATCGGCTGTTTTTTTTAAAAAAATACTTCCGTACATACCGATTCCTATATGCATTCTCAGCGCGGCTTCCGAGTATAATGGTCGGGGATGGGCGTGCCTAATTGATTGACAGGCATCCGACTGACCCATACAGCGTGTCACGAGATGCCGAAAGAAGCCGAATATTGGAGCGCAGGCGCCGTATAGAGCCGCACCAATATTCAGTTTCTTTCGGCATTTTGTGACGCGCTGTATGCGTCAGTCGGATGCCTGTCAATCAATTAGGCACGCCCAGCCTCGACGAACATACCCGGAAGCGGCGGTGAGAATGCATATAGGAATCGGTATGTACGGACAATTTTTTTTTTTAAAACGGCCGATTCTAATTGTCTTTAATGTCATAAATGCAATGTTAAAAGTTTATTTTTAGGTGAACCTCTACTTTAAGAAAACTATACCGTGAATCACGATACTGAAAAATAGATTTTGGGGTTACATACACTTTAACCACTTAAGGACCCCTTCACGCCGATATATGTTGGCAGAATGGAGCAGCTGGGAACATCCACGTACCTGTACGTGGCCCTTTAAGTCCAGCCGTGGGGTCACGCGCGCGAGCCGCCGGCACGTGCACACGACCCGGTCCGAAGCTCTGTGACCTCGCCCGCGGGACCCGCGGACCCATTCGCCGCCAGTGTCCCGCAATCGGTCCTCTGGAGCTGAAGAACAGGGAGAGGTGTGTGTAAAAACACCTTCCCTGTTCTTCGTTGTGGCAGTGTCATTGATCGTCTGTTCCCTGATATAGGGAAACACGATCAATGACATCACAGTCTAGTCCCGCCCCCCTGCAGTTAGAAACACATATCCCCTTCAGCGCCCCCTAGTGGTTAACTTCCAAACTGCAATTGTCATTTTCACAGTAAACAATGCATTTTTAAAGCATTTTTTGCTGTGAAAATGACAATGGTCCCAAAAATTTTTCAAAATTAACCGATGTGTCTGCCATAATGTCGCGGTCACGAAAAAAATCGATGATTGTCACCATTAGTAGTAAAAAAAATATATATATTAATAAAAATGCAATAAACCTATCTCTATTTTGTAAACGCTATAAATTTTGTGCAAACCAATCGATAAATGCTTATTGCGATATTTTAACAAAAATAGGTAGAAGAATATGTATTGGCCTAAACTGAGAAATTATCTTTTTTAGGGATACTTATTATAGCAAAAAGTAAAAAATATTGTTTTTTTTTTTTCAAAATTGTTGCTCTATTTTTCTTTATAGCGCAAAAAATAAAAACCGCAGAGGTGATTAAATAACACCAAAAGAAAGCTCTATTTATGGGGAAAAAAAGGACGCCAATTTTGTTTGGGAGCCACATCGCATGACCGCACAATTGTCAGTTAAAGCGACGCAGTGCTGAATCGCAAAAACTGGCCAGGTCCTTTACCTGCATAAAGGTCCGGGTCTTAAGTGGTTAATTCTAAATATACTGCTGTAGTAATAGACGTTATTACACCATAGAAGAGTTCTATCTTGTGTGTTCCAGTGTACCAAAAGATACAGTATAAGATGAAAGTCGCCTTGTCTAACGAAGGTCCTCAACCCTGCCTGTTGGCTGCTGTCAGATGGAACAATAGCAACATTATTATCATATTATGTTACTGCCTGGTCAGGTAAGTGTAAAATGTTCAACATGCTCTAATATAGTGATAAATGTGCATAGACATTTAGCGGGTTATCAATAATCAAGCAAACAGCCCAATCATACAATTACCTGTCAGATCAAAACAAAATACTGATTAATGCTAATGCACAGTTAATTGCTTTAGGTCAAAACACACTTGCTTTACTGTATAGAAAAACATGCAAATTTAATGAACTGTGGTTTATTATGTGTCACTTGCTTAAAGCGGTTGTAAACCGCGTGCGCGCGGGAGATTTCAAATAGGCAGTGGGTCGGCGGCTGCCGGTCCTTTCGCCGTAAATATCCCCTGCACATGCGCTGCTGCAAAAATGCAACCTTATGATAGGCTTACCTGTAGGTAAAAGTCAAAAAAGTGGGTTTACAACCACTTTAACATGTGCAACTCCCAACCTTCAATGGCAGATATTATATACAGTAGACTAGGACTGTCCACAAGGCATCCCCTGAGGTCCCTGCTAGACAGTGTCTGATGCAGACTGACAGTGGGGTTCTGAGTTCTAGGTACAAATAGAAATGCAACATATTACAACATAAATTCTAGATTGTAAGCGCTAACGAGCAGGGCCCCCTGATCCCTCCTGTATTGATTTGTATTGTAACTGTACTGTCTGCCCTCATGTTGTAAAGTGCTGCACTAACTGTTGGCACTATATAAATCCTGTATTATAATAATAATAATAATAATAATAAGATGCAAACTCCAGCTATCACAGGAATATTTCGCTGACAGGGAAAAGCACAGCATAGCTTATCAAATACTCTCTAAGCATCAGTAGTAGTCTTATCATGATGTCATCATCCACCACATGAGTATGCTAAAAGCAGCTTCTGTACATCACTATCATACTTTACTATCATAAGCCTTGAAATATACTGCAACTGTGATAAAAATTGTATTAATTTTGGCAATGGTGGTTATGGCTAGGCATGGCCCTGAGATTCAGATGCCGTTATGCCCACTGAATTTTGCATAGTTCAATCCTCCTTTTACAGTGAAGAGTGATCAACTTACAATTTTGAAACCTCTTTGACCCAGTCTTATGCCGCGTACACACGGTCGTTTTTGCGATGAAAAAAAACGTTGTTTTTTAAAACGTCATTTAAATTGATCGTGTGTGGGCAAAACTTTGTTTTTTGTCTTCAAAAAAACGACCAAAAAAAAATTGTGTCGTTTTTCAAAACGTCGTTTTTTATTTCACAAAAAGTCACCGTGTGTAGCAAAAACGTTGTTTAAAACGACGTTTTTCAACCCGCGCATGCCCAGAAGCTAGTTATGAAGCGAGCTTCAATGGAAAAGAGTGGTGAACGTAACCTCGCTTTTTGTGAAAAAAACGATGGTGTGTAGGCAACATCGTCTTTGAAAAGTGACGTTTCAAAAACGTCGTTTTTTACTTCACAGAAAACATCGTTTTTTTTCATCACAAAAAATGATCGTGTGTACGCGGCATTAGGATCGGCTCACAGCAGAGGTCCGGTGCATCCTGCTTCACCATTTCAGGCCTGATTTCAGCACGAATTATAGGCTGAATTCGGACCTGAAAGAGACCAAAAGACACACAGCGTATTTGTGGAAAACACACCAGAGCCTCTGCGGAAATATGTAAACCGGCTTCCATAGAGAGCTGGTGAAAATCTCCTGCTATTGTGAATTAGATGCAGTGATACTGCATTCAATTTGCAATGGTGTGAATCCAGCCTAAAAGAGCTATTTACAATGAGGTACTCTCTTGTTCTCTGGGAAGACACAGTGACCAAACCCACTAGGAACTCAACACTACCAAATGCTTTTAACAGCCCGCTGAGACAGTGGGCCCAATCCCATGAATCTTATGATTTATAAACCTCCATTTTGTGACTTACCCTATGCCTTAACCACTTAAGGACTAGGAGGATTTGCCCCCTTAATGACCAGGGAATTTTTTGCGACGGGGACTGCGTTGCTTTAATTGACATTTGTGCGATCGTGCAATGCTGTACACCAGGAGTCTCCAAACTATGGCCCTCCAGGTGTTCAGGAACTACAATTCCCATCATGCCTAGTCATGTCTACAAATGTCAGAGTTTTACAATGCCTCATGGGAAGTGTAGTTCCACAGCAGCTGGAGGGCCGTAGTTTGGAGATCCCTGCTGTACACAAACAAAATGTATGTCTTTTTTCCCCCCACAAATAGAGATTTCTTTTGATGTTGTTTGATGACCTCTGCGGTTTTTATTTTTTGCACTATAAACAAATAAGGGCAACAATTTTGATACAATGTGATATAATATAAATATCCCCCCCAAAAAAGTAAAATTAACAAATTTCTGTTTCAGTTTAGGTCACTATGTATTGTATATTGATTGGTTTGCGCAAAAGTTATGGCACGATAATTCTATTTTAAATTTGTTTTTACTAGTAATGGCGGCGATCTGCGGTTTTTAGCGGAACTGCAACATTGCAGCAGACATATCGGACACTTTTGACACTGGGACCAGTGACATTTATACCGAAAAATAGCCACTGATTACTGTATAAATGTCACTGGCAAGAAAGGGGTTAACAATAGAGGGCGATCAAGGGGTTAAGTGTTCCTAGGGAGGTGTTTCTATCTGGGGGGGGGAGTGTAGTGACTGGAGGAGGAGAGAGATCGCTGTTCCCGATCACTAGGAACATCAGCTCTCTCTCTTCTCCCCTGTCTGAACAGGGGATCTGTTTGTTTGCATACACAGGTCCCCGTTCTGGCTCTCTGTGGAGTGATCACAGGTGGCCGGCATGAATTGCGGGGTCTGGCCACTCGCCTCGGCTCTGGCGTTGCGGCGTGCCCCCTATTACTCGTAAAATGGCCGAATTACACCTATGGCGATTCGCGCAGCCGTGCCAGTCTGCCACAGTATAATGATGGCAGTTGGTTGGCAAGCGGTTAAACAGCCAACAATAACTAGTCCCAGTTGCCACTTACCATCCATGTTGATGCAAATCAACATGGATGGTCAATTTTAGCAGAGAATCTCTTTATCCCCTGGTAATAAACCATCCAACACCACTATGAACTTGTATAGTCCTTCTCAGCATGGTGACATTAATCGTACAACACATAGGATAGGTTTCACTTAGTATCCTGCCTCTCTTATCCAAGGACCAGCCAACCCATCCAAAGAACTTCTCTTCATGAACTCAAATAGGAGTTTACTAGAAATCAAAATACTTTTCAATTCCCTTTCCTAGCTAAATCCAATTTTAATGCTGCAACTAAAACACTGAATCTATATTCTAGTTCCCAATTACTATGGGGTCAATTTATCAATGTTTTCACTCAAGATTTACACAGCTTTCATCCTAGATTCACAAGTTTGCGATGTATAAACAAAAGCATACATCTTGGATGAAAGGTGTGTGAACCTTGGTTGAAAACATTGATTAATAGACCCCTTAGTATTTCATTTTATTCTATTTGTTACCTTACAGTGACTGAAAAGAGCCTGATGTTGCTTCCCTATGCCACGCTAATAAGTTTACAATACAAATCAACTGGATTAGCTTTTATAAAGCCAGTGTTTCAGAAGTGTAATACCACCTACTATTTCAAATCTATAATTTTACTGCTTCTCTTCAGCAAAAACTACTCCAGAACAAACACTATGCGAGTGATAATATTAATCCATGATTCAATGCCCTGTTTTCTCTCTTACTTACTTATTTTCCCTATGTTGATTAACATAGTTACTTTTAACACTCAGCTCTTAAACACACTAGCAGAATGGACAAAATTATTTGAACTCTATACTTTACTGTTTCCAGGTAATACTTTTGCCCATTTTCTTGGCACAAAGTACCTCAGCCCCGCTACCCGAAGACCCACAGAGCCAATGCCCAAACTAAATACAGAGCAGTTATTATATCTTTCTGAAGGACTTAGCTTCAGCGCCACCAAATATCAGACTCCGAAGGCCAATATATTTTTATCCAAGGGATCCTCCAACATATGGAGAGAATATTTTTTTTTTTATTCCCTAAACTATAAAAAAATTCATCTTCCACACTCACATGATCCATATTTATCACCAACACTAAAAAAGAGACATTGACCCAAACAGAGGCTCACATTTAGTCCATAGCAATAAGATAGAAAGAATGTACACAGATAGGGATGAGCCCAATGTTTGACTCGAACATCATACGCAGATGATCAGTAGACCTTACAATTGGAAATTCAATGAATGTTTACAATTAGGCTATATTTAATCCTTGAAATAGCTCTGTCTATTTAGTAGACAATATGCTTACTACTACTCACTACATCAGACCTGCTCCCGTATAAATCACATCTTTGTTAAAAATCTGTCTTACCAACCAAACCCCACTCCTCCCATGGACCCTCAGGGACTTCAACCTTTTGGTCAGAGGAATCATACACAACATCCACCACATTAAAACTGGATCAAAAACATTTTATACAAACAGGTCCCACAAGGTAAAAAAGAGTGACTAAATATACCAAGACTAATCACCTCTTAGGATCTAAAGACTTTAAAGAGACACTGACACCTTGCTCATGGGGAAAATAACAGTGTCTTTGTAAAGACACCCAAATCACCCCAGTTATATTCACCCTACCAGTGTTTCCTCTGAGATCTTGCCTCTGCTGCAACCGGCAATCAAATTCAAGATTTCAGCTGGTATTGGACACTAAGAAGAAAGCTCAGAGGTGGTGAATCGGGGAGTAAAGAGAGAATCCCAGGGGAACTCAGGGGGAAGAAGGAAGATTATTGACTTGCTTCTACCTCTATCAGACCCCCCAAGACAGAAACCATGTTCCTTGTCATATTTATGTGTGTGTGTGTATATATATATATATATATATATATATATATATATATATATTATGTAGGGGGGCTAATTATTTTATTAACTAAGGTGGGCGATCTCCAATGAGAATGTCACTAAGCAGTGATAATTTATCACTGCTTAATAAATGGGCACCTCAAGTGTTTCAGTGAATTTCTGGTACTGTAATCTTGCTATGTCTCACAAGATTACAGTATCAGGGGGCGTTCTCCACTGTTCAAAGCGTTTGTAGATTGCCTAACTTCACAAAAGGAGAAGTGATCTACAATGCTTTGTAAACTGGCACTCAGAGGAGAACAATCTTCACTGTGAATGCCGGAGAATATGATCCACTGCTTCATAAACAGACACCATAATGAGAGAAAATTAATAGAATTCCCCTATTCATGCTAACAGGGAGGCTGAAAGAATTTACACCTGTGGCCGCCTGAATACAACGGGGGTTACTGAACAGTGACAGCATCTTATAGGTTGAAGCCACTATTCTGCCAATACATTTCCATCTGGTTCAGTCAATTTTTAAATCAACTTTTGACAAGCCAGGAGTTGCCTATAGGGCGACCCACAGTTCATATTTTGGATGATTCAGCAGGAATTGGGGAAATATTGTTGATGGGGTCCTTCACAGAGGCTCTTACTCTAGCTTCTACTCCTAAAAAACATAGCACTCTGTGTATGGGTATTATCTTAACAGTCGCTAAGAAAGGAGATGGAATAAAGCTGAGGCAGATACAGATCACCCTCTTGTGGCAAAACTACGTATCCATACATTAAATATGTTAAAAAAAAATATGGAACAACAATAATTATTTAAAATGTAAAACACAAAAAGTTACTTTAGGGTCATCACTGCTTTAAATACATTAACATGTGCATAGTAAAAATACACTATGCTTTCCCTTTAACTGCAGACCAAAGTGCACTATTTTCAGTAGACTTTAATAAGCAATCTTCTAAATTATTTAGCTAGAAACAAATATTTGCCACTTGACACTGCCAGCAACGTTTAATGTGATAGCTCAACAACAATACTTGATGCTGATTACAAGTTTAATTTGTACCTAGCACTAGGCAGCTGAAACACAAACAAACACACAGATACATTAGCAGCGCAGAAAAAAAAATGCAGGCAGAGGTTGAGATATGCAGTGCAAGCTAAACAGGGGAACATTTGCAATTTAAAGCATAATTCATGATAATGAAAATGTAAAGCAGTGGTTCTGCTTTATTCAGTATGGCAGGTTAGGAGTCCCTGTGAAGCTATGGCGCAGCAAAGAGTAGATTAATAATTCAATTTAGCTCTGAAATGTGCAAGTCGGGCGCCATGAGCTTTTATTCTGTTACCAGCTGCTGACCCTAATATGGATCAACCAATTAGACATCTCTATTTAATTGCTGGGTGACCCATCTAAAACTCACTAGGGTTGTTCATTATAAACAAGCTCAAATGCCTTAAAGAATCCCAGTTATCCCCCTACTGGAGACAAATGGTGTGATAGAGAAGTACAAAGACTCTGGGAAAATTTGCTGGATCATTACAGACCTTGTTCAATAACAAGCACATCTGAATAACAAGGCCTAGTTTTTTTTTCTCCAATCCCCTTTGGCAGAGTACCAGCCCTCTCAGATAACCCCACATAAAGCAAATACCATTTGTCTGAAGTTACATTTGCTTCTTGTTATCACAACTTATGCCACTTAATTCGTTATTCAACGAATTCACTGTCTTGCTTATTAGATGCAAGGTAGCGGCTCTCCCCTGAAGGCTGTGTATGCAAAAGACTGCTTGTAATCCTGTCACTTCAAACCTCTCTTGGCTCCTGCATTGCTCCAGGAATTTGAAATAAAGAAGCAAACAATTTAAATTTAGATTTAGATTTATTCATGATAATATTAAATCTACAGATGACAAAAGGAAAGAAAGTGGGGCAGTTGCTTACAAAATGTATAAAATAAAAAAGAGTTAAGAGATAAAGGAGAGGCTTAATAGATAAAGATTTCAAAATCTATGTTGACCTTGTCTTTATTCAACAAGTCAATGTCAAATCAAAATTCTCAAAGCAAGCTGTAACCCTAATGCTTATAACATTTGATACAATCTCTGCATTTCAAATGACCAGTCATATTCACTTCTAAACTGGCATTTTAACATTTCAAAGATCCCACACATGAATTCATCCAAGATGATCCTTATATTCAGAAATGTAGTAGTCAGAATGGAGGTGCTTAACTTTTCTAAGCTGTAGCCCCAGTGAGACATTTTTGGGGTCTCTATTCTCCAACTGTTTAAAACCCTTAACAACACATTTATCAACAGAAGGCTACTAAACCAATGCAACATCTGTGAGACTTCATCTAGGGTTGTGTGACTAAGAAACATATCGAAATCAGTAAGAATGTTCAAAATGAGCCATGTGGTATGCATAGTTCCAACAATTATGTTGGGTATTCTGGAAGACATTTTTGTTTGCTCTGTGAGTGGTTAACCCTCAAATAGGCGATTGCAATGTAAATCAGAATTTGAGTAATCGCATACCTACTGTATGAAAATGTCGCCATTGAGGTAATTTATCTCCATGCAAACTTGACTTGAACTTATCTTAATACTTATTTTTCTTGCAACCATTTCACTAAGTTCCATACAGTTTGCACTGATGTGATATCCTTTCAGTCTGAAGACTTTATCAATTGCACTTTGAGGTAAATATCTAGACATGTGTAAATGACATAAAATCTGTTATCAGAAAACTGAACTTATTTCCAACTAAGGCACCTTTTTAGTTTGCCGAGTGCCACACTCGTGACCCGTGTGCTCATGTCTAGTAATTTCTCTGAATAGTGCCCCTTTCCTACAAAGAAAATGAAATGTTTGCAGAATAAGGAATATTTAAGGTCTGTATTATATATATGAGTATTAAACACTCATTGGTAAAATATTTAATTGGATACCACATCTTTTCAACTCTATACCAAGTCCACTAAATGTTTCACCCCAAAATCCTTTTATAGTTACTAGGTGTACACTCACTATGCTGTTGTTTAGAAATACTGTGCAAAGTAAAAGCATACTCAGAAAGCAGCAACATATTTGACTGCACTTATGGCTAGCTGTCCCTACAGGCTGTTATGAAATACATATGAGTAAGTACAAAAGTTCCTTGATCATGTCACTTATTACTAAAGTTCTGTACCAATCACTATATAGTTAACTTACAGATTAAGACTTGTACACAATGCACTTGGAATGTAAGGGCCACAAAAGAATAAAATACAGAAGTGGCCCCATGGGATTGTCGCCCCCTAACACCCATTTGTTTAATGAATACATTTTACTCTTAATAGAGGGCTATAATAATTGATAAGTACATGTCTCCCTATGGCTGCTTTGCTGGTTCTTTCTGTTTTGTGTTTCAGGTGACAAGCTGCCTGCTGCTGTTAGGAAGATTCATCTCAGCTGCAGAGCACTGGATTGGTGACAAATCCTTTGGCGGGAAACATCTAGCAAATGAGTGTAACCTTTTACTTATATTCTCTCCTGTCACTGGGAGGAGTCAGCATTTACCTCAGGTCTGTCAGCTGGACTCACCTCTGGATTCTCCTCAGCTTTCCTTATGGACCTTTTGACTTGCTCTCCCACCCTCCCTCCCCTATAATTCCCCTTGTGACGGTCCCCCTTTATGTGGGTAATGTCGCCCACTTTGTGGGTGGACAGTGGTTGTACGCTGTTACTTGTTTTATATAAAATATTACTGCTTGAGTCGTAGTGACTAAGCAAGTTGCTTTGTTATTGGTTACCAACTGTTTTGTTTAATATTGAAGGTCTATCTTTTTGGGTAATGTCGCCCACTTTGTGGGTGGACAGTGGTTGGTAAACTGGTATTTGGTTGGTATAAGATATTGCTGCTTTAGTGACTAAGCATGTTGGTCTGTTAATGGTTAACAGCAATTCTGTTTGGTATTAAAGGTTAAAGTTAATTTCACAATTAAAATTGTTTTAAACCCAATAAAGGGGCCGTGGCCTAAACTTCTCCACAATCCTTGTTGTGTTTATTTTATATTTAAGGTATGTTCTTATGGTATTGGTGTTTATGGGGTGTACAATCCCATATATTTTCATTTCAGAGCATAAACCAGTAAAGAGCATATGGAAAAACATTGTGACACACTCCATGTAATGCACATCTGCTAGTTGTAGATTTGTAGTACAAATGTGCACTACCCAATGTGCCAGTTCCTGACCTTTAGCAGCTATTATGAAAACAGTGAATGTGGCAATTGGAATTTCTACCTTGCTATTTTTTTTTTGTTTTAACAAAAATGTGCCTCCTATTCGGGTATCCCCAGAACAAGTGGCAGTCAGTGTGCAATATCATTTCTTGCCGATGCCAACCCACATACCTTTGTAGTTGGAGATACTCTGAGGAGAGTCCTGGAAAGATTTGTACACCTACTAAAGGACCAGCCTGACAGACACAAAGAATTAAGCATTACCATTGCCCAGGATAGCAAAAAATGTACAGGGAATGTCCTATGCGTCACCTACTTGCCCCTCATATGGAGCAAGTGTGTTACAAATAGGCTATTTACCATATAAGCAAGTATGTAATGCATTAGCACAAGTACATTAAAAAATGTGAGGAAGTCTTTTATAAACATGCCTCTCAGAACAGCAGCACCATGTTTATCCCAATAAAACATATTGCTGCAGTGCCAAAAGTAGTGACAAAGTTATTGGTAAATCAATAAGCCTATAACCAAATTGCGAAAGATGGTCTGGTACATTAAGGGTAAAAACTGCTCCAATATAAACTTTAAAATCCTTTTTTATAGTCTGCAATTTTTAGAATTTATTTTGTTAGAATGTTTAATAGACTTAACATAAAACATCTTTAAATAAAGTATGGAAACCTGCAATTCAAAATTATCAGATGTTCCACATCAAATTTTATAGTGATACAATCAGTACTCTGTATCAGGTCATGTGCTGGTAAAGCTAGCCATGCACATAGATTTCTCTTGTTCCATAGATGCCTTCATTCAGAGTGGATAGAGGAATGACAGCTATTGTATTCAGATAGCTGTAGAACCTGTGGCTGTCTAAATACATGAACAATGAGTGCATCTGATGGGATGCAGTCACTGTTTGAGCACGGTGGTATGACAGGGCCACCCATGCCTCGTATTTCAGCCAATTCAGAATCTGTCAAAATTAGAGTTGTATATGGGTACTTTAAAAATAACCAACAAAGAGTAAAGTAACAACTAAAATTAGATCCATGAAAAAAATAACAGGAAGATGGACAAACAAAAAAAAAAGGAGGTAGGGAGGGTTTACCAGGTAAACAGTATTTAACTTCTTTACAACACTTAACTGACTGGTAATACAAAACAAGATTATAGTGTTGTACAACATTCAATAAAGTATATTCTGCCATTGCTAAGTTATCAGCAGAGTTGACAGCTTTGGCACCTTTTCAAGCTACAACTTCATATCAGAATTTGCGTGTGAGGATCTTCTGCCCTCTACTGTGTGTATTTGTAAATGCCTGTAAATATATTATGCGTGCATTTCCTCTCTCTGGGTTTTTGGGTAAAAAAAAACAGAAGGAGGAAGCAGAGAGAGTCTAAGGCCGCGTACACACGATCAAATCTATCTGCTGGAAACGGTTGGCCCGACTGTCCCAGCAGACAGATTCGATCGTGTGTACAGGCGAGGTGACGGATTTGGCCAGCCGACAGATTTTAAAGCATGCTTTAAAATCTGTCGGCTGGGAATCCGTCCGCCCGATATGTCTGCTGGTTAGTACGCTAACCAGCAGACATATCTTCTCGCACATGCGTCGAATGGATTCGATGCATGCACGGAAGTAATTCACTTCCTGGTGCGGTGACGTGGCGGCGTCAACGTCACCGCCACGTCACTGACACGTCAGCGCGCCGTCTGCCGGCGGGGATTTTGGTTTGATCGTGTGTACACGATCAAACCAATACATCCCAGCAGACAGATTTGTTCAAATCGGTCTGTCTGACCGATTTGAACAAATCTGTCTGCTCGTGTGTACGGGGCCTTAGACATGTCCAGTCCATGAGAGAGTTGTTGCTGAGCCCAAAATACAGGGATTACTACATCTCCAACTCAAATATGGATGTTTTATCATGATCATCCTCCAGATCCCTGGAACTGAAGTTTGCTGCAACATTCATACCATGAAGGCCTGATTCACGCAGTCTCCTCTTAACAGTTGTTCTAGAAACGTGTCTGCTGCAAAAGGTGGCTACTTTTAAGAACCTAGAATACGACATATTTTCAGTTGTTTCACACTTTTTTGTTATGTATATAATTCCACATGAGTTAATTCATAGTTTTGATGCCTTCAGTGTGACTCTACAATTTTCATAGTCATGAAAATAAAGAAAACTCTTGGAATGAGAAGGTGTGTCCAAACTTTTGGTCTGTACTGTATGTAAGTACTATAATTATTAATTTCCTATATAATGTTTGTGTTATTTCCATACTGGTGTGAATTCATATATGTGTGGTTAATGTTATATGCTGGTTGCAGTAGTTCCTTGCTCCCAATTACTTTGATTAGATTACTGTTCTGTTCGCAGAGGTGGAGTCCAGGGTGTTGTTCAGAGTGTTGTTCAGAGGTGTTGTCCAGGGTGGAGACACTGCCAACTTTATTATCAGTCCCACTCTTTGACTTAGGAAAGGTTCTCTTCTCTTTGTTCTCTTGTTTATCTAGTTTAGTGCATATCCTTTTTAGGGGAGGGACATTTCTCATAACCTACCCAAAAGAGGGCTACATGTATAATAAGGATTGCTCAGAACTGCACATTATTATATAGCATGGCCAAACCCAGAGTTTATTTTATTTTAACAACACTGTGTCTTTAATTTGGAAGTGAAAAGGCTCTGCATAAACATATTGCTGCACATCAAAGTGATCTTTGCTTGCTGGCAGATGCCCTTTATATAAGAACTATATGTTACCCTGGAGCACTCCATTTTAAATTTTAAAATTTAAACTTTCATTTTCTAGTACAGGTTGGAATCTGTTTAGTTACCATCAGGCAATACACCATTCTTATTTATGAAAATGTGATACCTGAAGCCTGTTGAGTTTGCACACCTATTCAGTAACTCTAAGGCCGCGTACACACGAGGGGACAGATTTGTTCAAATGTGTCGGCCCGACCGTTTCCAGCCGACGCAGCAAATCTGTCTGTTGGTCTGCTGTGTGTACACACGAGCGGATAGAAATCTCCCCGGACCAGAACGCGTGCACGTAAACCACGTACGACGTCACTATAAAGGGGAAGACCAAAGCTTACGGCGCCGCCCTCTGTTCCTCTTTTGCTAGTAACGTGTTAGCAAAGGTTTGGTTAGAGCCGATTCGCGCTTTTCGGTCTCCGCGCTTTACAGATCGTATTCTCGGGTTCAGTGTGTGCTTGTGGATGCGTATTTGGCAGTCAGTGCTGGCTGTCAGGTCGTTTCTGCTTTGCAGTGGCGTTCTGTCCGCGGGTATCTGTTTGTCGAGCGTATTTTGCAGGTCTTGCTGGATTAGGGGGTGCTTTCTGTGAGTGTGTTCTTGACTGACCAGCCGGCCGGTTTGAAGCCATTATGGAGCAGCAGCGTAACTTTGCTAGAGTTCGTGCTGGATATGGGCTTGCTTCTGGATGTTATAATTATTCCAGACCTTTGGCCAGGAACAGGGGGAGGAGGAGTTCCTGGGCCAAGAATTGGTTGCGCCAGCGTGACCGATTCTCTCATATGCCTCTGCTTAGGGAAATCCAGGAGAATAATCCTGATGACTTCAGGAACTTTCTCCGTATGACGGACCCCGTTTTCAACCGTCTGCTGGATCTTCTGTCCCCCTATATCACGAGGCAGGACACTGTGATGCGCCAAGCGATCACGGCCGAGCAGAGGCTTATTGCCACGTTGTGGTACCTGGCGACTGGGAGGAGCCTGCAGGACCTCAAGTTCTCAACAGGCATCTCTCCCCAGGCGCTTGGGATCATCATACCGGAGACGTGTTCTGCTGTCATACAAGTCATGCAGGAGGAGTATCTGAAGGTAAGTTTCCTCTTTTCTGAAGCTCACATTCTCTGTCTTTATAAATGGTATTTTTTTTTTTGGTTTGGCATTTGTTCCCTATAATGACCATGCTTTTTCCATGCTGAGTGTTGAATGTTGCCTTTTCTCCCCATGCATGCATGTTGTTAAGCTTTCCATGTTCTTTTTGTTGGCCTACCTACATATTTTTTCCTTGCATGACTATTAACCTGTCCAGCATGCTATCCTAGGGACAAACACACCTAGCCTTTTTTTTTTTGTTGTGTGTGGCATATTTGTCTTTGCTGCATTGTAGTTCAACCCCAACCCCCCCTAAAATGTTGCCCCATCAGAGGGGTGGGGAGTGTGATAATAAGTGGGATTTTTTAGTGGCCACAACTCCACCCCAATAATAAGATAAAATTGTTAATACTGTGTGATGGTGCACAAGTATGGTTTTTGTATTGTGTTTGCAATGTTTATGTGCCTAAGTACTATATTTTTTTTTGTCCCCACAGTTTCCCTCCACGCCACAGGAATGGCAGACTGTGGCTTCCCAATTTGCCCTGCGTTGTGATTTTCCGAACTGCGGAGGAGCAATAGATGGGAAACACGTCCGCATAGTGCCACCACCCCGTTCGGGGTCCTACTATTTTAACTACAAAGGTTTTCATAGTATCGTGTTGATGGCGGTGGTGTCGGCACAGTACGAATTTTTGTATGTGGACGTGGGGAAGAACGGCCGGCTGTCTGATGGGGGAGTGTTCGCCCGGACTGAATTTTACAACCGTCTACAAACTGGTGGTCTTGAACTGCCACCGGATGAAGACAATGTGGAAGGACTTCCGTTTGTTTTTTTAGCGGACGAAGCTTTCGGGCTTGGACCTCACCTCATGCGGCCTTTTCCCCAGAGGACTCTTACCCCGGAGAGGAGGGTGTTCAATTTTAGGCTAGCCAGGGCCCGGAGGGTAGTCGAGAATGCCTTTGGGATACTCGCCAGCCGGTTCCGCCTGTTCCTGACAGCGATAAATATGGCGGAATATAAATTGAACCATATTGTTTTTGCCTGTTGCATATTGCATAATTTTTTACGCAGGCATTCCCAGACGTACCTACCCAACATCGGTGCTGAGGCAGGACTACCCTCAGATACCCTTCCTGGGCTGGACACTGGTCGCGCTGGCTCGGCCACCCAATCTGCTCGTGAGGTACGCGACAAATATGTTGAGTACTTCATGGGCCGGGGGGCCATAGCTATGCCAGATCATATTTCTTTCTAATTCGGCCCCCAAAAGAAAGAAATATTACAAAATATAATAAATAATTTGACCATTGGACTCTATATACAGTTGTTTGTCATTATTGCTTTTTCTATTTATCTCTGTCTTCTTGGTTCTGAAACTAGTGCACTTCTAGTGCCAAATGTAGTTGTCATGTTTTAGTAAATAACCACAATTGGACATTACAGGCATACCCCACTTTTAAGTCCACAATAGAAGGGTCACTTCTGCACACAAACCAATGAGATACCAGCATTTATAAAATCTGGCTTAACTGAACAAGCTTGTGTTGGAAGAATAATTTTTGTTTACGCAGAAGTGAGGCTGATATTGTGATTTGCAGCGGTAAGAACTAAACGCTAGTGTGTACTTAAAACCGGGTTTATGGCTGTAGTTACAAGTCACTCATCTACAAACTGGGTATTGAGCATATATAAACAACAAGCCACTCATGTTAGCGTACAAAATTTTTTATCAGAAATTTTTGGGTTTGCCACCATGTAACATTTTTGGAGTAAAAACATTTTTTTTTTTTTTTTTTTAAATTAAAAAATATGGATTATACCAAACATTATTTTTATAAAAAATATAAAATATTTTTCAAAACCAATAAAAATACTAAGTACAACAAGGTCATTACTACAACAGTCTCCCAATGTCACCCCGGAACACAACAAACTTGGAAGATGCACACATTCTTGTGTGTGAGTGAGAGGGCCCAAAAATGAGGATTATATCAAATGTCCACATGTGCTATCTGGCATCATGGGTGATCAATGCATGTGTTTTGTGGGTGCAAACCCTTCCCTCTTACCTGCTTGAGAAGGGAGGAAGGGGGTGTACCCACAAAGCAAAGACAATCCATAACCTGTGATGGCAGATAGCACATGTGGACACACTGTGTGTGCATCTTTAGATTTTTCAAAAACATTTTTTTTTTGTTTGCAAGACGGATGGGTGATGGGGGGGGGGCCGGGCAGGGTGATTTAGTCTTTGATACGGCCCATCATATCAATAATATTTTTGTAATTTTGTTCAATTACAACCATTGTTTGCCTCATATTATCCATCTCTGTGCTACACTCCATAATTTGTTGGATGACAATTTGTGCACTTGCACGTGAAAAAGGTGGACTACTGGATGTGCTTGCAGCATCTTCATCCCCTATAACAAAATAAAAAAAAAATACATTAGTAATGTGCAGGCCTATCTACATCTCTTTCTCCCTGTGTGAAGCTGCGGTGACACTGACCTGTTGTGCTACTAATCTCCACCTCTCCATCATCCACAACTTCGCCTTCTTCCACAATCAATCCTTCTTCAATAACTCCTCCTTCTTCAATAACTCCTCCTTCTTCAATAACTCCTCCTTCTTCAATAACTCCTCCTTCTTCTACAACAACTCCTTCAATAACTACTCCTTCTTCTTCACCAACTCCTTCAATAACTACTCCTTCTTCTTCACCAACTCCTTCTTCTTCACCAACTCCTTCTTCTTCACCAACTCCTTCTTCTTCACCAACTCCTTCTTCTTCACCAACTCCTTCTTCTTCACTAAATACTCCTTCCACATTTGCGTCTTCCTCATCTCTCCCTTCCACCACTCCTTCTTCTACCTGGTCCTCCTCCTCCACATGGCTAGATTTTTTCTTATGAGAGAGTTTGGGCCTCCTTGCGTCCTCCAATTTCTGTCCTGTTCTTTCCCCTAGAAATATCCAAAAACAAAAGGTATACTTATCAGCACACAGATATTTGAGGAGGGCATTAATAAATCATAATCATTGTGTCAAAGTGTGTTATAAACTTTGGATTATTGTCTTCCGCCACCAAACATTAACCTTTGTTTTTCGAATGACTTCTCCCAAGCTGTGATAATGACCCTTTTTATTGAAGTGACACACATGGAAGCAGGGCCGGACTGACAACTCATGGGTCCCCCGGGCAATAGAATATTAGGGGCCCCCAGGCTTACAAATGCCCACTAAGCCAGGTGGCAGTATAGAGGCGGGGCAGCTACAATCTCAGTCAGTAGTTTCACATCAAAAGCATGTAGGCTTTGGACATATCAGGGACAGATGAGCTAAATTAGCAGATTTTTACATACTGTCCCTGGTTGAAAAGAGCCTGGCATCTCTGATGGGGCCCCCTAGGGGCATGGGGCCCTCGGCCAGTGTCCGATTTCCTCAGTGGTCAGTCTGCCCCTGCATGGATGCCCCTCCCTAAAAATTAGGTGTCACAGACTGTTAAAAATGAATCTCATTATGGGGGAGACACAGGTGCTCTTGAGTCCAGATGTTAATCCAGCTGCTTATTATCACTGTGTGAATGTGAATGAATCCTGTTTGTTTTTTCACATTCAAATCATTTATGAAATCTACATAATTTTATCCAAAATGTGTAATAACTTTTCTCTATAAATGCCAAATAGCCATGTCCTGGTGTGCTGTTCCTTAGGACATAGTATGTGGATGAAACGAGATGATTGAACGATGTTTCTAAAGAACGATCGTGCATAACTTCTTATTTGGTGTGTGTGTGTTTTTTTTCATATTACAGGAAATATCCTAAAATAATTATTCCAAAGTACAACCATTCCAACAAGGCACATGCATAAATATACATATCAAACAATGATATCACACAATTCCAACCCCCCCCACCCCCCCCCACAAAAATAATACCTACTTTTATCCAGGATTTTCTTTATCTTCCGAAACTGGTGTGGCTCACGCAACTTCAAATCGGACCAGCGCTTGCGTAGCTGCTCTTTGGACCTGCTCACCCCAAAGATCTCAGTAAGCCTCTTCGCCACCTTGTCCATAATTTTGGCCTTACGGCGGTTCGGGGTGCTGTATGGGCCATAATCCCCATCATAATCCTTCCTGCGCAGGATGTGTACCATCTCCACCATCTCCTCCAAACTCATATTTGTGGCCTTGTACCGTTTGCTCCTTGAGCGTGACGTTCCTGGTTGTGTCCCTTCCTGATCCTCATGAGCGGGTAATGGTCGCTCGTGGGACATGGCCATCTTTTCGTTTCCCACTGATAAGGGGCGTGGAAAAGAGGAAAAGTTCCGTCATGGGCGTGGACGAAGGCGGCGTTTCACGCATGCGCGGATGAATACATCGTGTTTACGCGGAGCTTACGCGCGCGTTAAAACGATGACATACACATATGCCGGTAACTTGCAATATGAGGCCCTGGATGTTGAAATGGGGGGGTTAAAAACGGGCGGAGACATTGCGAACGAAGAGGGCGGCGGTATAGCTTTGCGCGGCCTATATAAGGAGATCGACGTGATTACGTCGGTTACGCGGAGATTACTCGAGCGTACGCGAGGAGCTACAGACACGAAGGTAAATTACAACATGGGATCAGCAGAGGCGTCTCAACTTTTAAAACCCATGTGGGGGTGGGGGTTTGGAATGTTGTTAGGAGCGTTTGCGCTATTTAGCTAGCTTGGGGCCACCAATGCAAGTTTTGTACAAAAATGATTGAACACATCACTACATATATATATGACAATGCTCTACCTCTTTATTTTTGTCTTGTGGATTCACATCATGCATGTATTGTTCTGTAGTGTTTTGACAGAGGTAATTAGGTTGTGTATTAGCTCCTCAATGCTGTGTGAGGTGCATGATATCTACACAATAACTAGTGGCTTCATTTTTGGAAAAAGAAATAAATTGTGGATGATTAAAGAGATGGCATGTATTTATTTCCATGTTACCAAAGGGTCTGCATGTTCCAAAAATGAATTGCACAACAATGGAGTGGAGCTGGCCAGCATTGTATCAGCAGGACACATTGGGGGTTATTTACTAAAGGGAAATCCAGTTTGCACTGCAAGTGCACTTGGAAGGGCATTCTCCATAGATGTGGAGGGGAAGATCTGAAATGAAGGGAAGCTCTGCTTATTTTATCAACCAATCAGGTGGAGGCTAAAATTGAATATATATTGTTTCTTGCATGTCCCCTTCGGGGCTACAGCGATTGCATTTCCAAGTGCACTTTCAGGCAGTGTACTTTCAAGTGCTTTTGCAGTGCTAAAGTGATTTTTTCTTTAGTAAATAACCCCCAATGTGTTTGTATACTAGTTCCACAATGATTGTACACATACATATTCAGAAAATGATAAATCTGAGCCATTTTTCTTGTGGGTTTTAATTAATTTTTATTTGTATATTCTAGAGCATTAATCTGAACATATAAAAAAAAAAAAAAGATGGACCAGTTGGCTATCCAAGACAACACTCTTAAATTAATCGAATGTTATCGCGAAAAGCCTAATCTATGGGATACCAGGCACCCAGGCTACCCAAACAAAAATCTCCGAGCAGACACTCTACAAGAGATAGCAACCTACATGCAGACGTGGGTTCCATCCTGCACAGCAAACATGGTGAAGGATAAAATGAGCAATCTCAGGAGCACCTATCGTAAGGTATATAAAGAGGTTAAAACCAAACGATCTGGATCAGCAGCAGATGCGCAAAAGGAGCCCAGGCTGTGGTACTTCCGCGAGCTTGCATTTTTGGATGATGAACTGGAGGGCCGGCCATCACTTTCCAATCTTCCTTCCAGCCTTCCTCCCACGCTTCCTTGCAGCGGAACTTCCCAGGATCCCCACGCCCCTGCAGAGCCAGAGGAGGGCCTGGCTGACATGGACCCAGATCTGGCGATCTTCAGTGAGGTATAGTAGTTTCCTAAATATTTATTTGCTTCTAATTTGGGTTTGATTCTTGAGTTAGTATTGTTAAAATTCTAACGTTTGGACCAACAAAAAAAGGCGTGTGCAAAAAACTAGGGATCTCAGGGATGCCAACTGAGGGGTCTGAAGGACAGGCAGGTCTATTTAAATTAAGAAAACAAAAAGAGTCTAGAGCCAAATAATGTGTGTGTGTGCTTGATTGAGCTAAATATTACAACATGTCCCTTTTTTTGATACAGGAAGAGGCCAGTCAGGAGGTGGCAGCTCCTCAGGACCATGTCAGCCAGGGGGAAGGGGTGAGTGGCAGCCAGGAGGAGGCTGGGCCGAGTGGAAGTCAGCATGTCCCCAGGCTCAGCACCATAAGCCAGGTCCCTCCCCTCCAGATGAGGCGACCAGGCCAAAAGAGGCGGATGAGGGAGATGGAGGAGGAGAGCCTCAAAATGATGAGGGAGGCTGCTGAAATAATGCGGGCCCCCCTCAACCCCACAGAAGCCTTCAGTGCCTCTGTGGCTCATGAACTGAGCCGAGCGGAGGAGGATCAAAGGGACCTGGCTAAGGACTTAATAAATAAGGTCATCTTTTGGATGCACAGGGGCATGCTGACCCGGGACACAGACCTCAGTGACCCAGCCCAGCCTGCTCCCCATCTTTTGCCTCCTGCTGCCACATCATCAGCACCTGCAAGGGGCCATGGATGGGCCCGTGGACGTTTCGCTGCAAGGCAGCCAGGAAGGAAGGCTGGAAGTAAGAAGAGAAGGTGATTACCTGCCTTCCAGTTCATTATTCTAAAATGTGAGCTTGTTGGAGTACCACAGCTTGGGTTTCTTTGCTAATTTGCTGCTGATTCAGATTTGATTTGTTTTGTGTCTCCTGAGATTGGTCATTTTATCCTTCATCATGTTTTGTGGAATGCACAAGTCTGCATGTAGGTTGCTATCTGATCAAGTGGTGCAGATCATGTTAATTTTATTTTTTTTTCTTGCCAAAATAAATGGCTTTTTGAATTTACGTTAAAACCTTGTCTATTGTGTTTTCTACTGTGGTGATTATGCCCCAAACCTACTAAAACTACAAGGTGGAATTTTGGAAGGACACAAACTCCTGGGTGGGGGGGTAGGTTTGGAGTGACAACTTGGTAACCCATGGAAAAAAAAGCAACAAAAACAACAAAAAAATGCATTGAAAAAAATGATCAAACAAAATAAAATAAAAATGCATTGAAAAAAAGGTACAAAACATCCAAAAAAATGCATTGAAAAAAAGGATCAAACAAAATAAAATAAAAATGCATTGAAAAAAAGGTACAAAACATCCAAAAAAATGCATTGAAAAAAAGGATCAAACAAAATAAAATAAAAATGCATTGAAAAAAAGGTACAAAACATCCAAAAAAATGCATTGAAAAAATAGATCCAAAATAAAAAATTATAGTCATGTGGAGGAAAGCTCAAAACAATTAGGAGATGCAGCAAAAAAATAATTACAAAAAGACAACGCGATATACTACAATCAAACTTTGCGAGATTGGGACAACTCAGTCTATATAAATGGCATCAGCAATAGAACAGCTTGATTATAGCAAGAGAACGAAGAAAGGCAATAAACGATACAATATAGATAGTTACAATGACGAATGTGCCAACTCACAAACAAACACGAGGTTTACCTGAACGAGCGCTCCCGTCCCCTACTTTTGTCTGAGCATGCGCGCGATTTTGGTCCGATGGTTTGGTGTACTAACCAGCGGACATATCCGACGGACAGGTTTGCAGCGGACAGATTTCAAAGCTTGCTTTGAAATCTGTCGGGTGGAGAAATCTGTCCGCTAGCCCGTACACACGAGCGGAGATGTCTGCTGAAACGGTCCATCCGACCGGTTTCAGCGGACATATCCCCTCGTGTGTACGCCGCCTAAGAGTAATGTAGGAATATCTTCATTTGCAGCAAATTAGAAATGCCTTAGTAATCCTTATTTTCAATAAAAAGTGTTTCAAGTACTGTGATTTCAGTAAGGATGGTAAGAAATCGTCTGCATACCTTTAATGTGAAAGATAATCAAATATGTTTGAGGTGAGGCAAAAAAAATTATATGCATGGGTTAATTTAGTTTCATAGAGAGATTATGCAACAGAGTGCATTAGGGGATGCCCCCTTGGTCTTTGTATGACAGAAAAAGATAACAATATGAATTGTATTTTATAAAAAAAAAAACAGCACAATAAGTGCCTACTTTATTAATGTAGAAAAGGAAAAAAAAAGTGCAATGTATATAAACACAGGTTCACTTTAATGCCGCATACACACGATCATTTTTGGGCATTAAAAAAATGTTGTTTTTAAAAAATGTCATTTAAAATGTTCGTGTGTGGGCTTCACATCATTTTTCAGGTTCTGAAAAACGACAATTTTTTTTCCGAACATGCTGCATTTTTTAACGCCGTTTTTCAGGTTGTAAAAAATGATTGTGTGTGGGCTAAAACGACGTTAAAACCCGCGCATGCTCAGAAGCAAGTTATGAGATGGGAGCGCTCGTTCTGGTAAAACTACCCTTCATAATGGAGTAAGCACATTCATCACGCTGTAACAGACAAAAAAGCACGAATCGTCTTTTACTAACACAAAATCAGCTAAAGCAGCCCAAAGGCGAATGGAAAGTCCCCTTTATAGTGCCGGCGTACATGTTGTACGTCAACGCGCTTTGCTAGTAGGCATGTGCATTTCGTTTCGTTCCGAATCGAAATTCGGACGAATTTTCCATTATTCGGACATTCGGATGCATACGAATTTCCGAATTGCTATATTAGCGAAAAATTTCGACCGTTTTCGGAATTCGTTCATTTTCGACCGAATTTCGAAAAAAAATGGTCGAAATCGAAATTTTTTTTTTCGAATTCCGAATCGAATACCCGCGGACTAAATTCGATCGGAATTCGAAAAAAAAAAAAAAAAAAAAAAAATATTTTCGAATTTAATTCGAAAAAAATTCTATTCGAAAAGAGACTATTTGTTTTCTAATCTGGTTGAAATATTTTCGATTTCGACCGTTTTTTTTTCGAAATTCGGTCGAAAACGAACGAATTCGAAAAAAGGTCGAAATATTTTCGATTTCGACCGTATTTTTCGAAATTCGGTCGAAAACGAACGAATTCCGAAAACGAATTCAACACATGCAACGAACCTAACTTAACGAAATGTATTAAATGACGGATTGAAACGAAACGAAACGAAACGAATTTTTCACTTTTGCACATGCCTATTTGCTAGATCATTTTTTTAAAACAATGGTGTGTGGGCAACGTCGTTTTAATGATTTAATGAAAGTTGGAAAAACTTCGTTTTTTCTACATGCTGAAAAACAAAGTTTTTTTCATGCTGAAAAATGATCATGTGTACGCGGCATAAGTTTACAATGGAACAATATACCAATGAATCATCATAACATGGAACAGATAAAATTAGCCCGAAACTGTAAATCCAGATTAACCACTTCAGCCCCGGACCATATTGCTGTCCAAAGAAAATAGCACTTTTTGCGATTCGGCACTGCGTCGCTTTAACTGACAATTGCGCGGTCATGCGACGTGGCTCCCAAACAAAATTGGCGTCCTTTTTTTCCCACAAATAGAGCTTTCTTTTGGTGGTATTTGATCATCTCTGCGTTTTTTTGCGCTATAAACAAAAACAGAGCGACTATTTTGAAAAAAAATGCAATATTTTTTACTTTTTTCTGTAATAAATATCCCCCAAAAATATATATAAAAAAAAAATGTTTTCCTCAGTTTAGGCCGATACGTATTCTTCTACATATTTTTCGTAAAAAAAATCCAAATTAGCGTTTATTGATTGGTTTGCGCAAAAGTTATAGCGTTTACAAAATAGGGTGTAGTTTTATGGCATTTTTATTATTATTATTTTTTTCACTAGTAATGGCGGCGATCAGCGTTTTTTTTCAGTACTGCGACCTTATGGCGGACACTTCGGACACTTTTGACACATTTTTGGGACCATTGGCATTTTTTTAGCGATCAATGCTATAAAAATGCATTGGATTACTATAAAAATGCCATTGGCAGTGAAGGGGTTAACACTAGGGGGCGGGGAAGGGGTTAAGTGTGTTCCTATTTGTGTTCTAACTGTATGGGGGGGTGGACTTACTAGGGGGAATCACTGATCTTCCGTTCATACATTGTATGAACAGAAAATCAGCGTTTCCCCCGCTGACAGGAACAAGCGCTGTGTGTTTACACACACAGCTCCCGTTCCCCGCTCTGTAACGAGCGATCGCGTGTGCCCGGCGGCGATCGTGCCCGCCGGGCACACGCACGGGACTCGGGGGCGAGCGGGGGGCGGCGCGCGGGCCGCGGCGGCGCGCGCGCGCGGGCCGTCGGCGGCGCGCACGCGCCCCCTAGTGGCCGTCGAAGGTGGCGACGTAGAGCTACGGGCTCTCGCGCACCAGTGCCGACCTGCCGCCGTATTACTGCGGCGGCTGGTCGGCAAGCGGTTAATACTCAAAACAAATTGAGGTAAACCAGTTAGATTCACATACATATACCCAACATGTTTTGGAGGTTGTTGCATAGTTATGCGTCTTTTCTTTTTTCGGGGGTGGTATTGTAGTTTGAAAGGCTAGTGTTACTGTCTTTAATACAAGAATAGATATATAATGATATTTATAGAAAATAATAAATAACACTGTGTTGTAAACACATTTTTTTAAGTATAACAATAACAAAGGTAATTGCATATACTGGATTCAAAAGGGAAATATAAAACAACACAAAACAGCAGTACACATTAGCTGCATAGATCCATGCACAACCAGGTGGCTATGAAACTGCCCGCAGAACTGGTGTGGTAGCGCGTTCACAAAAGGCGTTCGGTGTGAAACACAACAGCAGAGCCAGCACTGTGAAGGGTCAGCACTGTGAAGGTGATTGAAGAGACATAAATATACATTAGTATGTGGAGTTTAGTAGAAAATTAACCAGCAAAGAGAAATCTGTGCTGATATGTTCTGCAGTAAAAGATGACTACCTTTTGGACGTGGGCAGCAGGTCGGCGGCCAGGGAACTGACACAAGCCGACCAGAGCGCCATGTTTATATACCTGATTTGATGGTAATCATAGCCCATACAAATCCATGGCTCAAATCGCAGCCCAGAGACACTGCATTAATTTGCACAGGAATTGCTTGCAGTATCTCAGCAGTGTGAACCCAGGCTTCCAGTCTTCATTTATTAAAATTCTGCAGGCTTGACAACAAAATATTTATATATATTTGAGGGTGACTGTTAAAAAGTAGAGTCAGAGGCACAAAAAAAAAAAAAAACCTCACAAGGATTTTAGCATTGTGGTAGAGTGGGAGCTGTAAGATCCCTGGTCACCCTTTATCCATAGCTAACAGGTCCTAGAATTATCACCAGGGGAAGTTTAAGCATAATTAAACCTTCAAAAAATAAAAACTCTGACAGTTAGGTATTTTAAATCCCTATTGGTCTCTTCTGTCATAAACCCTTCTCCTTGCCTGTCAGTGCGTGTGTGTACACTGAGTCGCTCATACATAGCTCAGTATACATTCACAGCATCACTCTGTGCTGTTATGATGTCATGTGATGATGGTTGGCCATAACAAGGTTGTAACCCAGAAGTAATGCTGCGTACACACGATCATTTTTCGGCATGAAAAAAAAAACAACGTTTTTCGGCATGTAGAAAAAAACAAAGAGCCAGATTCAATTACATCGGCGCATTTTTGGACCGGCGTAGTGCAACTCCTTTAAGTTAGCCCGTCTTAATTTCGAGGCGCAAGTACCGTATCCTCGTAGTATTTTCGGCCAAATTTGCACCGGTGCAATGTAAATTCCGAGGCGTAAGGCGGTGTAATTCAAAGTGGGAAGGACGTGGGCGTGTTCCATTGAAATGAGCCGTGACCCCATGCAAATGAAGGGCCGGCCAGACTAGGCATGTGCACATGAAGCAGACTATGGTCAGCACCTCTCTGAGCATGCTCAGAACTCGGTACGGCGCAATTAGTTAGATAGGAACTAGGCCCGTCAGACTTAGTGAGCTATGCACAGTGCTTAAATAGACCGAGAGAAATGCCCTTCCATTGCAAAAGTACATCCAATTTTTTTCCCTTCCTGAAAAAGGTGCTTTTATTCCGTTGTCTGTTGCTGTTTGGAGGGTTGTTTTGTGTCGGTGTGTGTATATATATATATATATATATATATATAATATTAAATAAGATAATTATAATAATATTAAAATTAGTAAATTTATATTAGTTAAAAAAAATAAAAATATATATTTATTATATTAATTATTATAAAATATATACTAAACAGAAAAAAAATGTGTCTCTAGAGTCTAATAGGTAGTAATCCCTACTAGTGTGGTTGATTACACTAGTAACCACACTAGTAGGGATTCCTACCTATTAGACTCTAGAGACACATTTTTTTCTTTGTTTTATATGGTTTAGGGTGCATCGGTCACAACTGGCATCCTTATAGCAGCATAGGATCATTTTACTTTAGCAATCTTTGGGCCTGCTGGCCTGCACAGGCTCCTGACCTAATTAATCCACCTTTACTCAATTTCACTGAAATTAGTGGAAGCTGCGGAACCAACATCTACCCTCCTATTAACACAGGGTATCTCTCCAATTGCACCCTAATTCCAGCCAAAAGGGGGGCCTATTACCGTTGGGCTCACCCCATGGATATACCTGACAAAGATCCTCTCCCGTGCCCTCCTCCTTCTTTGCTCCTCTAAAGTCATTAGTATAGCTATGAGCATGGATGCCCCTGGCATGTTGGCATACAGTTTGTTGTCCAGCAAGTGTGGCTGCTCAGCTCCTCACTAACAGTGTTGCTTTTGCTGACATGTAGACGGATTGTCTAATTTTATACCACCTTTTATATGATCTAATTTTAGACCGGCCGTGCAGCTGATAAGCACATCGTGTAGACTGCACCGCACAAACTTACTTTTGTGGATCGGCGTATCTCCCTCATTTGTATATTTGCATAGCAAATCAATGGTGTGTCTAGTGCAGTTTTGCACGCACACTGCGCCGGTCTATCCAAATTACGTCGGTCTAAAAAATGTGGATTTTAGGCGTATATTGTTTTGGGGATACGGTGCATAGATTAGAGTGTGCATTTTTAGACTTACGCGTGCCTAACTCGTGATACTCCGGAGTAAGTGCTTTGTGAATCTGGCCCAAAGTTTTTCCAACTTCATCATTAAAACGATGTTGCCCACACACCATCGTTTTAAAAAAATGCTCTAACAAAGCGCAGTGACGTACAACACGTACGACGGCACTATAAAGGGGAAGTTCCATGAGGATGACGCCACCCTTGGGGCTGCTTTAGCTGATTCCGTGTTAGTAAAAGACGATTCACGCTTTTCTGTCTGTTACAGCGTGATGAATGTGCTTACTCCATTATGAACGGTAGTTTTACCAAAACGAGCGCTCCCGTCTCATAACTTGCTTCTGAGCATCCGTAGGTTTTTAACATAGTTTTAGCCCACACACAATCATTTTTTTACAACCCGAAAAACGACATTGTTTAAAACGTTGTTAAAAAATGCAGCATGTTCGAAAAAAAATAAAAAAATGTAAGAACCCGAAAAATGATGTGAAGCCCACACACGATCATTTTGAATAAAATTTAAAAAAAAAAAAATTTTCATGCCGAAAAATATTCGTGTGTACGCGGCATAAGACTCAGATAAGATGACAGCACCTGTGACTGGTGGAAGTGATGACAATGTAGTGCTGGAGGAGATCACTTGCCAGGCCACAATCAACATACATATTTTCATTCAACAAGCGAGTTGAATGACGAAAACTGATCCAATTCCTCTGTAAACACATTCGAGATGGATGTGAGAATCCTCTTTGCTGTGTCATTGTATTCTGACAGAAGGGAGACTCCTCTGTCAGAATACATCGTTCAATGCTGCATCCTATTGCCTGTGGCGTTGATTGAGCACCTTTTATCCTACAGTGAGGTGGGACAGAAGTTGATCATCAAATTAACTTTGGTTTAATCACAACAGCCACCCATGGATCAAAATGTGTCCAGTCCCTGCTGAACCAGAAGAATTTTGATCCATGTATAGCCAGCTTAAGTCTGCTATAATGTTGTGTGTACTAGTAAATTATGGCTAAAAGGTCCAGGAGCACAATACAAAAAAATGGTGGAGGTTTAATTCCACCCACTTTAAGCTAAATAAGAAGGCAATAATCAAAGTGGAAAAGAAGGCTAAACTACCTCTTTTTAAAAACCCTACCCTCCTTCTACCTATCCTGCAAAAAAAAAAGATCTGTGTACATACTTTTTTGAATCCTATCCAGTCACATGATCCACATGCTCTGGTTTCCCTGTGTCAGTGAGCGGCTGCTGCATAGGAGAGGAGAGAAAACAGACAATGGCTGGGCAATCAGAGCCTATGGGTGACATCATTGACCCGGGATTTCACAGCCACTTTAACACTCCCATACACAGGGGAGTCAAAGTTGCTGGATCATGAGACTGGACTTGATTAAACGTTATATACTGTATATATACAGATCTTTTTTTATACAGGCTATGCAGAAAAAGGGAGGAGGGGGCAGGAAAGTTTTAAGAATAGTTATAGTTAGCCTTACCTGCCACTTTAAATCATAGGCGAGTCTGCATTATAGAATTGACAATTGTATTCTGATAGTTGTATATAGTTAATACATGCAATAATATATTATGTACTTATAAATTCAATTTTTATTTCACATGCCTTTTCTTTTTCTTTACGTTTACATGCAGGCCAAGCTGCCACCTACAGTGACAGGGGTTGGGACAAACCATAACACCGCTTGCGGGGACATGAGCAGGGAAAAAACAATTTTTAACTATGAAAATATAAGTTATCTGTTCATTTGTGTAATATATAGTCATAACGCTTGCCAGTTTTTCTAGACAGCTTGGTCTTCATGTAAATAAGGAGAAATAAAAGCACAAAAGAGATTTAAATCCCATCTATGGCCAATTTTTTTTTTTGTGTGTGTTGGAGAGAGCAAAGAAGGGTTAATTCTTCTGTCAGGATTATACTGCTTTCTGTGTTCCTGTTGAGGAAAATTCCCCTCAATTCATGAGAGGACAGGACATTTCTTCAATGACTTAAAAAAATAAAAAAGTTAGTTATAGAATGGAGAAGAGTTAGAGATCAACATTTTGGGCCAGATTCAGGAACAGTTAGGCTGGCGGATCCAGTGATCCGCCAGCCTAACTGTGACTTTGAGCCGGCGTTTCTGTTTTCTGTAACCAGAAAACAAGAAACGCCGGGTTGAAGCTCCGATGCGAGCAGCGTAACTGAGTTTCGCCATCGCATCGTTACTTCAACTTAAAAATGGCGCCGGGGGCGTTCCCGCCGATTTACGCTCAAAAAATATGTTAATGAGCGGAAATCGGCAATTCACGATCGAATTCCGGCGCGACGCAATGACGGTACGACGTTTCCGGACGGGATACGCGGCGCATAGATATACCTACATGGGGTTGGAATATCCTATGTTAGGTATAGGCGTCGTCATCGCGTCGGGAAAAAAAAAATCACGTCGCTTGCGTAAAAAGTTCATGAATGGGAATGTGACGTCATTGACGTTCATTCACAGAATTTGGAGCATGCGCACGGGGATGTTTGGACACTCTACGCATGCGCAGTACGTTGGCGGCGGGATCGCGCTTAGTTAGAATACTACACGCCCCGTACCCGCCCAATTTGAATTCCGCCGGCTCATTTGCGATGCGCTGCCGCAACTTTAGGAGCAAGTGCTTCCTGAATAACAGCACTTGCTCCTAAAATTTCAGCAGCGTAACGCAAATGAGATGCGTTACTCCAGAGCAAAGATGCTCTGCTCTACCTGAATCTGGCCCTTTATGTGCATCCCTGTCCTTGTGACAACCAATTCTCCCATTTTCTGTCCAGATATCACTAGTACAGTAAGCAACAAAAAACTCTCCACTATAGAATGACAGAAATAACCTTATCTGACCTTCTTCCCCTCCACTTTATCTAGAAGAAAAAATCTGGATGAACCTAGTCTATATTGTAATGCATACAATTTTTAGATTGTTCCAGAATACAATAGTAGTCATGATAGTGGTATTTGAAAGTGTAACTAAAGGCAAAATCTTTTTTTTATTTTTTATTTTGGATAAAGTAAAAAAGGGCTATAACATCTTTATGGTTTATTTTTACCATCTGTGTCCCATTAGGCAGAATTCCCTTCACTTCCTTTCCCTTAGTCAAAACAGGAAGTGGAAGAATAGAGAATTGTAATCATAACGAGTGTACACATTGGAAGATGTCCCCACTATTTCTGTTCTGGGGACAATCCAAAACTTGGGATTTTCTTTTACTTTTGATGTTAATAGTAAACTGGACTAATATAGAGGGTGAATCTCCCTAATGGATCCAAAATAAAAAAACAACTAGTTTTGTCTTCAGTTATATTTTGAGGCTAAATATTCAGATTGTCCTTCTTAAGCTCAGTTGTGACTTGACTCCCTGTAAATAAGCAAGTGACAAATCTTGGCAAGTCAACCGAAAGCGGAGTTGCACACGTTTTTTAGTTTATTAAAAGTCAACAGCTACAAAAAGTGTAGCTACCGACTTTTAATAAACAGACACTCATCTGTCCAACGGTCCAGCATGGTCGTGGCACCGTTGTGTGGGCACCCGGCCGTGTTAGCTTACAGCTTTGCGGCTGTGTGCACACTGCGCACGTGCCAGACACGCTACACTCTGCTATTGGCCAGGAAATCTTCTGGGACCTGTGACATGTCCCAGAAGATTACAGGGAGGGAGGAGTCGCCTAGGCGGCCGAGAAGGGGAAGGAGGAAGCAGGACAGGAAGTCCCTCTAAAAAGAAGGTACCCACTCCCCCCCCCAAAAAATGTTATGCCAAATGTGGCATGTAAGAGGGCAGGGAGTGCTTAAAGCAAAAGTTCCACTTTTGGGTGGAACTCCGCTTTAAGCATATGCCCAAAAATTCCAGCTATATGTAAAAAATATATAGATATATATCGCTTGGAACAATCTATTTTACTACACATGTGACATTAGCCAAAACATATCATTTGCAGCCATGTGATTGTTTTCAGCACTTACTGGCTATAACTGCTGAAAAAAATACTTGTTATGACAAATACTGATTTAACAGTTCAGTGCATTAAGTTATATACAAATCCAATCTAATTTTCCTGTAAAAAGAAAAAAGTTGGGTCCCATTTTCCTGAGCCTCCCTACTGGTAAAGTTAACCAACCATTAAAATAACGTGTGTGGGAAGATGAAGCTGAGTTTTAGGTCATCTGATTTTAGTAAGGGAAAAACGAAAGTGACTCTAACGTGCAAAATTTTATTTGTACACACTCAAAAGGCTTTTAAATCAGACAATCGACTGCAAGGAGAAATCTGTCTTAAAGCGGCTGTTCACTCTGGAAAAAAATAAATAAATAAAGGCCAGCAGCTACAAATCCTATAGCTGCTTACTTTTAATAATAGGACACTTACCTGTCTAGGAATCCAGCCCCATCCTCACTTGGTCTAGTTCTTAACTAGCCTTCAGGTTCCCAGCACCAAAAACTGTGGTCAACCAGCTATGCTGCTTTCGGCTTCACAGCTGGCTGCCAACTGTGCATGTGCGAGCCGCACTGCACTTTGTGAATGGTTCCTCAGTCTCCTGGGACCTGTGACATGTCCCAGAAAGACTGCAGGGAGCGGGTGGACTTCCACTTGGATTGTCAAGGCAGATGGCACAACTTTCTCTGTTACAGTTCTAGGATAGATACGTAGGTGTCCTTCTACAACTTCTAGTCTACTGACTGAACAGTGAAAAAGTAGCAGGAGAGAGAAAGGGTAATCTCTCTACTTTTTCTGCTCACTCCTAATATCAGCATGTTCCTTATCAGCAGGTTTGATGATTGGATAAATCCTTGATTTTCTTTCTCCTTGATGAATCAACCCAATACACTTTTGGCATGTAGTATGTGTTACCACAGCTTCATATGCATCACGGCCAAAATTCCTAAAATGTCACAGTAAATGTACATGTACTTGCTTGTGAAAGTCAGCTTTTAATACTGGAGTAAATTGTACTTTTAATTTGGTGGTTCTTTAGGAAGTGTAAAGTATGCTTTCTATGTGCTTAGCACGTGTGAACTTTGAATGATATTTGCATAATGATTTTCTCTTTACATGAAGGAAGTTGCAAAAGCTGTCCTGAAGCTTCTAAAGATGACACTAAATGTGACAATTTTTTCAGCAATGCTTTGTTTTTCAACTGTTTGTGAAGTGCTGAATGCTGCAAAGTAATCTATGTGATTTCTACATCAACTGTAAATCACACTCAACGTCTTAAACAGACGTCTTGCATATGCTCGTCATTGCATTTTCAGCCATATAATAGGTATAGATAGTATTTGTTTAATAATTGATTGGTATTTTAATATCATAAACACATCTGTGATTTGTGGAAAGCATGTGAGCAAGAGCTCAATCTGAAAATAATATATTGTGACCTGGATGTACAGAAAACATTCAAAACTCTGCTGATTCTATGGGTGGATATACTTTGCCACAGCTAACTGTGTTCAATCTTTTTAAAGTAAAACTATGTTAAAAAAATAAATTCCCTAACCCATTGCTTACCAGACACCGTCCAATGTCACCCTTCCACTTCCTCCTACAACCTATATCTTCTGCAGCCACATCAAGTATCTCAGTACTTCTGGGTATGGAGAAACATTTGGTAATCCTCCTATACTTCCGCAATACCGTATATATTGCCTCAGTGACCAGTCACCAGGCTCAAGTGCTGTCACACCATTGTCGGAGGTTTTGCCTACCAATGTCCCCACATTCACAATTCTTGGGACGAAGCATAAAGAGGTCTATGTGTGTGGCCTACCCATGTGGATGGGCCCATGAGAGCTTTGCTGTCATGGATATGCAATAATGTCTGGCAGCTTACCTGTCTCTCTATGTGTTCATTAGAGGTCAGACTCTCTTATCTGGCTGCCTTTATCATCTCTCCTCCCTGTATGGCTCAACCCAGGCCATCCCAGGAACTCTATATTAACCACTGCACTGCTGGTCTGCTTTGCTGATCAACACTGTTTGTTAGTATTGTGTTCCTGCTTGCCGTGTGCTACGTTATCTCTGTGTACCGACTTTGGCTTGTCTCCGACTACTCCTGTTTTCCTGTGACCCTAACCCTTGGCCTGTCCCTTGGTTATTCTTGTCTGCTTGTTGCCCTAACCTCGGCTTACCATTCACTATCCCTTGTGTCCTGAGTGGCTACTTCCCCACTCTCCCTACGGAGCGTGACCTAGGGGACTCCAGGGGCGGTGACCTGGATCCAGTTGCAGCAAAGGCCATCCTCACCACTAGAGGCTCTGGTGAATACCAACTGGATCTTAGATTCCGTGCCCTGGGCAATCTTGGGCTCAAGCTTCATGTAGGGTCCCTGTTTATGCCCCAGTGAACCTCACCTCCATATACACTCTGTGGTCCACCAGCAGCAGTCTGCTATAGGGTTCACTACCGTGTGGTGCACCCCTAACTTCAACGGGTGCACTTGTCACCTGGCCACAGGTGACCTGACATTTGCATCTGGACTGTGAATGATGTGTGGCATTCTCTTCCCTATTCACCATGATCAGATACAATTTATTTTGCTTCAGACATGTAAGCTGTTCCTTGTAATGCCTCTGGGCGCAAGGAACAATATACAGGAGGAGATGGAGTGAGCCATGATCCTCTGTGTAGTACATAGTGGTGGAACCTATGCCATACCTGGGGCACTCTGTTGCATTCTAAAGATTTAGCATTCATGGACTACTCTTATTCTCATATTGAGGTTGCATATACAGTATACATACTGAACGAGCATTGTCTACCAGTGTTTAAACAGCATTCTTCTCACTTTACTTATATATAGATGGGAGACATGTGGCACAGACCGTATGACACCTATCTTGGTGTAAAGTCTGCTGCATTAATTCTATTCTAAATCCCTAAAACCTATTGGCATGGACAAGTCCAAACTTATGCAATGCATCATATATAGACATTAATCCAAGAATGGCTTAAATGAATAAGCTTTACTCCCTTATTTTTCCCATTGTTATTGGAATATGCCCTTGGTGGCATCTGTTTTCCCCAATTCAAGATTCTCTGGTTTCATTTGTGCCTAGCAATGTGTTTCGGTCCTATAATCTTTTCAGAGGGTGCAGCAAGAATCAGGGGGTGCCTGCCAAAATGCTTGGTCCTGTCCTTCTGCTGACTAATCTCCTTTTTAGCTATCTATGAATGAACCTGGAGTGTTAAGGTCTAAGAACTTATGCCGTGTACACACAACCAGTTTTTCCATTGGAATAAACGTTGACAGGTTTTTCCGACTGAATTCCGCTCAAGCTGTCTTGCATGCACACGGACATACCAAATTCCGACTGTCAAAAGCGCGGTGACGTACAACAATACGACGGGCCTAGAAAAATGTAATGCTTCTGAGCATGCGTCAAACTGTTTCCGAGCATGCATGTTTTTTTCTCCTTCGGCATTCCATGTAGACAAACAGAATTTCTGTTCCCTTTTTTAAGTCCGTCGGAATTTCCAATGGGAAAAAGTCAATGGGGCATACACACGGTCGGAATATCCGATGAAAAAATTCTGTCTGACCTTTTCCATCGGAAATTCAGACCGTGTGTACACGGCATAACAGTTTTCTGTGCCAGATGTCAGGGGAAATAGAGGTCAAAATCCCTTTTGATCTCTGATATCTCCTTAAATTGACTGGTCATCCCTTGTGTATGTTGCCACCCAGTGAAGAAGAAAAAATAAAGTAAAAAAAACCCCATAAAATAATAATAAATATATATACAGGTCATTCTCAAAAAATTAGCATATTGTGATAAAGTTCATTATTTTCTGTAATGTACTGATAAACATTAGATTTTCATATATTTTAGATTCATTACACACAACTGAAGTAGTTCAAGCCTTTTATTGTTTTAATATTGATGATTTTGGCATACAGCTCATAAAAACCCAAAATTCCTATCTCAAAAAATTAGCATATCATGAAAAGGTTCTCTAAACCTAATCATCTGAATCAACGAATTAACTCTAAACACCTGCAAAAGTTTTCTGAGGCTTTTAAAAACTCCCAGCCTGGTTCATTACTCCAAACCGCAATCATGGGTAAGACTGCCGACCTGACTGCTGTCCAGAAGGCCATCATTGACACCCTCAAGCAAGAGGGTAAGGCACAGAAAGAAATTTCTGAACGAATAGGCTGTTCCCAGAGTGCTGTATCAAGGCACCTCAGTGGGAAGTCTGTGGGAAGAAAAAAGTGTGGCAGAAAACGCTGCACAACGAGAAGAGGTGATCGGACCCTGAGGAAGATTGTGGAGAAGGACCGATTCCAGACCTTGGGGGACCTGCGGAAGCAGTGGACTGAGTCTGGAGTAGAAACATCCAGAGCCACCGTGTACAGGCGTGTACAGGAAATGGGCTACAGGTGCCGCATTCCCCAGGTCAAGCCATTTTTGAACCAGAAACAACGGCAGAAGCGCCTGACCTGGGCTACAGAGAAGCAACACTGAACTAATGCTCAGTGGTCCAAAGTACTTTTTTCGGATGAAAGCTAATTTTGCATGTCATTCGGTAATCAAGGTGCCAGAGTCTGGAGGAAGACTGGGGAGAGGGAAATGCCAAAATGCCTGAAGTCCAGTGTCAAGTACCCACAGTCAGTGATGGTCTGGGGTGCCATGTCAGCTGCTGGTGTTGGTCCACTGTGTTTTATCAAGGGCAGGGTGAATGCAGCTAGCTATCAGGAGATTTTGGAGCACTTCATGCTTCCATCTGCTGAAAAGCTTTATGGAGATGAAGATTTCATTTTTCAGCACGACCTGGCACCTGCTCACAGTGCCAAAACCACTGGTAAATGGTTTACTGACCATGGTATTACTGTGCTCAATTGGCCTGCCAACTCTCCTGACCTGAACCCCATAGAGAATCTGTGGGATATTGGGAAGAGAAAGTTGAGAGACGCAAGACCCAACACTCTGGATGAGCTGAAGGTAGCTACCGAAGCATCCTGGGCCTCCATAACACCTCAGCAGTGCCACAGGCTGATTGCCTCCATGCCACGCCGCATTGAAGCAGTCATTTCTGCAAAAGGATTCCCGACCAAGTATTGAGTGCATAACTGAACATAATTATTTGAAGGTTGACTTTTTTTTTTTTTTTAAAAACACTTTTCTTTTATTGGTCGGATGAAATATGCTAATTTTTTGAGATAGGAATTTGGGGTTTTCATGAGCTGTATGCCAAAATCATCAATATTAAAACAAAAAAAAGGTTTGAACTACTTCAGTTGTGTGTAATGAATCTAAAATATATGAAAGTCTAATGTTTATCAGTAAATTACAGAAAATAATGAACTTTATCACAATATGCTAATTTTTTGAGAATGACCTGTATATATAAACACAGGTCCACAATTAGAGTGCATGTCATTTCCCTTTTGTACTATACAAATCAACCCTTGTGATGTTTAAAATGTGAAGCAACCCAATGCAGTCAAAGGGTTTATTATACAATTATGTCATGTTATGGTAGCTTTTACACATATGTATTGCTTTTTATTTTGATGTATCTTTTGCTTTATGATTGGCCTTTAACACACATATATATATACGTGCTCTTGTATAATGCACTGCACTTTCAACATATACTTTTTTCTTATTTCCAGCCGGTGCATATACCCAGAAACATCTTAAAATGACATCACCAGACCTGTTTTAATATATTTTTTAAATAGATGCATAACAGTCAATGTATGGAAACAGCAATGCAGTGAATAGACTTACCATTGCTAATACTATAAACACCCTCTAGGCATGCGACTTACACAACTAATTATAAATACAGCCTTGCATACGGATTCATATAATAGTATAGACTTATTTCCATAAACTTGATATTTATGACAATATCATGAATCATAAATGGCAATCCGTGTCCTTCTGGCTTGTTACATCTGACAATGATTTTCTCTGTAACTATAAAAACCAGCGCATCATGGACCCAGGGGACACAAGAATCTTATCACGCTTTCATAACAACCATAGATAAGGAAAAGGACTGTTACAGTATGTGCATTACATAAGGATATGTAACATGATAAACTCACAAGAAGATGAATGCTATCTTCAGGGACATGTGGCTATATACCTGTATTTGGGAACAGGCTTCACAATGGCAGACAGCATTAAATTGGTGAGAATTTAGAACAATACATTTAGCTATGCTTAAAGGTTAACTCCATTACTAGATATATTTTTTCAGTTTTTGGTGGGTATTGGTGAGCTAAATCACCATTGGTCTTTATATACAGCTGTGGGTCTGGGATTGAAAAATAAAAAGTGTACAGTTCTATTTTTTGCAACAGCCATTGCAGAGCAAAGCTTGGGTGCCATTTGTCTCTTTGTGGATAATATATGATTTGAAGTAGAATTGTTTTTATTGCAGGTATTTATATAGTGCTGACAATTTACGTTTATTGCTTTAAATATATTGTGAGTTTATGTCAGTCTCTGCCCTCAAGCAAATTATAATCTAAAGTCCCTACCTCACCTACATACATACACATACTAGGGCCACTTTAGGCAGGAGCCAATTGACCTACCAGTATGTCTTTGGACTGTGGGAGGAAACTGGTGTACCCACACAAGCACAGGGAGAACACATAAAGGTAGTGCTGTGGTTGGGATTCAAACCAATGACCCTGGGGCTGCAAATTGGAAGTGCTAGCCACTAAGCCACCAACTGCCCAAGTACATGAATGAGCCCACATCTGAGAGTGGCATAACGATCAAGTGGCTTATTAACCACTTAACCTCCAGAAGGCTTACCCACTTCATGACCAGACCATGTTTTACTATTCATCACTGCGCTACTTTAACTGCCAATTGCGCGGTCATGCAACACTGTACACACATACAAATATACTGTATTTATAGGCATATAACACACACTTTTTCATTCCGAAAATCGGGTGCAAATAGTGTGTACATGTTATACACCGATACGTCAATCTCCTGTTTACTTAGTGGCCTCTGCCGGCATTGGACCAGTGTTCTGTATATCATAGTAGCTGTATTAAAGAGGCAGCCGAGTAAACAGGAGATTCCCACCCCCTCCCTGTCCCCGCTGAGGCAGCAGGAATCTGAGTTGAGGCTGCAGGTAGGCATTGATCAGGCTGCAATAATGGCATTTGTGAGGCTGCAGATGGGAATTTATCAAGCTGCATTGATGGCAATGATAAGGCTGCAGATGGGCATTGATCATGATGCATTGATGGCACTTGCGAGGCTGCAGATTGATGGGCACTGACCCTTATTTTGCTGCAAAGTTCTTTATTTAAAATGTATGGTTTTTCCTGAAACTTCCCTCTTAAAATGAAGGTGCGTGTTATATGCCTGTGTGCGCATTAATGCACTACGCATTAAGGTGAAAAACCTTTTGTACTGCAGCACCCCCCAGGCCCCCCTCCATTTCAGCTGCTGTCTTGGGTCCTTATTGGATAGATTGATAGCAGCAGGAGCCATTGGCTCCCGCAGCTGTCAATCAAATCCAGTGACACATGAGTCGGGGGAAAGGGCCGAGTCCTGCTGTCTGAGGCCAGGAGCGCAGCAGGGTACACCAGAAAAGGAGGATCGGTACCACTCTGTGCAAAACTCTTGCACAAAGGAGGCAAGTATAACATGTTTGTTATTAAAAAAACAAAAACAAAGCTTTACAATCAGTTTAAGTATGTTGCATATACTGTATGTGCACAGAAAGACAGAGCAGAGTGACAGAGAGATGAATGCACCAGTCTGGTCAATATTCCTATTGCATACGTTCCTGGAAAATATGGCTGATAAAATGGTGAGTGCTGCAGCTATTACCAGTTGGGTCCTGGAAACATCAAGCAAGCGTACATATTCGCCAGCACACTATGGATTGAGAACTTCCGTCAAAAGGTTTCTTTAATGAAAGCGATCACATCACAAAGGAAAGTGCAATATTTTGGAGCAGCGCAGGGCCCCTTAGTCAGGCATGTTAGGATAAATTCATCAGTCTGCTGCTTCTCCTTTACTATCCAATTACAGGCTGGAAGATGGAAGAAAACCTTTTTGTATTGGTGGAGATCCACTTTGAACGAACTGTGTAAATGTTTTTGCCATTCTCTAGGCAAAATGAGCAGTTAACACTTGATCATGAACTGCAAAGATAAAGGTACTGTATGTGAAACATTAGTTAACCGCTATGTGACTTTATAAATATCAAAGTATTATTTTTATGCTCTAAATCCAAAATGAACATGGATACTGTCATGGACCATGAAATACTGAAATCCTAATTCATGTATTACAGAAGATTTAATTCTGAACCTCAGCCAGGTCAATAGACTCAGAAGAAATACTCATTGTCCATTGTGTGATAACCCTATCTAAAGCCTTTCTATTATCAGGTGTAAATGACTTCTGCCCTGTCTCAATTCTCCAGACGGCTCCATTGTTCTGTGGCTGGCTATTGTGTACATTGATTGACCCCCTGGGGCTTTTGTCTGAAAACACATCACAGGCCTGGCCACACATATTCAGGCTATTCAAGCATTGGGACCAATCTCTGCTGAGACATTTTCAAGTCCTCATTTACATGGTTTGAGAGGACCAGAGTGAAGACTGCATACTTTACGATGGACCAATGGGAAAGCGGTTGTTGGGGGCGGGATGTTCCAAATCCTGTATAAAGTGTGCTGTGTACTTTCAATAAAGTGTGTCCTGTTACATTCAGCATTAAGCCATGGCTCATGTGTGGATTATTCAGCGATTCCAGGGATATTCCTAGTCGGGGAATATTGGGTGATTTCTTTTATGGGAGAAGAAGGGAATGTTCGACGACCATAACAACTGGTTGGCAGCAGCAGGATTTTCCCTTCTACTTTCCTTTACACCAGGATTCCAAGCAGACACTGGGAACAGTGAATGGAAGATTGGTACACCCGGCTTAAAAGAAATACACTGAAAGAACTACTAGAAGTTCGTGGAAGGATTGCTAGCAACAAAACCGAGCGTGTCATCATAGCAGAATTAATGGAGCTAGACCAGGAGAACTCGGTTGCAGCAAGGCTTACCTGCAGTACAAGAGATGGAGACACCAGTGTTTTATTCAGGATGAGGAATCACCAGCCAACAAGCTAATAAGAGAAAAATTAGCATGGTTCGGTCCGAACCCAACGGCGGATGTGGTGCTGAAAGTGATGACCCTGTTAGCGGAGGAGGCTAAACAAATAAGAGACGCAGAGCTACAGTTAAAACTGGCAGCAGTCCAACAAGCAGCCGCACTTTTTCATTCGAAAATCAGGTGCAAACAGTGAGTACAGTTATACACAGCAGACACAAGGAAGATTCCGTTTAGCGCTTTTGAAGCTTTTGATGAGAAAGAACGAGAGCGGCAACATGAGCTGAGAATTTCAGAAATACGACAATCGGTGACAACGCCTAAAGAAGCAGCACCAAATGAAAGACGAGGAGAGGTACAGATACCAGTAACCATGGAAGAGGAATTCAGAAGAAGGTTACAAGAGATGTGGATACAGCACACAGGACCAGAATCAGAGGAGGTCCTGCTGGGATGGGCGGATGTGATCCGGTGCCAACTCTGGAAGGAAGAGCTAGCTCTGGAGCAGCAACACCAAGGAGAGGTCCTGCCCTACATCTATGCAAGGTACTGGCCGCAGTATGACGTACGACTGCCGTTGTTGGGGGAACAACCGAAGCAGGAGTGGATAGCGGAATAAACAGGCTGATCCGGGCAGAGATGCAGCTGGATGAGAGCTACAGAGCCCTCCGGTGGTATGTAGCCCAAGAGTGCCCGTGGTCAGCGGATGACAGCCCCACAGAAGGCTATGACTATGATGGCCTGGGATTGTTGTATTGGAGGATGTCCAGTGATCCCGACTTTGGGGATGATCGGGAGTGGCGCTTGGAGGACATAATGGAGCACAGAGAGAAAAAATTGAGTATCTCGGAAGCGCACTGCTACAGGAAGATTTGGAATTTCTGGCCGCTCGGGAATGGGACCTTGAGATCGCCTACAAACAGCTGCTAGACTCTGCTCAGCGCCAGGACCGGGCTCCCTTTGCCTGGGACTATCAGAAAATACCAGTGGACAATGCGGAAATCCTGGCTGAAGAATCGTCCATGTGGCAGGGTAACAGTGTGCTCTTCCAACCTGCCCCTGCAGCTATGGATGCGGAGGTCTTATGGCGGATGCAGCAAGTGCCAACTGACCTTGATGATCCTGTTTCTGCATGGGATGATCTTGAAGGGAGGAATGTGCCTGTCCAGCAGTATGCCAGTGAATCGGCAGTGGAAAATCTGGAGATTGCCATTCCCAAAGCTGAAGTTCTGACCGCAGGGCCGAGCTCTGCTAACCTCTGCTCAGTACCTATAGCATCTTCTGGGTTCCATGGACAGGAGATGGTGAACCTCTATCCCCAGACACCAGAGACAGGGGATTTAATAGATTTTTCTGCTGAGGACAAACAACCTGATGGGCCTCCAGCAGAAGAGCTGGTATCAGGGCCAAACTTCACTGTGCTCTGCACAGCACCAAGAGCAGTATTTGTGGAGTTACAAGGAACTTCCCCAGCTAAAGCGCTGGTCACCGGACAGAGGGTTCAAGACCTCTGCCCCACCCCTGTGGCAGTTTCGGAGGCTCAGGGTGAGAAGATAGCGATCACTCCCCAGCCACAGATTACAGAATGTATGGACTGTTCAGAGGATGTTCTGGATTATGCACCCCCAGCAGAAGTGCTGGCAACAGGGCAGAGTGCCAGCCATCTCTGCCCAGCACCGGGACCAACTGTGGAGTTCCAGGGAGCCGGGGCGGTTGGCCCCCCTCCCCAGCAACCAGCTGAGGTGGTAAAGCTCTTACTCCCAGCTGAACCACTGGCAGCAGGAGAGGATGCTACAGGCGGCTGCACCCCACTACAGCTTGAGTGGATATCAGTGGATGGGACTGTGGTCTCCACTCACAGCAACCCAGCGGAAGAGCTGGCAACAGAGCAGAGTGCCCCGGGCCTCTGCTTTCACCTAACAGAAGAGGGGGTTCCTGGGGTAGTGGATGGGACTTCAGTCTTCACTGGCACAACCCCAGAAAATGGTACAGGACTGAAACAGGAGGATGTCGGCTTTGCTTTGCAAGCACTGGGGGATTTTCACCTCACATCAGTGGATGGGACTTCAGTCTCCACTGGTATACCCCATAAATGGTGGCCAGTTGGCCCAGATCCCCAACAGCATGATGGACTGAGCCCAGCCACCCTGTCATCTCTCCAGCGGCTGAAAGGACTCCAGGGAGAAGGGCTAGTCCAGGCCTTTCCCCAGCGGCAGACGTGTTCCCTGAGAGAGGCAGAGGATGGCGGGGTGAGTAATGCTCGATTTGGAGGAAGTGATTTGGGGTACTGTATGGATACCGGCATTGGGGGACTGGAACTACTGACTGAATTCAGAGACAACCCATCTGGTGTCTCCTACTGGGTTAGTCCCCTGCCAAAAGGGGAGATGTGTGACAGGCCTAGCCGGGACAGGGGCTTTTGGAGAGGACTGAATGCGAGCCTCTTGCCGTCCGATTATGGGCCAGGGCCTCAAACCAGGAAGGCGGATGGGTTATCCTGGCAGACAGTCCTGGACCTTAAGACTACTTGCCCAACATCCTCGAGTGACCCGTTTGGGTCCCACTGCGGATGTTGAACTATTTCCCAGGGGGAGTAATGTCATGGACCATGAAATACTGAAATCCTAATTCATGTATTACAGAAGATTTAATTCTGAACCTCAGCCAGGTCAATAGACTCAGAAGAAATACTTTCATTGTCCATTGTGTGATAACCCTATCTAACGAGCCTTTCTATTATCAGGTGTAAATGACTTTTCCCTGTCTCAATTCTCCAGACGGCTCCATTGTTCTGTGGCTGGCTATTGTGTACATTGATTGACCCCCTGGGGCTTTTGTCTGAAAACACATCACAGGCCTGGCCACACATATTCAGGCTATTCAAGCATTGGGACCAATCTCTGCTGAGACATTTTCAAGTCCTCATTTACATGGTTTGAGAGGACCAGAGTGAAGACTGTACATACTTTACGATGGACCAATGGGAAAGCGGTTGTTGGGGGCGGGATGTTCCAAATCCTAGGTATAAAGTGTGCTGTGTAACACTTGATCATGAACTCAAAATAAAGTGTGTCCTGTATTGAAACATTCAGCATTAAGCCATGGCTCATGTGACTGGATTATTCAGCGATTCCAGGGATATTCCTAGTCGGGGAATATTGGGTGATTTCTTTTATGGGAGAAGAAGGGAATGCTTGACGGGGATATGTTCTACGACCGTCACATGGATACCACTACTGTATTAATGTGTATTTGCTGTGGACTACTGTATACTGAGGGTAAAACAGTGATTCAATGCAGAGATGCGAGTCTGATATGCAACAAAAACAGGAGTCTTCTGCAGACAGGAGAATGACAGACAGACCAACCAGCCAATATAACCAGAAACACATCACATCTCTCCTGTTCTTAGCATTGTGATTGGTACAAACAAACAGCAGGTAGAGCATATGTTTTTTTTTTTTTTTTTTTTTATTTTTTTAATGAGGCTTCTGCATATACTATAATCATTTCTGGTGTTCTACTGAACTTAAGGCCTGGATGCACTAAGTTGTATTAAAACATACTGCAAGAAGAAAGTGTAATTTCAAGCTTTATCACCTGTATAACAAAATTAACACCTCATTTACATGTGTTAACATGGTTATTCAGTTTTTTCACATAGTACAGCCTAGTGAAAATAAATCATGCAGGTCAAGCATTGTACTTTCATAGGATCACTGCAAGGCTCAAAAAAAGTAAAAAAAAAATGCTAGCCTGCCCTTCCTTACCAGCCCAGCACACCATATCTACAGCATCCCAATGGAAGTGCCATTGGCTGTCAGGGAATCAGGGTATAGATAGTATTTGCCTAGATTTTCAGCTGCACCAGAAATGGGGGCATTGGGCAAGAAAGGTAAGGAAATGCATAGAGTAACTGCTATACACTGGGAAGAAAGGGAGATGTTTTTTTTTCTTTTGACACAAGTTTGCAGCATTTGCAAACAATATGTGTCACCCTGCCTGCCACTGACATTCTGCCCTGTACCCCCACGCCCATAATTATGACAGGGAACAGACGATCAGTGAAAAGCCACAGAGAAGAACGGGGAAGGTTTGTTTACACTCACCTCTCCCCGTTCTTCAGCTCCTGTGACCCGATCGCGGGACACCAGCGGCGATCGGGTCCACGGGTGCAGTCACGGAGCTTCAGACCGGGTCGCAAGCACGCCGCTGGCGCCACACGAGCGACCCACGGCTGGGCACTTAAAGGGCAACCAACGTACCTGTATGTGATTGTGCCCAGCCGTGCCATTCTGCTGATGTATATCGACGTGAGGCGATCCTTAAGGGGTTAAAATGCCAGACATGAGTGTCATGTGAAAGGTTCAGAATTAAAATAGAAAACAATCTGAAAATATACAGCATATACGGTATAGGTGCTTGAAATGGTTCAGATAAAGGACACGTTGGCTGTGTCATAAGTGGGTGGAAAACAATCTAAAGTTAGAACTTTGTGATTTAGGTTAATGGGCCTATGTACTGATCAAATACATTATTTTGTTTGAAGATGACCCAGAATTTAAAAAAATATAAGGGACAATTGACATCTATGCGTTGCAGCAACACACACATACCTGGTGGTATTTATTATAGACCGATCAGCCATAATATTTATGACCACCCACCTAATATTGAGTATAGCCCCTTTTACTAAAACAGTCCTGATCCATTGAGAAATGGACACCAAAGTAACATCCACATGAATGGCAGCACCCAAGGTTTTCCAGCAGAATATTGCCCAAAGCATTACACTTCCTCTGCCAACTTGCCTTCTTATACCACATTCTGGTGCCATCTCTTCCCCAGGTAAGTGACGCACATGTGATTCATTTGACCAGGCCACCTCCTTCCATTGCTCCATAGTCCAGTTCTGATGTTCATTTGAGAATTGTAGAAGCTTTTGGCTGTAGACATGGGTCACCATGGGTGTTACAGTCCCATGTACAACAAACTGCAATGCTAATTTATTTCTACTTTCACCACATCAACTTCATGGATAACATGTTCACATGCTGCCTAATATATCCCACCAATTTTCACATGCCATTGAAACGTGATATTCCCTTTACCTGTCTGTGGTCATAATGTTATGGCCGATCAGTGTATATAACTGCAAGTCAGTTAAAACCCACCTGTTTACCCAAGCCTATGGCTGAACCAGTAGAGAGGTGTTTTGAGTCCTTCTCATGTTATATTAGGTTTCTCCCTTCTTAGTACCCCTTTTAATTGCTGCGGTGCCGATTTTTGTTCTCTGCTATGGATGATGTGTACTTTTGCGTTTAGCGCTTCGAGGCCCTATGGGTAAGACGGGCGCGATATTAAACACTTTTTAATAATAATAATAATGTGAATCCTAGGTACTCTGCTATATAAATCAGAACTGGTCTTGTCTTGTCCTGACCTCTCATTTGCCTTACTAATGGCCTATTGATATTATGGGCTATCTCACTAAGCGCTATTGAAGCACTAGATGTCAGAGGGGGGTAGGTCTAAGCTGATGGCCACAGAGTTACTCTGATTCCTGCCCTTATGTGTGCCTCATAGTTGGCTGTATAATAGGCCATAACACAGCAAATTAGTTATTCAATTTAGAATATTGACCAACACTCCTCCACAATTTAAGAGCTTCATAGATATCAAATACAAAATGGGTAGGAAGCTGGGCCTAAAACCCAATTGAGCTTCACAACTTTGTCTCTCTTCAATGTCCTGAATGCCTACATGCCATAATTTATGATTCATTTTTGTTTAGAAATACCTTAAAATACCCTTTTCTCTCAGTAATTTTTTTTTTCTTTCTGTCCTCCCCCTCCAGTGCTCCAGCTAACAAAGAGAAGTAATGACTACACCATTCAGTGCAAGTAATCTCACAAAGAATTGCATTGCAGATGAGGAAAAGGGTTGTGTCTTACCAGTATGTTGCAAAATACTGAAAGCACTAGTGTCCTGTCAGTTACTGCACTCTAATCTGCTCCTTTTGCATCCACTGGAGGGCAAGGCAAGGGTGGGGGTGGATGCAGCTGGCCGTGGCTGTCAGCCCTATGCCCGTGCTGAGAGGTGGAGCCAGCTGTCAGTCACGCAACTGGGTGGATGCCGACAATATAGTGGGGATTCCTCCAGAGCCTGGAGTGGCTTTTCCAAGTCAGCTGATAGCCAGGCCACAGGGTCAATAGCCAGGGCACAGGAGAGCAAAAATTAGTGCACTCATATTGTTACGTACCTGGGTGTGAGCCTGAAGCATGGCGGGAGACCTCCCGTACAACCCCGGCTCAGAGACCACTGGAGTGGAGACAGTGATGGTAAGAGCACGGTGAAGTAAGGGTGTCAGCTCTGGTGTTATCGCTGATGAAGCTGGAACCACTGGACAGGAAGCCGGTGATGCAGGACAGCAGGCTGGAGAATACAGGTGCGGGTCAGCAGAGCAGCCACAGCGGTTTAGCAGAGCAGCGGGCATAGGTCAGCAGAGTCAGACAAGCCGGGTCATACACTTGGAGCCGTCAGCATAAACAGTAGGCGGAAGAATAGTCAGAGTTCTGGCCGGGTCCAGGCAACGGGTAATCAGGCAGAATACAAGCAGAGTCGACAAGCCGGAGTCAGGATTGGAGAAGGAAACAGAGTCAGGAAGCCGGGTCAGATACTGGAACGGAATGCCTAATAACAGAACCACGGGGAACATATGCAGATCAAGCCGCGATGTGCAGCATACTGGCAGTGTCTTTTATAGGCAGCAGGACGCTGCGTATGACGTGCACCTAACGTGCGCCTAACGTGCGCGCAAACGCGCGCAATGGCTGTGCTACATGCACGCATCTAGGTGCGTGCACGCCCACGGAAGCGGGCAGAATGTCCCTGACAGTGCCCCCCCCTTAAGGGCAACCTCCGGGTGCCAAAGAGGGCTCTTTTCTGGGGATGACTGCGGAAAAATACCTGGATTAAGTCTTGGGCGTGGATGTTCTGTTGGGGCTCCCAAGAGTTCTCCTCTGCGCCGTACCCCTTCCACTTGATCAGGAATTGAAGCTGGTTTCTCCTTCTTCTGCAATCCAAAACTGCCTCCACCTCGAACTCCTCATTGCCGTCAATGACTACAGGTTCAGGAGGTCCTGGCCCCCTGTCTGGGAAAGGATCAGGTACCGCTGGCTTTAATAAGGACACATGGAATATCGGGTGGACCTTCATTGACTCTGGTAGGGCAAGTTCATAGGAGACCTCATTTAGCTTCCGCTTCACCGGGAAAGGATCGATAAACTTGGGTGCCAGTTTCCTTGTCGGACAAGCCATCTTGAGGTTGGTAGTGGATAGCCATGCTTGATCGCCTTGTTGCAGGCTTAGTTCTCCCCTTCTTTTCCTATCAAACATCCTTTTACTGGCTGCTTGCGCTTTGGTCAGAGCTTCTTGTAGAATCTTATTGTTACGAGTAAGAAAATCAACGGTGTCTTGGACTGCTGGAACTGTTGTATCAAGGATAAGGTCGGGTAGAAAGGTCGGGTGGAATCCATAGTTGGCAAAAAACGGAGACTGGCCTGTGGCCGAGTGGCTGGCATTATTAAAAGCAAACTCTGCCAAGGGTAGTAATGTTACCCAGTCATCCTGAACAAAGAAAGTGAAGCATCGGAGGTATTGTTCGAGGGTTTGGTTCGTCCTCTCAGTTTGCCCATTGGTCTGGGGGTGGTAGGCCGAGGACATGGACAGTTCAATCTTCAGGACCTTGCATAATGCCTTCCAGAAACGAGAGGTGAACTGCACCCCTCTATCTGATACAATGTCTGCGGGGACCCCATGTAACCTTACTATCTCCTTAATAAAGACCTGGGCGGTCTCCATGGCAGAGGGTGTGCTTTTCAATGGTATGAAGTGGGCCATCTTAGATAGTCGGTCAACCACTACAAAAATGGCTGAGCAACCCTCTGACGGGGGAAGTTCCACTATGAAGTCCACAGCAATCATTTTCCAGGGACGGTCAGGGATCGGTAAAGGCCTGAGCAAACCCCAGGCCTTGCCTCTGGAGGTCTTGCTACGGGAAAAGGTGGCACATGAACTGATATACTCCCTGCAGTCCTTTTCAAGATCCGGCCACCAAAATGTGCGCTGGACCAGTTCTAGAGTCTTGTGTATCCCAAAATGGCCTGCCAAGGGATGGTCATGACACAGATTTAATACTGTAACTCGGACTTCTTCTGGCACAAAAATTTTGTCGTTCTTCCACAGTAACCCCTCTTTGGGCAAAATGGTGACTCCAGGGGGCTCAGGCGCACCTACAGAAGCGTGTTTCAGGCTCGACATTAGGCTAGTTTGCAACAGTAAGAAGTTACCTTCCGATAGTATGGTATCTGGTGCTGACACTTCCTTTGGATCATCGAACATGCGGGACAGGGCATCTGGTTTGGTGTTCTTGGAACTTGGACGGTAAGTAATGTGGAATGAAAACCTAGAGAAAAATAATGCCCATCGTGCCTGGCGTGGTCTCAGACGTTTCGCGGCCCTCAGGTACTCCAGGTTCTTATGATCTGTATAGATGAGTATGGGGTGTGCTGCTCCCTCCAACACGTACCTCCACTCCTCCAGGGCGGATTTAATGGCCAGGAGCTCCCGGTCCCCCACATCGTAGTTCTTCTCAGATGTGGTGAGCTTACGGGAGAAGAAGGCTATTGGGTGCATCAAGTCCTTAAGACCCTGACGTTGGGAAATGACAGCTCCCACTGCTGTCTCTGAGGCGTCTACCTCAAGTAAATAGGGTAGAGTTGGGTCAGGGTGACTCAGGATGGGGGCAGATGTAAAATGTCCTTTTAGGTTTGTGAAGGCGGCCTGTGCCTCGGGGGTCCAGCGGAACCGGACATGTTGCTTTGTCAGCTGTGTAATTGGGGAAATAATAGCAGAGAACCCCTTAATAAACCTTCGGTAGAAATTGGCAAAGCCCACAAAGCGTTGCACCCCTTTTTTGTCTGTAGGTGCGGGCCAGTCCAGGATAGCTGAAACCTTCTGTGGATCCATCTTGAACCCCTCCGTTGAGATCACTAGGCCCAGAAACTGGATGCTCTGTCGTTCAAACTCACATTTTTCTGGTTTTGCATAGAGTCCATGTTGGCGGAGACGACAGAGTACATTTTTGACATGTCTTCGGTGCTGCTCAAGGAGAGGAAAAAAATAAAATATCATCCAGATAAACGACTACATAAATGTCTAGACAATCTCTGAAAATGTCATTCACTAGATGCTGAAATGTTGCAGGGGCGTTGCATAGGCCGAAGGGCATCACTAAATATTCATAATGGCCAAACCTAGTACGAAAGGCCGTCTTCCACTCATCCCCTGCGCGGATGCGTACCAGGTTGTATGCCCCCCGCAGGTCTAACTTGGTGAATACAGAGGAAGTCCTGAGTCTTTGGAAAAGTTCGGGAACCAGGGGCAGAGGGTACCGGTTCTTAACCGTAATCTTATTCAATTCCCTGTAGTCCACACAGGGCCGAAGGGAGTGGTCTTTTTTTTCTACGAAAAATATTCCTGCTCCTGCTGGGGAAGTAGAAGGGCGGATGAAGCCCCTCTTTAAGTTTTCATCAATGTATTCTTTCAGAACCTCTAGTTCCCGCTCAGACAAGGGGAAGACCCGTCCGAACGGAATCTCGGCACCAGGTAGAAGTTCGATTGGACAATCGTACGGAAAAACGTCCAGGAATTCGTGGTATTGTTGGGGTACTGCAGCGCGTACCTCTGGGTCTGGTTCCAGGCATACTGTAGTAGGGGACCATTAGTGCTAGGGTACAAGGGCCTGCAATGCTGCTGGCAGTAGGAAGACTGAAATGTAACTTGTCCATTTCCCCAATCGATCTGGGGATTGTGTGCCTGGAGCCAAGGTAGGCCCAGAATGACTGGAAGCATAGGAGAAGCGATGGCATCCAAACGTAAAAGTTTTTTATGACCCGTAGAAGTGACGACAGGCAAAAAGGGAGTCTCCTGGGTTACAACTCCGGACTTGATTCGGGACCCATCTGCCAGGAAGATGGAAAGACCCTGAGTTTTGGGTTGAAGTGGGATGTGTTGCCGAGCTGCAAAGTCCAGATCAATAAAACAACTACATGCCCCTGAGTCTATTATTGCAGTAACTGGTATGGTTCTTTCTGGTAAGTGAAGCAGAATAGGTAAGTCTAGGTGAGTGGCCTTGGCCGGGGTTGGTACAAAACTGGAAGAGGAGGTAGCCAAGGTTTTTCGTAGCTTAACAGGGCAAGTGGAGACGTAGTGGCCGGCCCTTCCGCAGTACATACACATATAGTTCTGCTGCCGGCGAAGTCGTTCCTTCGCAGATAACGAATGTCTTATTAGTCCAAGCTGCCCGGGTTTGGTGGTAGCAGCAGTCCGGTGAGAGGATGAGGAACTCGCGGAAGCCGTATTAGCACTGGCAGAGTAGGCCGGGACTGGTGTCCGGGGAAGCATCCAAGTTGGACGAAGTTGCAGAGTGGTTTTTTCAGTTCTGCGCTCCCGTAGCCGTCGATCTATCTGAATAGACAAGGAGATTAAGGACTCTAAGGCATCAGGAACACCGATCCGGCCCAGTTCATCCTTCAAGCTCTCGGAGAGACCAAGACGGAACCGATGCCGAAGTGCCGCTTCATTCCACTGGGTGTCCGCGCTCCAGCGTCTAAAGTCAGTCACATAGTCCTCGACGGCTCGGTGGCCTTGCTGGAGCGTGTGGAGGGCAGCTTCGGCAGTGGCAGTACGCTGAGGGTCGTCATAAAGCCGGACCATGGCATCAAAGAAGGATGACAGAGAATCAAGAGCTTCATGACGGGTTTCAAGTAGGTGATGGGCCCAGGTCTGGGGTTCCCCTGACAGCAGGGCAATAACAAAGCCCACTCTGGTGACTTCAGAAGAGAAGGTCCGAGGTAGCAGCGAAAAGTAAAGTTCACATGCGTTACGGAACGCCCGGAATTCGCTTCGGGTCCCAGAAAACTTCTCGGGAAGAGTAACCCTAGGTTCAGGGAATGACATCCCTGGAGACAAGCCTGTATAGTGAGCCAGGGTCTGTGTCTGCTTGTCTACCCGGACACGACTATCCTGAAGAGATTTCACAACTTGAGTGAGGGCTGTGAGATGTTGAACGACATTGTCCATAAGTGAGGTCCCTCCTTCAGGCTCAAACATGGCGGCTTGATATTGTTACGTACCTGGGTGTGAGCCTGAAGCGTGGAGGGAGACCTCCCGTACAACCCCGGCTCAGAGACCACTGGAGTGGAGACAGTGATGGTAAGAGCACAGTGAAGTAAGGGTGTCAGCTCTGATGTTATCGCTGATGAAGCTGGAACCACTGGACAGGAAGCCGGTGATGCAGGACAGCAGGCTGGAGAATACAGGTGCGGGTCAGCAGAGCAGCCACAGTGGGTCAGCAGAGCAGCGGGCATAGGTCAGCGGAGTCAGACAAGCCGGGTCATACACTTGGAGCAGTCAGCATAAACAGTAGGCGGAAGAATAGTCAGAGTTCTGGCCGGGTCCAGGCAACGGGTAATCAGGCAGAATACAAGCAGAGTCGACAAGCCGGAGTCAGGATTGGAGAAGGAAACAGAGTCAGGAAGCCGGGTCAGATACTGGAACGGAATGCCTAATGCAATAACAGAACCACGGGGGACATATGCAGATCAAGCCGCGATGTGCAGCATACTGGCAGTGTCTTTTATAGGCAGCAGGACGCTGCGTATGACGTGCGCCTAACGTGCGCGCATGCGTGCAAACGCGCGCAACGGCTGTGCTACATGCACGCGCCTAGGTGCGTGCACGCCCACGGAAGCGGGCAGAACGTCCCTGACACATATAAACAGTATGGCCATATTTTTATTTTTACTTAAATTGGGCTTTGATGTTATCCATTCTAAAAGGCAGTGCCTAACCTCCTGACCCTTATTTATCATTCTTCAAAACACTGTGTTTATTCTCCAAAGCTTCCAATGGACCTTAAAGACTTTGTGTCCCATTGAAGTAGCAGAAGACACACAAAACAAGAAAAAAGAAACAAGTGTATAGCTAAACAAATCTTGGCAGTACTGCTATTGTTATATATACAGGTAAGCCACTAGGAAGACAGACCTCGCACCTTCCAAATGTAGTATTGTGCATTTTTGTTGCTGTTCTAAATTGTCGTAAATAAACAGACGAACAACATGCACTCACCCCAGGCCTTCGTGCTGTCAGACATCTTTGTTCGCTAGAAAATATCCTGTTTTCTAAATGTAAGGAGCTAATTGATAGAATCACATTATTAGCCTTTTTTGTATTTCTACTGATATACGGGATAGATAACTTTGTTCGTCATTGTATGATTCTTGATATTTTCTGCAAAAGGGGAATTTTAAAAGTCACCTAGTGATTTTTACTGTGCAGCCATATGCTAGATAAAGATATTTAAGCTGTCAGGATAAACCGCTTCTGTTTTCATTTTGCATTTATTTCACTGCCAGACTCAAGGCATAAATTTTTCATCACCTGCAATGCCATGAATAAAAGATTAAAAAAAAAGAACTGAGAAGAGATTCTAACACATGCAGTGTATGCAGGACATTGTGCAGACACAGTATGCATAACTAGATGTTTAATTTTCTTCCCATCTCTTTTTTTTTTACGTCAGGAATATTATAATCTGGGTTAATACATCACCAGCCAATGTTCAGATCGGCAAAGCTTGACCCTACTGTGTTCAGTGCCAATTATCTACTATTTTACTGATGGGAAGTCTTGGAAAACACAATTCTGCAATGCATTCTGGGCTGCCTTATAAGAAAAAGACCAGCTGTAATCATGAGCAGGCAAAAATGCTTCATGTTTCTGAATCACTTTAGCTTCATGAGATGTAAACATAAAATCAGGAATGCATATAAAGCAAATGTATAGAACATGTACAGGTTTAATACATTCAGTAAGCTATGGTGGAATTGTTGATATTATGCTCATGAGACCAGAGGTTCACTTTGTTAACCACTTCCCGACCGCCCACCGCAGGTATACGTCGGCACTTTAGAGATGGATATCTCGGTAACGGCAGCAGCTGCTGCCACAACCGAGATATCCATCTCTTCTGTGGGCGGTCGGGTAAACGATAATGGCGGTCTCCGCGGCGGAATCGCCGCGAGATCGCCGTTATCGGTGGCGGACGAGCGTCCCCCCTCCCGCTGCGCTCCCGCGCTCTCCGCCGCTTACCGGAGCCGTCGGTAGCGGCGGAGGCGATCGGGTGCGCTCGTCTGGTCAGCGGGGATGCGAGTGAGGGAAAAAATTTCCCTCGTCCATCCCCGTAGCTCTGCTGGGCGGAAGTGACGTCAAACGTCAGTTCCAAACAGCGTCTTAAAGAGACATTTTTTTTTAAATGTCATTTGAAAAATGACATTTAAATTTTTTTTATTTTTTTTTGCATTTTAGCCTAAATATGAGATCTGAGGTCTTTTTGACCCCAGATCTCATATTTAAGAGGACCTGTCATGCTTTTTTCTATTACAAGGGATGTTTACAGTACATTCCTTGTAATAGGAATAAAAGTGATAATTTTTTTTTATTTTTTATTTTAGTGTTAAAAATTGGTAAAATTAATACAAATAAATACGAAAACAAAAAAAATTTTTTTTTAAATCACCCCTTTACGATGAGCTCGCGCGCAGAAGCGAACGCATACGCGAGTAGCGCCCGCATATGAAAACGGTGTTCAAACCACACAAGTAAGGTATCGCCGCGATCGTTAGAGCGAGAGCAATAATTCTAGCCCTAGACCTCCTCTGTATCTCAAAAAATGCAACCTGTAGAATTTTTTAAACATCGCCTATCGAGATTTTTAAGGGTAAAAGTTTGACGCCATGCCACGAGCGGGCGCAATTTTTAAGCGTGACATGTTGGGTATCATTTTACTCGGCGTAACATTAACTTTCACAATATGTAAAAAAATTGGGCCAAATTTATTGTTGTCTTATTTTTTAATTTAAAAAAGTGAATTTTTTCCAAAAAAAGTGCGCTTGTAAGACCGCTGCGCAAATACGGTGTAACAAAAAGTATTGCAATGACTGCCATTTTATTCTCTAGAGTGTTAGAAAAAAAATATATATAATGTTTGGGGGTTTTAAGTAATTTTATAGCAAAAAAAAATGTTTTAGTCTCGTAAACACCGAATCTGAAAAACAGGCCCGGGGCTAAAGTGGTTAAAATGATCCAATTAAAGAGGAACTTTAGCTTGATACAAATACTGTAGCTGCTGATTTAAAAAAATCAGGTCCTTATCAGTGACTGGGGTCCAGCACCATCTTCCTGCAGCCAGTTTTTCTTACTGCTGTGGGTTCCAGGTACCATATCTATATTGGATATAGGAGCTGGATGTGGCTTCCTCAAGAACCACAGCTTACTCCCCACTGCACATGTGGGAGCTTGTGCAGCACTTTGTGAATGGTCCTGCAGCCTCCTGGGACATGTGACATGGTCCTGGGAGGAAAGGGGGTGGGGCAACAGACGCCATCCTTGCCAAAAATGTGGATTGCTGAAGTGGGAGCGGGTACTGCTTCATAAGTGAAGTTCCACTTTAATTTAAAGCAGTATTATACCCAAAAGCAAATATTTATTATATTGCAGCTTGCACATTCTTGGATGTGAGGGCTACATTTGTTTCCCTTTTTAGGCTTTCTTTCTTCTATTTTCATCTGGTAATCCATCCAGAAAGTCTGTTTTCCATAGCACAAACTCTCTAGCAGAATGTATCAGTTTACATGGATGAGACAAATGGGAAGGGGGAGTCTCTACATAAATAGTAGTCTTTCTACTAATAGACGACAGTTACATTAGTTTATAGATGCTCTGACAATTATCATAATGGATTTCTCTTCAAGTACTGATGTTACTTATCAACAGCCAAATGGACTGATCCCTAAATTACATCTCAGGCATTAAAAGATGAAAGTACGTGAACATGTCTGTTGAGTAGTTTTGCTTGGATAAAGCAATTAAAGTGGTTGTAAACCTAGATATACCACTTTTACCTACAGGTAATCCTATAATAAGGCTTACCTGTAGGTACTGGAAATATCCCCTAAACCTACACGGTTTAGGAGATATTTACTATATAAGCTTGCGCCGTCATTGACACATGCGCACTGAAGAAAGGGCACGACCGTCTCTAAAAGGCCCCTGTCGTAACTGTCGGCTCCCGCACGAATGCGCTGGAGTGATGTCATGTGACTCTGTTTAGTCACAGAGCCGGAGTACACAGCCCGCAAAGAAGAGGGGTGAAGATGGATGCGGCCAACAGCGGGGACATTGCAGGTTTTGTTTGCAGGTAAGTGTAATATAATGGTCTAGTATGAAATGCCTGCAATTTTATTCGGTGAAACAGATCTTCATATGCCTGTTTAACACAGGCATTTGCTTGAATAAGAGCAGTGTCAACAGCAGACTTTTACAAAGCATTTGCAGAGCTTTCTTTAATTTGTTGAAGCTTTTAAGTACCATTCAACTCCATTTTGTAAATGTTGAACACAGATCCTAATTGGAGTGCTGATTGCCACTTTAAACAATCTGCTAGCAGGCTTCAGTACTACTTGAAGCTTATTCAAAGCCTGCTGAAAGCTTGTTTAAAATGGTAATCAGCATTCCCTTTAACCACTTGCTTACTGGGCACTTATACCCCCCTCCTGCCCAGGTGATATTTCAGCTTCCGGCACTGCGTCGCTTTAACTGACAATTGCGCGGTCGTGCGACGTGGCTCCCAAACAAAATTGACGTCCTTTTTTCCCCACAAGTAGAGCTTTCTTTTGGTGGTATTTGATCGCCTGTGCGGTTTTTATTTTTTGCGCTATAAACAAAAAAGAGCGACAATTTTGAAAAAAATACAATATTTTTTACTTGTTGCTATAATAAATATCCCAATTAAAAAAAAAAAAAACTTTTTTTTCTCAGTTTAGGGCGATGCGTATTCTTCTACATATTTTTGGTAAAAAAAAATAAAAAAAAACGCAATAAGCGTCTGGTTTGCGCAAAATTTATAGTGCCTACAAAATAGGGGACAGAATTATTATTTTTTATTATTTTTTTTTTACTAGAAATGGCGGCGATCTGCGATTTTTATTGTGACTGCGACGTTATGGCGGACACATCGGACACTTTTGACACATTTTTGGCGTCATTCACATTTATACTGCGATTGGTGCTATAAATATGCAGTAATTACAGTATAAATGTGACTGGCATTGAAGGGGTTAACACTAGGGGGTGAGGAAGGGGTTAAATGTATTCCCTGCATAGTGTTCTAACTGTAGGTGGAGGGGGGGTGACTGGGGAGGTGACCGATCTGTGTCTCTATGTACAAGAGACACAGATCCGTCTCCTGCTCTCCAGAGACAGAACGCTGTCTCTATGTAAAACGGCAATGAGAGATGATCTATGAGATCATCTCTCATTGGCCGCACAGATCACATCGCAAACGGCCACTCTGATTGGTCGTTCGCGGCGATCTGTGATTGGCTGTGTCCAAGGGACACGGGCAACACAGTGTTTCCCCGCAGCGCGCTCTGGAGCGCGCGCCGGGAAACAGCTAGTGACAAGCCGTCAATTGACGGCTTGTTGACAATTTAGATTCGCGCTAGAGCCGTCATTCGGCTGTAGCGCGGATCTCAAGTAGTTAATATGTCTGTATAATATTTCAGGAGCTGAAGGGCCCTGTAAAGGCTTAAAGAAAGTTGCTCAAAGCTTTCAGAAAGCTTTGCAAACGTTTGCTGAACGTTTCATCAAAGCTTGCTGTTCACATTGCTTTAAAACAGGGGTGGCCAACCAGTGGCCCGGGGGCCACATGTGGCCCGCGGAGCCCTCTGATGTGGCCCGCGACCTCCTGCTCTGGAATGGTGGGTTGACAAGCACAGATCGCAGGTTGCCGACCCGCCATACTGCAGCATCTGTGTTGTGAATAAAGCTGGTGGTAGAGGAAGAAAGTGGCTGCAGAGCAGAGCCCCATAAGCCAATGCTTCCTCTTCAGCATTGGCTTTTGCCACAGGTGGAGTCTATGGCAAAGTTAGGCTAACCCGCAGGATAGACACAGGTGCACTATGCTGCACCCGCGTTGTGGGTAAACCGCAGCACATCAGTGTGAAAGCAGTCTTAGGCCGTTTTCACGCGATCAGCCCAACGAAATGGGACCCTCAAATTACCTCCAATCCGAAAAACAAAAGGGAATTAGTTTCCTTTCCATCTAGGCGGATCGGAGGACCTATAGCTGTGACCTGTCATCTGCCCACTCCGCTCATTGTGGCCCGCGGCTGGTTACCAAGTTGCTTAAATGGCCCTCACTCTTCAAAAGGTTGGGCACCCCTGCTTTAAAATAAATTAAGACCTTGTGAAACAGGCCTTAGATTATTGTCAAACAGCAGGTCCTTCATCAAGAGCTTAACATCATTAAGTCCATTCTAAAGCAGATTTTCAGCCCAAACTATGTTTTAAGTTATGTACAGAATGGGGAAGGGTTGTCAAATCGTTACTAATGGTTTCTTATCCAATGAGAACATTGCCCATTACCTCCACTGTAGTCAATGAAACAGTAAATCTATCACAAACTCTATCACAAACTGGAATAAAGATATTTTTAACAGTAAAGTGAGGAAGAGCAAGAACTTATTTTTTATAAGTTGTCATCTAAGTTGTCATCTATGCCTAAGCTGCAGGGATCTCTTCCTGAGTTGTCACCAAAAGAAGAAGTGATTTGAAAGTTTCTGAATGGTGGCCCAAGCAGCAATATAAACCTAAAAATATGTTTTTGCTGGAGTCAGGTTTTACAACAATTAATCTTTCATGGATCAGGAAAAGGGCATATTCCCGGGAGGATGACTACTGTTTATGTGTAGGCTTCCCTTTCAGGTTCACAATAAATTAAACGTTTTGACATTGAACCTGTTTTCTAAAGAAAAATATTTTATACCCTGATGCCGCGTACACACAATCATTTTTCGGGTTGTAAAAAACAACGTTTTTTTAAATGCAATTTAAAATGATCGTGTGTGGGCTTTAATGATGTGAAAAACTTGCGCATGCTTAGAAGCAAGTTATGAGACGGGAGCGCTCGTTCTGGTAAAACTACCGTTCGTAATGGAGTAAGCACATTCATCACGCTGTAACAGACAGAAAAGCGATAATCGTCTTTTACAAACACAAAATCAGCAAAAGCAGCCCCAAGGGTGACGTCATCCACATGGAACTTCCCCTTTATAGTGTTGTCGTATTTCACTGTGCTTTGCTAGAGCATTTTTTTTCACTATCGTGTATAGGCAACGTCGTTTTAATGATGAAGTTGAAAAAAACGTTGTTTGTTACAACCCGAAAAATGATCATGTGTACGCGGCATCAGGATTACAGATATGTAAAAACAGTGGGGTTGATTTACTAAAACTGGAGAGTGCAAAATCTGGCGCAGCTGTGCATGGTAGCCAATCAGCTTCTATCTTCAGCTTGTTCAATTAAGCTTCGACAAAAAAAACTAGAAGCTGATTGGCTTCTATGCACAGCTACACCAGATTTTGTAAGCTCCAGTTTTAGTAAATCAACTCCAATGTTAACCCCTTCCCACCAACAGTATGCAGATTTGTGGCATCACGGAAGTAGGTCTTTATCCGTGAGACCGCATTTATGCATACCTGTCTTTGTAATGGAGTGCAACGCACAATGGGGTCAATTCACAAAGCTTTATTTTCAGATTGCGAGTGTTATTTTAACGATTTTGCACGTTATTGAAGCTAGTTCAATTCACTAAACGATTTAACGCTTTGAAAAATCATCAAATAACGTTTCCCTACACAGAACCGATATTTTAAGGTGTGGATCCTTATTAAAGAGTCAAATCGTTATTTTAAAGATTCAAAACTTTATTTTAAAGAGTCAAATCGTTAAATATGTACAGAAGTGCAATTCACAAAACATTTTTTGACAGTTATCAATCGTTAAGCAATCGTTAAATTAACACCTCCCTCAGGGTGGCGTTATGACATTTCCCAGGCGATATTTTGTTGTTAGAGGAAGCTTTTGGCGATTTTTGTAGTGTAGTGAAGTTTTTTGTAGTGTTGGGCAAGCTAGAACCGTGCTCTATTTGAACTTAAAATTATCCAGAGGCGAAGAAGAACACGTTAGAATGTTGTTCAGATTTATAAACGTGTATTCCGTTCACATACTATTTTGGATGACTTTTCTGAAACCCAGGTGATAGCTAAATTCCGATTATCATCTCCCATATGAGGAAATACACTTGGCTTTAGAAAAGCACACACTAGAAGTTTTGCACATCACATGCTCAATCTCCATGTGTATTGCTTGTGTCTCCCTCTCTCTCTCTGAATCTGCTCTTTTCCATATGCAGCTGTTCTCCTCCCCTTCTGCTCCCAGAATGCATCTCTCCAGCATTATTTAACGATCTTAAGAGTTATTTTAACGTCCCAAATGTTAATAATAACGTCTGAGTTGTTAGCATAACGTTTGGATAAAGAGTCAGTTGAAAACCATAACGACTATGTTAAATAACGATTATAGCTTTCGTGAATACCATGTTTGCTAGCGTTAAATAAGGAGTGCTAATTTAACACCTGAAGAAAACCAATAACGTTTCTCTTTGTGAATTGACCCCAATGACTAGGCTCTTACTGAGAGCCCCATGACTCATACTAACTCTGCCCCCAGGACTCCCGGTTCCTGCCCACCTGATGGCTGTGATAGTCTCTGATTGAATATCACAGTGATCAGTCACTGTATAGCCCATCTCCATGTTTTTTTTCTCTTCTGAATGGAGAGAAAGATACATTGTATCAACAACATGCAGATATGTGGTATCGCTGAGATTGTCAGGAGCAGGAGAATTTTTTTTTTTTATTGTTCTTTGATGGTAGATCATGTAGGGTGAAGGAATGTTATAATCATAAAAATGCCTATTTTCTTATGTGTATACATGTTTCTATGCATCTTTTCTATACCATAAAGTCTATATTCTACTTTGTGTAAATATATATGTAAACTGCTTTAATAAATTCCTTACTCAAAGGGGTCTCTAGTAACACCTCCCCTCCCCTGAGGAAGAATGAGGAAATGAGAAGATTGAACGAGTGACGAACAAGCTCCAGACAATCAGATGTGACTTTTTAGACTCACATTAACATAATAATGTATGCTTTATTGTGCTGTGTGTAAAAGAGCTTGGCACTGCCTGTAATAAATCAGAGATAAGGAAGTAACTGTACTGTACAGATGTCCAGTGTGTTTGCTCCCGCGTGCAAGCATCTCCACACAAATAATTTTGGAACAGCAGCAGATATTCAGCCTTAAGCCCATTGAGGTTCACCTCCATTAGAGTAGCAGCAAGAAATATACAGCTTAATTTAAAAAAAAAATTAACTATTTTGCCCCAGTTTTCCTTTGATAATGAAAAAGAAATTAGGAGATATCCATTACCATTTACCACCAAAAATACCCAAATTTGTCCAGGAAAAAGCAAGATATAATTTGCTTGGATGCACAAAGTAGTTGAGATGGTATACACAGTTTTGCTAACACAGGTCAAAGTTGCAAAATTGTGTTCAAGCATTAATATTTGTTTTACCTTCAGTCACTAAGGGATTAAGCTAGCCATAGACACTAGATGGTGGTTAGATTCCATTAACCTACACAAAATTATCATTACAGAGATGAACATCCTTTTGTTGCTAGTTAATTGATGAAGGTATATGGAGAGACTATATACATCTAGCACAGCCCTTATCTAGGGAGAAACAGCCAGCCTTTTTTTTCTGCCACAACACACCAATACCGAGACCTCCCAGCACAGGTCCTTTCCCATGTTTCTGATTTTGTAGGTGCTACCAAGCATTCTATTGGCTGTTTAGAAACTTCAATAAGATCCTGACAGCTGCTTCTTAATTCCAGATAAAGTGCAACCACCCCTCCCCACCAGTCATGTTACTGTTCTGATAATTTCTCTGTGCATTTCTTCTCGTCCTTCTGCCTGTTTTCCAGCAAACTCAATTCCCCTTTTCATCTGAGGCCGCGTACACACAACCAGTTTCCTCGGCAGAATTCAGCAAGAAACTCGATGGGAGACGTATTCTGCAGAGGAAACCCGTCGTGTGTACACTTTTCGCCGAGAAAACTGTCGAGGAACTTGTCGAGCCAAAAAGAGAGCATGTTCTCTATTTCCTCGACGGGCAATGGGAAAATTTGGCTCGACAAGTTTTTTGACAGCCAAACAAGGGAAAAACTATGTGTTTCGCCCGTCGAGTTTCTTGGTCGTGTGTACGCGGCCTGAGGCCCATCAGTGCCATTTTCCTTGAAGTTCAAAGAACACAGTATAAGTTTATTGCAAGCTAGAAAAGATCCAACTTCATTTGTTGACTGCAAGACAAGTTTGTGCGAACAATCCGTTGGAAAAAAATCCACGGTATTGATGTCGGAATGTCCAATCCCGTGTACGCGACATTCCGAACGTCAAGAACACGGTCACGTACAACACTATGACGAGCCGAGAGTTCAATAATTCCGAGCATGCATCGAATTAATTCCGTGCATGCGTAGGATTTTTGTGTGTCAGAATTGGCTACAGACGATCGGAATTTCCGTCAAGAACTTTTGTTGTTGGAAAAATTGAGAACCAGCTCTCAAACATTTGTTGTCGGAAATTCTGACAGCAAATGTCCAATGGAGCATACACACGGTCGGATTTTCTGACAACAAGTTCACATCGAACATTTGTTGTCGGAAATTCCGACCATGTGTATGCGGCATTACAGTAAATACAGCTTTAGTTTTACAATTTTTTTTTTGTTTTAGCTAATAGTTAAAAGAAATATATATTTTTGAATGTTTCACTAACATTCTAAAATAATCAAAATGGCAGAAGATAGAAATGTTTTGTCATTGAAATGTGACCCACACAGAGCCACCTCTGCCCTATGGTTAGTGAAGTCAGGATGTAAAATAAGTGCATTCTCTGATACGAGTCTTTGTACAAAGATCCACAGTCTATGCTTTATACATAATCTCCTTTGAATAAAATGAGTTAATGAAAAGTTAATATCTAAAGTTAATATGCATAAAATGTATTTTGGATTAATTTGGAAGTGTTGAACAATTTCCAAGCACTTTGAGCCAACTGTCTAGATTATTGCAGACAATTTACACCCATACCAGCTGAGAAATCAGAGGACACAGGGAGAAGACACTATCCTGCAGCAGCCTTTTCATACTACATTGCTAGTGCCTGCGCTGGGGAGATAACAAGGATGCTTACCCATGGACTTCTCAGGGTTAATCTGAGCAGATAGAAATGTGAAATGCAGTTAAAACTGAAAACTCATAAGAGTGAAATAAAGTAATGCCTTAAGAGTGAGATCATAAGTCCCATGGGATGAGTGCATCCTTTGGCTTAAAAAACAAAGTGAGCTTTAATTAGGAATTAAAATGAAGTTGGATCTTTTCTAGCTTGCAATAAACTTATACTGTGTTCTTTGAACTTCAAGGAAAATGTTAACCTGTTCCCCTTGGTGAAAGAATTTAAATGTATAAATGTTAAAATGTGTCGTTCAAATTCATACTCCTAATCAGGTAGTGTTCACCAGTAACATATTTTTCATCGGCATTTTGTTGCTATGGGGCGTGATTGTAAAGAATTATGATGGACATTCACAACACAATCGTCCAAAATATCCCCACACATTCACAGGTCAAAAACATTCGTCACCCCCCCCCCGCTGTCTTCTGGGAAACACACAGGTTCCAGCGGGGATCAGTGAGAACGCGCAGCGGGACTCAAGCATGCGCAGTAGGGAATCGAGAAAAAAAGCCACAATGCTTCACTTCCTGATTCCCTCACCGAGGATGGAGCAGGGGGAGCAGGAGCCGAGCGATTGCTTAATTTTGGCTGCCGACATCGCGGGCACTCTGGATAGGTAAGTGGCCATTTATTAAAAGTCAGCAGCTGCAGTATTTGTACCTGCTGGCTTTATATATATTTTTTTAGGCAGACCTCCACTTTAAGTACAATACCAAATATGTTAGAAGTAGAATTTTGTATATTGGGCCTTTATTATACAGACTTGAATACTTCTTTTGTTGACTGATAATGTAAATGTCCCATTGTTATGAACTTTGAAAATTAACACCAAAAATATCCAACTGTGCCTTGTGAACTAATATGGAAATTAATGTCTACCCATCAACCAATAAGGTGCATGTGTGTGTGTAAAAAGCAGCTAACACCCCATCACATTCTCATATATGTGCATTACAAATTTAAATAAATAAATAAATAAATAAATAAATATATATATATACAGGGAGTGCAGAATTATTAGGCAAGTTGTATTTTTGAGGATTAATTTTATTATTGAACAACAACCATGTTCTCAATGAACCCAAAAAACTCATTAATATCAAAGCTGAATATTTTTGGAAGTAGTTTTTAGTTTGTTTTTAGTTTTAGCTATTTTAGGGGGATATCTGTGTGTGCAGGTGACTATTACTGTGCATAATTATTAGGCAACTTAACAAAAAACAAATATATACCCATTTCAATTATTTATTTTTACCAGTGAAACCAATATAACATCTCAACATTCACAAATATACATTTCTGACATTCAAAAACAAAACAAAAACAAATCAGTGACCAATATAGCCACCTTTCTTTGCAAGGACACTCAAAAGCCTGCCATCCATGGATTCTGTCAGTGTTTTGATCTGTTCACCATCAACATTGCGTGCAGCAGCAACCACAGCCTCCCAGACACTGTTCAGAGAGGTGTACTGTTTTCCCTCCTTGTAAATCTCACATTTGATGATGGACCACAGGTTCTCAATGTGGTTCAGATCTGGTGAACAAGGAGGCCATGTCATTAGTTTTTCTTCTTTTATACCCTTTCTTGCCAGCCACGCCTTGGAGTACTTGGACACGTGTGATGGAGCATTGTCTTGCATGAAAATCATGTTTTTCTTGAAGGATGCAGACTTCTTCCTGTACCACTGCTTGAAGAAGGTGTCTTCCAGAAACTGACAGTAGGACTGGGAGTTGAGCTTGACTCCATCCTCAACCCGAAAAGGCCCCACAAGCTCATCTTTGATGATACAAGCCCAAACCAGTACTCCACTTCCACCTTGCTGGCGTCTGAGTCGGACTGGAGCTCTCTGCCCTTTACCAATCCAGCCACGGGCCCATCCATCTGGCCCATCAAGACTCACTCTCATTTCATCAGTCCATAAAACCTTAGAAAAATCAGTCTTGAGATATTTCTTGGACCAGTCTTGACGTTTCAGCTTGTGTGTCTTGTTCAGTGGTGGTCGTCTTTCAGCCTTTCTTACCTTGGCCATGTCTCTGAGTATTGCACACCTTGTGCTTTTGGGCACTCCAGTGATGTTGCAGCTCTGAAATATGGCCAAACTGGTGGCAAGTGGCATCTTGGCAGCTGCACGCTTGACTTTTCTCAGTTCATGGGCAGTTATTTTGCGCCTTGGTTTTTCCACACGCTTCTTGCGACCCTGTTGACTATTTTGAATGAAACGCTTGATTGTTCGATGATCACGCTTCAGAAGCTTTGCAATTTTAAGAGTGCTGCATCCCTCTGCAAGATATCTCACTATTTTTGACTTTTCTGAGCCTGTCAAGTCCTTCTTTTGACCCATTTTGCCAAAGGAAAGGAAGTTGCCCAATAATTATGCACACCTGATATAGGGTGTTGATGTCATTAGACCACACCCCTTCTCATTACAGAGATGCACATCACCTAATATGCTTAATTGGTAGTAGGCTTTCGAGCCTATACAGCTTGGAGTAAGACAACATGCATAAAGAGGATGATGTGGTCAAAATACTCATTTGCCTAATAATTCTGCACTCCCTGTATATATATATACTGCGCATGCGTGAGCGGTACTGCGCATGCGTGCGCGGCCCGCCGCTGATTGGACAGGCGATCATCTAGGTCCTGTCAGTGATCGCCTAGGGGAGGGGCTGCAATAAGGCGATTAAGCTTAATCGCCTTACCAGCCCCTCGGCGGAAGGAGGAATTGGGACAGGAAGTCCCACTCCTCCTGAAGCCCCCACCCCCCCAAAAAAATTACATGCCAAATATGGCATGTAAGGGGGTGTGGAGTGGATTTTTGGGTGGAACTCTGCTTTAATTTTTTTTGCCCAAACAAGGGTGAAAAATTACTAGTCATGTTGCTTCAGTAAACATCCCAGGTATGGTATATTTTGAAACATGGGACTTCACAAATTCTGACGTCACAATCTGGACAATAGAACCGGGTTTCCTTTCGGATTTTCCTACCAGTGTCATCACGCTTAGAGCAACAAACCACACACACCCTTGTGGGTGCTGACTTATTTTCCGTTGGTGGGATGTGGTCCATAAAGTAACGACCAGTCAGGGTTTCCGGCTTGACAACGGCAGCTCTATTTACAGTCGTCGGTGTTTGGTGCTTCAGAAAGATCAGTTTGGCACCTTTGCAATATGCAGTATTCTGGTGGGTCCAAAGTTTGGACATCCTGCATACATACTCCAAGTCACTTACATTATAAACTCTAGAAAAACTCTAACAACTCTAGAAAAGTTAAAGCAGAAGTAAAACTCCCCCCTTTTACTTGCCAGTGCCGGCATCTTCACCTGGTCTTCAGCTCAATCTTCAGCTGTATTAACTGGTCAGGTCGGAATGATGCAACTCTCACATATGCATGTGGGACTAAATTCATTCTGGTGCCAAGGTGTGCCAAGAATGTACACTGAGCTGCTTGCTTGCAATTTTTTATAGTTCTGTTTATTTCTACTTTACAAATTCGAAGTGCACATAAAGGAAGAAGTCTTTAGGGTGGAAGTGATCATAACAGTCAAGGTTCTTTTCTTGCTGCCTCTTTGAAGATGCATACATAACCACAAGTTTTGTCCTTTGCCTTATATTGCAATCACCTGAATTAAAAACCTTTGCAATATGCAGTATTCTGGTTGGACGTTTTGAAGTGAGGGGTCTTTGTGCAGCCTGGAACACTATTTAAAAACATACTTCTTTATTTAAAAAATAAATACAATCCACACCTAAGCAAACTCTGCTGGCACCAATTAGAACAGTGACGGTAGGAGAAAACATTCCACATCTAACGCAATATTAAAATGCACATAAAAACTATAGGTAGTATCTACATAGGGCCAGATTCAGGTAGATCAGAGCATCTTTGCTCCAGAGTAACGCTTCTCATTTACGTTACTCTGACGACCCTTTCAGCGCAAGTACTGTTATTCACATAGCAGTTGCGCGTAAACTTGCGCCAGAGTAACGATAATGCGCTGGCGTAACCCGAGTGGGTGTGATCATATGTAAATGATGGGCGGAGCCCAGCGCAGAGGCTTACGTTCAGCGCATCAACCACGGAGCATGCGCAGTGAGTGAGGCTCCACTCGCCCCATTTGTGCGCATGCTCACAACTTCCGTCGGCACCACTTCACGGGAAACGTCAGCGCAATGCCTTCCGTTGGGCGTTTAAATGCGCCCGTAGAAGCGCCATTCCGGCACTAAAGTATATCCTGCTCCCCCTCCCCGCAGTGATGTTACTTTTGTTCTGAGATGGCTGCTCCCGTTCCCCGCAAACACACAGGAGAAAGCTGAACTCTAAAGGCCAGGAGCTGTCAGCCGTCATCTCGGCTATGGAGACCTATGATGTCTTCCTCCATGGCTGTAAAATTTGACAGACAAGCATGGACAGAGGTGTTGTCCTGCAAGTGGGGGTGCTCAGCTAGCTCCTATCGTCGGTAACACTGCTGTAGCTGCTCTCCTGCTGACCTCTGACCGTCTGGAGTAAAGATAAAGCAGCCTTTTGTAGAAATAACTTTGCGCCGGACGGACGAGATACGCGCGGCGCATGTAGCCAGCGTATGGTGCTAATCCGTTCGTGAATTGGGAAAAATCCCTCATTTGCATATTTGCAGGGGAAATCAATAGGCGCGACTGATGCGCCCAGCGAAATTAAGCGCTGACAATACTCTGGCGTCGGAACGTTCCGCCGGTCGCAAATGACCCGTTATTGGGCGCATCTAGTTTGGTGGGTACGGGCACATAGAAACGACGGCGCATCTTCACAGTTACACGGCGCATATCGAAATACTCCAGCGCAAGTGTTGCTGAATCTGGCCCATAGTCTATAATTTTATGATAAATTTAATTGCTTTGCCCTTTTTTGGCACATATAGATGTGTCTGTATTTGTCACCAACTGTGCCTGCCGCTGCATTACTGTGAGCTCACATTAAATCTGTGTTAATTTGTGCCAGCTTTAAAAACCTTATTAAATAATTAGGGATAACATTTTTTCAGCATAAACAAAGACATGTCTGAAGGTATTTGTATCTCCAAATAAAACCAATTTATATTGTTATTTGATGATTCTGAAGACTGGAGAGTTGCTTAAATATAATGTAACAATAGCCCAGAGTCAGGGGGAGCTATTCTGTGTCTATGTTTGTCCTCACCTATGTCATGCTTTGGAGGAAGAGTGTCTTGTATTCTGTTTTGTATTCTTCTACATGCGCAAGACCGTTAAATGACCGATTTGATAGAGCGTATTTTTCACCAAAAATATTTAAAGGTACATCCATGCAACATAAGAAAATTAAGAAAGGAAGCGTACCTGTGTAGTATTGCTAGCTGTATCACACCTAACCACCTAGTAAACTAGTGATTGGAGAACACTTGCTTATGTTGCAGTAGAACTATTCCTAAACACACCAAGACTCCTCACATACAGATAAGCTCCATGTACAAAAAAAGGTAGTAGTACTGGGATGCTGGGTTGTGGACCCATCCACAACATCGCTTTTGGTACCATAACATCTGACAGTCCTATGATGAACGTTTAACATGTGAGTTTTATCCTACTTTTAATAAACAACACTGTTCATACGGTATCACGCTATGTGAGTTCTTTTCAATATTTCTTGCATGGCATGTGATTACCGAGCCTCTATGAAGTTATCATTAACACTGTGATTTAGGATCATCAAGTCGATCAGCCATTTGGATCCAGGACCAGCTGTTTAGATCGGGGTGATCGATACAAGCCTTTGGTGACTTGGGCGGTATATACTTTCCCTAGTCATTTATATTTGGTAAGCCCCCTTTTCCACCATTGGTGGTGGCACTTCTGTCAAACTGTTGTTCCATCTTCAAGATCTCCTTATGGTGATGCCATCTTTATCCACATTTATTTGGACTCTAGTCACTTCATGCACTTTCCTGTGGTGAAGTCACGCTTATTTCCATTTGTTTGGATTCCAGTCACTTTATTCTCAATGTATTGTTATTATTTGCAAGCCTTTACTATATGTTGGCACACTAATATGTTTAGTAAGGTCACGTGGTGACGCTTTAAGATTTAGTCATGTATTAATATATGCACATTTGGTTTGTTATCTTTAGATGTGGGTTCTTTCCATATCTTTACACCAGTGGCGGCCCGCCCATAGGGACGCACGGGCGCCGCCCCCCCTCCCGCAGTCACAAAAAAAAACGGGCTCTTTAAGAACTTTTATTCGGCTAAAATGTCATTTTGAAATTTTAGCCGAAGTTCTGGCGGCCGTCTATAGAGGGCGCTGCAGCGCCACCCCCTCTCGCAAATAACACACGTTCAATACAATGCATTGAACGTGTGTTATTGTTGCCAGCTGCATGGTCTATTCATATAACCAGACATAGGTCGCCGGTTACCTGAATAGCGGCAGCTGGTTGGCTGAGGGGAACTGCCTATCAAAGCCAGCGGCTCTGATAGGCTTTTCCAGTACCGCCCTCCGGCTCTCGGAAGTCTATACTCGGAGCGCAGGCAACCTGTGGTCCTTGCATAAGACTGACGGCCGTTTCAGCCAATCAGGTTCCCGGATTCTGGTTATCAGGAGCCTGATTGGCTGAAGCTTCTCCACGGCGGCAGAGGACATCGAGGGAGGACATAGAAGCGTCAGGTAAGTGTTTTTTTTTACAGGGAAAGGGGCATCATGGGGCACAGTGGCATCATGGGGCACAGTGGTGACAAAGGGCACAGAGGCGACAATGAGCACAGTGGCATGGGGCACAGTGGTGACAATTAAAGGGCACAGTGGTGACAATTGATGGCACAGTGGCTGCATATGATGGCATGGCACAGTGGTGACAATTGATGGCACAGTGGTGGCGTTTGATGGCATGGCACAGTGGTGACAATTGATGGCACAGTGACTGCATATGATGGCATGACACTTGATGGCACAGTGACTGCATTTGATGGCATGGCACAGTGGTGACAATTGATGGGCACAGTAGCTGCGTTTGATAGCATGGCACAGTGGTGGCATTTGATGGCATGGCACAGTGGTGACAATTGATGGCACAGTGACTGCATATGATGGCATGGCACAGTGGTGACAATTGATGGCACAGTGACTGCATTTGATGGCATGGCACAGTGGTGACAATTGATGGCACAGTGGCTGCGTTTAATGGTATGGCACAGTGGTGGCGTTTGAGGGCATGGCACAGTGGTGACAATTGATGGCACAGTGACTGCATATGATGGCATGGCACAGTGGTGACAATTGATGGCACAGTGACTGCATTTGATGGCATGGCACAGTGGTGACAATTGATGGCACAGTGACTGCGTTTGATGGCATGGCACAGTGGTGACAATTGATGGGCACAGTAGCTGTGTTTGATGGCATGGCACAGTGGTGACAATTGATGGCACAGTGGTGGCGTTTGATGGCATGGCACAGTGGTGACAATTGATGGCACAGTTTCTGGGTTTGATAGCATGGCACAGTGGTGACAATTGATGGCACAGTGGCTGCATTTGGTGGCATGGCACAGTGGTGACAATTGATGGCACAGTTTCTGTGTTTGATGGCATGGCACAGTGGTGACACTTGATGGCACAGTGACTGCATTTGATGGCACAGTGACTGCATTTGATGGCATGGCACAATGGTGACAATTGATGGGCACAGTAGCTGCGTTTGATAGCATGGCACAGTGGTGGCATTTGATGGCATGGCACAGTGGTGACAATTGATGGCACAGTGACTGCATATGATGGCATGGCACAGTGGTGACAATTGATGGCACAGTGACTGCATTTGATGGCATGGCACAGTGGTGACAATTGATGGCACAGTGGCTGCGTTTAATGGTATGGCACAGTGGTGGCGTTTGAGGGCATGGCACAGTGGTGACAATTGATGGCACAGTGACTGCATATGATGGCATGGCACAGTGGTGACAATTGATGGGCACAGTAGCTGCGTTTGATAGCATGGCACAGTGGTGGCATTTGATGGCATGGCACAGTGGTGACAATTGATGGCACAGTGACTGCATATGATGGCATGGCACAGTGGTGACAATTGATGGCACAGTGACTGCATTTGATGGCATGGCACAGTGGTGACAATTGATGGCACAGTGGCTGCGTTTAATGGTATGGCACAGTGGTGGCGTTTGAGGGCATGGCACAGTGGTGACAATTGATGGCACAGTGACTGCATATGATGGCATGGCACAGTGGTGACAATTGATGGCACAGTGACTGCATTTGATGGCATGGCACAGTGGTGACAATTGATGGCACAGTGACTGCGTTTGATGGCATGGCACAGTGGTGACAATTGATGGGCACAGTAGCTGTGTTTGATGGCATGGCACAGTGGTGACAATTTATGGCACAGTGGTGGCGTTTGATGGCATGGCACAGTGGTGACAATTGATGGCACAGTGGTGGCGTTTGATGGCATGGCACAGTGGTGACAATTGATGGAACAGTGGCTGCATTTGATGGCATGGCACAGTGGTGACAATTGATGGCACAGTTGCTGTGTTGCATGGAACAGTGGCTGCATTTGATGGCATGGCACAGTGGTGACAATTGATGGCACAGTTGCTGTGTTTGTTGGCATGGCACAGTGGTGACAATTGATGGCACAGTGGCTGCATTTGGTGGCATGGCACAGTGGTGACAATTGATGGCACAGTTTCTGTGTTTGATGGCATGGCACAGTGGTGACAATTGATGGCACAGTGGCTGCATTTGGTGGCATGGCACAGTGGTGACAATTGATGGCACAGTTTCTGTGTTTGATGGCATGGCACAGTTGTGACACTTGATGGCACAGTGACTGCATTTGATGGCATGGCACAATGGTGACAATTGATGGGCACAGTAGCTGCGTTTGATGGCATGGCACAGTGGTGACAATTGATGGCACAGTGACTGCATATGATGGCATGGCACAGTGGTGACAATTGATGGCACAGTGACTGCATTTGATGGCATGGCCCAGTGGTGACAATTGATGGCACAGTGACTGCGTTTGATGGCATGGCACAGTGGTGACAATTGATGGGCACAGTAGCTGTGTTTGTTGGCATGGCACAGTGATGACAATTGATGGCACAGTGGTGGCGTTTGATGGCATGGCACAGTGGTGACAATTGATGGCACAGTGGTGGCGTTTGATGGCATGGCACAGGGGTGACAATTGATGGCACAGTGATTGCATTTGGTGGCATGGCACAGTGGTGACAATTGATGGCACTGTTGCTGTGTTGCATGGCACAGTGGTGACAATTGATGGCACAGTGGCTGCATTTGGTGGCATGGCACAGTGGTGACAATTGATGGCACAGTTGCTGTGTTGCATGGCACAGTGGCTGCATTTGATGGCATGGCACAGTGGTGACAATTGATGGCACAGTTGCTGTGTTTGATGGCATGGCACAGTGGCTGCATTTGGTGGCATGGCACAGTGGTGACAATTGATGGCACAGTGGCTGCATTTGATGGCATGGCACAGTGGTGACAATTGATGGCACAGTTTCTGTGTTTGATGGCATGGCACAGTGGTGACAATTGATGGCACAGTGGCTGCATTTGGTGGCATGGCACAGTGGTGACAATTGATGGCACAGTTTCTGTGTTTGATGGCATGGCACAGTGATGACAATTGATGGCACAGTGGCTGCATGTGATGGGCACAGTGAGGCTGCAATATTTTTTTTTTCGTTTGCGCCCCCCCAAAAATTTTGAGCACCAGCCGCCACTGCTTTACACAAGTATTAGTGCTACAAAGTAGCCTTTTCTGCCATAAACGAAAAGAGTTCTGTGTACCTTGATCTGGCGCCGGATTTTACCCCCTGTCTGAGCTGCTGGGCTTCTGCAAATCTGCCTTCAACCTAGGTATTATTAAGCGTTTGCACCTGTGACTAAGTGTTTCTCAGTGTCTCCACACTGAAGCCGGACCTCGCTGTTCCTCTGGTGTTTGCTGTTCCTTCAGTATACTTGTATTCTGTGTGTGTTCATTCTTGTTGTTGTTCTCAGTGTTTTCCCTCTTGTGGGTTCTCTCCACAAGCATTATTTCTTGCCATTTGGCTTTGCCCCTCTTTTCTGCTTGCTGTGTCCATCTCTCTCTGTACTATTGCCCAGCTCCCTTTACTTTCCTGTGCTTCACGCTTTTTCCCTGTGTCCTCTCGTCACCCACCCACGTCATTGGGTAACCCCCGCTTGCCCGAGAAAGCCAGGGGTTACCCAATGACGTGGATGGGTGACCCTGCCCCCTCTTGCGCATCATGGGGGTTTCGTGTGGAGTAGAGACTGGCGAATCACTGGAGAATGGATCACCGCGAGACATAGAAAATAGATTACAACACTCGAATGTATATTTTTATTTTTTATTTTTGTATTTATTTAATAACGGACTTCTCCCAACTGTGTGTGTTTTTTTTTATTTTTGTCACTTTCCTTTGTGAAATGTTAGGGGTTCAATGTACCCTGTTACCAGTTCACATAGGTGGGGGGCCGGAATCTGGGGTCCCCTTTGTAAAAGGGGGCTTCCAGATTTCAATAAGCCCCCCACCCGCAGAACCATGTTAAGGGCATGTGGCCTGGTATAGTTCAGGAGGGCAACACAAGTCTGTATTGAAAGTTCAGTCCGGACGCGCAGTGACGTCACAACGCAGGGGGAAGGTCTCCTATCGTTGCCGACCGGCTTTTCTTATACGCAGTTTTTTAACTTCTTTATTGTGAGTATTATTTGTTTTTATCTATTACAATTTTATATACGGAATCACACTATGGTGCACCCTTTGTTTATTGTTTCCACAGATGATTCATGAGTTACGCCTGTAAGCATTCTGGTGGACCAAGAGTGTATTTGCTTGCCTAATCTGCGGGAATCCTCTTCATATTACATCTTCTGGACGCAAAGGCCGCGGCTGGGCTATAGCCGACTGCTCTACTGGGCTTGCCTCTGGTAAGCAGCCATTTTATTATCGGTGAAGGGATCACTCTTAGGCTAATATCACTGTGGTGGTGTTTCATTGGACGTCCCTGCATGTGTTGCTTCTGTGCATAGATTAATACTGAACTTTCAATACAGACTTTTGTGATCTTAGTCCAATAACATTGCGCTGAACATCTATATAATTTAAGGGATTTATTTCCTTATTGTTTTCATCAATATATGGTATCTAGTACACTTATTTAGTGGCGCAGCTTTGCTTTTTTCTGTTTATATCTTTTGTGTATCACACGACATCCGCAGCCTACTGTTAGTAGTTTTGAATTTTATTTTTATTTTGTATACCCATTAGCGCAGTTTTCTTTTTATGTATTTGAGTTCAGGAGGGCCGCTCTCTCGTCCCCACACTTTTCCTGTGGCCTGCCAGGTTGCGTGCTTGGATAAGGGTCTGACCTGGATTTTTGCGGGGAACTCCATGTCATTTAAAAAGAAATGGTTTGGGGTTCCCCTTAATATCCATACCAGACCTAAAGGGCCTGAAATAGAATTTGGGGGGAAACCCCCACGCTTTTTTTTTGGTTTGGGGTTCCCCTTAATATTCATACCAGACCCAAAGGGCCTGGTAATGGACTGGGGGGGGGGACCCCTGCCGTTTTTTTCAATGACTTTGATCTGTATTGCTGTGACCCGACAATTCATGAATAGCCGAGAGTAGTTTTAAATTACTTTTTTCCTTTAGAAATGACATTTTGTACAGGGACTGTTCTAAACACGGGAAACATGCGCTAGTTTACAGGAATACTATACATATTTCACTTTTATTGTTTCCCTTTAAGCATTATTAAAATCACTGCTCCCGAAAAAACTTCTGTTTTTAAAACTTTTTTTGCATTGATACATGTCCCCTGGGGTAGGACTCAGGTCCCCAAACACTATTTATGACAATAACTTGCATATTAACCTTTAAAATTAGCACTTTTGATTTCTCCCATAGACTTCTAAAGGTTGTTCCGCGGCTTTTAGAATTTGCCACAAACACCCCAAATAGTTTGCTGTTCGCCAAACAGGCGAACAGTCAATGTTAGAGTTGAACTCATGTTCGACTCAAACATAAAGCTCATCCCTGCACATGATTATGCTCAAACAACCTGAATCACTAAACTGACAGTACAAAAGTTTGCATGTGTCAAATTCACTAATCTTCGCACACATACTTTGCGATGCTGAGATGCCAGAGAGTGCAAGTCAAACGATAACAGGCAGAATGATTTCTGGCCTTTGACTGATCAGCTAGATAAGTTGCCATAAGCCATGGTAAGGAAAGAGTATGCATTACATACCAAATAAGGAACAATAATAGATAATAAAATAAATTCTGAAACATCAATGACGCAAACAGTTTTTTGTCTACAATTAAAAAGGTTTGAATTAAAGTGATTTTAAACCTTTAAAATTAAACATAAACAAAACATATTCTTCTTTGTGTGCACTTGCCTCAATCTATAGCACGTGTGTGGTTCCTGTCTGCTTTCATTCCCCTGCTATCTGCATGAGTCACTTCTGAAAGTTTTTTCAACACAATGCAATCCTGGGAGAGGCCCACCCTCATCCAGCACACAAGTGATTGGCAGTTATGCAACTTTCCATTATGAGATTGTGTAGAGGGGGGTGTGTGCTTTCCCTTCACTCATGTCTCATATTACACCCAGCTCTGTGCTCTCTGCTGTGCAGTATGTGACGTCCAATACTCAACTCCTCTGGAGGCTCAGAAATAACATCTTACCTGTGTCAGATGGAGGGCTCTGTAGAAGAAAGTGCTGCAGATAAACAAGTACAGCTTATGTAGGAGGATTTATTACCAGTTTAAAAAATATATATATATATATATATATATATATATATATATATATATTGCATACAAACGATACATGGCATATGTCCATGTTGCATAGCTCATCTTGTTGAACTTGGACAACATAAATAATAATACCTCCTACAAACATATTTAAGAAAATTATACTTCTGTATAGGAGAATTTTTACTGCTAAATGTAATAATATATTAAAGAATTTATATCAGGAAACAGGGAAAAAACATTGCAATTATCCAGACTAAACTCATTCTAAACTTTCATGAAAGGCTTCAATTTGCCTGAAGCTGAATATCACTTTTTTTCGGCAGGAGGAACTGACCTGTCTCAGTTTTGCACTTAAAACTCCACCTTTACACTGGAAACAAACTTATGAGTCAGTTTCAAAATACTTGTGGCATATGTGAAGTTAGCACATACTAGTTCACAAATGCATAATTTTGCTCTTTCAGTTGCCTCATTGCTAATTTGCTCATGACATAATCTCTTTAGAATGCTACAATTTTAGTGAATCAGATTAATAAAAAAAAAAATCATTAAAAAAGTTTGCATGAGAAAACAGGATAAAATATGACATGCAACTAATTTCTCTATTTAGTAAATCTAGCTTAATGCACTGGCACATAAAGTAAATCAGTGGCCCCTTCACACACATTTACTTTTTCTACCGATTCCACCTAGCAATTGGTAGGTAGTTGTTTTTGGCAAGTAACATTTTCGGAAAGTCACTGAAATATTGATACAATTTATGGCCAGCTTGTGGCCATTTAGAAAACTCAGTGAAATTATTTGCTACTTGCTGAAAGCCTATGGGGCCAAGTACAACCATGGCAGCCCCCTTGAGATTGTATACCACCAAGACATTTACACCACTGAGGCCTCGTACACACGAGGGGATATGTCCGCTGAAAACGGTCCGATGGACCGTTTCAGCAGACATCTCCGCTCGTATGTATGGGCTAGCGGACAGATTTCTCCACCCGACAGATTTCAAAGCATGCTTTGAAATCTATCCGGTGGGAATCTGTCCGCCCGACAGGTCTGCTGGTTAGTACACTTACCAGCAGACATGTCGGCCCCCACCGCCGCCGCGCCGCTGCCGAATGGATTCGGCGCATGCGCGGAAGTGTTTTACTTCCTGGTGCGGTGACGTGGCGGTGACGCGGCGGCGTCAACGTCACCGCCGCGTCACCACTACGTCACCGCGCCGTCCGGCGGCGGGGAATTTGATCCGATGGTGTGTACACGCCATCGGATCAAACTCCCGATCGGACATATCCGATGGAAATGGTCCGCGGACCGTTTTCATCGGATATATCCGATCGTGTGTACACCGCCTGAAGGTTATCCAGCTTTTGAAACAGGGAAAAAGACAACCAAACCTCTACTACAATTTACAAGAGAATATTACCACAGCGTTTTTGACTATACTTCTATTGTGGGTCACAGCAGTGCACTTACTTTTGCTCTCCTGTGACTCAAATTCAGCTAACAGCAAGCTACTGACATGGCATAGCTGCTTTAGGCTCAGGACAGAATCTGATAACATTGTAGGGATCCACCCAGCTGCCTGATTGACAGCTGGCTCCAGCTATCAGTGCGTGGCTGAAGCTTGCTGCCCCCATCCCCTATTCAGCCCAGTGCTGCAGTGGGCGCTGGAGGAGCGGATAGTGACGATTGGCAGTCACTGCTCTCTGATCCAAGCAAACTAAGAACTGACCAGCGGTCAGCGGTCATTTGATCACTCCATTCTCAGACTTAAGCCTCGTACACACGATCGGATATCTGATGGAATCTAATCCGATGGATTTTTTTCATCGGTTATCCGATGAAGCTGACTTTCACCAGTCTTGCCTACACACCACCAGTCAAAAATCCGACCGGGCCAAAACGCGGTGACACTACGACGTGCTGAGAAAAATTAAGTTCAATGCTCCCGAGCATGCGTCGACTTGATTCTGAGCATGAGTGGATTTTTGACCGATGAACTTCCACACAGACGATCATTTTTTCTGTCTTTTTTTTTTATCCATAGGAAACATTTAAAACATGTTCTATTTTTTTCACCAATGAAAAACAAACCGATGGGGCCCACACATGATCGGTTTGTCCAAGGAAAACAATCCATCGGTCTGTTTTCATCTGAAAAAACGATCGCGTGTACAGGGCTTTAGAGTCGACCTAGGACAGGTGCAGCATCACACCAATTGTGTAGCACAGAGGTAAGTAGGCATGTTTACTTTTTTATAAACCCCATAAATCTCCTTTAACTACCTCTGCAATAAGCCAGAAAAATAATTGTTATGTCATTGTGACATTTCAAAAGAATGAAGGTAAAAAGTTTTCTTGTTTATTAAGTTTCTCTAAAGCTCAAATTTTGGGATATAACTTTCTGATATTGGTGTGTAGCAAAGGGTCTCTCTTGGCCCTTGAGGGTATATGAGGATTGTATCTGTGATTCTTTGATTAGCTTAAGATGCTTACAGCTGGTTACAAAGAATAAGAATGAGAGAAACTATGAAAATGAATACAGCTAAGTAATAATAGAGAGAAATCAGGTGCTGAGGAAGCTGCCTCTCCATATGTCATCCTGACAGCCCACTCATAACAATGAGAGCTCCTCTAGTTATGCCAGAGGGTATATTTAACACTCACGGGGTTAAGGCAACTAGAAGCAGAGCTGGCTCCTGAAGGATGCTGAACACATCATCTAAAACTGGGAACCATATGAATAAAATATGACATTAAAACTAACTTCTCTCGCTATCATTTCTAAACTAACCCCGGCATTTTTTTCCATCTAACCCCTTGCTTTATTTTAATGGCCTAAATTGTATGATGAAGGCTGCAGTTCAGAGCAGAATAATATTTGAAGGTTACATGTATGCTTGAATGCCAAAAACTCAAAGATGTTCTTTCTTTCATAATCCACTATAATATGGTTACAAGTGCATTGAAATTCATCTTGTTAGAATGGTAGTAATATATCCCACCAGGACTTCTGTTCCTAGTAGCAATTTAAAATAATTATTGTGAGACTTGATGCTAGACATCAGGTTTGTAACAGAATTACAATGAGGGAAGTGTATTAGAGACAAAACATTGCTGGAAGAAAACTTCATAATGGTGCAATTTGAAACCAAGCCTCAATTTTACAGTAATAGATTCTCTTTATGGCGGCACAAAGGAGTAAATGCACTTAGCAAATTTAAATCTATTACTTGCCACACTTTGCGGATTGTGGTGCAAAAAAAAAAAAAGGAGAGAGAAATGGAAGAATGAAGAGGCATTACCTCTAAGCATGTTCCTTATATAAGCAGGTCCTTCTCTAAAGAGCAGCTCATTATAGTCAAGGAATACAGTGCCCATTACTGAAGGAAATGCTACAGGTGAAACAAGGACATATGCAAAGATTATATACGCTAATCAGAAGCCTGTGAAGCCAAGGCACAGCCACACATTCCATGCCGACAAGGTAAAATGCCAACAACAACATTTTTTTCCTCCTTAATGACTTAATATAAATTCCAAGTTGATTCTAAACATATTTAGAAATCATAATGTATTATTATCCTAATAGGATTGTTAATGAATTGACAGGTGCTTACCAGAACTAAAATAACTAGCTAGCAATAAAGCACCACCACCACACAAACAATTATATTTTAGTTTTGGGTAGACACTAGTGGTATAATTTCAGCACCTTTATATGTACTCCAATGGAAAAAAAATATATCCTGCAGTAGTTTTGTGTCTTTGCCACTCATACAAGGCCAAGATGAATGGGTCTCCCATAGTTCAGCTACCTAATTATTTGTCTATTCTATAATATGGAGAATCCATAAAAAATAAATAATAATAAAGCCATCATTTGGTGTATTGTATTTGCAGCGGCAGATCAATGCAACTGGGATTTTATTGGAGATATCACACCACTGAAGTGGCAGAACTGGCTCTGGAAAGTCACTTTGGCAAAATATGTCGTGGACAATAGGCTACACATCCACGATAAATTTTGGTAACATTTTACTTGCAGACTACTACGTTACTGGTCTGAATGCTTGCAGTGCAATTTCTATTTTTAAAAACTGTAGGCAAAGAGCAACTGGCTTTTCTACATCTCAGGCTTGGACCTGTTTGTACTAGACCCTGTGTCAATTTTCAAGGTTGAAGAGGAGGCAGACAGATTGTGACTGTATTTTATATTATTTGGCAGTAAAGCTCACAGTTTTTTCTCATTCTAAGAAAAAACAGTACCAGTGAATTTATTCTTTTTTTTTTTTTTTCGTTGTTGTACAGGTGTGATCATATCTCTATTTTCTATATTGTAAATGTGATAGTAAATTTGACACTAGAACGGCTTTTTAGCCTTTCTGATGTAGAACTCACCAACATCTCATGATATAAATGACTCCTATGTTTTGCAATGCTCATAATGCCTGGAGCAATGCCCAGATCCATCAAGTCATCTGTTCTGTCCTTGTATCAGTATGTATAAAACAGGTCACTTCTCTGACTTCCTTGATAGTGGGATTGTATTAACTGGTCTTTTAAGGATGTGATTATTTTCAATACTATTTCTGGAATTTCTACTAAGAAGCTGTGATGTTGTCTTGTGTATCTTGCTATGAATTTCACCCTCCTAGATTACTTCACTTGATTGCACCTGAATAATAAACTATATGTTTGATTTTACTAGTGTATGGTAATGCAGTACATACAACTTTTAATTATATGTCAATTATGTATATTTCTTCAGAGAGGACCCCACTCTATACCTTTGCAACTTTGCCCCCACACATTACTAGTGGGGTTTTCCCCTTATGGGTGGCCCTGGCAGAGTAATGTAATGTTGGTTTTGAATAAAACATTTTTCCATATGGTTTGACCTTGTAAGCCCCATACATTGATATAGATGGTAATAAGATAGTCTGTGATATTAAAGTGTGTTTATGTTTGTAATACTTATAGACATACACCTTGTTGTGGAAAGTTGGCACCAGTAAAAAGTCCAGAGGAGTTTTCTCAAATGTATTCCCACGTCTATGTTTTTATAAAAGTTTGGGATATAGGTACCTATGAATTATGCTGAGAGATGACCCACACACTACTGGTGTAATAAAATACAAAATGCCATAGAACAGGCATGAGGCCGCGTACACACGATCAGACCGGTCTGATGAAACTGGTCTGAAGACCAGTTTCATTGGACCAAATTGATCGTGTGTACGGCCCATCGGACTATTGTCCGTCGGACCAAAACTTGCTTTAAAACCTGTCCGTCGGACCAAAACGATGGTTAGTACACAAAAGCATCGGACCAAAAACCTGTGCATGCTCAGAATCAAGTCGACGCATGCTTGGAAGCATTGAACTTCGCTTTTTCAGCACGTCGTTGTGTTCTACGTCACCGCGTTCTGGCCCAATGGGATTTTGGACTGATGGTGTGTACGCACATCAGACCACTTTAGTGTGGTCCGATGAAAACGGTCCGTCGGACCAGTCTCATCGGACCGGTCTGATCGTGTGAACGTGGCCTTAGAGTTTTCTTCAAACTTTCAGCAACACTCAATGTGACAAATCAGGGCCATGGATAGTAGATGGACTGGATTAGCAATGGTCATCTTTGATTGCACCATAGTCTCTGAAAAATATACCAATATCTCTATGGATTACTGAACCTGTGGATGGGATCAGCTCTCAGAACTTGTCCGGACTGTCACATAGTTGCTCTTTTACAAGCCCTCTAGCATCCTTTCCAAGAATGTTATGGACAGTTACTAGCATCATCCCCAAAAAGCAGAATAAGTACTAGATAAGTTGCAACTTTGTGCTATCTATCTCATTGACATATGCCAATCACTGACACTACCAATAGCTGGGGAAAAAGAAACAAACTCTATAGTCTACAGTAGCCACTGCAATCAGCTCCCCTTCCACCACTTGAAGCTGCTCTGTTACCTATCCTCTATGTAGCTTGTGCTACCCTACAATAAATCCACTGCATTAAAAAAAAATCTAAAGTTATTATATAAATATAAATTATACACAATGCACAAAATACTTTCAGAGTCCATCAGCCATCCATGTTGTTGCTATGCTCACTGACTGCTGTTTGTGATAACATCTTCTCCAACCACAAGAAATAAACATTGGCCCAGATTCACGTACATCGGCGCATTATTGGACCGGCGTAGCGCACCACTTTTCCGTTAGACTTGCGCAATCTAGCCGCGTAATCCCGCGATTCACGAAGCTTTTGCGCAAGAGATTGCGCAAGCGTAAGGTTTTTTCCTGAGGCGTAAGGAGGAGTAATACAAATTGGGAGGGACGTGGGTGTGTTACATTGAAATGAGCCGTGACCCCATGCAAATGAAGGGCCGGCCGACTCGCGCATGCGCGCGTGAAGGAAACCATGTCAGCTCCGTTGTGCGCATGCTCACAACTCGGGAGCGGCGCAATCAGTGAAATTGGAAATGGACTAGGGCAACGTTGTGAACTACGCAGACAGCATAAATAGACACACACAAACGCACTTCCATTGCAAAAGTACATCCCTTTGTGTCCCTTCCCATTGAATCAAGTGCTTTTGCTCTGTTGTTCGTTAGAGTGTGTTTTTTAGTTGTCAGATTAGTGTTCTGTGTGATCTAGTGCTTGTTGGTAGTTTTGTGAAAGTGAGTTTTGATAAGTGTTTGAGACTGTTTGTTTGATTGATAGATTTCTGAGCGTTTGTTTTCTTGCTTTATTTTTTCATCTGATTTTTTTGTGACTGTTTCTTGCTGAGTGCTAGTGTGATTTTTGGGTGTTCTTTTTCTCTTTGTGTGTGTTCTTGCCTGATTGGTTGTGCTTGTATTTGTGACTGATTTTTGGTGACTGCTAGTGAGTTTGTTTGGAAGTATGACAGAGAGAAAAAGAAAGCTTAATTTTACAGTGGGGGAAAAAAGAATTCTTGCCCGGGCCATTAGCGACTATGGGCGTTTTCTCCACGGCCCGCAGAGTGCCACCACCACCCCGGCCAGGAGGAGGGAGATATTGGATATGATCACGGAGCAGGTCAATTCATCGGGGGAGGGGGAGACACGGACCCGGTCTGGGATTGAAAAGAAAATAAATGACCTCCGGCGTGAGGTGAAAAAAAAACTGGCCGCAATAAATGCCCATGCCAGGGGCACAGGAGGGGGCCCACCATGCCGGATTAGATTTACAGCGACGGAGCGTGTGGTGGCCCTGACCTTTCACCGGCATGAAGTGGAGGGCCTGCCAGGCTTTGACACAAGTCCGGTCCCCGCGGTGCCAGGTAAGGTTTTTATTTCTCTCAGGTGTGTAGCATGTGTGGGGGAGGGGGTGAAAGGGAATATGTGGCAAGTGTGTGGATCCTCCAACCTGTGAATGGTTTGTGTCATCCACAGCTGTGCAGGAGGGTGCAGGGCCATCTGGCCTGACCGCTCCAACGCCAGGACAGCAGCCTAATGAGGCCCCCCCAACAAGGCCACAGTCCGCGGAAGAGGAACAAGAGGAGGAGGATGATCATGCGGAGGACGATCATGAGGAGGAGGAGAATCATGAGGAGGAGGAGTCCATGGCAGGCACTGGACAATTGGTTTCTGCGGACTCTTCCCCTCTGGCTGCAAGAAGCCTGCCCTCCCTAAGGGGGAGCCCCCCCCTCCTCCCCCAACATGGCTCCCCTCACAAGGGCCTCCCCTTCTCCCCGGCCACAACCATCAGCAAGAGCCAGGAGGTCATCCCAGAGCACCAGGGGGGCGCCCAATCTCCTGCCCGCCAGTCTGAGAAGGAACCTGGCCACCCAGACCCGCCTTCTGAGACAGCTCTGCCAGACTATGGGGCGGGTGGATCAGAGCCTGTCCTCCATCAACGATAGGCTGGGTAACCTGGACTCCCACTCCCGGGCCTCCACAACCTGCCTAAATGACCTGCAAACTACAGCAGCAGGCGTTGGGCAGGATGTGAGGGCCCTTACCCAGGCTATCCAGGGCAACACGGCAACACTTGGTGCTGCCCTGGACAGAATAGCCGTGGCCTTGGAGGGCAGGCCGCCAGGTGGGCAGATCTCAGGGGCTGCTCCTCCTTCCCCGGCTTTTCCCCTCCCCCATGCGTCTCCCCTGAGGGTCCGGGGCCGTGGCCGGGGGCGCCCCAGGCGTGGCTCAGGCAGAGGGCATTAATTTTTTTTTCCCCCTTTTTTTGGTTTGAAAGCATTTTTTTTTTGTTCTCTGCCTTTTTTTTTTCTATGCATTTTTTTTTTCTATGCATTTTTTTTTCTTTTGCTGACATTTTTGGCATTTTTTGGGTTGTGATTGATGTTTGAATGTGGGGGTGACATTCCTGCTGGAAAAGGGGTGTCATCCTCAATTTGGGTGGAGAAGGGTTCCCCAGGACCAGGGAGAAGTGATTCCCAGGTCCGTGTGAATGGTGTATGAATGTACAGTGACATAATTGGAGCCTTGACGTGGCGTTACTGCTCACCAGTCTTGCATGGTGGACTGGTGCCAATCCAATGTGATGAGGATGTGGGGTGTGTGTGCTAGGGACCACAGTGGTGTGCATGCATGCATTCTCATTGTGCCAGGATTAATGTGTGTGTTTAACGTGCAAAGATGCATAATGTGAGCTGGCATGAGATGGGGTCATGAGATGGGGTTCCAGTTCATATGCAGAGTCACCTTGAAGGGAAAAGACAGGAGGATGTTAGTCATGCATGTGCCACTAGTGATGTGCATCACGGGAGGGGATAGTCATGCCTGACTCCCATGTCACTCACCAACCAGCCAGCTGTCCCCATACATGTTCTGTTCGAAATCTGTGGGGATGGGGCTCTGATTGTATATGTAGCTGTCATGGGTGTCATGGGTGGTGCCATGTGTTGGGCTGCTGATGTCCTCCTGCAGGGTTGTGGTTAATTCCAGGATGGCATGAGGGGTGAATCTGAAGATGCGAGACACCTCAGAATCACTCATGCCAAAGATGTCTATGCGTGTGTGATATATCAAGTGAAGAGTGAGGGGCTTGTATCAGATAAGAATATTGTATTAGATTAATTTAAATTGTAAATTTTATATAAGCAAATAAAAAAAAAAAAAAAAACATCTCCCGTGCCCTCCTTAGTGCCATCCTCCGTGCCCTCTTCCTTCTTTGTTCATCTAAAGTCAGTAGTATAGCTATGCGCGACGATGCCCCTGGCATGTTGGCATACAGATTGTTGGGCAACACGTGTGACTGCTGAACTCCTCACTAACAGTGTTGCTTTATCTGACAATTAGACTTTTTTTCAAAATTTAGACCAGCTTTTAGGTCCTCTAACTTTAGACAGGACATTTTGCTTGTGCGCACATCGCGTAGCCTGCGCAGCAACTGCGTTTTTTTGTGAATCCCCGTAACTCCCTCATTAGCATATTTGACTAGCAAATCAATGGTGTGTCTAGCGCAGTTTTGCGCGAAGGGAAGCGAAGGTCTAACTCAATTACGCCGGACCAAAAAACGTAGATTTCTGGCGTATATTGTTTTGTGAATCGCGTGCAACTATACGCACGCGCACATTTAGACTTACGCACGCGCAACAGCAGTTGCGCACGCGTAATCGCTTTGTGAATCTGGGCCATTGTGTTCCCCTACTGCCAGGGCCCATGACAATTTTCTTTTCAGCGAATCAAAGGTTGGCTATAGTGACAAAACAGAGAAAACAGTTAAGACTCTCCATTGAAAAATAAATGTCTCTGTATCTGATATACTGTATTTATTGGCGTTTAACACTCACTTTTTATCCTGAAAATAGAGGGTAAACTGTGCCTGCATGTTATACTCAGGGGGTTGTGTAAAAAAAAAAATCCTGAAACTTCCCTCTTAAAGTTAGGGTGTGTGTAATACGCCTGTGCGTGTTATATGCTGATAAATACAGTAATGATATTTCTGCTCTTTCACATGTTTTCAAGCATGAAACTAGGCATAAAACTGGGCTTTTTATCCCCAGCAATGAAATGTGTAGACAGTCTCTCTAAACATGGGCCCCCCCACACCACCACATAGCAGAAAATACAAACAAAATCTGAAAATATTTTTTCCTGTTATATTAGCATCATATTCAATATTTACCCTTTTAACTTACAGAAAGGTGCAAATGTTTCTAAACTGAAAAAGTTTTATCCTTACTTTGCCTATTTCTCTGTCTTAAAGAGTGAATATTTGTTATTGGTGTGAGTTTGGAGCCCAATTCACACAAATTAGTGGTGCAGAAAATTTTAAATGGTAGGCTCATCTCTAAATGAGAAGGTATGGGTATGACATCTGCTTGTATTGTTACCATTTTGCTTAAAACAAAGTATAGATTGCAATTTCCTCGCATACTCTCCTAATCAAACATATTAACTGTGATGTTCACTTTAAATATACACATCAGAGTGTGCAAAATGAACAGATACAATGGCCAAGCTTGTATTTAATTTTAATTAAATTTCATTCTGCAGCTCAATTAATCCACATCTCCAAATGTCAGTAGGACTTAAGCAAATGGAGTGACAGCTGCTGTACTGTACACGAACTGTGGAAACTGAATATATGCCGAAAGTTTACAAGTTGCCTCTGTAAATATTAGCTGTCCTGATAGAGTAAAAAAAAAATCTACAGAAATTCAAATATAGGAATGTGTTTATTACAGTGAACACACACAAAATTTGTGGCTTTTAATGTCCAGTGTATCTTTAAATTTGGAAAAAGTGTTTATGTCTTCCAGTATAAGGTGCGAAAAAGAAAGAAAAGAAAAGATTGTGAAAAATATATGGTATCTGACAATGACTAGAGATAAATTAGTTACTGATCCCCAAAATCTGATACAGTACATTTGGGTTTGGGATAGACCATGCCAAAATCAAAACCTACATTTTACACTTTACCCTAGCAATCAAGCATAAATCCTGGTCTTTCAAATAACACTTTACATGTAACCTAGCAATAACACATAACTCTATCACTCCTCATAACCTTAGGCCTTAACCTAACCTTTAACCATTATATTTTGAATTCCAACTTCACCCTTACCACCAATTAGGTACATTAACTTGAAATCCTAATTAAAGTTTTAGACCAATACTTACCTTATCAGGCCAATATTACTGTACTGGTTCCTGCAACTCCTCTACCAATTTGTACAGGTGCTAACAATTAATGCACTAGATGTCAAATGATGAATATGGCTAATGAAGTGTCACAATGACCAGGTTTGTGAAAGTGTGAACTTCTTACACTGATCTCAGATCTATTTATGTGTGGCCTAGTTTTGCTTCATCTGAGCTGATTTCCAGTGATCAAGAGATACAGATGGATCTATTAATGTATAGCATGATTGAATGCTTAAAGCAGCCCTCAAAATTTCCACTCGCCTACTAGCATTTGGCGAGTGGATTTAAGCTGGGGGCGAGTGATGACAGGGATGCATGACCAATCTCCCTCCAATCTGTGCCTACACTTAGAGTCCCGATGAGATTGGCGGCCAAAGAGGAAAGGTGCATGCTCGGGAAAAGTAGTCTGGTGAGCCGCGCACAGGCAGAGCAGTACACATGTGCTCTCCTTACAATTCTCATTAAGCCATGGGACCTCCCCTCCTCACAGCCTGAATAAAAGGGGGAAGTGGGGACATGCAAGCGTGAAGCCGCACACACAGGCTCCTGGTGATGAGATGAATGGGAGAGAGAGAGAGAGAGAGTTGCAGAGGAGACAGCAAGAGAATGGGGAAGAGACCCAGTTCTAGTGCCCTGTCCCTCTGGTCTGCCCCCAGTGCCCTGTCCCTCTGGTCTGCTCCCAGTGCCCTGTCCTATTTTGTTAAAGTTGTTGTTGGTAATATTTAATTTTATAACTTGATTCTGCATAAAACATTAACAGTGTCATTCCATGAGATAATCTACGAGGACGTGTTTATGGGTGCAATTAGGCGCAGGGCTGTGTATGAAATAGGTGGGGCAACTGGTGGCGAGTAACTCTTGAGGTCTGGCTAGTAGCTCAGGACTTGAAATTTTGAGCCCTGGCTTAAAGTATATCTAAAGCCCAAACTTGTTTCCATTTTGGATAGGGTAGGGAATGGTAAAAAAACTATCACATTCTTTTGGCCATCTGTATCCCATTAACCACTTGACCACTGGGCACTTAAACCCCCTTCCTGACCAGACCAATTTTCAGCTTTCGGTGCTCTCACAATTTGAATGACAATTACTCAGTCATACAACATTGTACCCATTTGAAATTTTTGTCCTTTTTTTCACACAAATAGAGCTTTCTTTTGGTGGTATTTGATCACCTCCGGGTTTTTTATTTTTTGCGCTATAAAAGAAAAACGACTGAAAATTCTGTAAAACAATTAAAAAAAATCTTGTTTCTGTCATATTAGCGGGTTATTTCTCACACACAGCATATGCATACCACAAATTACACCCCAAAACACATTCTGCTATTCCTCCCGAGTATGGCGATACCACATGTGTGAGACTTTTACACAGCGTGGCCACATACACTGCTGTCCAAAAAAAAACATTTCTGCATGTTTACAGTTTGCACAAGAGCACCTGGGTGTTCCACAGCACTAGTGGCAAAATATTCTGTGGACAGATAAAACCGAAGTTCAGTTGTTTGGAAGAAACACACAATACTATGTGTGGAGAAAAAGAGGCACAGCACACCAACATCAAAACCTCATCCCAACTGTGAAGTATGGGGTTGGGGGCATCATGGTTTGGGGCTGCTTTGCTGGACGGATTGCTATCATCGAAGGAAAAATTAATTCCCAAGTTTATCAAGACATTTTGCAGGAGAACTTAAGGCCATCTGTCCACCAGCTGAAGCTCAACAGAAGATGGGTGTTGCAACAGGACAACGACCCAAAGCATAGAAGTAAATCAACAACAGAATGGCTTAAACAGAATAAAATACACCTTCTGGAGTGGCCCAGTCAGAGTCCTGACCTCAACCCGATTGAGATGATGTGGCATGGTCTCAAGAAAGTGATTCACACCAGACATCCCAAGAATATTGCTGAACTGAAACATTTCTGTAAATAGGAATGGTCAAGAAGTACTCCTGACCGTTGTGCCCGTCTAATCTGCAACTACAGGAAACGTTTGGTTGAAGTTATTGCTGCCAAAGGAGGTTCAACCAGTTATTAAATCCAAGGGTTCACATACTTTTTCCACCTGCACTGTGAATGTTTACATGGTGTGCTCAATGAAAACATGGTAACATTTAATTCTTTGTGTGTTATTAGTTTAAGCAGACTGTGATTGTCTATTGTTGTGACTTAGATGAAGATCAGATCACATTTTATGACCAATTGTGCAGAAATCCATATCATTCCGAAAGGGTTCACATACTTTTTACTGCAACTGTACGTTCAAGCTCTTGAAAGTCATTTTGCACATATACCCAAAATATAGTGATTCCAAACTTTAGTTTAAAGATTACTATGATCAAAGGGAGAAAATATGGTAAAAATTAGTGATAAGCAGTCTCCTGTTTTCTGGAAAACAGGCCGTGCAGCCTCAGGCTGTAACACATATGTAGGCACAAAGCTACAGTCTGAATTCCATGTTGCAGAATCCTTGTCCCTCTTATTGACCTTCACTCCAATACTACTGAAGGACCAAATGCTGAATACTTCTTTATTACAATTCTGACTTGTTTTTATTTTTTTATTCTATAACAGCAACACATTGTAGGCTCATGAGGTCAAACACCCACAGTAATAACAACATATCTGAAGTCCCCAAAGAGATTCTGATGTGGAGGTAACCTCCTCAACAATTGAAAAGACTCCCAAGCCAGCTGCCTGGCAGAGACCTGAACCCCATGCCTTTCAACAAGGAATTTTTATTTAAATTACCAAGAGATAATGAACAAAATGGTAGGAAAAGAGAAAAATAATAAAATGGGGGGGAGGGATAGGAGTATGTGCCAGGATGGGAGGGAACCCAGGCCAGTATAGGGAATTGATCAATAGTAAAAGGCCAAGCCATAATGTTCTAGGCAGAACCCTATTGATTAATAAGCTCCTGATGAATGGAAGAATAGAAAAAGATCGACCATGGGTACCATGTTTTACGAAACTTCTCCTACCTGTGGTATAAGCAGGCTGTAAGGCATTCCGTATGTTCAATATATTTAATTTTGAACAACCACAAAGAGATGAAAGAAGTAACAGGTTGTTTCCACAAGGTTGGGGTGCAAGCCCTGGCAGCATTAAGCAAATGTACTGTAAGTGAGGATTTGTACCGTGAAAGCAGGACACACTTGAGATGCAGTAAGTAACTCATAGGGTGATTCCCCAGGTCCACTGATGTGAGCATGAATACCAATTGGCGTACTTGGTTCCAGAAGGGAAAGATTTTTGGACAATGCCAGAACATATGCAAATAAGAGCCTACTTCCCAGCCACGTCTTTAGAAACGTTTGGATGTGTGCGGGAAGATCTTGTGCAGAGTGGTCGGAACCCTGTACCAGCAGCAGAGAATCTTGTAACCCTGCTCCTAAAACATTTTTGCAATGGCAGATTTAGATAGGACTGCCCACTCCACCTGGGTCAAAGAGAAGGTCATATGCATATCTTTCTCCCATTTGTTTATGTATGGAGGAACAAAGCCTTCCGGTGGAGAAACCAATAATTGATACAATTGGGGAACAGATGTACTTCAACTTGTACTTGTACGCCGACGTAGTGCAAATGTTTGCCTGGCGTATGTATGCGCCAGAGTCACAAACCAACATACATACAAAAACAGGCCATTCTACCCCAACGTATCTTGCTTACGCTGGCGTAGTGTGGGCGCAAATATGGTTTGGATGCATGTTGCTTCTCCCATTGATTAGGCATATGCAAATGAGGGAAATATGGCGATTCATGAACGTCCGACGAATCTATGCGATGCGTAAGTTTTACGTCCGGCGTAAAGTTATTCCCCATAGATGAGGCGCAACCCAGCAATAGACATGCAAAAGTCTGCCCCAGAGAACACAGGCTGGTGTATTGGGCGTACGTTACATTCACAGCGTATGTAGTGATCCGGCGTAGCTTAGGCAGTTGTGCCGGCGTAGTTGTGAGCATGCGCATAAGGGTGCAGTTTCATGAGTCCATGTCACGACTACGTAATGGCCTATTCGCGTTCATGATACGCCGGGCGTAAAACACTGCACCATGCTCAGACCATCATTTGCATGGGGTCACTCCCACTTACACTGGCCTGCGCCTTCAAAAATACGCTATGCTGGCGTATCTTGGTGAGCAATAGCTTGCTGAATACAGTGCATGCCTCTCCGCGCTGCGCCGGCATAGCGTATGTGTGCGCGCTACGCAGGCATAAATGTGCGCCCACTCTCTGTGAATCGGGGCCTATATATTTAGGCACAAGTCTTCAAATAGAGTAGGGTTGCATAGTGTCCCAAATTTGGTGATAGAGGACTTCAGAAAGTGGTAATTCTGGCTTTCTAACATCTTCCTAAAATGAAATGCCCCTTGCCTGGCACAGACTGCTTTTCCCTGACATGAACTGCCTTGACTTTAGTGCAGAAGGATAACAATTTCCTTGCGGAGGTTTCTGTCATACTGTTGATTGTGAATTCTGTCCTGCCACTGTCAAAGTCATAGTCACTGTGCTTATTGTGAACTTAAAGCAGAGTTCCACCCAAAAGTGGAACTTCCGCTTTAAGCACTCCTCCCCCTTACATGCCACATTTGGCATGTCATTTTTCTTTGGGGGGGAGTCGGTAGGAGTGGGACTTCCTTTCCCATTTCCTCCTTCTGCCCAGGGACTGCCTCAGCGACTTCTCCTCTCGCCTTACGTGGCCCCTCCCTCTAGGCAATCTCCTGGGACAAGTCCCAGGAGATCGCCTTCCACTCAGCGAGCGCAGCACCGCTCGCGCGGGTGCCCACCGAGTGAATGGAGGCGCCGGCGGAGAGCTCCGGGAGGCCACAGGGCATGTACGTGTCTGTTTATTAAAAGTCAGCAGCTACACTTTTAGTAGCTGCTGACTTTTAATAAACCTAAAAAGGTTGGAACTCCCCTTTAACACCATCAATGCTAGTTTCTCTGATTTTGATCGGAGTGACACTGCCTAAAATGTTGATCCTCACCTGCACAACACCTGGGGTTGTTATATTACCTCCCCACACACACTCACACACACTTTCCCTGAGCCATATGGCTGCTATCACTTTGGATACTTTAATGCCTGGCCGTGCCTGACAGAAATCTGCCATACCACCAAGTTCAGGATTATATATCTGCATTAACTACTGCCAGTCTCCAGGTCAAATAACTGGAATATGGCCACATTTTTTCTGTGCTATTTGTATTTTGTGCTTTTTGTTGTAAATTGAAATTACCCATGTAATGGAATTTGCAAGAACTTTGTTTCTGCTTGTGCTCTGTTACCCCACATATGACATATGTGATTCTGTATATGAGTTACGCTAAATGTGAAGGTTGGCAGACCCCTTATTCACTCATGATAAATGCCTTTAGGCAGACTTGCCACAAACTGTGAAGCCTGGCAATGTTTCATCTCTACACTAGCAACTGAAAATAATATCGGAAAAATAACTTGCTTGATTGACTTCTAGACTTTTGTCAGCATTACATAAAAAAAAAAAAAGGGTTTTATATAAATGAATAAAAACTGGCCACTGTAAAACACCCCTGTGAGTGATAATGGTTTATCTCAACCCTCTAACTGGCACTTTGGTGGACAACATTGTTTGTTAAATAAAGTTGAAAAAAAAAAGAAAATAAAAGGGAACAAAGCCTAAAAATAGAAAACTAACTAAACTAACAACCACCATATTTAAGAAATAGTAAATTATACAAACTGCGTGGGTTAATTTGACATATCTGCATGTCGGTTTTTATTATATCATGTTTAGCACACCTTAACATGTGATAACATACACTGTCTGCTTAGCGCCCAACCCCAATTACACCCTCTGCTTATCTAGGACATGCATTTCCATTCACATAGCATGCCTAAAAAAACTAACAAAAAAAACATATATATTTCTTATATTTTAGATGCTCAGAAAGTATTATGGTAGACTGCAAGAATTTCAAAATAAGTTCAGCTTTGGTCTGTCCCAGTAAAAAGATTGAGGTCAATGTGAATACCTCTCATTAACATACAGTACACAGCCAAAAGTCCAGCTGCTAAATTATGAAACCTTTGTTAGAACAGATAGGCCCAGATTCACGTAGGGCGGCGTATCTTTAGGCGGGTGTAGCGTATCTTCTTTACGCTACCCCGCCGCAAATTAGAGAGGCAAGTGCTGTATTCACAAAGCACTTGCGTCCTAAGTTACGGCGGCATAGCGTAAATGGGCCTGGCATAAGCCCACATAATTCAAAGTAGGTGGAAGGTGGGCGTGATACATGTTAATGAACCGTGACCCCATGCAAATGAAGGGCCGAAAGAACGGCGCATGCACCGCCAATGGACGTATCCCAGTGCGCATGCTCAGAATCACGTCGAATAGAATGCCTAAGATACACGTCGAACACTGCCTACGACATGAGCGCCACAGCCCCATTCACGTATGACTTACGTAAACTACGTAAAAACGACGGCTGTTCAGATGTCCATACCTTTGCATGGGATGCGCCACCTTTTTGGTGGTTTATCTTTACACCGGAAAAACGCCTTACATAAACGGCGTAGATTACTGCGTCGGGCGTACGTACGTTTGTGAATTGGCGTATCTTGCTCATTTGCATATTTATAATGGGAACGCCAAATGCGTCTAGCGTAAATATGCACCCAAGATACAACGGCGTAGGAGACTTACGTCGGTCGTATTTTGGCAAAATTTGGACTTACGACAGCGTAAATCTGGGCCATAATGTTCAAATCTAGTTTACAACTGATAATAAGATCTGCCAGCATAGTACACACAGGGTTAATTATGGAAAACACAGCTGCCCAGTCCCCTCATATACAAAAGGCACAAGTAGGATTTCATAGTGCTGGAGCTTCCAGTAAAGGGCATCTAAAAGGGTAAGCATCACTTTTTTTTTTTTAAGGATAAGTTTACCTTTAGTAACATGTTACACTCATATTTTGGGTTTAACAAGTAACATGTAACATGTTACTAAATCACATATTGCCACCCCAACCTGATCCTCCATTGTGACAGTGAGCAGGGGATCTTCTCCTTGCACCAGGTGGCACAATTTAAATACAGTGCAGGCTCTGCCCACAAGGCCCACATGTTAACATAGTTCTGTGAATGAATGAACTACAACTACTGTTAGGCCGCATACACACGATAGGTTAACCAGAGGACAGCGGTCTGATGGACCATTTTCATCGGTCAAAACTGATCGTGTGTAGGCCCCATAGGTAATTTAGCCTTCAGGTAAAAAAAAAGCCAACTTGCTTTAAAATTTAACCGATGGACGCCTAACGATAGGTCAAAACCGATCGTTAGTAGGCACGACCATCAGTTAAAAATCCACGCATGCGCAGAATCAAGTCGACGCATGCTTGGAAGCATTGAACTTCATTTTTTTCAGCACGTCGTTGTGTTTTACGTCACCGCGTTCTAACACGATCGTTTTTTTTAATCAATAGTGTGTAGGCACATCAGACCATCAGTCAGCTTCATCGGTTAACCTGAAAACTTTCTCATAGTTCATTTATCTTCCTGAAATCAAGTAGCTACTTGACCATATCAGAGGTACAACTCTAATGACTTCTTGAGAAGCCTGGCATTGCACCCGCAGTCTGCTGATTGTGGGTGCAATGCTTTACAGTCTCTTAAGAAAAAAAAAGTTGCACATTTTTTTACCTGCAAAAAATGTGCAATTATATATTTCTTTTTAAAAAGGTGAACTTAGCATTTAAGTTATGCTAATGATAACACAATTATAAAAAATGGATGCCATATAGCAACTAGAATAGTACCATGAGAGAAAAAGTTAACCGCTCAGAGGTCCCAAGGAGCTAAAGCTGAAAGGTAGGATCCAACCCCTGGGTGCAGGCACTGCAATAGTATGCAAAATACAGTGCTTATTCATAGCTAAGAATAAGCACTGTATTTTGGTGTGAAACGCGTCAGCTCTTTTCTGTTTTTTGCGGTGTCAGTGCGGCCGTCCTGGTTTTTCTCCATACAATTTTGCATAGAATAGGACCATCCTGCTGTATACTTTACTTAAATAAAAAAAAAGACAACTGAGGCAAGAAGTAAACAAAGCACTTACTGATAACCAAAACACATTTTCCTCTTTACAGCTCAAGATAAAGAAGTGCTTATTTAAAAAAGTAAGACATTACTGCCGTAAATTTTAAAGAGTGTTATGTAATACATTACTCTAATACTAAGAGAATTAAACTTGGCATGAGTCTCAACACGAACCTGCATTTTATAACATAACCTTTTGCTAAATGTAGGAGAAATGTGAGCACACTTTGGGCAGCAGTTCCTTAGTTTGTTGTAAACAAAACAAATCTTGGTATTATAACCTCGCAATGGAAGACAGAAAATTATTGAAAAAAGTTTTTCAGTATTCACATTGGTTTGAAGCTTCTCTTCACAGAAGCATTCCTCTCTATCAACCACATGACCCCCAAGACCAATTCTGACATTCCTTGCACACATGTTTTATTAAGCAGAGGCTATTGAGAATAAAACGGTTGTTGAATTTTAGTGCACACAAAGAATATAATACCCAATTGTTTGGTAAAATATCAAAAAATATAATATGCCGAGTGAAAGAATATCTAACATGTCACACTTGTGTAAGCCTGTGGAACAGTGACAAACTACGGTACTTAATAGTCTCTATAGGTGACACTCTAAAAGTCTTTACAGGTTACTTGTTTAGAATTACACAGGAGGTCTGGCGCTAGAAATATTGCTCTCACTCTGATGTTTGCAGCGATACTTCGTGTTATTGTCTTTGCATATACGTGCAGTCCCTACATACAGTCTGCCCCCCCCGTCAATCTATGTATTCCCCTCCATTCAACACAATATTACTTCTAGATGGAAATCTGAGAATCAAGAAAAAAATATGATGATTACACAATCTCTGGTTTCGTGTGTATCCACCCCTACTTCCTCAGGTTCTGTGAAACTATAAAAACCAGTCCATATGAATCAGTTTATTGCTGCATACATATATTGTATTGTACATATTTGCTTAGATATCTAGACTGGGGTCATGGGGCCAGGGGACCACCATGTACAACAAACCTCCCTCTAATCATCGTATTGTTTCCCCTGATTGGAAATGAATGATACTAAGTCCTAATTCTAAGTCTGTTTTTAACTGTTTTATAACAATAAAGGCTTGGATTTTTACATTGTAGCATATTTTGTACTGTTTTGGCGACCTAAGAGCCCCAGCGTCAGCAGTAAAACGCCGCTATTTTTACCTTCGGATTTGTGGCACTATTCAGCCGCTAGAAGGGCGCTTTTAACCCACTGCCAAAAAAAGGTTAAAACCACCCGCAAACCGCCGGTACAGTGGCATTTTGCCAGCGGTACAGCAGCGCTGCCTATTGATTTCAATGGGCAGAAACGCATTAGGGGAGTTCACCGCTCCTAATGCGCTCCAAAGAAGCTGCTGGCAGGACTTTTTCTGATGCCCTGCCAGCGCACCTCTCCCACCCATTATTGGTAAAATATATTATATATATTAGACTGGAAATAAATATGCAACAAACAAAAAGAATACTATTAGTAGGAACAATGCATCATCATCGTCTATATCCCACTGATATATAAAAAGAATTCAAAAGATTCAAAACACTTCACACCAATAGTATGCATTGCAGGCTGCCTCAATGATATAAAGATGGTTCTCTTCTCCACAACTGCAAGACAATCTCTAATTATAGACCAAACTGTACTAGTATTTTAAGTTACTATGAAGAGCTTGAAGTATGAGCTCTTACTTAGAGGTCTATATAAACTAACAGGAGTGCAGAGCACATAGACAGGCCCGGCCGGAAACATTTTAACGAGTGGCTCTGTAATCAAGTGAAAGATATCTGGATGGATCAGGAACAGGTGAGTATTACAGGGGGGAATCGGGAGCCTGGGTCCAGTGAGGCCTAACTGATAAGTGTAATTACACTTGACTGCTGTTTATATATTGTTTTAAGGGGTACTCCACTCCTGTAACCAAACAGGTAACCTTAGATATTATGTACTGTATAGTACTAATACTTCTTATGCCTACAGCATAGGAAATCTGACAAACTAGACCTAAAGCACAGCCAACAACTATATGGAACTAATTGCTACTTGCACGTTGTGGCTTATGTCAATCATGCTGTACTAGGACGCAAGCACAGCACAAGCTTGGATGTGCCACTTATTCCTCCTATCTTATTACACTTATTAATTTAAATTGGACTTTGTTATATAAACATATCAAATACAATTTTTTTTAATTTTTATAAATCATTTTGAAAATATAACCAATTACTAAATAATGAAGGGTAAAAGAAACAAAGCCGTCATTTGAAGGCATCTCCTTTGGGCGTTCCCAGCGCGCGCTGTAGAGACACGGCCAATCACAGATCACGGCGAACGGCCAATCAGAGTGGCCGTTTGCGATGCGATCTGTGGGCGAATGAGAGATGATCTCATAGATCATCTCTCATTGCCGTTTTACACAGAGACAGCGTCCTGTCTCTGGAGAGGAGGAGCCCGATCTGTGTTCCTTCCTACATAGGGACACAGATCGGTCACCCCCCCAGTCACCCCCCCCTCCCCCCACAGTTAGAACACAACTAGGATACACATTTAACCCCTTCCTCACCCCCTAGTGTTAACCCCTTCAATGCCAGTCACATTTATACTGTAATTAGTGCATATTTATAGCACTGATCGCAGTACAAATGTGAATGGCACCAAAAATGTGTCAAAAGTGTCCGATGTGTCCGCCATAACGTCGCAGTACCAATAAAAATCGCAGATCGCCGCCATTTCTAGTAAAAAAAAATAATAAAAAATAATAATTCTCTCCCCTATTTTGTAAGCGCTATAACTTTTGCGCAAATCAGTCGCTTATTGCGATTTTTTTTTTTTTTTATTACCAAAAATATGTAGAAGAATACGTATCGCCCTAAACTGAGAAAAAAAAATGTGTTTTTTTTTTTTTTTAATTGGGATATTTATTATAGCAACAAGTAAAAAATATTGTATTTTTCTTCAAAATTGTCGCCCTTTTTTGTTTATAGCGCAAAAAATAAAAAACGCACAGGCGATCAAATACCACCAAAAGAAAGCTCTACTTGTGGGGAAAAAAGGACGTAAATTTTGTTTTGGAGCCACGTCGCACGACCGCGCAATTGTCAGTTAAAGCGACGCAGTGCCGGAAGCTGAAATTTCACCTGGGCAGGAGGGGGGGTGTATGTGCCCAGTAAGCAAGTGGTTAAAGACCTTTGACAGGTAAGACATAAATTATGCCAGATAAACACCTCATTATACCCAAGTTTTTTTTGGTGCACCGCTCGGAATAAAAAAATGGGATATTGAAGTACGGATAGGCGTTATAGACCACTGGGAACTTAATCATAACCATCAAAATAGTACTGCTTCAGCTTATGGTTAAACAAGAAAAACATAAACAACATCAGGTATATTGCATTTTGCCTTTTTACAACTGTACATTTTAATGCATGCATTATTGTGCATGTCAATGCATATACAGTGCCTTGAAAAAGTATTCATACCCCTTTTCCATTCAGCACCATGGTGACTGCAGATCAAACAGAGGCTAAGATGCCAGCTTCCTTGGCTGTGAAGGATAGCAGGGTTTAGTTCCATTTTAAGTATGCTGGTGCTTTATGTATGCATGCATATAGCTGTTAAAATACTTATCAGTGTTTTTAAATGAATACAAAATGTCTTCAGAAGTCTTTAATTGTATATTTTTTTACTGCCTTTTCCGACATTAAGTGTAAAACATTTCAATAACACAAATATTCATAGACTCATGAAAATTTTGAAGAAAAAAGAGGAACTTCACTTCAAAGTAAGGGGCAAAATGAGATAGAATAACAGCCTGCATAGCAATGAATCTGAAGCACCAATCAATAGCAGACCATTAGCTTTACCCAGATCAAAAGTAAACAGAAGATTAAAAGTGGCTGGCATAGCAGCTGAAACAGGTCACACAAAGGCCACTAGTAACTTCATCTTCAGTACAGAATAATTACAGCTGGGAAAATAAAAACTACCAGAAAGAGTTAAATAACAACTCATTGCTATAATAAAACTCTACACCATCAAGGAAACGGAATGAGGATTAATACATGTAACAATATATTTAACAACTACCTTTTAACATTTTTTGTAATAATCTACACTTAAAATGGAAAACATATTACTGTACCAAAATAAGTGGCCCAACCCAAGCAATGTAGAATATGGAGGGTTGTTACCTTAACAAGCAGCTATACTTATAATGTATGAAATCAGTAAACATTAGTATATAGTGACTGCTGAATTATTGTCAGTTCTGTAGACCTAAACTCCAATGCATTTAATGCAGTTAGGTGCATATGATGCATTTTAAACACGTTTCTGAATGTGTTTAACTATTAGTCTCATGTTTCTGATTTTCAGCTTACTTTGAGGACATTGGGTCATGCCTCGTACACACGACAGTTGTTCTCAGCAGGAAAAAAAGTTTTTCCCGACGGGATACCTCTCAAGCCTGCCTTGCTTAAACACATTCAGGCCAAATACAGCCTGTCCAAAGTGCAGTGACGTACACCACGTATGACTATAAAGGGGAAGTTCCATTCAAATGGTGCCACCCTTTGGGCTGCTTTTGCTGATCCTCGTGTTAGTAAAAGTTTGGTGAGAGAAGATTGTCAGTGCGTGCTTTTCAGTGCGTTACTGCGTGACGAATGTGCTATCTCCAGGGAATTGGCATTCTCTGGTCACTCACTGCAAAGCCTCTGCACTCCCAGAAGTAAGGCGTGACTTGGGGCACATAGACACGCCCAGTGAACAGGGAATACTGGTTCCTTGCATTTACAGTGCCTTGCAAAAGTATTGACCCCCTTGGCTTTTTACCTATTTTGTTACATTACAGCCTTTAGTTCAATGTTTTTCTGAATTATATGTGATGGATCAGAACGCAATAGTGTAAGTTGGTGAAGTAAAATTAGAAAAATATATACATAAAACAATTTTTCAGAAATAAAAAAATGATAATTGGCATCTGCGTATGTATTCACCCCTTTGTTATGGAGCCCATACAAAGCTCTGGTGCAACCAATTACCTTCAGAAGGCACATAGTGAAATGATGTCCACCTGTGTGCCATCTAAGTGTCACATTATCTGTCATTACATATATACACCTTTTTGAAAGGCCCCAGAGGCTGCAACACCTAAGCAAGAGGCACCACTAACCAAACACTGCCATGAAGACCAAGGAACTCTCCAAACACATAAGGGATAATGTTGTTGGGAAGTACAAGTCATGCTTAGCTTATAAAATCCAAATCTTTGATGATCCCTAGAAGTACCATCAAATCTATCATAACCAAATGAAAAGAACATGGCATGACAGTAAACCTGCCAAGAGACAGCCACACACCAAAACTCACGGACCGGGCAAGGAGGGTATTAATCAAAGACCTAAGGTAACCCTGGAGGCGCTGCAGAGTTCCACAGCAGAGACTGGAGTATCTGTACATAGGACAACAATAACCCGTAGGCTCCATAGCAGAGTGGCCAGAAGAAAGCCATTACTTTCAGCAAAAAACGAAATGGTATGTTTTGAGTTTACGAAAAGGCATGTGGGAGACTCCAAAAATGTATGGTGCTCTGGTCTGATTAAACTAAAATTGAACTTTCTAGCCAAAGAAAATGCTATGTCCCAACACATCACATCACATCACTCAAAAAACACCATCACCACAGTGAAACAAGGTGGTGGCAACATTATGCTGTAGGGATGTTTTTCAGCAGTCAGGACTGGCAAATGGGTCAGAGTTGAGAAAATGATGGATGGTGCTAAATTCAGGGATATTCTTGAGCAAAACCTGTACCACACAGTGTGCGATGGGCAAACCATCCAACTTGAAGGAACTGAAGCAGTTTTGTAAGGAGGAATGGGCAAAAAGATGTGACAAGCTCATAGAGACTTATCCAAAGCAACTTGGAGCTGCTATAGCCGCTAAAGGTGGCTCTACAAAGTATTGACTTTAGGGGGGTAAATAGTTATGTAGATTTTGTCCTATTTGTGGTTTGCAAAAAAAAATCTTTGTGGACATGTTCTGTAGATTAAAAGATGCAAATCCTCAAACAATCCATGTTAATTCCAGGTTCTGAGGCAACAAAACATGAAAGATGCCAGGGGGGTGAATACTTTTGCAAGGCACTGTATGTCATACTCACACACATCCAGGGCCAGTGGGGAAAACTGGAGAGACGAAAAACAAGAGACCCAACTAGTGAGGATCAAAAAACAGTGTTTGATGTCTGTCACGTACATCGTACAGGTAGGCAGTTTCACACTGACAGGAAGAATCAGTGAACTACCAGAGCGTTCAACAGCGCCATGGTAGTTCATTGAGAGCTACAAGCTGACAGCCACAAAGACTGTTGGTACTTGTAGTTCATTGATTCACAGGGATCTGTAAATCAATGATGCGGCTGTGGGGGCGGAGCCCCACACAGCTGCGCTCTTTTCAAATAGTGACAGCAGGTAAAGATTCCTGGACTTCTGTCACAGGGAGTGTGGGGAGCAGCTGCAGGATCAGGAAACCTAAAAGGGAGTGGAAATTGTAACATGTTCCTGAAGGTGAAGTTATCCTTTATGGACATTCCCACATCTTTCAAAAAATCTCCTGATTCAAGCTGTCCAAGATTTGTGTGAGAGTGAAGAATTCTTCATGACCAAAGACAATGATATTATTTTACATCATGATAAATAGATAAATAAGGTTCCTTTAATTCTATATCACTATGTGCAGTGTGTATTCTGAGCATTTTCCTCTGTTACATACTACATGAAGGTTGCAAGGAGAAAATGAGAAATGAGCACACCTGCAGACATGAAATACTTTTACTGGGAAGGGTAAATGGCTTAAGTGATCAAACTGTCCACTAAATAGTACAAATCTTTTACACGGTAGCCTTCAGTTTTTAAGAAACTGATAAACACAGATATAGTAAATTCATAAATAAATGAATAGATCATGGCTCAGGAAATACAACTGATATACAGTTGTGCTCATAAGTTTACATACCCTGGCAGCATTTATGATTTCTTGGCCATTGTTCAGAGAATATGAATGATAACACAAAAACTTTAATTTCACTCATGGTTAGTGTTTGGCTGATGCCATTTATTATCAATCAACTGTTTTTAAATCATAATCACAACAGAAACTACCCAAATGACCCTGAACAAAAGTTTACATACCCCAGTTCTTATTACCGTTTATTGCCCCTTTAACATCAATGACAGCTTGAAATCTTTTGTGGCATTTGTGGATGAGGCTCATTTTCTTCTCAGATGGTAAAACTGCCCATTCCGCTTGGCAAAAAGCCTCCAGTTCCTGTAAATTCTTGGGCTGTCTTCCATAAACTGCATGTATGAAATCTCCCCAGAGTGGCTCAATGTTATTGAGATCAGGAGACTGAGATGGACACTCCAGAACCTACACTTTATTCTATTGTAGCCAATGACAGGTCGACTTGGCCTTGTGTTTTGGATCATTGCCATGTTGGAATGTCCAAGTACGTCCCATGCGCAGCTTCCTGGCTGATGAATGCAATGTTCTTCCAGTATTTTTTGATAACATACCGACAACATAATTTATCTTGCCAACAATTTTCACCAAATTTCCTGTGCCTTTGTAGCTCACACATCCCCAAAACATCAGCGATCCACCTCCTTACCATTCATCATAGACCATGTTGACTCCTCTCCAAATGTATGGTTGTGGCCAAAAATCGTAATTTTGGTCTCATCAAATGACTTTGTGCCAAAAGGTTTGAGGCTTGTCTTTGTGTGCTGTTTGGCATATTTTAAGCGGGATACTTGTGGCCTTTGTGTAGTAATGGCTTTCTTCTGTCGACTCGACCATGCAGCTTATCTTTCTTCAAATTCCTCCTTATTGTGCATCTTGAAACAGCCACACCACATGTTTTCAGAGAGTCCTGTATTTCACCTGAAGTCATGTGTTGTTTTTTCTTTGAATCCCGAAAATGTTTCCTGGCAGTTGTGGCTGAGAATTTAGTTGGTCTACATGACCGTGGTTTGTTTTCAACAGAACCCATCATTTTTCACTTCTTGATTAGTTTTAACACTGCTGATTGGCATTCTCAATTCCTTGGATATCTTTTTATATCCCTTTCCTGTTTTATACAGGTCAATTACCTTTTCCTGCACATCCTTTGACAATTTTTTGGCTTTTCCCATGACTCAGAATCCAGAAATGTCTGTGCAGCACTGGATGAAAGATGCAAGGGTCTGTCAGGAGTCCAGAAACACATTGATTTTTTATACAGACACACAAATTACAGGCAAACAGATCACTGGTGAGGATGGTTACCTTCAATAGCATTTCAAACCCCTTTGTGTCAACTTGTTTGCATGTTATCAGACCAAAATCACCAGGGTATGTAAACTTTTGATCAGGGTCATTTGGTTAGTTTCTGTTGCCATTATGATTTAACAACTGTAAACACAGTTGATTGATAATAAATGGCTTTGGCCAAACATTAGCCATGAGAGAAAAAAATCTTTTGCGTTATCATTCATATTCTCTGAAAAATGGCCAAGAAACCATAAATTCTGCCAGGGTATGTAAACTTACGGGCACAACTGTAAGTGTGGGCAGGTATGAGATCATATTAAATGAGTCTGTGAAGTGATCACTGTTCTTCTGATCTAAATAAAAATACATGTAAAAAATAAATAAAAATAAGCCATTGGCAGAGTAGTTGGTGGTTACCTAGTCCTGGTACTGCTTGTTCTTTTTGCATTGTTTTGGCCTTGACCAATTTACCAGTCTGGCCAACCAATGACAGCCAAGCAGTAATATTTACAGTTTGATCTGAGGAGGGGTGTGCTCCCATGCTTCTCCTAAAAACGGCATCACCCCAGGAAGTTTGTTACAGTTAAAGCGGATGGTTCACCATAAATAAATATTAAAAGCCAGCAGCAACAAATACTGCAGCTGCTGACTTTTAATATTAGGACACTTACCTGTCCTGGAGTCCAGCGGCGTCCGCAGCAGAGGATGAGCGATCGCTCGTCACCCTGCTGCTCCCCCCTCCATCCACGGCGAGGGAACCAGGAAGTGAAGCGCTCCGGCTTCACTGCCCGGTTCCCTACGGCGCATGCGCGAGTCGCGCTGCGCCCGCGATTGGCTCCCGCTGTGTGCTGGGAGCTGAGAGTTCCCAGCATGCAACGGGAAAAGCCCGTCTTTTGCCCGAGACTGCGGGCCGGAAGTGGGTGCGGATACCTGTCTTTAGACAGGTATCTGCACCCCCCTCCCCCCTGAAAGGTGTCAAATGTGACACCGGAGGGGGGGAGGGTTCCGATCAGCGGATCTTCACTTTAGGGTGGAGATCCGCTTTAATATAATGGAGCAGAGGATATTCTCAGTATCGGGATGGATAATATGCTACGTCTCCTCATTACCCCCCCTCCTTGTAATAAGCTAATAAAACATTCTTATTTTATTGGTGTACATATGCTGAAAATAAACCAGAGTAATTGCTACGAGCACACATGAATTATACATAAAGTTTGTGTCTATATTTCCATCCATCCAGCCAGTGATGTAAAGGGATATGGATGGACAGCAATAAAACAAACACCACAGGAGCCCCTGCAGCCACTACCTTAGGAGTCAAGGATCCCCCGCCTCTCCTCTGTTTTTTTCTTTGTGTGTGGCTCTGCCATGAAAACTGAATATTCTAATATTCTTGCCTATCATTGACATGTACATAAATCTGTAAATGCTTACAGAGCTGTACTGACAAAAACTAAACACCATCTTAGATGTTTGCTAAAGGCTCAAAATTGTATTAACCCGAAAAACAAAATGTATTAGATTGCAGCTTGCCTAATCATGATGTGGTGGAAAACTGCTGGTCTTTAATTTTCCCCCACCTTTTCTCACTATATGCCTCAGATTTTCCTTTCACGGGCAATACAGCAGGCACATTTTCTATCTATCCATGAGATCCACTGTCATAAACACACTGTGGGCTTCAGGGAGTGTCAAACACAGTCCACTGTGGTGCTCACAACTTCCACAATGACCATTTCAAATGGAAGAGAAACAATTAGCTAGCCATGTACTGTATGGAAATATTAAGTGTAGCGCTAACAATCATAAAATAAATTCTGAAAATGGGATATATTGTATATAGTCTTAAACAGAATAGCAAAACATAGATGATTCACAATCATATACAATGACAGACTATGAGAAAAAGTCAGAGATAAAATGATATGACAAGAATGTCCACCAAGTGTGTTTCTGCGCCCAAAGCCGACTGCCAGCGACACCTCTGCCGCCTGTCGCTGGCAGTCGGAGGAGGAGGCGGAGGTGTCGCTGGCAGTCGGCTTTGGGCGCAGAAACGAAAAGCGCTCCGTGGCACCGTTTCGATACATCTGTACGGTTCATAAGCTGTTGGTCATTCTGTTTTTTTGGGCTCTACATTTACATCGAAATTCCGTTCTTGGCATCTGGTTTGGATGAGACGTCCCTGGATTTTCTTCTGCTACATGCCTGACTGACTCTGGAAATATATGTTTCTACGAGTCCAGTCTATCTGGTAAGCTTGCATCCTTTTTGGTGGAGGGCCACTTACCTTCTCAAGACAACTATCTTCATTTGGATATTTTTGTCTTTTGAAAAAAGAGTGAACTTTTCATCCTGTTGTAACACACTTGGTGGACATTCTTGTCATATCATTTTATCTTGGACTTTTTCTCATAGTCTGTCATTGTATATGATTGTGAACCATCTATGTTTTGCTATTCTGTTTAAGACTATATGCAATATATCCCATTTTCATAATTTATTTTATGATTGTTAGCACTACACTTAATATTTCCATTTTGTATTTTGCTTTTTTTCATACTAGCCGTGTTAGCAGCTTATATACACCATACCATTTTAGCAATGTACTGTACACAGTGAATCAAAGTACCTAAGCATTTTCCCTGCACACATTTAGAAAAGCAGTGTACTGTATATTATCTTAGAAAGCCATGAAGTCCACAAAATGACAGACTGTTGCCATGGGCATTTTGGAAGTGACGTGCTGGTTCCACCTTGCTTCTCATAGGCCAGTGCATAGCAGGATGAACGAGAAGCACAGATAGTTGTATTTTTTTTTCCAACTTTAATGGTAGAAAATCTCAGACCATTGTTAAAAATATTGAAAGAAATATGCACAACAGTCAGGGTTGAAGTATAAAATTATAAACTGCTGCAGACATGACTGGTGCTTTATCAATACTAAAGATGGGGGCCTGTGTCAAATCACTTGTTCACATCCCATACAAATTAATGGAAATGTAAAAGCAGCTCTAAACTGGTTGATGCAGTTTAGGAGGTTAGATGCAGGTCAAGTGCAGGTAAAATGCACCTTAAATAAACTCTGAATGATCTCAGAAGCATCTTAAAGGAGTTGTAAAGGAAATTTTAATTTTTTTGCTGAAATGAATGTTTACAGGGTATAGAGACATAATGGTTAACTGATTCCTTTTAAAAACGATTACAAATAGATAAAAATCAATCATATAATGTACCTGTAGTTTCAGTTTCGTTTTTGCATCTAGTTTCGTCTTTGCATGTTATTTCCTGCCTCTGTGCTAAACAGAGCCATAGAGAGTGATGGTTAAGAAAACAAAACTAGAAGCTCCCAGTACTGTGGTCATCAGGAAACAGACAACCAGGAAGTGTCCGGAACAGAGAAGAATTACAGAAAATCCTTTATCGACCCTTTAACCACTTGCCGACCAGCCGCCGCAGTAGAAAGCTCTATTTGTGGGAAAAAAAGGACGCCAATTTTGTTTGGGAGCCACGTCGCACGACCGCGCAATTGTCAGTTAAAGCGACGCAGCGCCGAATCTCAATAAGTGCTCTGGTCTTTGGACAGCAATATGGTCCGGGGCTGAAGTGGTTAAACTAATCTCAAATGCAAGCTGAATGCATCTGAAAGTAAGCTACTTTTGCCCTCCGACACTAGAGCAAAGCACTTTGACATGTAGGCTTTGTGTAGATTATTATAATCTTTTCTAGTATAACTGTGCCCCTGTGAATTAATCAAAGTCCATTAAAAATGGTTTGATACATTCTTTTTGCCATCTGTGTCCCATTGGAAAGATTTTCCTGCCTTATAGTCAACAGGAAAGGAGTGAGTGTCTAGTGTCCCCATTGAAAAATGTCCCCTCTATGTCCCCTCTAATCCTGTTCTGCTGTCAACCCAAAGTTTGGGATTTTCTTTTACTCTTAGTAATAATGACAAATGAATAAGAAGCGCAGGGTGATACTGCGGATGCAACAATAGTCAGTGTGCCATCGCCCCGATAATGATAGAATGAATAGAACGCTACTGAATTGGACTTTAACCACTTAAGGACCGCCGCACGCCTATGTACGTCCACAACATGGCTCATACAGGTACAAGGGCGTATATATACGTCCTCGCCTTTGTGCGGTTCGGGGATCCGACAGGTGGGCGGATGTCCGTTTTTTTCCGCCCCCCCCCCCCCCCCCGCGATCGCTCCCAGCCAATGGGAGCGCTCCCCCTTCGTGTCAGTTCCTCCTCCTGTGTTTACACAGGAGGAGGAAATTATGTCATCTCTCATCGTAGCAGTGTTTTCCACCGCTGCTGATGAGAGAAGACAACCACAGAAAGTGTGCACCAACACAACACTGACACACACGCACACGCATAGGCACATTAACCCCTTGTGATCACCCCCCCCACCCCCCTGTCACAGTGTCACTGAATGCAGTGATCGAATCACTGCATTTAGTGTCAGTGTGACAGGCAGTGTGAAAGTTAGTTAGTATTAGGTTCAGGGTAGCCCCGTACCCCCCCCTAATAAAGTTTTAACCCCCTGATCACTGCCCTAGTTAACCCTTTCACTCCCTATTGCCAGCGTCACTAAGCGATCATTTTTCTGATCGCTGTATTAGTGTCGCTGTTCCCGCTAGGTAGCTATTTTTTTTTTTTTTTTATTGCGATTTTTTTTTTTTACTAAAGACATGTGGCTGAATTTATTTTGGCCTAAATGTTTTACTTAAATTTAGTTTATTTGATTTTTTTTTATAACAAAAATTAAAAAATTTAGATTTTTTTCAAAATTGTCGCTCTATTTTAGTTTATAGCACAAAAAATAAAAATCGCAGAGACGATCAAATACCACCAAAAGAAAGCTCTATTTGTGGGAAGAAAAGGACGCAAATTTTGTTTGGGAGCCACGTCGCACGACCGCGCAATTGTCTGTTAAAGCGACGCAGTGCCGAATTGTAAAAACACCTTGGGTCATTTAGCAGCATATGTGTCCGGGTCTTAAGTGGTTAAGGGCACACGATGATAAGGTAGAAAAAAATAAATACATTTATTAGAAAAATTGGATAAAAAACAGTTATAAACATAAAATCGAACCAAGATCAAGTGAATAACTGGTCCACACAGGCTATTACAATAGAAATACAATTCTAGCATAAATACAGCTCAATTATAAAGCATTATTATGAAATCTAGCTATTGTAATAGCCTGTGTGGACCAGTTATTCACCTGATCTCGGTTCTATTCTATGTTTATAACTGTTTTTTATGACATTTTTCTAATAAATGTATTTAGTTTTTTCTACCTTATCATCGTGTGCCCTTAAAGTCCAATTCAGTAGCGTTCTATTCATTCAATAATGACAAATGGGTTAAAGTGGAGAGGGTAACTCTCCTGAACAGTGGCACAGGCTGCAGTGTTCTAATTACTCTCCGCTGTACCCAAAACTAAAAAAATTGCATTTAGTTATACTTTAATGTCCTTGATTTGTCCTTGAATGTCCAGAAAGCTCATATAGATGTGATGGGCAGGTGTTTGCAAACTATTGGCCATATAGTGTACTTGTTAAAATACAGCTGTGACACTGGTTAAGAAATCTTTTCCTAAGTTCATTTCACAAAGATATTTTTCTTTCATTTGTACCTATTCTTGTAATACAATGCCTCTAATAATTCACATTTCTAAACTCTCTGTATAAATTCTGTCTCAGAGAAATGAGGTCCAGAAGAAAGTGAAAACAGTTGGAAGAAAAAGTATAGCACATCAAGACCTAGATACACACACACACACACACACACACACACACACATATATATATATATATATATTAGTTTGTGCTCAACAGTGGTGATGGGGACTTCAATCCCTAAGCAGTCCAAACAAAGACAATGCCAGATGGAGCTCAGATTTAAGAGATTCCCTTAAGGTTTAGCTCTGAATGGTATTGCTTCTGTTTCTGATTGGAATCAGTTGGAAACCACAAACTGATTCAGACTAGGGCTTCATAATAGTACAAGTAATGTGTCTTATTAAATTAAAACCAAGGCTGTGCAAAAGGTAAAGTAATCGTATTCAATAAAAAGCTGCTGCATTATATAATTTAAAAAATGGCTTGGTGAAAATTAAGCTATGGAGTAACAAAAGCAAATAGCTTACTCTGGCAAATAATTTACCAAAAAATATGTGTACACTGCCAAGATTGAAGCATATAGGAAGATCTGACCTGACAACAAGGGAAGCATAAAAGGAAACTCACATACCATTGAATGCAAAAAGTTTCTTAACCACCTGATTTAATTCATTTTATCAGTGTACTGCAATGTCTCTGGAGGGTTGGATTGAGGCTGTAACATACAGCCACTGGTGACTATATCCACAACCCAACTAAAGAAAAACCATGGCATATGGGTTGCCAAATGAAGCCATTCAAAGAAAAATGTGTGATTTTCAAATAATAAACATTCATACTCACCTAGTGGATGCAGCATAATTAAGATGCTGGTAATGTCCCCACACTGGCTCTATACTGGGAACTGAGCGATTAATAATCACTTGGTTCTCGGGTCCCCTCTGAGCTCAGTGTGGTGACTGCCAGTTATTAATATATAAATGGAGTGGCACTCCATTTATATACAGTATTAATATACTGTTGATGTATGTGGTGACGCTACAGGTGTTGGCAGCTTTATCTATTTGATTTATTGTACACATTTTTGTTACTAAATTTTTGTAATATTATTCACACTAGTAATCATACACTGAGTAGCGCATAGGTTCACCCATCTTCATTTCAATGACTGTCAGTCATTGCTCTGCCCTACCAGCACTCACCGAAGAGATGGGCTGTGCAGGGGGAGGGAGCGGCTGGCTCAGGATCTCTGTGGTATGCTGAGAGGCTGAGCCAGCTGCCAGTCAGCAATCTGGACGGATCTTGACATTATTGTCTAGATCCCTGCAGAGTCTAGGCTGGCCCTGTGATGTCAGAGGATAGCAGGTTTTAGCCCGCTGTCAGCTGGATCTGGGTCACAAGAGTGCACTCCCGTGACCCAAAGAAGAAGTATGGCCAAAAGAGCTTTGGCCATACTTCTCATTTAATTGCAGTTTCGTTTTTAGGTTTACACATACTGTCATATATCATTTACCATCACTTGAACACCTTTGGACAAACACACTATTAAAGTGTCTTTAACCACATGCTGCCCGCCGCACGCAGATATAGGTCAGCAGAAGGGCATGGGCAGGCAAAAGGACGTATATGTACGTCCCCTTTAAGACCGTGGGTCCTGCGGACTCGATGTCTGCGGCGTTACCCGCGATCGTGTCACAGTGAGGCAGAAGGGGCAAATGCTTATGTAAACAAGTCTTCCCCAGTCTTCCTAGTGACATGACAGTGTACACAGCTTCCTGTAATCGGAAGCTGTGATCACTGTCGTGTCACACACAGCCCAGCCCCCCCCCCCCACAGTTAGAACACATCCCTAGGCACACTTAACCCATTCACTGCCAGTGTCATTTTCACAGTAAGCAGTGCATTTTTATAGCACTGATCGCTGTAAAAATGATAATGGTCCCAAAAATGTGTCAAAAGTGTCCGATGTGTCCGCCATAATGTCGCAGTCATCATAAAAATCACTGATCACACACACAAACGTTTTGTCTCACATTTCTGTTTTAAACTGAAATGGGGTGTTTTACAAAGTATGCTTTATATTTTCTACATACAAAATTATTTGGGCAAGCCAATTAGTTGTAGAACTATTGTCAACTTAGCCAATGTACTGTATATGTATATTTCTAAATTTAAAGTGGTTCTAAAGCCTAAACATTTTAACCCCGTAATGCATTCCCTGCATTAAGGTTAAGAATGTTTAGGGAACAGTATCGCCTCTTCACCCCCCCCCCTCCTTATACTTACTTGAGTCCTCACTCTATCCAGCATTGTACTCATCTGTAGCGGTTCTCCCCACACCCACAGGCTTTGCTGAGGCAATGGAAACCAATGGCTGACAGTTAAATCCTGGGGGGGGGGACCACAGGCAGCATGGCTCAGAAGCAAGCTCGCAGGTGGTATCTCATAGGAAGTGGTTTACTATGTGGTAGCACAGATAACTGGATGAGTCAGGAGTGTTGGCGGTCGACCTCAGAAGAGGAGGTCTGGGTCTGTGCTATGCAAAACCATTGCACAGAGCGGGTAACTATCACAAAAAAAGTAAGAACAATTTCTGTCTTTACAATCACCTAATGATTTATGATGAGTATTTAGGCTTGATGACCTTATGTCATGAAAGGGTTAGGACACAAATGAACACAAATTTTATGAAAAAAAAAGCACTGAATAGCAATTATTTATCAGCACACATTTTATCTTGGTAAAGGAGTATGAGGATATTCCTCATTTACAACTTATTACATGCTTCCTTTTATCTGGTAGCACCATTCATCTACTCTGCACGTCATGCTCAAGTCACACAGATCGGACTTGACTCTCAATTACATAAAATCTCTTTCAAAAGATGACAGTCCAAACACAGCAGAGATAAAATATATCAGGGCTCAGAATAAGTCTGTTCAGCCCGAGTGCGGCTCCATCATGGAGTGATATAATTCACGGCTGCCTCTGCCGGCTTTAACATATGTTCTGTTCACAGCCCGCGTCACTCTTCATTTGTAATTATTCCTCATCCCCTTTCTCCATCCCCTCTCATAATATACATTGCTTGGCTGAAGACAAATAGTGAGATGCAAGAATATTATCATATGATGACCTGTTCCAGAGTATTAAGCCCCTGTCAAGGTTTCATTATAACATGGGGCATTGATGACAGTACATCAATTCATGCATCATGTTGTGAATTAGCGCGTATTAATTATCATTTGAACACGCCATGCATGAAAATGCTGTGTCACAGACGAAAATAATGTAACTGAAGAAAATCCATTTTATCTAGATGCTTGAAAATGACTATATCTTCTTTTTTTATGCTTGTTCACAAATAATTCACAAAATAACCACAGTTGTATTACATTTTTACTAACCACCAATTGGTAAATAAAACTAGGTTTACAGAGGAGTGCAAAAAAAAAAAAAGAACACAAAGAGGTACAAAGCAAAAATTCATAATAACAAGGTTTTCTTTATGGACAGATCACTGAAATTAGAATTCTGGCTATTTATGTTAGGTTATTAGACTTATCTTGCTAAATACAACAGCCACAACAATACAATGCCATAACAGCACACTAAACCTATATCTGAACAGATATTATTGTTAAAGACACCGTTATATATTTCCCTTTTAGCATTCCGTTGCCAGCCAATTTGCTTGCAAGTCATTGGCTGTACTATAGAAACCAGGTTGGCTGTAAATGGCAGTTTAGAGTAATGCCGCGTACACACGACCATTTTTCGGGTTGTAAAAAATTAAGTTTTTAATGGTCTAGATAAAACAAGTTTTTTTTCAACCCGATTATTAAAACACCCCTGCCTACACACGATCGTGAAAAAAAATGCTCTAGCAAAGCACGGTGACGTACAACACGTACGACGGCACTATAAAGGGGAAGTCCCATTTGGATGGCGCCACCCTTTGGGCTGCTTTTGCTAATTTCGTGTTAGTAAAAGACGATTTGCGCTTTTCAGTGTGTTACAGCGTGATGAATGTGCTTACTCCATTACGAATGCTAGTTTTACCAGAACAAGCGCTCCCATCTCATAACTTGCACGTTTGTTTCACGTCGTTAAAGCCCACACACGACCATTTATGTTAAAAACTACGTGAAAAATTAGAGCATGTTCGAAATTTTTTAATGCCCATTTTTTACATGGTGAAAAATGCTCTGGAGCCCATGCTCGATCGTTTTTACGGGGCATAACAGTTTCTGCTCGAACCTTTAATGCATTGAAGAGGGAGACAATTGTTCATTTTTAATAAATGGTATTTAAGAATGGATTGGCCACTTGATAGATCAGAGAAACTTCCTGAAGCGCCCATAGGTGGCACTACTGTTTATAGTGTAGCTGAAGGCCAGGATGCTAAGCTTTTCTGATGCTCCATGATGATGTATAGGTAAACAAATGGAATATATGATACAAAACTTTGCTAAAAGTTGCTGTTGCTAAAAATAGAACAACAACAATACAAGTCCTGGGTCAAGGAGTCATGATCACTATTATTGTCCATCAACATTTAAATTAATTTAGCAATATCACCTTCTCGTGCAATAGCAGATGGTAGTAAGGCTGAGAAATTAGTATTGCCATATAACAAGAGGTATGTCAGATCTGGTGTCTGCTTTATTCTTAGGCACATATTTTTGTCACGGTTTAGCCTGCAGTTTCCTGCCTGTGTATTTTGTGCTGGAATTCTGTGCTCATCTATGGGTGTCACCTGCTATACTGTGAGTTTTTATTTCCTTCCCCTCTACCACTTCCTGGCCTGCCTCCTAGTTTGCGTCCCTATATATGATATTTTCAGTACAGCCCCTGTTGCCTGAGCAACTTCCTAGTGCTTTGAGCTCCTGTTTTCGAGTATTCAGTGTCTGACTTTCCATGCACTGACCCTGCATTCATCTTCCGTTTGTGCTTGTCTGCCGTCCGCCCTGACCTCAGCTTGTTTCCTGGATTCTTTTCTGTCTCCTGCCATTGGTAATCTGCATACGTTAAAATAGTCTCTGTATCGTCAGCTGGGCATACCTGGGGATCGAGGCCTGGTCCCACTCACTGTAAAAATTGTCAGATATCTGTGGTAGTGTGCCCTTGTAGAATGCCAACCCGGGGTAATGATAAATAATATCACTGTAATGTTAAAGATCTCCTAGATTGCAAACTCTAACGAGCAGAGCCCTCTGATTCTTCTTGCATTAGCGTAAATTGTATTGTAACTGTACTGTCTGCCTTCATTGTAAAGCACTCTGCAAACTGTTGGCACTGTATTAATAGTAATAGATGAATTCCAAAACTAATCCCCCATACACATGGTCGGACTTCTCGTCGGAAAAACCTTGGATGGTTTTTCCGACGTAATTCCTCTCAAGCTTTGCTTACATACACATGGTCATACACACGGCCAGGATTCCCCACCAAAGCTCTCATGGCAGTTTTCCTGTCAGGAAACCAGGTCATGTGTAGGGGGAAAAAGTTTCTCAGGTTTCCCGGTGGTAAAAAAGTCCGCCCGGAAATACGCATGTGTGTACGAGGCTTACGGCTTTGGAACTCCAGTGAACCACTGGGAGAGCCATTTTCCACAAGTGGAGATAACTTGGAACAGTAGTGAACTTTCCCAGGAGTAGCCGGCCTACAAAAATGACTCCAACAGCATGACAACGACTCATCCAGGAGGACATAAAAAAAAACTTTAAAGAACTGCAGGCCTCACTTGCCTTAGATAAGATCAGTGTTTATGATTCAACAATAAGAAAGAGACTGAGAAAAAATGGCATACATGGGAGAGTTCCAAGGCCAAAGCCACTGCTAACCAAAAAGAACACAAAGGCTCATCACATATTTACCAAAAAACATCTTGATTATCCCGAAGACTTTTAGGCAAATATTCTTTGGACTGATGAGACAAAAATTAAACTTTTTGGAAGGTGTATGTCCTGTTAAATCTAGCATAAAACGAATACAGCATTTCATAACAAGAACATCATACCAACAGTCAGACATGGTGGTGGTAGCATGATGGCCTGGAGCTGCTTTGCTGCGTTGCTGCTTCAGGACCAGGACAAATTACCATAATTGATGGAACCATGAAGCTCCACCAGAAAATCCTAAAGGAGAATGTCTGGCCATCCGTTAGTGACCTCAAGCTCAAGTGCACTTGGGTTATTCAGCAGAACAATGATCCGAAACACAACGGCAAGTTCACCTCCAAATGGTTCAAACAAAGCAAGGGTTTGGAGTGGTCTAGTCAAAGCCCTGACTTAAATCCAATTGAGATGCTGTATAATGACCTTACACAGGCCGTTCATGCTGAAAAACCCTCCAATGTGGCTGAATTAAAACAATTCTGCAAAGAAGAGTGGGCCAAAATTATTCTACAGCAATGTGAAAAACCCATTGCCAGTTATCGCAAATACTTGTTTTGCAGTTGTTGCAGCCAATGGTGGCACAGCCAGTTATTAGGTTTAGGGGGAAATCATTTTTTTCACATAAAGCCAGGCAGGTTTGGACAGCTTTTTTGCCTAATAAATGAAACCATCATTTAAAAATGCATTTTGTATTTACTCGGGTTATCTTTGTCTAATAATACAATTTTTTTATTTAATTTTAGAACATTTAAGTGTGACAGATATGCAAAAATCAGAAAGGGGGAGATACTTTTTCACACAACTCTACCCTTTAAGGTTCCATGTACACTAGCAGTTTTTATAATCTCAAAAAATGCTACAGAAAATGCTGGATGAAAAAACGCTGATAATAGCTGTGATGGAACGTCCAGCACACAAGATCAGGTAGAGCCTGATCACAATACCTTAACAATACAAATTGTAAACAGGAATATAATTATTAATAAATAACGAACACTCAAAACGTGCCTACTTTTCTACCCTATTCCTGACATTCCTATAGCCCACACCAGGCTAATACACACGTTGCTCAGTTCAATACACGGGGCCATAGCTCTTAACTGCCATTCCCATACTGTGCCATGGTCTAAAAATTGTGGATCGTATTGCTGGCCATCAAACCAGCAGAACGCGTTAA